>CM070818.1:42666458-43405535 GCA_036326025.1 Chrosomus eos | reverse complement strand
ATAATATAAATTAGATTTGACTTTGATAAGAGCAGCAAAATAACATTCAACGTACGGCTCTCATGGGTCATAATCAGTAAATGTAGCAACTTAATTATGTAAGAATGAGTTAAATGCAGTATATGATTGTGGCAGTCTTTGAGGACTGAAATGACTTGCAGTTGAAGATTGCATGTTGTTCAAGTTCATTTTTAGTTAAGCTGAACTAACTTATTAAACCACCCTACTTTTAACAAACCAATATAACTTCTGGAAATACCATTATGAATTGGCCAGCTGGCCATATTATAACCTTTCTTTGTCTGTAGATTACACTGGTTTGTCCCCAGATTGGACATCCATGTGTACTTGATACACTAGTTGGTCAGGGTTTTGTCCCCAGATGGGACTTCCTGTTAATGCCCATATAAGGAGTTGTCCCCGTGTCCCAATGTCCATATAAGGAGTTGTCCCCGTGTCCCCACATGTGTTAACCTGACCTGTCCCCAGATTACCACCTACCCTTATTTTAATGAATTAATTACATTTTAAGAGAGGTATTTCTTAAACTGTTTTTTTTAGATTTTTTGATGTGTTTATCTAGTCTCTAGGATGTCAGGAAAGTGGTGTCCCCAAAATGTGGTAAATAACTGGTGCCCCCACGAGGCACCCCAAACAAGTATGTGTGTGTGTGTGTGTGTGTGTGTGTGTGTGTGTGTGTGTATGTGTGTGGGTTGGTTTGTGTGGGTTGGTTTATGTGATTTATGAGGACACAAATTTGTATAATGACGTGTATTACACTGGTATTACAACTTATGGGTGGTTTATGAGGACATTTCAAAAGTCCTCATAAATCAAATGGCTTGAAAAACATAAAAAACAATGTTTTATTAAAAAAATTTAAATGCAGCATGTCTGTTATATGCCTTTACTTTATTAAAAAAACGTATTTAAAAAATACAAGGCTTAAGACATTTATTTCCTTTTTTAATGAAGGCCAAACCACACAGCAGTGAAATGGTTAATCTAGCCCCACTCCCCCTCCCCCTCCCCACACTCACAGACACACACACACAGAGAGCAGGCACATAGCCCCACTCCCCCTCCCCCTCCCCACACTCACAGACACACACACACACAGAGAGCAGTCACAGAGACGTAGGCTCAGAGAGAAATGACCATATTCAAACCAAAATATCTGACTTCCTCTTGGTTATTGCTAATGACTGTAAATTAGAAAGTTGTCTGGCTGGAGGAGAACTATATAAATACAGATTTTTGTAACTCTAGATGAAACTAACCCGCCCACTTTTGTCAAAAGGTGGCGCTACTGAGTCCCTGCACCACGCCCATTTCTGAAACTATGCACATGTCACCTGGCTAATAAATATGATCTGTCTGTCGAGGTTCATGCAATTTTAAGCAATTTCAGGCATGCTAAGAGTCTCAAAAGCATCCAAAAAGAATATTAAAGTTTGATGGATTGCCACAGCAACAGTTTCAAAGATATCAAGAATCCATTCACAGGTCTTCATCTGCCGTGTATTTACATTATACAGATGAAGTTTGAAGCAAATCGGGTAAAAATAAGAGGGTGATTTCAAAGCATTTTGAAAGTGACACACTTCCTGCTGCCAGTTGGTGGCGCTATAACTTTGACTCACAATAGTCACATCCATGTGATCGGGCTCTTACAACGAACACACTGCTGAAGTTTCATCAAGATTAGTTAATGTATGCCGTAGTTATGACACACTTCCCGTTTCACGTTTCTCGCCATAATTTCGTTTCCTCGCCACGGCCAAACCGTTCGAGATATCAAAAATCCCCTCGCAAACTTTCATCCTCAATGTCTTGACTTCACGCTGACCGAGTTTCGTGCCGTGTGTTTGAATTCTCTAGGAGGAGTGTTTCACATTCCTTTGCATGCGTTTTCCAAACAAGCCTAAATAGCCGACTTCCTGTTGGGCTGGGGTAAAAAGTTAGAGTGCGAAGTATATATGAAACGATGAGATCTACATGTGTACCGAGTTTCATATTATTACATGCAAGCGTGTTTGATTTATGGACCATGTTTTCGGACCCCGTTCCAGGGGGCGCTGTCGAGCCCCCCTGCCACGCCCGGGTACCATCTTCAGCCCGGCCCTGATGGCCGCGGGTTCTGACATGTGTGCAAAGTTTCAGGAGTTTTTGAGCATGTTAAGGCCTCCAAAAGTGTCCAAAAGGTAGTAAAAAAATAATTAGAAGAAGAAGAAGAAGAAGAAGAAGAAGAAGAAGAATAAATAATCCTTAGGAAAACAATAGGGCCTTCGCCCTTAGGGCTTGGGCCCTAATAATCCTTAGGAAAACAATAGGGCCTTCGCCCTTTGGGCTTGGGCCCTAAATATAGCTGCGAGCAGCGATTACGGGCCCAAGCCGGTGGCACCGCAACCCTGGTGCACCAGGGTGGCGGTACCGCCGGCTTTGGCCCTTCATCGCTGCTCGCAGCTATATTTATATATATATATATATATATATATATATATATATATATATATATATATATATATATATATATAAAGCCGGTGGCACCGCCACCCTGGTGCCTTAGGGTTATTGTGCACGACGTGACACAAAATATCTGCTCGCTATCTGCCGAACGGCTCTGGTAGTCCCGCTTCAGCACTGATGATGTTGTAGAAATAGTGTGCTCTGGTTGGTCTGGATTATTCAGGATTTATTATTTTATACAGAAATAAGTTATTTATAATTCAGATGAGAATAAAGTTAGTGTTGATTAAAATGAAGGAAAACAAATATATTGATCTGAAATATAGCACATTCATTTTACATTTATTTAGGTTCAATTACCAAACATACAATCTTAATTTAATTTAAAGCAAACAATACATTTAAAATACATGGGTTGTATGCACATTAAAATAAAATAAAAAAAAATAAAAATATATATATATATATATATAATATATATATATAATATATATATATATATATATATATATAATATATATATATATATATATATATATATATATATATATATATATATATATCCAAAAAGACAAGGCTTAAAAACTCTTGTCACTGTAACAGACACAATCTCTCTCTCTCTCTCACACACACACACACACACACACACACACACACACACACGTCAAGTCACTTACATTTTAGATGCAATATTTAATAAGCAGAAAAATCGAATTTTCTGCTCTGAGAATATAAATAAGCATACAAATTGAATAAGCACTTTGAATATTCTAAACAGAATAAGCACTAGTCGTTAATGAATAAGTACTAGTACTTAATGGAATAGATACTAATATCTAAAAAATAAGTACTAGTAGTAGCATGAAAATAGAGACTTCGTATCTCCAGAGCCTGTCTAACTTGTCCGCTTGTCCGGGACAAATGGATTTTTGAAGGACAAGTAAAAGAGAATTTTACTTGCCCGAACGGACAAGTCAAGTAGCCTGATTAGAACATCAATAACAAACAAAATACATAACTAGGGAATCACTAAACCGAGAGAATGATTCTGATTTTATTACATTTATTGTATGTTGTTGCGATCGATTGTGGATAATAAATAGGTTGCGCTGTTGACGCTCGCGCAGCCTCTCGAGGAGAAATCTATATGAGCGCAGCACACACACACACACACTCAGTTAACAACATACTGTAACTGCCTCTAAAAATCTAAATGTGAAGTTTCTATATTTTAACATATGTGTTAAGCAGCCTCAATTATTTTTCCTGAATACTATATCAAAATGTGACATTGATTTCCTACAACAGTTCAATAAACAGTTAAAATGTAGTCACTTACATTTTAGATGTAATATTGGCTGTTTTTCTTCTGTTCCAGCAGCGAAAATAGTTCCAAACAAAAATCACAGCAGAACCACGGCGCATCTCACAGGAACACTCATTGTTTTCATTACTGAATGATTCAGCATTTTGACCCGAATCGGTTCGGTTGAGTCAAAGATTCAATGAGCCATTCCTAAACATCTGTCTCATTCTTGAATGAATCAACCGTTTAAACGAATCGTTTGAATGAATGAATAAATGACTCACTCATTAATACGGCCGCCTGCCGCCACCTATTGGCAATTTAGGGTTATGTTTATAAGTAGCCTAGTATACTTCTTTCCACTGTTTCTTATTTGTACATTTAAATCAATTTCATAACATTATTTTATGCAATTGTAATTTTTCAGTGTAAATGATTTAATTTGATCAGCCCTACCTAGGGTAACAGTAGCCTATGCTTCATCTTTCATTTTAAATTCCTAAATTTGATCAATAAATTCAATTATTTAGAATAATAAGACACTAATAGGACATTTAATAATATTGGGGGAGGGATGCCCTTCATGGGACACTATTATGCGACAGTATCGCACTTTAAGATATATAACTAACACCGTATTGCATTTAGGGTGATTGATAACATACATAATATTCAATATTCTTAGTCAATATCCACAACATTCAATGCAGATATTACAATATGCCGATTTAAATATCAAAGCTGATTGAACACTGATGAGAATATTGCTTCAGAATAAATAAATAAATAAATAAATAAATAAATAAATAAATCCGGACAAGCAACTTTTTTCTTAGACAAGTGAATGACAGATTTACTTGTCCGGAGGACAAGCACATGAAAAAAAAATATATATATATATTATGCTCTCTCTCTCTCTCTCTCTCTCTCTCTCTCTCTCTCTCTCTCTCTCTCTCTCTCTCTCTCTCTCTCCTCTCTCTCTCTCTCTCTCTCTCACACACACACACACACACACACACACACACACACACACACACACACACACACACACACACACACACACACACACACACACATCAAGTCTTTTAAATATACTATTGCCACCCACCGTCAATTTGATGTGTGTGTGGGTTGGTTTATGTGATTTATGAGGACACAAATTTGTATAATGGCATGTGTATTACACTGGTATTACAACTTATGGGTGGTTTATGAGGACATTTCAAAAGTCCTCATAAATCAAATGGCTTGAAAAACATAAAAAACAATGTTTTATTAAAAAAATTTAAATGCAGCATGTCTGTTATATGCCTTTACTTTATTAAAAAAACGTATTTAAAAAATACAAGGCTTAAGACATTTATTTCCATTTTTAATGAAGGCCAAACCACACAGCAGTGAAATGGTTAATCTAGCCCCACTCCCCCTCCCCTCCCCACACTCACAGACACACACACAGACAGCAAGCACAGAGACGTAGGCTCAGAGAGAAATGATCATATTCAAACCAAAATATCTGACTTCCTCTTGGTTGTTACTAATTACTGTAAATTAGAAAGTTTCTGGCTGGAGGAGAACTATATAAATACAGATTTTTGTAACTCTAGATGAAACTAACCCCCCCACTTTTGTCAAAAGGTGGCGCTACTGAGTCCCTGCACCACGCACGTTTCTGAAACTTTGCACATGTCACCTGGCTAATAAATGTGATCTGTCTGTCGAGTTTCATGCAATTTTAAGCAATTTCAGGCATGCTAAGAGTCTCAAAAGCATCCAAAAAGAATATTAAAGTTTGATGGCTTGCCACAGCAACAGTTTCAAAGATATCAAGAATCCATTCACAGGTCTACATCTGCCGTGTGTCTACATTATACACATAAAGTTTGAAGCAAATCGGGTAAAAATAAGAGGGTGATTTCAAAGCCTTTAGGAAGTGACACACTTCCTGCTGCCAGTTGGTGGCGCTATAACTTTGACTCACAATAGTCGCATCCATGTGATCGGGCTCTTACAGCGAACACACTGCTGAAGTTTCATCAAGATCAGTTAAAATATGCAGAAGTTATAACACACTTCCTGTTTCCATTATTCGCCATAAATTCGTTTCCTCGCCACGGCCAAACCGTTCGAGATATCAAAAATCCCCTGGCAATTTTTCATCCTCAATGTCTTGACTTCATGCTGACTGAGTTTCGTGGCGATTGGTTGAATTCTCTAGGAGTAGTATATCGAATTCCAGGGGCATACGCTTTCAAACAAACCATAATAGCCGACTTCCTGTTGGGCTGGGGTAAAAAGTAAAAGTACAAAGGATATATGAATCGATGAGATCTATATGTGTACCAAGTTTCATATTATTACATGCAAGCATGTTTGATTTATGGACCAAGTTTTCGGACCCCGTTCCAGGGGGCGCTGTCGAGCCCCCCTGCCACGCCCGGGTACCAGCTTCAGCCCGGCCCTGGTGGCCGCGGTTTCTGACCCGTGTGCAAAGTTTCAAGAGTTTTTGAGCATGTTAAGGGCCCCAAAAGTGTGCTAAGAATCTCAAAAGTATCCAAAAAGAATATTAAAGTTTGATGCGTTGTCACGGCAACAGCATTTAAGATATCAACAATCCTTTCACAGGTCTACATCTGGCATGTGTCTACATTATACACATCAAGTTTGAAGCAAATCGGGTAAAGCCTGTTTGATTTATGGACCAAGTTTTCGGACCCCGTTCCAGGGGGCGCTGTCGAGCCCCCCTGCCACGCCCGGGTACCAGCTTCAGCCCGGCCCTGATGGCCGCGGTTTCTGACCCGTGTGCAAAGTTTCAAGAGTTTTTGAGCATGTTAAGGGCCCCAAAAGTGCGCTAAGAATCTCAAAAGTATCCAAAAAGAATATTAAAGTTTGATGCGTTGTCACGGCAACAGCATCTAAGATATCAACAATCCTTTCACAGGTCTACATCTGGCTTGTGTCTACATTATACACATCAAGTTTGAAGCAAATAGGGTAAAGCGTGTTGGATATATGGACCAAATTGTCGGACCCGTTCAAGGGGGCGCTGTCGAGCCCCCCTGCCACGCCCGGGTACCAGCTTCAGCCTGGCCCTGATGGCCGCGGGTTTTGTCCTGTGTGCAAAGTTTCAAGAGTTTTCGAGCACGTTAAGAACCCCAAAAGTGCCCGAAAACATAAAAAAGCATGAAAAAGCTTAAAAAAAGGAATATTAATGTTTGATGCATTGCCATGGCAACAGTGTCTAAGATATCAATAATCCTTTCACAGGTCTACATCTGGCATGTGTCTACATTATGCACATGAAGTTTGAAGCAAATCGGGTAAAAATAAGAGGGTGATTTAAAAGCATTTTGAAAGTGACACACTTCCTGCTGCCAGTTGGTGGCGCTATAACTTTGACTCACAATAGTCACATCCATGTGATCGGGCTCTTACAACGAACACACTGCTGAAGTTTCATCAAGATTAGTTAATGTATGCAGTAGTTATGACACACTTCCTGTTTCACGTTTCTCGCCATAATTTCGTTTCCTCGCCACGGCCAAACCGTTCGAGATATCAAAAATCCCCTCGCAAACTTTCATCCTCAATGTCTTGACTTCACGCTGACCGAGTTTCGTGCCGTGTGTTTGAATTCTCTAGGAGGAGTGTTTCACATTCCTTTGCATGCGTTTTCCAAACAAGCCTAAATAGCCGACTTCCTGTTGGGCTGGGGTAAAAAGTTAGAGTGCGAAGTATATATGAAACGATGAGATCTACATGTGTACCGAGTTTCATATTATTACATGCAAGCGTGTTTGATTTATGGACCATGTTTTCGGACCCCGTTCCAGGGGGCGCTGTCGAGCCCCCCTGCCACGCCCGGGTACCATCTTCTGCCCGGCCCTGATGGCCGCGGGTTCTGACATGTGTGCAAAGTTTCAGGAGTTTTTGAGCATGTTAAGGCCTCCAAAAGTGTCCAAAAGGTAGTAAAAAAATAATTAGAAGAATAATAATAATA
This sequence comes from Chrosomus eos, assembly GCA_036326025.1. Taxonomy (NCBI): domain Eukaryota; kingdom Metazoa; phylum Chordata; class Actinopteri; order Cypriniformes; family Leuciscidae; genus Chrosomus; species Chrosomus eos. The sequence goes on along the minus strand of CM070818.1, from coordinate 43,397,760 downwards.
AATATAGCTGCGAGCAGCGATTACGGGCCCAAGCCGGTGGCACCGCAACCCTGGTGCACCAGGGTGGCGGTACCGCCGGCTTTGGCCCTTCATCGCTGCTCGCAGCTATATTTATTATATATATATATATATATATATATATATATATAAAGCCGGTGGCATCGCCACCCTGGTGCCTTTAGGGTTATTGTGCACGACGTGACACAAAATATCTGCTCGCTATCTGCCGAACGGCTCTGGTAGTCCCGCTTCAGCACTGATGATGTTGTAGAAATAGTGTGCTCTGGTTGGTCTGGATTATTCGGGATTTTTTATTTTATACAGAAATAAGTTATTTATAATTCAGATGAGAATAAAGTTAGTGTTGATTAAAATGAAGGAAAACAAATATATTGATCTGAAATATAGCACATTCATTTTACATTTATTTAGGTTCAATTACCAAACATACAATCTTAATTTAATTTAAAGCAAACAATACATTTGAAATACATGGGTTGTATGCACATTTTTTTTTAATAAAAAAAATATATATATCCAAAAAGACAAGGCTTAAAAACTCTTGTCACTGTAACAGACACAATCTCTCTCTCTCCACACACCACCACACACACACACACACACACACACACACACACACACACACCACACACACCACACACACACACACACACCACACCACACACACACACCACACACACACACACACACACACACACACACACACACACACCACACACACACACACACACACACACACACACACACACACACACACACGTCAAGTCACATTTTAGATGCAATATTGAATAAGCAGAAAAATCGGATTTTCTGCTCTGAAAATATAAATAAGCATACAAATTGAATAAGCACTTTGAATATTCTAAACAGAATAAGCATTAGTCGCTAATGAATAAGTACTAGTACTTAATGGAATAAATTCTAATATCTAAAAAATAAGTACTAGTAGCATGAAAATAGAGACTAGTATGTTAAAATGATTAAATGTTAAAACGGCTTGCCATATTGGCTCAGAGAGAGAGAGAGAGAAAATGACATTTTAGATAATAGACCTATTAATAGATACTAGTATTTATTCAATAAATACTAGTTCTAAGTCATTACATACTAGTACCAATTAAATAGATACCAGTACTTATTCATTAGCTACTAATACGTATTCAAAAGAATATCTAAAGAATAAGCACTACTATCTAAAGAATAGGCACTAGTACTAAAGAATAAGCAATAGTCGCTAATGAATAAGTACTATTACTTAATGGAATAGATACTAGTATCTAAAAAATAAGTACTAGTAGCATGAAAAAAGAGACTACTAGGTTAAAATGATTAAATGTTAAAACGGCTTGCCATATTGACTCAGAGCATCAAAAGCATCAAACAAGAATATTAAAGTTTGATGCGTTGCCACAGCAACAGTTTCAAAGATATCAAGAATCCCTTCACAGGTCTTCATCTGCAGTGTATTTACATTATACAGATGAAGTTTGAAGCAAATCGGGTAAAATTAAGAGGGTGATTTCAAAGCCTTTAGGAAGTGACACACTTCCTGCTGCCAGTTGGTGGCGCTATAACTTTGACTCACAATAGTCACATCCATGTGATCGGACTCTTACAGCGAACACACTGCTGAAGTTTCATCAAGATCAGTTAATGTATGCAGAAGTTATAACACACTTCCTGTTTCCATTATTCGCCATAAATTCGTTTCCTCGCCACGGCCAAACCGTTCGAGATATCAAAAATCCCTGGCAATTTTTCATCCTCAATGTCTTGACTTCATGCTGACTGAGTTTCGTGGCGATTGGTTGAATTCTCTAGGAGTAGTATATCGAATTCCAGGGGCATACGCTTTCAAACAAACCATAATAGCCGACTTCCTGTTGGGCTGGGGTAAAAAGTAAAAGTACAAAGGATATATGAATCGATGAGATCTATATGTGTACCAAGTTTCATATTATTACATGCAAGCGTGTTTGATTTATGGACCAAGTTTTCGGACCCCGTTCCAGGGGGCGCTGTCGAGCCCCCCTGCCACGCCCGGGTACCAGCTTCAGCCCGGCCCTGATGGCCGCGGTTTCTGACCCGTGTGCAAAGTTTCAAGAGTTTTTGAGCATGTTAAGGGCCCCAAAAGTGTGCTAAGAATCTCAAAAGTATCCAAAAAGAATATTAAAGTTTGATGCGTTGTCACGGCAACAGCATCTAAGATATCAACAATCCTTTCACAGGTCTACATCTGGCATGTGTCTACATTATACACATCAAGTTTGAAGCGAATCGGGTAAAGCCTGTTTGATTTATGGACCAAGTTTTCGGACCCCGTTCCAGGGGGCGCTGTCGAGCCCCCCTGCCACGCCCGGGTACCAGCTTCAGCCCGGCCCTGATGGCCGCGGTTTCTGACCCGTGTGCAAAGTTTCAAGAGTTTTTGAGCATGTTAAGGGCCCCAAAAGTGCGCTAAGAATCTCAAAAGTATCCAAAAAGAATATTAAAGTTTGATGCGTTGTCACGGCAACAGCATCTAAGATATCAACAATCCTTTCACAGGTCTACATCTGGCTTGTGTCTACATTATACACATCAAGTTTGAAGCAAATAGGGTAAAGCGTGTTGGATATATGGACCAAATTGTCGGACCCGTTCAAGGGGGCGCTGTCGAGCCCCCCTGCCACGCCCGGGTACCAGCTTCAGCCTGGCCCTGATGGCCGCGGGTTTTGTCCTGTGTGCAAAGTTTCAAGAGTTTTCGAGCACGTTAAGAACCCCAAAAGTGCCCGAAAGCATAAAAAAGCATGAAAAAGCTTAAAAAAAGGAATATTAATGTTTGATGCATTGCCATGGCAACAGTGTCTAAGATATCAATAATCCTTTCACAGGTCTACATCTGGCATGTGTCTACATTATGCACATGAAGTTTGAAGCAAATCGGGTAAAAATAAGAGGGTGATTTAAAAGCATTTTGAAAGTGACACACTTCCTGCTGCCAGTTGGTGGCGCTATAACTTTGACTCACAATAGTCACATCCATGTGATCGGGCTCTTACAACGAACACACTGCTGAAGTTTCATCAAGATTAGTTAATGTATGCAGTAGTTATGACACACTTCCTGTTTCACGTTTCTCGCCATAATTTCGTTTCCTCGCCACGGCCAAACCGTTCGAGATATCAAAAATCCCCTCGCAAACTTTCCTCCTCAATGTCTTGACTTCACGCTGACCGAGTTTCGTGCCGTGTGTTTGAATTCTCTAGGAGGAGTGTTTCACATTCCATTGCATGCGTTTTCCAAACAAGCCTAAATAGCCGACTTCCTGTTGGGCTGGGGTAAAAAGTTAGAGTGCGAAGTATATATGAAACGATGAGATCTACATGTGTACCGAGTTTCATATTATTACATGCAAGCGTGTTTGATTTATGGACCATGTTTTCGGACCCCGTTCCAGGGGGCGCTGTCGAGCCCCCCTGCCACGCCCGGGTACCATCTTCAGCCCGGCCCTGATGGCCGCGGGTTCTGACATGTGTGCAAAGTTTCAGGAGTTTTTGAGCATGTTAAGGCCTCCAAAAGTGTCCAAAAGGTAGTAAAAAAATAATTAGAGGAATAATAATAATAAATAATCCTTAGGAAAACAATAGGGCCTTCGCCCTTAGGGCTTGGGCCCTAAATATAGCTGCGAGCAGCGATTACGGGCCCAAGCCGGTGGCACCGCAACCCTGGTGCACCAGGGTGGCGCTACCGTCGGCTTTGGCCCTTCATCGCTGCTCGCAGCTATATTTATATATATATATATATATATTAGGGATGCACCGATACCGATACCAGTATCGGTATCGGGCCCGATACTGAGCTCATGTACTTGTACTCGTACTCGTAAAAATGCCCCGATACCAACAACCGATACCAGGCAGCATGTGTACAGTGTCAGAAATTATAATGGGGATAAAAAAAGAAGGCTGTATATGAAATAAATGTATCTTATCAGTGGAATATTAAACAGAATATATTAACGCGTCGTCTATTTAACTATATGGTGCGCAAGCTGATAAGAGAAAAACACGGAGAGGATTGAGCGCGCTACGACACAGACGCGCGAGCTGGTCGAGCGCAACCCTTTTTCACAGACGTCAGTGGAAAGTTTGTAGTTCAGTCGGATGTCAATGGCAAATCAAGTAAAACGAGGCATGTAGCTTATTATTAACGTTAACTGACGAGAGAGAGAGAGAGAGAGAGAGAGAGAGAGAGAGAGAGAGAGAGAGAGAGAGAGAGAGAGAGGGAGAGAGAGCACTTCTGTTGAATGCTGTTGATTGCGGATCATTCACTCAGCACGTGTTATTTGGATTAAAACTAAATCGTATATGTAAGTAAAACATGAACTGTTACCTCGCTTATGTTTAACGAGTGGTTGCCTACATTATTACAGGACATTTGCAGGTCAAGAATTTCCATGAACTTCAAACATCCACAGCGCGCGCCCCGAAAACCACCAGACAGTGCGTGAATACTGAATGGAAGTCTTTCACGCATTGCGCTTGTACGGACGAATTCACACAAATCTATGTAAAAAACACATTGGCGAGTATCCTAGTAAAAGTCTGTTATATATCTCAAGTGAATGTAGACAGTATAATTCAAATGGCGTCAGTGCGTTCGGCCTTAAAGGGGCGGCACTTTAATAAATCTGCTGCTGTGTTTTAATGTTAATCAAACAAAGGACAAATAAATTACTCTCTGCTCTTGGCTAAATAGGCTACCTCTATCAACTTTACAAAAAGATCCATATATATTTAATTTATGCAGTAATAAATATGCAGTGCATGAAATATATATTTGTTGAACTAATTAAGTTTAAATTTATTAAACAACTAATATGATTGATATTATTTTGGTTTCTCTACCAATACATTTAAAAATTACAAATGCATGAATTGAAAATTAACTGAAAATTAAAAATACAGTTATCGGTTACCGTATCGGTATCGGCGAGTACCAAAAATGAAAGTATCGGTATCGGACTCGGTCTGGAAAAAGTGGTATCGGTGCATCCCTAATATATATATATATATATATATATATATATATATATATATATATATATATATATATATATATATATATATATTAGGGGTGCAACGGTACAGATAGCCCACGGTACGGTCCGTACCTCGGTTTTTTGGCCACGGTCTCGGTTCGGTTTCGGTACATGTTTTGTGCAGAAAGAGACTGCTATTTCATCCTGCTATTTACTTTACAGTAAACTTCTTATATCGTATATTAATGACCGTTAAAGCAAGACTATGTAAACAAAAACACACAGCCACTGTACAAAATTGTGGCAATTATAGGATAACGGACACAGCAATGCATAATGTTCCATAAGATCATCATGTTTGTAGCATGATCCAGGGGATTAAAACGTACAAAATATATTTCAGGCCAAGTGGAGTTGGTAACTAATAATAGTAGTAAATGTGTAAAGTTGCATAAAATGGAAATATTCTATAATGCAAGAAAAAACTACCTCAAAAAACTGTTATCTGTGCTGTTGTCCAGTAACTCCCGTTGGAATATTCATCCCAAAATGGCGGCCGCGCTCCCGAAGCGCCACCTAGTGGCTGTTACCAGAAAAGCATCAGAGTTACGCCTCTTGTGCCTCTTTGCTTTAAGCCAGCATCGCGATCCCCCCCCCCCCCCCCATGTTTCCATGGTGACGCGTCATGCTTGGCACGTGATTCACCACAGCCAAAATAGACATGTAACGTTAGCGCTTTTATTTATAAATATTAACAAACCTGGTTACCATGTCATTAACTATCTTCTATTCTGATTCTCAAATGTGTGTAAGTGAGTTTGTTTTGTCGTTTAAAAAACAGTTTCTCCCGAAATACATGGCCGGTGAACTGGGAGAAGAATAGAGTTAACTTTATAGTTCCTTACACTGTGTGTCTGATATGAATAAAATCCGTCGGCAAATATGTTTGAATGGGTTGTTATGGCTGCTTCCATAGACACCATTGTGTATTTTACAAACTATAAATGTATTGTTTTGCTATAAGTTATATGCATTTAAATGTCTGAAACCTAAAATAAACATTATGTGGTTAAAAACACTGAATAGTTGTGATATAATATGACAAGCACTGAACGCGTCTGTCTCTGGCTCAGCGCCAGCCACAGCGCGAAAGCACAGTCTGGATCTGGCTGCTCTGTCACGTGTACATTGTACATTATGTACATTCGCTCCTAGTGGTCAGCTGCTGCAGACTCAGAGCGTGCCGAAATCAAAATTGCTGATGAGATGTAGAGGAAAATATCTCCGCGTTGTGCATACGCCCCTTAGCTGTTCTAAATCCACTGTAAAACACGGCTTTGCGGGGCTTATTGCTTAAGTGAAAAATTAAAACGTTAGCCCCGACCCTCCTCCGATATCATCGTCCATCGCGATGTTTCACTGTACACATCGTCTGATGCCAAATTGGTAGACATCGCAAACCCTAGATTCAATGACCAATCCATACCTGTCTCATTCATGAATGACTCAGTCGTTCGAACGAATCGTTTGAACGAATGAATCAATGACTCGCTCATTAAGACGGTAGCCTGGCGACACCTAGTGACGGTTCAGTGTTATGTTTAAAAGTATCATTCTTTCCAACGATTTTTAATTGACTCATATTTAAAACAATCTCATAACATCATTTAATGCATTGTTATTTTTCAATGTAAATGATGTAATTTGATCAGCCCTACCTAGGGTAACAGCCATATAGTATCTTATTATTCTAAATAATTGAATTTATTGATCAAATTTACAAATTAAAATGAAAGATGAAGCATACATTTAATAAGATTGGACTAGGGGTGCCTTGCAGATATTACAATTATGCACTTTTAAATATACTATTGCCACCCACCGTCAATTTGGTGTGTGTGTGTGTGTGTGTGTGTGTGTGTGTGTGTGTGTGTGTGTGTGTGTGTGTGTGTGTGTGTGTGTGTGTGTGTGTGTGTGTGGGGGGTTGGTTTGTGTGGGTTGGTTTATGTGATTTATGAGGACACAAATTTGTATAATGACGTGTATTACACTGGTATTACAACTTATGGGTGGTTTATGAGGACATTTCAAAAGTCCTCATAAATCAAATGGCTTGAAAAACATAAAAAACAATGTTTTATTAAAAAAATTTAAATGCAGCATGTCTGTTATATGCCTTTATTAAAAAAACGTATTTAAAAAATACAAGGCTTAAGACATTTATTTTCTTTTTTAATGAAGGCCAAACCACACAGCAGTGAAATGGTTAATCTAGCCCCACTCCCCCTCCCCCTCCCCACACTCACAGACACACACACACAGACAGCAAGCACAGAGACGTAGGCTCAGAGAGAAATGACCATATTCAAACCAAAATATCTGACTCCCTCTTGGTTGTTACTAATGACTGTAAATTAGAAAGTTGTCTGGCTGGAGGAGAACTATATAAATACAGATTTTTGTAACTCTAGATGAAACTAACCCCCCCACTTTTGTCAAAAGGTGGCGCTACTGAGTCCCTGCACCACGCCCGTTTCTGAAACTATGCACATGTCACCTGGCTAATAAATGTGATCTGTCTGTCGAGTTTCATGCAATTTTAAGCAATTTCAGGCATGCTAAGAGTCTCAAAAGCATCCAAAAAGAATATTAAAGTTTGATGGATTGCCACAGCAACAGTTTCAAAGATATCAAGAATCCATTCACAGGTCTTCATCTGCCGTGTATTTACATTATACAAATGAAGTTTGAAGCAAATCGGGTAAAAATAAGAGGGTGATTTCAAAGCATTTTGAAAGTGACACACTTCCTGCTGCCAGTTGGTGGCGCTATAACTTTGACTCACAATAGTCACATCCATATGATCGGGCTCTTACAACGAACACACTGCTGAAGTTTCATCAAGATCAGTTAATGTATGCTGAAATTATGACACTTCCTGTTTCACGTTTCTCGCCATAATTTTGTTTCCTCGCCACGGCCAAACCGTTCGAGATATCAAAAATCCCCTCGCAAACTTTCATCCTCAATGTCTTGACTTCACGCTGACCGAGTTTCGTGCCGTGTGTTTGAATTCTCTAGGAGGAGTACTTCAAATTCCTTTGCGTGTGTTTTACCAACAACCCTAAATAGCCCACTTCCTGTTGGGCTGGGGTAAAAAGTAAGAGTGTGAAGTATATATGAAACGATGAGATCTACATGTGTACCGAGTTTCATATTATTACATGCAAGCGTGTTTGATTTATGGACCATGTTTTCGGACCCCGTTCCAGGGGGCGCTGTCGAGCCCCCTGCCACGCCCGGGTACCATCTTCAGCCCGGCCCTGATGGCCGCGGGTTCTGACATGTGTGCAAAGTTTCAGGAGTTTTTGAGCATGTTAAGGCCTCCAAAAGTGTCCAAAAGGTAGTAAAATAATAATAATAATAATAATAATAAATAATCCTTAGGAAAACAATAGGGCCTTCGCCCTTTGGGCTTGGGCCCTAATAAATAATCCTTAGGAAAACAATAGGGCCTTCGCCCTTAGGGCTTGGGCCCTAATAATCCTTAGGAAAACAATAGGGCCTTCGCCCTTTGGGCTTGGGCCCTAATAATAAATAATCCTTAGGAAAACACCAAACATACAATCTTAATTTAATTTAAAGCAAACAATGCATTTAAAATATATGGGTTGTATGCACATTTTCTTTTTAATAAAAAAAAGATATATATCCAAAAAGACAAGGCCTTAAAGGGTTAAACTATTGTCACTGTAACAGACACAATCTCTCTCTCTCTCTCTCACACACACACACACACACACACACACACACACACACACACACACACACACACACACACACACACACACACACACACACACACACACACTGTTTAAAAGCAAGAAATACTTATCCAACCTGTTTAAAACAGTCTGTCGGTGCCATCTTTTAAACATTCATCATATTGCATTGGTTTTAATTTCTTGACCTCAAACAGAGCACTAATCTGTTTATTTTTAAGTTATTGATTAAAAAAGAAGAAAAAAAGAAGAAACATCAAATGGGTTTTTAGTCATATGTTATACAGAAATAAATTATTTGTAATTCAGATGAGAATAATTTTAAGGAAAACAAATATATTGATCTGAAATATAGCACATGTTTTTGTAAAATAAATTCAAGCAATACCCCTTTTTTAATTTTAGAATTAAACTAAAAAAGCTCACGGCTGCACAGGCCTTCATAACAGTGCGCGTCCAACGCGAGGAGTGAGCAGAACAGAGCGAATGTTTTTTAGTTAATTTCTACTTTCATACAGGGTTTCTACAGGGTTTAGTTAGTCAAATTTAAGACCTTTTAAGACCTTTTTATGACCAATATGATTTAAATTTATGACCTACTCGAATTACAAAAAATAACTTCCTTTCAAAAGTCTTTTTTTTATTGACTTTCATTAAAAGTAATTAGTTTCATTATTTTAAGGTTCCATTTTCTTAAGAGTAACAAACTGAAGGCTCCCTTTTCCTAAGTATCAATAACACAGGAACAACACAAGAGGGCAGTATAGCCCTATTTATGATTGAGTTTAAACTATTACCCGAAGAGATTCTAAAAGAATGGTAAAGTTTGATGCGTTGCCACGGCAACAGTTTCAAAGATATCAAGAATCCATTCACAGGTCTTCATCTGCCGTGTATTTACATTATACAGATGAAGTTTGAAGCAAATCGGGTAAAAATAAGAGGGTGATTTCAAAGCATTTTGAAAGTGACACACTTCCTGCTGCCAGTTGGTGGCGCTATAACTTTGACTCACAATTGTCACATCCATGTGATCGGACTCTTACAGCGAACACACTGTTGAAGTTTCATCAAGATCAGTTAATGTATGCTGAAGTTATGACACACTTCCTGTTTCACGTTTCTCGCCATAATTTTGTTTCCTCGCCACGGCCAAACCGTTCGAGATATCAAAAATCCCCTCGCAAACTTTCATCCTCAGTGTCTTGACTTCACGCTGACCGAGTTTCGTGCCGTGTGTTTGAATTCTCTAGGAGGAGTACTTCAAATTCCATTGCGTGTGTTTTACCAACAACCCTAAATAGCCGACTTCCTGTTGGGCTGGGGTAAAAAGTAAGAGTGCGAAGTATATATGAAACGATGAGATCTACATGTGTACCGAGTTTCATATTATTACATGCAAGTGTGTTTGATTTATGGACCATGTTTTCGGACCCCGTTCCAGGGGGCGCTGTCGAGCCCCCCTGCCACGCCCGGGTACCATCTTCAGCCCGGCCCTGATGGCCGCGGGTTCTGAGCCGTGTGCAAAGTTTCAAGAGTTTTTGAGCATGTTAAGGCCTCCAAAAGTGTCCAAAAGGTAGTAAAAAATAATAATAATAATAATAATAATAATAATAAATAATCCTTAGGAAAACAATAGGGCCTTCGCCCTTTGGGCTTGGGCCCTAATAAATATAGCTGCGAGCAGCGATTACGGGCCCAAGCCGGTGGCACCGCAACCCTGGTGCACCAGGGTGGCGCTACCGTCGGCTTTGGCCCTTCATCGCTGCTCGCAGCTTATTATTTATATATATATATATATATATATATATATATATATAATATATTTTTATATATATATATATAAAGCCAGTGGCACCGCCAGCCTGGTGCCTTTAGGGTTATTGTGCACGACGTGACACAAAATATCTGCTCGCTATCTGCCGAACGGCTCTGGTAGTTCCGCTTCAGCACTGATGATGTTGTAGAATTAGTGCGCTCTGGTTGGTCTGGATTATTGGGGATTTTTTAATTTATGCAGAAATAAGTTATTTATAATACAGATAGAGAATAAAGTTAGTGTTGATTAAAATGAAAGAAAACAATTATATTGATCTGAAATATAGCACATTAATTTTAAATTTATTTAGGTTCAATTACCAAACATACAATCTTAATTTAATTTAAAGCAAACAATACATTTAAAATATATGGGTTGTATGCACATAAAAAAAAAAGAAGATATATCCAAAAAAGACAAGGCCTTAAAGCAGTGGTTCTCAATCTTGGTCCTAGGGTGCCACTGCTCTGCACATTTTATATGTCTCCTTTATCTGACACACCCACTTCAGTTAATAAAGCTCTTTCCTAACCAGCTGATGATCTGAATCAGGTGTGTTAAATGAGGGAGACATACAAACTATGCAGAGCAGTGGCTCCCTAGGACCAGGATTGAGATCCACTGCCTTAAAGGGTTAAACTCTTTTCACTGTAACACACACACACACACACACACACACACACACACACACACACGTCAAGTCACTTACATTTTAGATGCAATATTGACGGTTTTTCTGTTTCAGCAGCGAAAATAGTTAAAGATCACAGCAGAACCATTGCGCATCTCACAGCAACATGTTTTCTCATTACTGAATGATTCAGCATTTTGGACAAATTGGTTTACTCAAAGATTGACGATATCATCGTCCATCGTGATGGCTGACAGACATCACGATGTTAAAGTCCCCATGAAATCAAAATTGACCATACTTACTTTGTTTGCCTAAATTGATCGTTTTGTGGTGAACAATTCATCCGTGCAAGTCAATCCACACAAAAAAATTTTTTGGCTTCGTAATCTTTAATCAAATTCTGAAAATGCCCCTCCCCTCTGCACTGGAGGACCTTGCCCGATGACGTAGGCTTGATGGTTTGGGTGTCTGCTTAACATCCGTAATCACGCCCCTCCAACTGACAGTAGACAGGCACACAGCGTGTGAAAGGAGAGATGGCGAGGAGGTGCATTTTTCTAGATCCAATCAGGTGCTAGTTGGAAAAAAAAAGCCACGCTCACTATTTTGCCTCATAAGTATTCCGTTTCTCTCGGAAATACGTCACAGCACTGGAGAAAAGCCGTTTGCAACTTCCGGTTCATGGGGACTTTAAGCAAAGAACGTATATTTACAAGAAGTGAAAGCCAATAGAACGTTCCATTGCAACACCAGCGCCCAGCAGCAGCGCTACGCTTCCGCCATTTTGGGGTGAAAGCCATATATTTAGCCCAGTGCAGAGGTCATTTTTAGGTTGAAATAATTATGTAAAAAGAGGAGGCAGCGCCAGATTTTTTAACGCAGGTGCCGAGGGGGTGCTAGATCATTGACAGGGGGAGCTGCGCACTTATAGCCTATATTGTGCTACTATTATTAAATGAGCAAAACTTCGATATTTAATATTCAATCATTTTAATTATCACAACTAAAGTTTTAATTTTACTAAATTGAATAAGAACAACATTCAGCATTCAATCAAATATATTTAAAGATGTATTATTTATAATGTTATTTCAACATAATATCTCGTTATTTCAACATATGTGAGTGTGCAACATAATCAGAGAGTAGCCTATTTCTTTTCGTTTGGAATAGTTTCGTTTAAATATTTAGTTGCAAGCTTTCTATATTTCTCATGTCTGAGGCATATTTCGGTTAATTTATGATGAGATTCGCTCAAGACGAGCGCCGGCGCCGGATGTCATCATTATGTCTGCTATATTTGCCATTTATTAAATCCAGCCGATTAAATTTAAAAAAATAAAAATAAGATAGAATTTATACAAAACGAAATTAATTTTAAAGAAAGGCTTTCTACAAAACACAGCGTAGGCTAATGAGTCAAAATCATGTATGAGCCACTTCATGTCTCCCGATATCATACTCATGCTGTTCACTTTTCATAATCAATATGGGGAAAACTAAACTAAATGCGCTTATTTAATGGCTACAACAACACGTATACAGTATTAGGCCTACAAACTCTCTATTTGTACAACTATTAGGCCTATACAACAGCAATAGAAACAGCTTTACAGTAAACTTCTTATATCGTATATTAATGACCGTTAAAGCAAGACTATGTAAACAAAAACACACAGCCACTGTACAAAATTGTGGCAATTATAGGATAACGGACACAGCAATGCATAATGTTCCATAAGATCATCATGTTTGTAGCATGATCCAGGGGATTAAAACGTACAAAATATATTTCAGGCCAAGTGGAGTTGGTAACTAATAATAGTAGTAAATGTGTAAAGTTGCATAAAATGGAAATATTCTATAATGCAAGAAAAAACTACCTCAAAAAACTGTTATCTGTGCTGTTGTCCAGTAACTCCCGTTGGAATATTCATCCCAAAATGGCGGCCGCGCTCCCGAAGCGCCACCTAGTGGCTGTTACCAGAAAAGCATCAGAGTTTCGCCTCTTGTGCCTCTTTGCTTTAAGCCAGCATCGCGATCCCCCCCCCCCCCATGTTTCCATGGTGACGCGTCATGCTTGGCACGTGATTCACCACAGCCAAAATAGACATGTAACGTTAGCGCTTTTATTTATAAATATTAACAAACCTGGTTACCATGTCATTAACTATCTTCTATTCTGATTCTCAAATGTGTGTAAGTGAGTTTGTTTTGTCGTTTAAAAAACAGTTTCTCCCGAAATACATGGCCGGTGAACTGGGAGAAGAATAGAGTTAACTTTATAGTTACTTACACTGTGTGTCTGATATGAATAAAATCCGTCGGCAAATATATTTGAATGGGTTGTTATGGCTGCTTCCATAGACACCATTGTGTATTTTACAAACTATAAATGTATTGTTTTGCTATAAGTTATATGCATTTAAATGTCTGAAACCTAAAATAAACATTATGTGGTTAAAAACACTGAATAGTTGTGATATAATATGACAAGCACTGAACGCGTCTGTCTCTGGCTCAGCGCCAGCCACAGCGCGAAAGCACAGTCTGGATCTGGCTGCTCTGTCACGTGTACATTGTACATCATGTACATTCGCTCCTAGTGGTCAGCTGCTGCAGACTCAGAGCGTGCCGAAATCAAAATGGCTGATGAGATGTAGAGGAAAATATCTCCGCGTTGTGCCTACGCCCCTTAGCTGTTCTAAATCCACTGTAAAACACGGCTTTGCGGGGCTTATTGCTTAAGTGAAAAATTAAAACGTTAGCCCCGACCCTCCTCCGATATCATCGTCCATCGCGATGTTTCACTGTACACATCGTCTGATGCCAAATTGGTAGACATCGCAAACCCTAGATTCAATGACCAATCCATACCTGTCTCATTCATGAATGACTCAGTCGTTCGAACGAATCGTTTGAACGAATGAATCAATGACTCGCTCATTAAGACGGTAGCCTGGCGACACCTAGTGACGGTTCAGTGTTATGTTTAAAAGTATCATTCTTTCCAACGATTTTTAATTGACTCATATTTAAAACAATCTCATAACATCATTTAATGCATTGTTATTTTTCAATGTAAATGATGTAATTTGATCAGCCCTACCTAGGGTAACAGCCATATAGTATCTTATTATTCTAAATAATTGAATTTATTGATCAAATTTACAAATTAAAATGAAAGATGAAGCATACATTTAATAAGATTGGACTAGGGGTGCCTTGCAGATATTACAATTATGCACTTTTAAATATTCCATTGCCACCCACCGTCAATTTGGTGTGTGTGTGTGTGTGTGTGTGTGTGTGTGTGGGTTGGTTTGTGTGGGTTGGTTTATGTGATTTATGAGGACACAAATTTGTATAATGACGTGTATTACACTGGTATTACAACTTATGGGTGGTTTATGAGGACATTTCAAAAGTCCTCATAAATCAAATGGCTTGAAAAACATAAAAAACAATGTTTTATTAAAAAATTTAAATGCAGCATGTCTGTTATATGCCTTTATTAAAAAAACGTATTTAAAAAATACAAGGCTTAAGACATTTATTTTCTTTTTTAATGAAGGCCAAACCACACAGCAGTGAAATGGTTAATCTAGCCCCACTCCCCCTCCCCCTTCCCACACTCACAGACACACACACACAGAGAGCAGTCACAGAGACGTAGGCTCAGAGAGAAATGACCATATTCAAACCAAAATATCTGACTTCCTCTTGGTTGTTACTAATGACTGTAAATTAGAAAGTTGTCTGGCTGGAGGAGAACTATATAAATACAGATTTTTGTAACTCTAGATGAAACTAACCCCCCCACTTTTGTCAAAAGGTGGCGCTACTGAGTCCCTGCACCACGCCCGTTTCTGAAACTATGCACATGTCACCTGGCTAATAAATGTGATCTGTCTGTCGAGTTTCATGCAATTTTAAGCAATTTCAGGCATGCTAAGAGTCTCAAAAGCATCCAAAAAGAATATTAAAGTTTGATGGATTGCCACAGCAACAGTTTCAAAGATATCAAGAATCCATTCACAGGTCTTCATCTGCCGTGTATTTACATTATACAAATGAAGTTTGAAGCAAATCGGGTAAAAATAAGAGGGTGATTTCAAAGCATTTTGAAAGTGACACACTTCCTGCTGCCAGTTGGTGGCGCTATAACTTTGACTCACAATAGTCACATCCATATGATCGGGCTCTTAGAACGAACACACTGCTGAAGTTTCATCAAGATCAGTTAATGTATGCTGAAGTTATGACACACTTCCTGTTTCACGTTTCTCGCCATAATTTTGTTTCCTCGCCACGGCCAAACCGTTCGAGATATCAAAAATCCCCTCGCAAACTTTCATCCTCAATGTCTTGACTTCACGCTGACCGAGTTTCGTGCCGTGTGTTTGAATTCTCTAGGAGGAGTACTTCAAATTCCTTTGCGTGTGTTTTACCAACAACCCTAAATAGCCCACTTCCTGTTGGGCTGGGGTAAAAAGTAAGAGTGTGAAGTATATATGAAACGATGAGATCTACATGTGTACCGAGTTTCATATTATTACATGCAAGCGTGTTTGATTTATGGACCATGTTTTCGGACCCCGTTCCAGGGGGCGCTGTCGAGCCCCCCTGCCACGCCCGGGTATAATGAAGATTATGATTCGGCTATCGTGATTGAATCCGCCACTGGTGGACTATAAAAGAATACAGAGAACTGCTTATCAGTGGCTCTGTTTACATTCCTGAATGGAACACACTGCTTCAAGGTTGTGCAGTAAGTTAAAGCAGACGGAGAGTGTTTTAATTGTGGTCAGCAGGACCATTTAACATGTAAATGCCCACTGAGAAGGTGTTTAAAAATGTGATAGTGACACATTTCTGGTAATAATGTGGGTTTGAAAGTAGATCAGTGTTTTAAGTGAAGACGATATTAACATTTTCGTCTGAAGAATAAGAGATAAAAGACAAGGTCAAAAGATTGAAGTCTTAAAGTGAACCTTTGGAAGAAAAGATCTATAATAGTAATTATTATAAGTGAATTGATGAATACAGTTTGATGTAAAATTAATGACTCCAAAAAAATGTGATTTGCAAAATATATAAACGTAACTAAAAAGATGATTGTGTTTTAATTAAACATTTTAAAAAGGGTTTAGATTATATAGAGAGACTAATCTCATGGATGATTTACAAATAACTGTAAAAGTATCACAAGCAGAGAGTGCTAGCCTTGTCAAAGTTAGTGTGAATCCTGATTAGAGATTGATAAACTCCTAGAAAAACTTTGAAGTCAGATTTTAAGCTATGATAATTGGGAACCTGACAACTAAAATTGAGATGAAATGTGAAACGTTATTGAGAACTAGAATAATTATTTAAGATCAAATAAGCAGAAGCAGTAGGCTACTGAATTAACAGTTCCTAAATGTAAAATGTAAAAAGGCATCTGATTAAACAAACAGCTTGAAAAGTGTTGACCATGAGAGAACTAGAAGCTGATGTTTTGCTTTCAAAAGATAAGTTTGTTATTGGCTGTCATGAAACAGCTCGCCTTTTCTGAATCTGATGTCTGCTGTGGCTGAAAACGGCCAGTACGACAGATACTCAATCTGAGTGGAAATTTGTAATGTCTAATCAAAGACAACTATAAAAATTATGTTTATTTGGAAACACATGTCATTTCTGACAAAGATGCCTTAAGCTGGGATAGTTAAAAGATGGTAGATAAAAGTTTGATGTTAGAAGTATATGAGAGAACAGTGTACCAGTCCTGAATGCCTCAGAGTCTCTCTCTCAGTTCAATGTCAGCTAACAGGCTGTTGTCTGAGCCTGTGTCATAAGTAATAATAAGCTATTTATAGTAAAAGCACAGTGTTTCAGTTGAAAAATCAGACACAGAGAGGGTAAAGAAATCATTGCCATTAAGGGGGCAGTGTGTATTTGTGAATGTTTTAAATGTAAAACTGAATGACTTTAAATAAGTCTTTAAAAAAATAATGCAGATCTTAAACGATAGAAGTGACATTTTATTTTATTTTAGGACCAGTAACTTCTTTGTCTTATCTTAAGTCTCCACCATTGAAACAGGGCCGAAGGCTACGGCTACAGATGTACAGCTAGGTTGATGATTTTAAGATGGTTAATGTATTTAAGTGATTAAATAATGCCGTTATTAACCTGTCTCCCTGTGTGAACACTATTAGGCAATCTGATTGGCTCTGGTGACTCTTGAACATGCCTTTCCTAAGCACCAGAAAGTAGCTGAGTTCTGTTGAAGAAAACTGATTTGGTATTGGAAAAGAGCGGTTACCAGTGTTCACGAGATGGCTACTCAACGACGGGTAAGACTCTCTTTGGCCAGACAGAGGGCAACGTAAGGCAGAGGGTCATCGCCGACGCTGGGCACTTCCTGAATGGAGGTGTGTTATGTGAGACAGGTATGAGAGTTGAGCAGGAGCTGTGAGGCCAGCAGCGTCCTTATACCGTTAGGGGGAGATGAAGCTGTGACGAGTTATGGCAGTCTGCCCCATAAATGCAAAGATCCTCCATACCACTCACCAGAAGAAACCGCATTAATTGTATGGCTTGTTTTTCATTGTGACAAGTATCTGCAATTATGCCAGGGGACAACACCCTGGAGAGAAAATTATAGATAAAGAGCTAAGGGGAAGAGGCTTTCAAGAGCCAGCTGAGACATGAGGGGATTGCCATTATTTGTTGTGGAGACAGTATCAAAATTTTTTATGTATTGGCTGCCTCATGGGCAAGAATAAGAAAATTTATATAAGTGTTGATTTTGAACTAATATGTTTATAACATAGTTTTAACTCCTGAAGGTCGTTAGACATGGTGGTGCCTTAAGATGAAGACAGCTTTTGATTTGAGAAAAGTCTGGATAACAATGTAATGGTAAAAGAATAGTGATGAGTTTAATATTACATTCTGTTTAAAATATACTCATAGAAGGCTGTTGAAAATATTATTTGTTTATAGTGAGAGAGACTGCTTGAGTGGAGGAAGGCATGGTAACTGTGTCTGTCTTTCTGTTGTCGGCCTGCTAGAGCAAGCTGAAGAACATAATGATAAGGAACCAAAACAACCCAGCTGACTTGTCTAAAAATCTAATGAATAATGAACAGACGTGCTTTGGAACTGGTTAAGAGATCATGTAAAATTAGGTAAAAGCTACAGGAAAATGGGAAGTTTTAAAATCTTATTTAAAATTTAAATCTTTTCAGCAATAACTTAAAAGAAAAGCGAACATTGAAAATGAGCAGTTAACATGTGTGTGTCTAGTATGACAGTGAGTGTGTGTGATGGTGACAGCACTTTAGGTCTTGTATGTATTAGTTTGGGATACTAATATTCAGCCTGAATAGTAAGTATTGTCACGTTTCAGTGTGTTTAGTTCTGTTTTGTGATTTTGTTTTCCCCTGTCTTTTGTGATTTTGGTTCAGTCCTGTTAGTTTTCCCGCTCTGTCTAATTAGCTATCCCCTTCACCTGTTTTCAGTTAATTATCTCGTTTGGTTCAGTTCATTTAAGCCCTGTGTTTTCCCTCAGTGTTTGTTGGTCGTCGTCTATGTATGGTTGTGTGTTTATCCTGAAGTCCTGGCATTTGTTCCTGTTTGTTTTTGAAAGTGTAATTTTGTAAATAAATCAACTATATTGAAGCTCCCTTGTCCTCGTCTTCAGCTACCTGCACCAGCAACCCTTACAGAACGACCAACCTAAAACAAAAGATGGAGATCTGGAAGCAAGCCTTTGTGGGAACCCGCCAAGCTGTGTTCCGTGGGAACCGTGGAGGTCACAGAGGAGGATATGGGCGATATAGTCCAGTTAAAACAGAACCAGTCATCTGCACAGTGCACAAGTTTATTTATGAGTTTGATGACTTCACCGATCTCCCTCCTCTCATCGGTCCAGAAGAGACCGTCCAGCCAGAGACCGTCGCCTGCCCACCAGAGCCTGAGTCTGACCCATTTGATGACCTTCCTGAGCTTCTTCCGCCAGAGACCGTCCAGCCAGAGACCGTCCAGCCAGAGACCGTCCAGCCAGAGACCGTCCAGCCAGAGACCGTCCAGCCAGAGACCGTCCAGCCAGAGACCGCCGTCGCCTGCCAGCCAGAGCATGAGTCCAGCCCCAAGCTCCCTGAAGTGCTGGTTCCGTCCAGTTCCGAGTCCCCTGATGTGCTGGCCCCGTCCAGTTCCGAGTCCCCTGATGTGCTGGCCCCGTCCAGTTCCGAGTCCCCTGATGTGCTGGCCCCGTCCAGTTCCGAGTCCCCTGATGTGCTGGCCCCGTCCAGTTCCGAGTCCCCTGATGTGCTGGCCCCGTCCAGTTCCGAGTCCCCTGATGTGCTGGCCCCGTCCAGTTCCGAGTCCCCTGATGTGCTGGCCCCGTCCAGTTCCGAGTCCCCTGAAGTGCTGGCCCCGTCCAGTTCCGAGTCCCCTGAAGTGCTGGCCCCGTCCAGTTCCGAGTCCCCTGATGTGCTGGCCCCGTCCAGTTCCGAGTCCCCTGATGTGCTGGCCCCGTCCAGTTCCGAGTCCCCTGATGTGCTGGCCCCGTCCAGTTCCGAGTCCCCTGATGTGCTTGCCCCGTCCAGTTCCGAGTCCCCTGATGTGCTGGCCCCGTCCAGTTCCGAGTCCCCTGATGTGCTGGCCCCGTCCAGTTCCGAGTCCCCTGATGTGCTGGCCCCGTCCAGTTCCGAGTCCCCTGATGTGCTGGCCCCGTCCAGTTCCGAGTCCCCTGATGTGCTGGCCCCGTCCAGTTCCGAGTCCCCTGATGTGCTGGCCCCGTCCAGTTCCGAGTCCCCTGATGTGCTGGCCCCGTCCAGTTCCGAGTCCCCTGATGTGCCAGAGCCCGTTGACCCAGCGCCAGAGCCAGAGCCCGTTGACCCAGCGCCAGAGCCAGAGCCCGTTGACCCAGCGCCAGAGCCAGAGCCCGTTGACCCAGCGCCAGAGCCAGAGCCCGTTGACCCAGCGCCAGAGCCAGAGCCCGTTGACCCAGCGCCAGAGCCAGAGCCCATTGACCCAGCGCCAGAGCCAGAGCCCGTTGACCCAGCGCCAGAGCCAGAGCCCGTTGACCCAGCGCCAGAGCCAGAGCCCGTTGACCCAGCGCCAGAGCCAGAGCCCGTTGACCCAGCGCCAGAGCCAGAGCCCGTTGATCCAGCGCCAGAGCCCATTGATGTCAAGTCAGTTCCCGATCCTGAGCCTGTCCTCCCCAAGAAAATTTTGGGGGGGGGGCTATACGCCTTCGCTGTGGCCGGCCGAAGACCCACGGAGGTCTGAAAAAAGATCCTCACCACCACGGCCACCCGAAGGGTCTTCACCACCACGACCACCCGAAGGGTCTTCACCGCCGTGGCCACCCGAAGGGTCCTCACCGCCATGGCCACCCGAAGGGTCCTCAACGCCGTGGCCACCCGAAGGGTCCTCAACGCCATGGCCGCCCGAAGTGTCCTCACCGCCCTGGACGCCCGAGGGTCCGACAGCTCCGCCCTGGACGCCCGAGGGTCCCACAGTTCCGCCCTGGACGCCCGAGGGTCCCACAGCTCCGCCTTGGACGCCCGAGGGTCCCACAGCTCCGCCTTGGACGCCCGAGGGTCCCACAGCTCCGCCCTGGACGCCCGAGGGACCCACAGCTCCGCCCTGGACGCCCGAGGGTCCCACAGCTCCGCCTTGGACGCCCGAGGGTCCCACAGCTCTGCCCTGGCCACGCCCACAGCCTGCTCCGCCCTGGCCACGCCCACAGCCTGCTCCGCCGTGGCCACGCCCACAGCCTGCTCCGCCCTGGAGGCTTCCCGGACCTGCACCATGCCCTCGTCAGCCTCCAGGGCGCCCACCCTCCCACCCCTTTGGATGTTATACGGCGCGAGGACGCGCCTTCGGGGAGGGGGGAGGTACTGTCACGTTTCAGTGTGTTTAGTTCTGTTTTGTGATTTTGTTTTCCCCTGTCTTTTGTGATTTTGGTTCAGTCCTGTTAGTTTTCCCGCTCTGTCTAATTAGCTATCCCCTTCACCTGTTTTCAGTTAATTATCTCGTTTGGTTCAGTTCATTTAAGCCCTGTGTTTTCCCTCAGTGTTTGTTGGTCGTCGTCTATGTATGGTTGTGTGTTTATCCTGAAGTCCTGGCATTTGTTCCTGTTTGTTTTTGAAAGTGTAATTTTGTAAATAAATCAACTATATTGAAGCTTCCTTGTCCTCGTCTTCAGCTACCTGCACCAGCAACCCTGACAAGTATATTGTTTCATCATTACAGATGGGTTAAGGCAAATGACAAATTTTAAAGAAGCCGATAATTGTGAGTGGATCCGATGAAAAGATGATACAGAACATAAGTTGATTGGTCATCAAGCTCTGTCTGGTATTAATTATTTGTTGTCTTTTATGATGTTGATTTGAATTACGTTCTGGATCAGTTTAAGTATTTGTGTAAATTGGAATTGTGGAGTTGTAGATCACCATCTGGCATGGGTTGAGATCAATGAAAATGTTATAGATTTGATGGCAACAACAAACTGACATATTGGCTAAGTCAAACATGAAATTATCAAGAGAGCCCCTCACATTTATGATTATTGTGGGCAGAAGGATGAGAATGTTATTTGACTGACATTGACCAAGTGACCAAGTCTGTACAGCATGACCTGACTTTTGAAGACTTTGAAAATGTTTCTAGATGACTGAATTAGGAGACAAAACAACAGGCCTGAAAAGCAGGATAGGCTGTGAGGCTCAGGGCCTTTGCCCGTCAAATACTTTGTTGAGCAGATGAGATTGTGGCTTTAAGTGAAGAATGTAATATCTTGTTTCAGAGACAGCAAAAGATGTCTGGAGGAAATTTGGCTGAAGGACAGTGTTGATGGCCAACTTTGTTTATACAAACACCATTATGTTAAATTGATACACGAGTTGAGTCGTGCATCAAAAGGGGGGACAAAATATGGTTTACCAAGAGACAGTATATATTGGGAGGACACTGGGTTTAATTGGGTAAAAGGCCGTCCAAAACAAAATTTGCTTTCTGTAAATGTATTTGCAGGACTGTTTCAACAGGAAATGCTGGGGCAGATGTGACAGCGAAGGACACGGCAGTACAACAGATAAAACAAACTATGTGTACTTTACTATCTGAAAATAACCTCAACATTTTGTTTTCTTTACAGAGAATGGAGCAGAGCATAACTTAAAATTTTCCTTTCACAGAATGTCAGATTGGATTGCAGAAAACAGAACTGATTCTGTTCCAAAATGTATAAATATTGTGTTGTTGACATGAGCAAAGTGGGTTGAATGTTAATGTAATAGTTGAATGAGTTTCAGGTTGTTGAAGTGGCCAGATGTTGAGAATAAATTTGGAATTCATAATGAATATAATCAGTAAACAAATGGTGAAAATTCCACAGGTCACACCAGAAGGACGAGCGGCTGGACAAGCGGTCACTAACAAAATACTTAGGGTCTCCATTCACAGGTGACAGCAGCTAGGAAATGGTCCACTCCACAAACAAGGTGCAACACCACCGTCCAAACATCTCACCTTAAACAACACCATGATTTGATTAATCTCGGGGGGTTGGGGTTTCGGTGGTAGGATTGTCGATATTGTGTGTTTCCAGCTCAGTACAGAGACTGGTCAGAGCAGGGATGTTTGTTAAATTGGTAAAAATGACAGTTTATCCAAATGATGATGATGATGATACAAGTAGTGGGAGCTATAGTGAAATGAATTAATTGTTTTTTTTTTCTTTTTCTTCCTATGAATGTTTTTGATATGAACAGAGGGTTAAAAGCTGTGCTTATCCACTATGAGATAAGGTACAAGAAGAGGGTTTGAAATGAGGGACTTTATTCTACTTTTATTCTTTGTATTTTGATGACCTGTTGAAATAGCCAGTGTGAATTGATGGATTTGTTTTTTCCTAACTAATCTGTACACTATTTCTTGTTTAACTGAGGTGACTGAGGGTTCGATCAAGGTCGAGAGTGCGATAGCAGTGTCTATTCATTCAGCCCGGCTTCAGATAAAATTCTTTACTTGCTTGCTAATATTTAAGGGACTATCCTTACAAAAAACAGCCTAAGCTTTTTATTTTCCAAATTTTATTTTCACAAATGTTTAAGAAGAGTGATCAGTTATGTGAAAATCAGAGATGAAGAGTAGTGTGATGATATGACTTAAAATTTGTCTTTTTGTTTATTATTGTGATTATGGGTAATTTGAATGATAAAAAGTGAGGAATTGTTGTAGAAATTTTAATAGTCATTTATTCCTAATCTATTTAATGTGTAAAAGTATATGTGTGTACGTGCTTGTGCGTGACGTTTCAGGAATATATGGGACAGGGCCTCTTGACCTTAGGAATGGTCAGATTTGGCTAGTTTATTCCAGTACCAGTTTGTGTCCTTAAGTAAAAACTGAACAGCAGAAGGGACCTTATCTGAGTGGGGGAAAAGTACAGCGGGTGAGAAGGAACCTTGAATAAGAGTATAAAAGCTGTCTCATGTCTTCCTGTTTCGCATCACTCACTTCACAGGGTAACTGCTGTGATGGCGACTGGGTCTTCTTGCAAGAATAAATATTTCTCTTTTTATTAATTTGACTCTGAGTGTCTCTTACGCAGAGATGATGTTTGACAGAAATTTTGCCGCTACATTACAAAGTAATGTTGCTTTAGTATCACTCTTGTACCCTCAGTTAATGTTGAAATAATGTTGGGAATTCAACCAAAAAGCAATGGTAATAGTATTGATTCAATATTACAAAGTGATATTTTATCAACATCACTTTTGCACCCTCAGTTAATGTTGAAATTATGTTGAACAAAAAATCTATGGTAATGCTACTGAATCAACGTTACACTATGATTGATTATACATCACTGCTGTTGAATCAATATTGAAATTAACAAAACAAATCAATGGTAATATTGTTGAATCAACATTACACTATGATGTTGAATCTACATCACTGCTGTTGAATCAGCTCTGAAATTAACAAAAATAACCAATGGTAATATTGTTGAATAAACGTCACACTATGATTGATTCTACATCACTGATGCATGGAAACAGCGTGCACCGGTGTGCAACAGATGCATTTTCTCTTGTTTGGTGGGTGTGTCAGAACTGCAGTCCAATCAGCAGCAACATGTATATAAAGCACACGGGATTAAAGTGAATTTGCACAATGGAAGTAATTTACAAATGTGTTCGATACGCAACAACTGAGGATATTAGAATACATGTTTGTCGTAAGTATTATTGTAAAAATATAGGATATCAACATAATGATGTAGTTGTTTATATTTTTAGTTTCGTTGCAAGTGTATGACATTTGGTATAGAAATAAACAATGCATGTAAAGTGCTTTTCCTAAACATGAGAAAGAAAATACAGGGTATTAATAAAACAGTATGAACAACAAATAAAGTCAGTATGTGAGGCTAAATAAATGTGTTTTAGTCTTTATTAGATAAGATGTGCTTCCATTTCAGTTTCCACAAATCCCTTCACTCGATTGGGATGTTCTCTTGTGTTCTGGGCGGCAAGTGCAGTAACTGTAACATCGGCATATTTTGTAGTATTAAACACATATTTATACCGACTTCATCAGGCTCCGAAAATTTTTCACAAAGAACACAAAAAGCCTTCTCAGCTGCCGTAGTTGCAACTCTTGCGTCATCACAACAGTGCGTTCAACGCGTCACCGTTTCTGTTTAAAAAACGTTCTGCAACGTTTTGTCGGCGCTGAACGCAGCCCAGGTAAATTTTTTTCAACCATTTTTCAACAGACTTGCTAAAATCATGAAGGCCCACCCCTAAACCAAGCCCACAGTGGATTACAGCAAATTGGGTAAAGCTGGTTGAAAATGCCCATTGTGGTTTGAAAACGCCCCACTGATCGAGAAACACCCACTAGTGTTCTGCATATCACTGTTAGTTCAATGTCACTGTCTCCACCCATGTGTGTTGTTGGCTTTCATCAAAATTTCAATGCTGATCCAGCACAGTTTAAACATTGAAATGTCAATCTCAACCAAAAAAAATGGTTTAGATCAAAACTCAACATTGTATCAATGTCACCATGCTATCTGGGATTCACATGTGTGTAGACCTGCGAGAAGAAGACTGCTGGCATTTGCATGTGTGTAGGCCTGTGAGAACCAAACAAAGCTGTTGTTGCGGACAGTTATCCTTTGCCCCATATTGATGAGATGATGTCTATGCTGTGTGGAGAAACTGTCTTTTTTACAATTGACTTGGAGAATGCTTACTTCCAGCTTTTGTTACACAAAGAAAGTAGTGATCTGTATCAGACAAGGTACTGAGTTCAGCTGGTCAGATGAAGCTCAGAAGAGTTTCAGTATCCTAAATGAGTTGTTACTTTAAAGTCCTACTTTAGCATTGTTTGACCCTAACTTGCCTACTGTTGTTTCAACGGATGCATCAGATTATGAGCTAGGTGCTGTACTCTCTCAAATTCATGAAAACAGCACAGAACGTATTGTTGCATTTGCTTCAAGAACATTGTCAACTGCTGAATGCAAATATTCAATGATCAAAAAGGAAGCTTTAGCATGTGTCTGGGCTGTTGGAAAGGGAGAACTAACCTCTGGGTTCGAAAACGTACAGATCATCAGGCCTTGACAGTGCTCTCTAAAGGCACAGATCACGATGGAATGATGATAGCGCGTTGGGCAGAGCGAGTATTGTGTTTTAACTATGAGTTGAATTACTATCCTGGTTTTCAAAACCAAGTTGCTGATTCTTTCTCGTCTACCCTTGCCAGTTTCTAATGAGTATCATTTCGATACTGAATCTGAGTTTATTGGATTCTTGTCTTCTGAAATGTCTGCTGTGTCTTTAACTGAATTTGCTTCTGCCTCTACATTATGTTCAGAAATGGCTGCATTACGTGCTCAAATTGTTTGTTGATGGCCTTCTTCATCGGCTGCTGTGGATGTTGTTCTGCATCCATATTTTCAAGTGCATGATGAACTTAATGTGCAAAAGTCTAATGTATTTAGAGGGTCACGTCTTGTTGTTTCTGTTTCATTGCGATGTGTCTTAGTGAATTTGGCCCACAAAGGTTATCTAGTAGTGTGCACGAAACTGGTGGCCTGGTATTGACTGCTTGGTCAAGGAACAGATTAAGAATTGTGATTTTGCTTGTCTTTTGATAAGACTACTTAAGCTGTACCTTTTCCATATGTGCAATGGGAAAAAGTGGCTGTTGACATTGTTGGCCCATTTGAAACCGCTACCTGGGATTGTCTGTACATTATGACATTGATTCACTATCATAATACGTAGCCAGAAGTAGCATTCGCTGGTAAAAAAAACGTATTGAGATCAGTTTACATTAGATTTGGAAATCTTCATTACATTGTATCTCACATAGGATGTTAATTGTAGTCCGTGGAGTTTACTGAATTTCTGAGAGATAGACATTCAACACTTATATAAGTCAGTCTATCATCTGGCTGCAAATGGAGCTATCGAGAGATTCCATCAAGTACTGAAAAGTTCTATTCAATCTGCTATTCTCTCTAGAAATTGTCATCGCATCAAAAGAAGATAAAACAACATACAGAGACCTCAGACAAAGAGCTTGTAGCCTACTCTGAGTTCAAATCTGGAGACTGGGTGCATATAAAAGTCCTGTTCATGTTCCAAAAGGACATCCTAGATTCTCAAAGACTTTGAAAATTGCACATCAACTTGGTCCATGCATTTCCCAGATATCAGATGGGAAAAACTTGGTATGCATCTTATCTTTCTCTATCTTGTACACCTCTGGATGATGTCATTAAGAGTGAACTTGTATACTTGCCCCTCAAGTCGTTCCATTTTCTATTATGTTGCCTAAAAATGAACTTGTGAACTTACCAACTCAAACCACCTCTAGATCTGTTCCTGAAAGGTCTTCATCACAAGTGAAACACTTGCAACGTGTTGGTTGCAGGACTAAGTCACTTAGTAATAAAGTAAATGATTACTTTGAGCTAAATGAGATTCATTATTGTTCCAATATGTATGGTTACAGAATGTAGAATGTATTGTTAAATCCATTGAATTAGATGTAACTATCGTATTGGATTTGTCTATTGCATCAACTATGTATTTTAGTGGAATTTAATGTTTTAAGTAACGGATGGACTGTTGTGTTTGTGTACTTGTCAGGAGATGGCGTTGTAGTCCATATGTTGTTAGCTAAAGGTGTAGAGCATGGAGGGACGGTGTCCTGCAGAGTTAGCTCCAATCCCGAATTAAACACACCTGAACCAGCTAATCATGGTCTCACTAGGCATAATAGAAACTGTCAGGCAGGTGTGGTCCCGTCCAGCACAGCCAAGCCAGAGACCGTCCGGCCAGGGACCGTCCGGCCAGAGCTTCACGCCAGCCAACGTCCAGCCAGAGCTTCACGTCAGCCACGTCCAGCCAGAGCTTTCACGTCAGCCACGCCCAGTCAGAGCTTCACGTCAGCCACGTCCAGCGTCCAGCCAGAGCTTCACGTCAGCACGTCCAGCCAGAGCTTCACGTCAGCCACTTCCGTCTGACCTGCCAGATACTGTTCCTGAGCCTGTCCCCGACCTGTTATTAGACTCCGGACGTTACCCCTATAATTTTTTTGGGGGGGGGCCAAAGGTCCTCGCCGTGGCCGCCCAAAGGCCCACGGTCCACCTGAAAAATCCACTCCGCCTGGCCGCCCGAAGGGGTCTCTCCGCCCTGGCCGCCCGAAGGGGTCTCTCCGCCCTGGCCGCCGAAGGGTTCCGCACCACCATGGCCGTCCGTAGGGGTCCGCACCGCCATGGCCGCCCTTAGGGGTCCTCGCACCGCCATGGCCGCCCGAAGGGTCTCACCGCACGCTGGACGCCGGAGAGTGTCCGTCTGCTTCGCCAGTGGTCATGTCCTGCTCCGCGTGGTCACGCCACGTCCTGCTCTCGCCGTGGTCACGCCCACGTCCTGCTCCGCCGTGGTCACGCCCACGTCCTGCTCGCCCTGGCCTCCTGAACTTCCTGATTCGCCCTGGAGGCTTCCTGACCTGTTTGGCCACGCCCGGGCCAGCCTTATATTATATCTCTATTCTTGTTACGTTTAGTTACGGCTATTCACTTTATGATATATATGAATTATCAGACCCCTATTAAATCAATATTCCATCTAGCTAGTATTAACAGATGTTAAAAAACACGGTCACCTTTCATTAATAATTATAATTACGTTTATACTATGACATTGAACAAGATGGTGAACTGCATATGAAGCTACTTTCTCCAGCTATATATAGAACAAATGTGAATTTACATTATACTATACATGAGAGCTAGTCCATCTGCGTTTTACACGATATCATCGTTTCACAAAATATACGGATAGATAGTTAGCTGAAGTGGGTGCTACAGTACCTGTTTATTAGAATGCAAGCAAGATCGGCATCTCTCTGTAGTTTTAGCTCTAGCTATATTTAAATGTTAAATATAATAGTCTCGGTCAAATTCGGTACAGTGGCGTAATGATGCTACTACTTTTTCTTCTTCTTCGTCGTCTTCTTTGCTTTTATTGGCGGGCGTCCGGTGTTCCCCTTTGTGTTTGGCGGTTTCGCCATAGGGGTTTCGCCGGATTCCGCAGGAAGTTAGAGAAACCAGAGGAGTCAAAGGTTATATGACGCCATAGACGGGCGACGAAACGGAAATAAAGAAATGCGACGTGTCTTCGAATTAAACTATAAATTTCTCCGTATTTGAAAGTTGGTGGAAACTGTCGGGATAATGTAAGTACAAAAAATATATAACATAGATACAGTTATTTTGCAGTTATTTTTTAAAGCAGAAAAATCACATATTGTGCCTTTAAAGGTGCATTGCGCAACATTTCATGTTAAAAATACCCGTTTTTTAACCCATACATGCGTAAACAATTGCCTGATGGGCTGAATGAGCCCTTCTCTGATCACTGAGATTGCCTCTATAGTCCTGTACAGTAAAATAAATAAGAGGGATTCGGGCTCGAATCTGCGACTGGGCGTGACGTCATGCGCGTTCACGCTCACCAGGCGATGTCTCGGAGGTTTGTTATTATGAGCCGCCATTCTCCGTATCAGCGAAGACAACTCGAGCGACAAAACTTTAGTCAACTTTCGACAAAAGTAGAAGATGGATTCAAAGAGACCGGCTTGTAGTTCATTCCAAACCCCAACGCAAACTCCACGTAAGACAAAGAAAAGAAAACTTTTGTCTAGTTATTGACCAAAAGGGCCAAATTGGAGTCAGGCGTCCGAATAAGACGAGACGAGAGTCAGCATCGGGAAGGCTTTAAACAAATGGATAGATCTCCGGTCTGCTCTAGGGCTCAAACTGGATCCTCAGTTGGCTGTTTTCTTGATAAAACGGTAAGATATACCCCAGTCTCTAATGTCTGATGCGGCAAATCTATGACAACAAATGACGATGCGTAAAATGTGTAATGCTTTAGCCTAAGCTAGATAAATGCACAATCAGAATTGATTTGACTAACGTTACCATTGTCAGGGAACAGGTTCATAAACTAGGAATTGTCTTCGGAAGAATAGTACAACATGAAACATAAAACATGTCCCATAAAAGATGCTAACTATGTTTTTGTGTATGGCCATGGCCTACCGGTAGCCTTGTGTCCTTTGCCTGCGCTCTGCTCTTCTATCTTCTTCCATCATATTACTTTAGACTTTCCACCATAGTCTTTAAACGCCGCCGTTCGTACTCCGTTGGTCCCGGTAGGCAGAACGGGAACATTGCGCTAGCCTCCTCCATGCTGGTTTGTTGTTGTTGTATGTGGCGCCGCCGCCGCCGTGCTCGCGTCACTCCCTTTACTCATCGGTTCTGGCCACTGGCCAGTGCGACCGCAAACAGCAAAACCGAGTTTGGGGGAGAGTAGTTCTTAGAAACGTTTAGAAGTGGACAGTTACTATAACTAAGTTCCTATAACTACTTGTTATGAAAGCGGATATAGTGCCATTTGATTGTTTATTACCTTGAGACATGAGTGTACTTTGTTATGGTATGATTATTATTTTAAGCTTTTACAAATTAATAACTTATATTGTTCATGAACGTGTTTCCATAATAATACAATCATAAGTGGATACAGTAAACGCATAAAACAGTTCAACATGGAGATAGATGGAAACAAAAACTGAAGTTTTCTTCTACCCCCGCCCGTTTTCCCCTCACACATAAGTGTGTAATTTACTCAAATGCCTTTCCTTTCATATATGTAAAATGACTTGCAGATTTATAACTTTATAACCTCTGAAGACATTATGACTGTAAACAAAAGATTTGTGTGGCTGATGCTCCTTTGGTTATGAACAGCTCGTGCTCGTGCTCGTGCAAGCGTGCGTGTGCGTGTGCTCCATGAGCGTGCACACCTCTGGTTGCAGTTTCGCTTGTCGCCAGAGGGGGTGTAGTTCTGCAAAAACTCAGAGACCTGCGTTATGCACCTTTAAAGGTTGACAACAGAGCCTAGACTTTTACCCTAAATTCAGATGCTATTTATTTTTTAGATATAATAATCAACACCCAGCACATTGTATGAAAACATGTAAACTGAACATAAGGCAGTTTTTGCATTAACTTATGTTTTTACTCTAATTTGTTATTGAAATATAATAATTTACACAGTTGCTGTCATTTTCATGAAAGATATTTTAAACATACATTAAATAATCATATCATTAACAGGTTAAGTAAAATATAATATATAGGCTAATACATTGCATTTATTTAGTGCAAGAGTTAATTTCTCTAGGAACCAACAAGTTGTGGACACTGAATCACTTCTGCTGAGGTAAATATAATGCTAGTGACAGGCTATGCTGTTTTATTGATGTCTTTCCGCTGCTGAAACACTGATTGAGTGATTACGCAAGTTATTACACAAATTAAGTTATGATGTCTTTCAGTAAGTATACTGTATCTTTCAACATACCTTCAGGTGCCCATTCATGCTTATTCTGTAACTGAGGAAGAGATGATCGCGTTTACTCTGAAACGCGCTGCCGCTTGAAATAAGGAGCAGTGATCTGTCACGCGCCACATCAAAGAGCGCCAAAACGGCATTTATTGTTTGAATTTCGTGATCAAATAGTCAGAAGTTGAAAGATTACACCTTGCTTATTATCGAAAGTAACAAAACACGGAGCTTGCTATTTGGTGTTAATGGTGGTCAGGTTACAAAACTTATTTCGTTGTGTACACATTCCAGGTCCAATGAGCCGGGCTGGGCAGGGCCAGGGTAGCAGGGGGCGGGGCGTGTTCGGTACGCCATGAGTATCGCGATTCGAATCGTGGGTTCTGTATCGCGGTTCTTCGGTTCGGTTCGAATATCGTTACACCCCTAACTATTACTAAAAATAAAACTGCATCTGATTATGCTATGTTAGCCACTTGACAAAATAGTGTGAGACGTGAGACATGGTAAAAACATGGGACTCATGGAAAATTGACGAACATCTTTGAGCTATTTAACAATTATTCGTTTTCTGTCTATAAATGTATCCAAACAGTTGTTCCCTTGTATACCTATTAAAGCATCTTTGGTGTTTCCATGGTTTCTGCTAAATAAAACCGGAAATCGAGGGTAACACAGATATGACGTCACTGATAAGGCGACGGCGACGAAATGACAAGGTCTGTAAAATAGCTTATTTCTCTGGATTTAAACATTCTTGAAAACATCTGGGATATAACAGTAAGTACACAAGTCAACAAAATATATTACTCTGTTCTACTGGTTTTTGGATATGTTAACCAAAAAATCTTACATATTGTGCCTTTAAGCACCTGGAACCTTATCAGTTTGAGAGAATGTTCTAATTCAAAGTCCAATGGGAAGTCAAACTACCGTAACATTTTCTTATTTTGAATAGTTTATTTTCCTGAATTACCAATTGTTTATTTCCTACAGTTCATCAGGCTCTTAATGATTTTATCTATGTCATCTCTTGTGC
Organism: Chrosomus eos; assembly: GCA_036326025.1. Lineage (NCBI taxonomy): Eukaryota > Metazoa > Chordata > Actinopteri > Cypriniformes > Leuciscidae > Chrosomus > Chrosomus eos. Next base: position 43,365,499 of record CM070818.1, on the reverse strand, counting down.
AGCCCTTGAAATATCTGTAGGCCAGGTTTTCCCTATCAGTCATCATTAGAACACATTTTACTCATTGCTCTATATCTTGTAGGCTTCTTCCCCTTATGAAAATGTATGACCAATGATGCCTCCTCAGTACTGTGCTGGTTGGGTTGTACTTGATTACCTGCTGATATTTGCAACAGCATGATTGTTAGTGTCATTAAAATACTTTCTAATTTACTGTTAAATCAAACTGATCAAAGCCAGAAAATATAGGAAATAAATTAATAAATTTGACTTGACTTAAAGATTGCAATTCTACAACCATCCATATAATGGCCACATCACCAATCCTCGGCTCCTTAGCAGAACTTCCATCTTCTCCCAAAACAGGATGTGAGAGTCTATTTCCTTCCTACTCTATTGTGCCTCACAAATAAACAGGAAAGGGAAATTCAAAGACACACTCCCTTCAGAGTAAACAGTTAATGTTCTGCAAAGCCTGAATTAATTTGATACAATAAGGAGTCCAAAGCATATCATCAATATTCATATTTTCACAAGAACACCTTTCAGATGAGAAATAATCCAAGGTCAGGCTCCCATGAAATCACAGTACATGCCTTACTTGATGGCATTTATTATTAAAAATGTTTTTAATGACTGAAAATCAAAATCACATCCACTGAATGATGTTACGTTCAGCAATTGTTTTTAAAGAAAACAGACTGCACTACCTCACATAAATTCCCTTTCCACCTATTCAGCAAAGGTGTTTTCATATTGGCTTGAAATGCATCCTCTTGTGTTGCCAAATTTTTAGATTTTTAAAGAACTTAATCATGTCCTTAGAAGAAAACGCCTTATGGTCATGGGGCTGCCAAGTGCTCATTTCCTATATTTGGTTGTTATTCCTTGTCCAATATTCATGGACCTTTTTCAGAGTGTTTTTGTGGACCCTGAGCCAAATTTGCTTGTTTTGGCAGATGCAAAATCCATTACATCAATGCATTATTAATATATATATATATATATATATATATATATATATATATATATATATATATATATATATATAATATTATTTATTTATTTATATATTTTTTTTTGCTGGAAACACAGACCAATATCAAAAAGGCAATGAATTTCATGCACAATTTTATTGAACAGTAATATAAAATACCTTTTTTTCATAGTTGCGAGTGCATGCGTCATCTGCCAACAGTTTGAAAGTTAAATTATAAAAGCAAGGCTTCATTTTGTGTAGTGAATTACTTGGGCACTTAAGCATTTGTAAAAAAAAAAAAAAAAACATTGTTGGAGTTTATATTTTTTGTGAAGTATTTAGCAATAATAAACTGATATACAAAGCAGAATTAATCATAATAATAATATGCAAATTACACTTTTGTCTGTGGCAACTTTACAAAAAAAAAAAAAAAAAAAAAAAAAAGAAAGAAAATAAATAATCTAAACCTAACAGCTATCATGCATTTTAAGTTTGACATTAGAGAAGCACAAACTTAGTTTACGTGACACCTAAACATGCTAATTTAGACTACTGGTCTACATGCAAGCATTTGTTTAAAACCATGATTCCTCATCCATATTAATAGTAGATGCTTTGATTACAAAACAAGTTAAAGGCCTGACAGCTTTTCCAACCGTAATAGCTAAGAATGGCGGTACATTTCCAGGACTTGTCCACTAAGGTCACTACAGTTAAAAACAGGCCTTGGCAGCCAAGGTAATTCAAATTTTCTTAGTTAAGTCTTATAAAACATGCATAGGCAGATCAATCACCTTTTTCTCTCAATTTCCTTCTCATTCTTTTTTTTTTTTTTTTTTTTTTTTTACAGAACATAGGTGCTTAATATATATATTTTTTGTTTGATCTTATTGTTTGAAAAGCAGAAGAACAAAAAATAAAAATCACACATTTTCCAGCAAGCCACAATAAATCTACCCCCAGATTTACCCAAAATTTAAAAAAAAGACATAAATGCAAATGATAAATGTAAATTCCAGTTTTTAACTCCAAGTAAATCCATATTCAGCAAGCTAGCTTGCAATTACACAAAAAGTAGGATCCAAGCACACACCAAAGAAACCTGAGGTAAGCATAATCTGTACAAAACCATATAACGTTCCATTTTTGGCATTATAACAATGTTGCAACATTCTTTTAAGACTGCCTAATTTACTATAGTGCTAGTTTATAAGAGTAGCAAAAAACGTATCAATAAATTATCCTTACTTAGTTTGTACACCCTTTTTGTTAAAAACTTTTTTTTACGTTCTGTCCATGTTTAGTGCTGTATTTTTGTAAACGTACAATATTTAATAAGAAGTTACACACACAAAGAGAGAAACAAACAAAAATCTTATATCCAGTAAGTAAAGGCCTTTTCACATAAGATCTTTCAGACACCTGCTGTAATTCTTTATGCCAAAACCCAGATAATCCCCTCTCCCACGACAACTTTTTATAGTTTTTATGCCCCACCCTCCAATTTTTTTTTTTAATTAAAGGCATATCCAAAGTGTCACTCTGAATTATGTTTGAAATGCTGCTCTCCCCCTCTCTTCCTCTCTCATTTATCTCTCTTGTCCTTCTTCCTTTTTTCCTTTCCACTAACACTACACTCCAAATCCTTCCTTTCCCTCCATCATATATGGCATGGAAAAAGATAGGGAGGGGCTTAATCGCTGTGGCGACCATGCGGGATTGATGCAGGATCACTGGATATTGTCGCTGCCACTGCTAGCCTTGCCCTCAGTGCCGTTGGTCTCGGACGACAAAGCCTTATTGAGAGAGTTGAGGCTGGAGTCACAGGACATGGCGTTTCGGCGGGGTGGCATTCGTTCATTGATGCGGTCCAGCCCTTTAGCCTCTGCGAAGCTGCTGATCTTGTGCTGAGGTGAGAAACCTTTGATTGCTGTAGCAGAAAAGAAAGAAGATGGTTCAACAAGTATACACTCCTTAGTTTATTTTGTAATTTAACTGCTTGAAGTTCACACAATACTTCTTTAAAGTTGAACTGCAATAATATGTAAGCCTGTAAGCCAATTTCACAAAGTTTCATTTAAGGCAAATTGCAATTTTCTAGCAAATTCTTTACAAAAAGTTTGCTATTTTATAACTCTAATTCAACATTCATTATACTACATTGTGCATATGAATACTTCACAAATCATACACACACACATAATGTCTGTCACATAGAGAGACCCATATTGAGAAAAAGCAAAACTTCTTGTTAAGAAACAAAAGAACAGGTCCCAGGCACTCAGTCAAGTCTTCAAATGAGGAGAAGGATAAAGTTAAAAAGCCTTAATGAATGTGGCTTAAGTCATTAAAAAGTACATGAGCCAACATGTTTCGACCAAACAAGTGGTCTTCTTCAGGGCAAAAGGGCTTTTTAACTTTATACTTCTCCTCATTTGAAGACTTGACTGAGTGCCTGGGACCTGTTCTTTTGTTTCTTTAGATCTTTTCCCTACCCCAAGAGCACCTATCACGGACTTTATATACTTCACCTGAGCGCCTGGTTGAACCTTTTACAGTTTAACTTCTTGTTAAGTACTTGAAGCAAGGTGTTATAATATATAGGATATATGAAGAGAAAACAAAATATTCACACTGGTCACCAATTGTAGGACTACTGGGGCAGTGCTGGGAGGTCTCGGTTCTGGAGGGCCTTCGAATGAAATAGCATTCTTTGCATCACACAATGAGGCACTGAAAGTTTTCAAGATATCCTGCACAAACCTGAGCATTCACTGGCTATCTAGAACAGAGCTTCCCACCACTTTCAAAAACAAAAGTTCAAGGAGGATGTATAAATGAAAAGCAAGAGGATGAAATCATTTGAATAACCAAATTAAATCCTTGATAAAAGACAAAAAAAGACACAAAACAAATAACTGACTTAACAAATATACACTAACAAGGAACTTGGTGCTAAGCTAACGTCTTGACTTGACTACAACCCTGGTTTTCTGAGTAGGGAACGAGACGCTGCATCAGAATGTTGACGGTATTGGCCTGTTTACAACTGGTCATTTAATGCGTTTTCAATGATCGGATAGCTATCTGATTTGTTAAAACGGTTACGTTTACACTTGCCCACTTAAATTTATCTCTGCAAAACGGATATAAATCCGATCTTCAATTCCGGTGAATTTTACGGAGAATTTAACAGATATGAGCTGCATTTTATTTATCATCAGCTAATTTCAAGATCAAAGACCGCAATAGGAGAGAGAGCGGCATCATTTTGTCTCACTACTTTTAATGAAAATGATTGTGTTTTGAGCATCTGCGACTTTGTTTTATTTGCGGCAGTTTTCACATGGGTTTGCTGAAGAGATACACAGATTCATCTGCAGCGATGCGTTTTGCAGTAGCGCCGTAATATCTGGCTATAATATGTCATATAGCTTACAACACGCTCTCACACTTTTATTTTCTAAAATTTTGGGAGGAGTAAAATTTAAATATGTGGTTTCAACAACCAGATGCATTTAGACTTGCTCAGTTTCATCTGGTATGCGGCCCAGACCACCTCCTGATGTGGTTTGAGAGATCGGCAATATACATTTGGCAAGAAAAGGGCATTTACACCTGGTCTTTTCAAGATCTGATAGCTATCCTATCTGAGAAAACGCATGAAGTGGACAGGTGTAAACAGGCCCTATAGGAATGCTTCCTTATGATCGGTCTCTGAAGCACATGTGAAATCACACTAATTCTATTGACTGCCGGTAGTCATATGACGTAAAATGACTTAAAGTGGCATGACTATAAAATGGCAACTGCATTGAACATCATCAGCTTCTGGTTGCCTGATAGAAGACACTCATTGACATTGGCATTGAGGAATCATGGTAACGAGACACAGTGTCTCGTTCACTACTTGGGGAATAAAAATATGCTCAGGGTTATAGTCAAAACAAGATACGTTCCCTTTCGAGAAAACGCAACACAGTTGAATGTTGATGCTATGTGAACATCAATACTCACTATGCCATACTGAAAGGATGCCTACTCTGAAGTAAGTGACAAACTTAAAGAGCAAGAACCTAAGAACCCGTAGAACTAATATTGAGGAACTAATATTGAAAATTGAAGGTATTCCATGCACTCCATAAGCCTTAGAAATAGCCTGCACAATCTAGTGTGCAAAAGATTGCTTAGAAGCCGCAAAGCCCCTGCTGCGTGATCCAAAACAGACAAACAGTTGTTCTGATTTAAGCCACTGACTTGAGTGGTGGACATAAATATTAAGGGCCCAAAAAGGGCATAAAATATTTAGCCTCTCCTGATCTGCAGATTGAAAAAGCGGAGGACAGAAGGCCTGAAAAACCACTGATCGTGGAACTGAGGAAGGTACCATTGGAACATAATCAGTCCTAGGATGTAGAACAGTTTAGACTCCACACTGAGAAAGCAACAGACATGGCCTGCAAATCTACTCTCTACCCTACTCTCTTTAGCGCAGTAATGGCTTGGAGAAAACAACCATAAGATGTTTGTTTTGAGGATTCTTTTGATCGGCGACGGCTAAACTGTGCTAAGCACACACAGCGATTCCTGTAGACATAGAAGCTGATAAGGGTTCAATGCAGGCACCATTTCAGACGACCATTTCAAATGCAGACGAGCCATTTCACGTCATATGACTACCAGTAGCCAATAGGATTAGCTTGATTTCACATGCTTCAGAAACCGCTCACGTAGAAGAGTTTCCACAGCGTCAACATTCTGATGCAGCATTGAGTTCTCTCGAAAGGGAACCACATGTTACACCTGTTGAAAACATGCAGCAAACTACAGGGAAATACAAAGATCAAATTGTTTTTTGTGAATTGTTTAACTTTCCAGTTATTTAGCAGAGGGTCTCCTATGTACAATGAACACGATTTGTGTAGAGGTCAGGCCTAGGTTATTAGCGGTAAAGAAACACAAGGACACGGCACAGTCACAGAGTAATCACAAATAGAATAAAAAATATGGATGACAGTATCAACACAGTTGGCACCTCTTCCTCTAGGAGAAATGTTCAAGAACAACCACAGAACACTTAGGATGTAAATAGCAGTTACAAACCTGCTATTTAGCAAGCAGCTGACATTGTTCTTGCTGAGGATTTTACTGTTTTTAACTGAGGGAGACCCACAAATGTGTGAGTGTTTTGAGTCTAGAGCTAATTTTTAGCAATTTAAATAGAAAATTTGTGCAAGAACAAAGGACATCTACTTCAACTTATTGTTTTACAGGGGTCCAGACAGTTTTAGGGTTATACAAATGCTATTTTACATTAATTAGACTTGAGAATATAGCGAAATTTGTGTTAGTGTCATATTTAAGCACTCTATTTTTGCAGTAAATATTTTTATTGTAAATACACCAATATTGTCAATTGAAACATATTTTGAAACATAACTATTGTTATTTCAATCTGATGCATTATGTTACCGTATTTGACTGATCACAGCCTTTTCAACAAAACCTGTGTCGTCCAAAACGGTTTGATCCCCTTTAAAACAATTATAGCTTTTTTTGTGTGTTTCGTCTTTTCTTTTCCTACTTCTGCTCAGCGCACTAACAGTACAGTGTAATCTGGCCAAACACCCAACACACTACACAAGCTACATTGACATGGATGAACCCGGTGGAACCCTTTATCTGTTGCACAGATGCAACAGAAAGAGGGGAAGGGGCTGTAGACCTATTTACCTTCATCTGCCTCTATAGCCTCAACAGTAGCTGAAGAGAAGAAGGAGGGGGATTGCAAAACGAGTGAGAACAGGTTACATGTGTCCAGTCAGATTAACAGCAAAAGAGCCCAAATAGACACACAACATCATTATAATTACACTAGGCCCACTACAAGGCCAGGACGGAGGGAAATAATAGGGAGAGAGAGAGAGAGAGAGCAGGACAAATGATGGGCAGTTAGTTGCAGATGAGGCAATGTGACACAGAGATTTGACTCTCACTATGAGAGACGAGTTTGGGAGACATGAAATAAATTTGAAATTAATGACGAAGCCAAGTACATCAGACTTAATGGTCAGTCAAAGCAATCAAAGGGATATGAAGGAGATCAATGATTGTGTCTTCCATTGCTTTGGTTTAAAATCTGTATAATATACCAGGAGAACTACATTTCATTATTTATTGTAAATGGCAACACCAAAGCAAGGGGAAGAAGTGACCCAAAAGCTGGGTTCAAGGGTTTTTAACAGCCACTTGTAAAAATTTGATTTTGTGTTTTTTGGTAAAAATTCTTTGAAGTTCTGTCAGCTTACAGATCAAGAAAATCCACCATCCTTGCATTGTGGATGATTATTTTCAACTTACCTCAATCTACATTCACATTAGCACAATCACCACAAGTAATCATATAAAACTACAAGTATACACTTTAAAAAATTCAGAACAGCACACACACACACACACACACACACATACACATACACATACACATACACATACACATCAGAATCAGAATCAGAATCAGAAAGAGCTTTATTGCCAAGTGTGCTTGCACACACAAGGAATTTTCTTTGGTACTGAAGCTTCCAGTGCACATATACAGATACAAATACAACAAGAAACAGTAATACAAAATCTAAAAATAAAATTATAAAAAAAAAATATATATATATATATATATATATATATGAAAATACTATAAAATATAAAATATAAGGCCACGGTTGGGTTTAGTCAGAATAAACATTTTCGGATTATGAACATATATACAGTATTTTGAATAGTATGAATAAATATAAATATAAATAACCTGAGTTTAGGAGATATTGCACTAAACAGTGGGGGTATTGCACTTAAAGGCATATGCCTTGGGAGATATGTTAACTGTTCAGGAGGGAAATGGCCTGTGGGAAGAAACTGTTCCTGTGCCGAGATGTTCTTGTGGCCAGTGATCTGAGTCTCCGTCTTGACGGTAACAGTTCAAACAGGTGGTGTCCAGGGTGAGTGGAGTCTGTGATGATTTTACCTGCTCTCTTCCTCACTCTGGAAGAGTACAGGTCCTGGAGGGTTGGCAGGGGGGCACCAATGATCCTCTCTGCAGTCCGGACTGTCCGCTGTAGTCTCATGATGTCTGATTTGGTAGCTGAACCAAACCAGACAGTGATGGAAGTGCATAGGACAGACTCAATAACGGCTGAGTAGAACTGAATCAGCAGCTCCTGTGGCAGGTTGAACTTCCTCAGCTGGCGAAGGAAATACAGTCTCTGCTGGGCCTTTTTCACAATGGAGTCAATGTGATTGTCCCACTTCAGGTCCTGAGAGATGATAGTGCCCAGGAACCTGAATGACTCCACTGCTTCCACAGTGCTGTTCATGATGGTGAGTGGGGGGAGTGCTGGGCTGTTCCTCCTGAAGTCCACGGTCATCTCCACTGTTTTGAGCGTGTTCAGCTCAAGGTTGTTATAACTGCACCAGACAGCCAGCTGTTCAACCTCCAGTCTGTAAGCAGACTCGTCACCGTTTCGGATGAGACCGATGACAGTGGTGTCGTCTGCAAATTTCAGGAGCTTGACAGTGGGGTCTTTAGAAGTGCAGTCGTTAGTGTACAGGGAGAAGAGCAGTGGGGAGAGAACGCACCCTTGGGGGGCGCCAGTGCTGGTGGTGAGAGTCCTGGATGTGTGTTTCCCCAGTCTCACGAGCTGCTGCCGATCCGTCAGGAAGCTGGAGATCCACTGACAGATCGAGGATGGAATGGAGAGCTGGGTCAGTTTGTCTGTGAGTAGATCAGGCATGATGGTATTGAAGGCCGAACTGAAGTCCACAAAGAGGATCCTTGCATAAGTCCCAGGTCTGTCGAGATGTTGCAGGATATAATGCAGTCCCATGTTGACTGCATCATCCACAGACCTGTTTGCTCTGTAAGCAAACTGAAAAGGATCCAGCAGGGGTCCAGTGATGTCCTTCAGGTGGGCCAACACCAGTCTTTCAAACGACTTCATGACCACGGACGTGAGAGCGACAGGTCTGTAGTCATTAAGTCCAGTGATTTTGGTTTTTTTGGGGACCGGAATGATAGTGGAGCGTTTGAAGCAGCAGGGAACTTCACATTGCTCCAATGATCTGTTGAAGATCTGCGTGAAGACCGGGGCCAGTTGGTCAGCGCAGGCTTTTAGACAAGCAGACGAGATGCCGTCTGGGCCTGAGGCTTTCCTAGTCTTCTGTTTTTTGAAGACTCGGCTCACGTCCTCCACACAGACCTTAAGCTCAGGTTGGATGGCAGGAGGGGGGAGAGGAGGGGGTGTAGGAGGTGATGGTGGATGTGTGAACTGCAGGTCAGAGCCGGTGAGAGGTGTGAATGAGGGCTTTTCAAACCTGCAGTAAAATGAATTTAAATCATCAGCCAGTGTGGATTGTCCACAGATCGGGAGGATGGTGACTTGTAATTGGTGATGTTCTTCAGGCCATTCCAGACTGATGATGGGTCGTTGGATGAAAACTGGTTTTTCAGCTTTTCAGAGTAGGCTCTTTTAGCAACTCTGATCTCCTTTGTCAGTCTGTTCTTGGCATGGTTATACAAGATTTTATCCCCACTTTTGTGAGCATCCTCTTTGGCATGACGAAGCTGTTTGAGTTTCCCAGTAAACCATGGTTTATCATTGGTGAATGATAAGAATGTCCTGGTAGGAATGCATGTATCCTCACAGAAACTGATATATGATGTAACAGTATCTGTGAGCTCATCCAGATCGTTGGTAGCAGCTTCAAAAACAGTCCAATCAGTGCAATCGAAGCAGGCCTGTAGATCCTGCTCTGCTTCATTAGTCCATCTTTTTACAGTCCTTATTACAGGTTTAGCTGATTTCAGTTTCTGCCTGTAGGTCGGTATAAGATGAACCAAACAGTGATCAGATAGCCCCAAAGCTGCTCGTGGAACGGAGTGATACGCATTCTTTATTGTGGTGTAACAGTGGTCCAGTATATTACTGTCTCTTGTGGGACATGTAACGTGCTGTCTGTATTTTGGAAGTTCACGGGAAAGATTTGCTTTGTTAAAATCCCCTAGAATTATTAAAAGAGAGTCTGGGTACCTTTGTTCCGTTTCGGCTATTTGTTCAGCCAGCTGTTGTAGTGCCGCGCTCACGCACGCGTCTGGAGGGATGTAAACATTCACGAGAATGAAAGAGGAAAACTCCCGTGGCGAGTAGAAAGGTTTACAGTTTATGAAGATCGCCTCTAAATTAGGAGAGCACATCTTCTTCAGTGTTGTTACATCTGAACACCAACTTTCGTTAATGTAGAAACACAATCCACCACCTCTCGTCTTCCCCGTTAGCTCCGCGATGCGATCCGCTCGGAACAGCTGGAAGCCCGGCAGATGTATTGCGTTGTCCGGTATGGCTTCACTTAGCCAGGTTTCAGTGAAGCACAGAGCAGCAGAGTTTAAAAAATCCTTGTTAATCCGGGTGAGGAGGAGAAGTTCGTCCATTTTGTTAGGAAGGGATCGGAGATTCGCAAGATGAATACTAGGGAGTGCAGTGCGCAGGCCGCGCTCGCGGAGTTTAACCAGCGCGCCCGCTCGCTTTCCTCGTTTGCGTTTGAGCGCGCGTTTGAACAACAGCGCTGCCCCTCCGACGAGAATGTCCAGCAAAACGTCTGAATTATCAAAAACTGTAGAAAAGTTATCTGGTGTGTGTTTCCTAATGTCCAGTAGTTCGTCTTTGGTGAAGCTGATAGGAAAATAATGACTAAACACAGGACAAACAAACAAAAACAACACAATAACTGGAGAGCTCCGCACCGAGGCAGCCATCCGCGGCGCCATCTTGGTGAACACATACACACACACACACACACACACACACACACACACACACACACACACACACACACACACACACACACACACACACACACACACACACACACACACACACACACACACACACACACACACACACAACACACATTAAAGCTAAACGCTAAAGACATCAGCTGTGATGGGGGCACAACATTGAAGTAAAAGCACAATGACGTCCATTTACAAGGGTGGGGCATCTGTTGTGATTCTACTAATGCTGTAGCAGAACATCGCTGACATCACTCTGTCTCTGGCATGTTCCCAAACCAGATAGCCACATGCAAACATGGCCACTCATATCAAAATTGAGTTACATGTTGTATTGTTTAAGTAAAACTGTTTTTTAAAACTAAAGCTAAACCTAAAAAAAAGCAATGAAATTAATGCATATGATCAAATGTTTCAAAATTAAGGAACATACAGAACATGCCAGTATGACAAGAGCAAGTTTGATTTCTGCCTTGATTTGTGAAAGACAAGACCAATTAAATTTAATTTACATCTTGTCAGTTGTGTATTCTGTGTAAAGGGGCATGATGTTACTGATATAAGATAAGACTTAATGAAGTATTACTAGACAATGTGCTAAAATTACACATTTATTCATGCCTCTTTATGTAATGATGACAAAACAGCATTACACATTTTAATTGTGTTATTTTAGGTGCATTATTCCCTTTCTGATTCACTATGTCCAGCATCACAACACTGTCATTTATTTAAACGATTACAAGGAGACTCCATGAAATCAAAAGCATATTTGTGTTTTTAGTTCCTATCTGTTAGCATGATGCTATTGCATTACAAAAAGTGGAAAAGGGTATTTAAATAAAACAAAAATTAATTTAACGAGAATGTCCACTTCCTCCAATTCCACCTCCAATGACTATTAATAGCAATCAGCAAATCATGTTTTTTTTTATTGAGAAAAAAGGGACAAGCACTTCTATTTGAACTGTCCCAAAATCCAATTTCAACAGAAATTACAGTTCCCGTTCAAAATTGTGGTGTTAAGACTGCATTTATTTGATAAAAATACAGTAAAAACAGTAGGCTAATATAAAACAGCGGCGTTGTGAGCATGAGCGTTTGATGCAGCCAGGTCCGCAAGTGCCTTTAAATAACTTGTATATCATTTCATTATCTCGCTACGAATGCAATTTTTCTTCAAAGTGTACATTTTTCGGGTCAAGGAATCCAATAAAATTGGTTTCAAGTTTAAAAAAAAAATGATTTTCCCCATACCATGACAATTGGGGGTAAATATGCACATTTCACATAAAAAGTGTCATCAAAGTGACTTTACTTATCTTTTCGTTCAAAAACTTTAATTTTGCATTTAAGCAGTGCAGCTACTTCTGTACATTACATTTTTCCTAATAGCATGAGATTTCGACCAGTCAGGAGTAGCCTATAGCAAATCAGTTCCTGCAACAACACATCCCATCTGCACCAGGAGCTGTGACAGCTGTTGAAGGTCAGAGGTGACAGGTTAACACTTTGAGGTTCGTATGACTTTCTCATTAAATAGAATTTTTTTTAATGTTAGATAACTAATAAATAGCTAGCTAGTTGACTATGGAAAAAACAACCTTAGAGGGAAAACCTCTTTTCTCGAGAATACTGAAGCCAAAAATTATCCATATAATTTGTATTAATTTAAAACACACTTGCTGCAGCTAGCAGACCTAGGCGAGGCAGCTCGCGCGCCTATTGGATGTTATGCGGCAACTGCTGCAACCTATCGTGGCACTGCTCGTGACGTAAGCACCAATGTGTGGGCGAATGGGCGTGGCTAGATAAGCCAGTGCTCGATAAGATGCTCCTTGGTTTTCATCGACTGAAGCGAAACCAGATGGTAGCACAAACACGGCAGGGTTACACAACACTTATTCCCTCTTCTAGAGAGAACCGAGGTTACATTAGTAACCGTGACGTTCTCTTACGAGAGTACTCTCGTGTTGCATAAGCTAGCTTACGCTACGGGAATCCAATTTAAAACGCCGTGCGTGCTAAATCTACCACAACACCAGGGTTGGGGAGTAACGGAATACATGTAACGGCGTTATGTAATCAGGATACAAAAATCCAGTAACTGTAATTAGTTACAGTTACGTCAAAAAACGTAGTAATCAGATTATAGTTACTTTTTGAAAAAAGAGGGGATACTTTCAGGATTACAATGGTTTCATTTAAAACTAAATAAATCTGTATTTTGGCATAATAACACTATTAAGCGTTGCTTGATTAATGACTCACGAGTCCCACCCGCCGCTGGTGCACGCGCAAAATAACAGCTCTCTAAAACAATCTCCTCAGACACCAGTGATGCGCGGGTTGATCCAAAACGAGCGGGTTACCCACGGTTACGAGTCATCCAAAAGTATTTAATACGTCTGAAATAAAGATGCCAATTAAATCTTTGTAATTTATATAGTAATATACTTTTATTGGCTGAAACTGGCACGAGATGACGCACGAGCTCAGTCTGCAGAGATGGACGCGGCAAGAGAAAAGGTGAAGACTGAGTGGAAGCTCCGCAAATACCTACAAGTGGGAAATCCTTATTTAGGCTACCATTTGAATGTTAAGCGTTATTAACTTTTGAATAAATGCTGTCGCGGGACAAAATGCCCTATTTCCCAAACGTTGAACTGAGAAATGCCATTGTATCATTTTTATAGGCTACTTTTAATAATGCATATAGCTCAGTAAAGTCAGTTTTATGTATTTTCTGAGAGGGGGTGGGATTTTTGTTGGGAAAGTCGGAGGAGAGACGCACACTTCGATTAGACTGGATAAACACATGCAGAATCTTAATCGTTAAGAAAATGAAACGAAATAAATGAATAGCCTAAATCAAGCCTTTATAACACTATATTGTACAGCATTTCGAAAAAGAACAGTTTGCGCTCCTAAGGGCAAAAAATGCGGGTCAGGAAGCGGGTTGGGTAGCCTACAATATATATTTTTTTGCGGTCCGAGTTGCAGGCGGGTTAGTTGAAAACGTCGGTCGGGTGCGGGTTGTTTATACATTGACCCGCGCATCACTGTCGGTCACAATCACTGCTGCTAGAAACGATGCTGCCCACTGGTAAAAATGCTTGCATTTCTCGGAAATTCCGCTGCTATTTTGTTTTTAAAGAAGAAAATGCCAACAACATGGTACAGTGCAAACGGTGCCTTCCAGCAATGAAAACACTTTCTTTATCGAAGGACTCGACATCCAACCTAAAGAAGCATTTGCATTCTCTATTTTCCTGTTGAAGAAACATTTCCATTTTATTTTTTCCTTGTCCTTGTCAAGTTAAAAATTAAACAAAATAATCTGTAATACCATACTGTAACCACAAGATATCTGTATAGTCCTTTACATAAATATTTATTCAGGGTTATTCAATATTCAATTATTCAATAATTTATTCTTAATAAATAAAAGTTTTTTTTTTAATAATGTCTGTCCTTGAAGTAATCCAAAAGTAATCAGTTACATTACTTTCATATTGTGGTACTTGGATTACGTTACTGAATACTTTTTTTATAAAGTAATTTGTAACTGTAACGGAATACATTTTTAAAGTAACCCTCCCAAGCCTGCACAACACTGACCCAAAGGGCGAGCGCCCTGAGTTCATATGATATTGATATATGATATACGTGGTTACCTTAAATGCATAGAGGGTGCTTAACACGGTATAACAGTCAGGGGAGGCAATAGCCTGCCTGAACTGAAAACTTTGCAGTCCGCGGAACCGAGTCCGGCAGAACTGAGTGGATAAACTAAACTGACAACAGTCTAGCTTGGAGCGCGGGAACTTCCAGGTTATAGAACCCTATAAATGTAGACAGAGAGGCCCAGCCTGCCGCCATACAGAAATTGTGAAGGGAAATCAGACTGGATCAGGCCCACGAAGAGGCATGCCTCTAGTGGAATGAGCTCTGATGCCCAGAGGGCAACGAAGGCTCTTAGATGTATAAGCCAGTGAGATAGCGTCCACTATCCACCTGGAAAGGCTATGTTTCGAGGCAGCTAGACCTTTAGATCGGCCACCAAACGAAACAAATAGCTGTCCTGACCGTCTGAAAGCAGCCGAACATTCCACGTAAATTCTAAGGGCCCTAACCAGGCAAAGGAGATTCACGTCAGACTCGCTGTCAGATACGAAGAGAGAATGTCAGATTGAAGAGGCGGTGGTACCAGTACCAGTCGGTCGCCTTCCAAGGTTTCAGAGCTGCGACGCATTTCTGATTGACCCTGAGGCGAAACAGGTCGGAGGCCCAAGCTTGAGACGGCACTCGTGCTTTCAGCCACCACTGCAGTGGGCGCATGCGAAGCAGACCCAGCTGGAGTACTGATGATGATGAGGCCATGAGGCCCAGCATTTTCTGAAATCTCTTGGGCAGGACTATAGTGCCGCAATGTTCAGAATGCGCTATAGCGATAGTCGCGCTGTCATTGACAGCGAGTTCAGCTCTGTGCCCAGAAAGGATATTTCCTGGCTGGGAGACAGCGAGCTCTTCGCCCAATTGACTGTGAGACCAAGATTCTCGAGGTGTTCGAGTAATATGGTCCTGTGTTCTATGAGCTCTGAATGAGATCGAGCTAGAATCAGCCATGAAGTTTGCCCTGAAGTTTCAGGGGCGCGAGAGCCGCGTCCATGCACATCATAATATACAGGATGCCAGGGACAGGCCGAACGGTAGGACTGTGTATTGATATGCCTGGCCCTCGAAGGCGAATCTCAAAAATCGCCTGTCACGAGAGAATGTCAGACTCGCTGTCAGATCCACAAAGACTTGTGGTCTGAAAGGAGTGGCAAGTACTTTGGGGACATAATCATATCTTGGTTTGAGGATGACCATTAGGCCCAAACTCAAGACAGAACGTGCGTGTAAGTCACCCACCAGCTTGACTGAGGCGATAGCCACCAGAAAGGCGGTTTTCAATGAGAGATACTTAAGGTCCACAGATGTAGAGGTTCTAAAGGGGCACCCTTCATGGCCTCCAGGACCAAGGAAATGTCCGAGGAGGGTTCATCCTTCTAGCTCCCCTGAGGAAGCGGACTACAAGGTCGTTCCTACCCAGTGACTGGCCATGCAAATGTTTGACAAACGCAGCAATAGCCGCCACATATACCTTGAGCATGGATGGGGATCTACCCTTATCCAAGAGCTCCTGTAGGAAGGAGAGAACCTCCGACACCCCACAATCTTGTGGATCCAGGTTGCGAGCTGAGCACCAACCTGAGAACACTGACCACTTGGAAGCATAAAGCCGTCTAGTAGAGGACGCTCTAGCTTGCGTAAATCGTGTTTAACACTCCGTCGGGGAGACTGACGGGTACCTGTTGATGGCCCACACATGCAGAGCCCAAAGCTCGGGTCGTGGGTGCCAAATAGTACCCCCGGCCTGTGAGAGGAGATATCTCCTCAACGGGACAGGCCACGGAGGCTAGCTCTGAAGCTGCATCAGCTCCGGAAACCAAAATTGGTTCGGCCAGAACGGAGCTACTAGAAGTACACAGGAACCGTTCTCCCTTATACGCTTGATTACCTGTGGTAACAGCATGATCGGAGGGAAAGCATAGAATAGAATATTTATTTGTCATTGTAACGAGTACAACGAATTTAAGTACAGTCCTTGTCAGGTACCAATCATCTAAAACAACTAAAATACTGCTACTACATACAAATTAATACTAAAAACACATAGGAGACACACCCATGCAGACATTCAGACATGCAGACATAGAGAGGGCGGCTGGGCCAGTGATGGGCCAGCGCGTCCTTGTTCTTTGTGAAGCATATTGGACACTGAGCGTTGTCTTGAGACGCAAAGAAGTTGACTTCCGCTGTGCCAAAGATGTCCCACAACACCTGAACTGTCTGAGGGTGGAGGGACCATTCCCCTGGAGGAACGTTGTCCCTGGACAGCCTGTCTGGACCCACATTCAGATGGCCTGGCACATGCGCCACTCTCAGCGAGAGTAGGTTGCGCTGAAACCATACAAGGATGCGTTCTGCCAGTGCATGAAGGTTCCGTGATCTCAGACTGCCCTGGCGATTTATGTAGGAAAACACTGACATGTTTTCCGTGCGGACAAGGACATGGTGGCCCTTTAGAAGGGGAAGGAAGAACCGCAAGGCGTTCTCGACCACCTTCATCTCTAGACAGTTTATGTGCAAGCTCTTTTCTTGGCTTGACCACAGGCCAAAAGTCGGTCTGCCATCATAGAGGGCGCCCCAGCCCGAATTAGAGGCGTCTGTCGAAACCACTATCAGTTTAGAGATTACTCCCAGGTTTACACCTGTCTGATACCGGTCGACCGCCTTCCAGGGCTCCAGAGCTGTGACACAGTTCTGAGTTACCTTGAGATGTAAACGACCGGATGCCCATGCTCAAGGCAGGACCCCGCGTCTTCAGTCAGTGCTGTAAAGGGCGCATGCGAAGCAGACCTAAACGAAGAAATTATTAAGTTGTGAATGGGCTGTGAGTTTGGCATGCGTTTTTTAATAAAAAATTGCATACTTCACCTCCAATTGTCATGTTAAGGACAACATTATTGTTTTTTAGTCTTGGAACCTATTTTATTGGACTCCTTGACCACAAAAATTTACCCGTTTATACCAAATTTGTCATTATAGCTATAACAGAAGCAAAGATATGGGCCTCTCAAGTATGGTCGGCGGCCATTTTTAAAAAATGTGCGTATATAAGATACAAAATGTGATCTCACTTGTGTCTTAGGATAAATGTATTTCTATGGCCCTAAGGTACTTCCATACTAAAGGGGGCCTTTGTATCATGACTTGAAGTCAAAAGTCACTTAACCTCCCTACTGCAATCATTTACCAGCAAGTTTATCGTGGACACTATACAACAACTGAAAGTTTAAATGTTTTCACACTTAGACACAAAAATGGACAATATTCAGTCAAGCTTAACGTTGATCCATGGCTCTCTAACAACTTTAGGCGAACATGCAGCGGAGCTTGAACACAGGGTCAGCTCCAATGAGGACAACTTATCCGACATACAAAAACGCCTGAAGTCACTCAAGGGTGAATATTGCTACCTGCGGGATAAACTGGATGATGTCGAAAACCGAAGCAGGGCTTACAATCTTCAAGGTGGTCTATTGAAAAATAGGTTTTGTTTGTTGCTGATGATGTTTGTTTGCCTTTACTAGCATAATAGGGACTTAATTGTTTACATCATGAAGGTTTACATGATATGGATTTTTTCCCCTCCAATACCAGAATATTGAGACAGTTTTCTTTTTCTCTGACTCTCTTTAACCTGTAGGGCTGGCTTAAAATGAATCCTGTGGCTGATAAACATTATTATTATATTTTTTTGTGCCTAGGTAGTTTCTTTTTTAGGCCTCTTACTAGGGTATTTATCAACTTTTCTCTTCTCATTTTTCTATAGCCTACGGGATGTCTCATAATGAGGTCTGTACACAGAGAAACATTTTGGATATATAAAGCATTACCAGTTAATATTCTGCGGTCTTAGCCTGCATTCTTTTTATTTTCTTTTTTCTCTCTATTAATTCTAGGCTATGCCTAGAATGTGGCCTTTAAGAGTCTTTTTCTTATAAAGCAATTAATAAATCTAAATGTACTAGTTTTGCGTTTTATGTTAATTACAGCCAAATTTTATGATCTTTAAGACATCTTCAATCTTTAAGATTCCTTACTGATATCTTGTCCACCAAAAGCGGTGTTAAATCTGGACACAGTGAATCTAAGGTTAAAGTACACTGAGAACATGTTCCCTGAGTCATGATTCGATCTTGTACAAAAGCATTTGTGTTGATTCACTTGGGGCTCCTTTGAATAAATGGTGGAAAAGAGTGAAACTATGTTTCTTAAGAACAGATGATCTGAATTATACTTGCACAACTGATTATACCTGCAGTTTCTAGGGAGACAGGAGAATAAAGAAGAGACAATATTTAAAAAAAAAGATTGGAAAGAGAGGGAGAGAGAGAGAGAGAGAGAGAGAGAGAGAGAGAGAGAGAGAGAGAGAGAGAGAGAAGAGAGAGAGAGAGAGAGAGAGATAAAAAGCCAAAGGAAAAGAAGCAAAGGGGAAAGAATATAAGTTTCACAACACAACCACAAGGGAGTGCAGAGAGTATACATTGAATAAACATACCAGATTGTGCATATTTGTACATAACATATGTGTTAAGCTGAAATAGAGTAGACTCGGCTGTAAATGTGAAAACACTACATGGTGAAATTAAAATATGTAAATAATCTCTAAATGTACTGATTGATACTGTGAAAATAACAGCCATGGAAAGTGCTCTGATTTGGAAAGAAATATTAAAGTGATTTAAATATTCCTGACCACAAGACGAGTGTGTGTGCGCTACTTACCATTCTGGAGTTTCTCTTTGCCTCCAGATAGAACGCCACTAGGCAGCATGCCCGTTGGAGTGAGACCTTTCAGCGTCAGAACGCTCTCACTCTCTTCTCTGCAACAGAAACATGTTATCATCTACAATACTAACACACAAATATACAAATAAAAAACCTGCAAACAAAGTAAAAAACATACACAATAACTGCCAATGACAAAATAATTTTGTTTACCCACTATAAATAATTAACAAGCAATTTTTTTAAATAAACATTATTTATATTAGAAAATATTTACAAATTAAGTACAAATTAATTATTTTGCAGATTATTTGATGATCTTTAATTTCTCATATTTTATTGTTTTGGTTATTTAAAAAAAATGCACTAGATACATTTCTGATTAGTAAAGCTGCCTTTTCAGAGCAGAGCAGGCAGAGCAGAAGTCATTAATTTCCAATTTCAACAAGGTGAACACAATATTTTCTCACTTAATTTTTTAACACTATTTCTGTAAAAATGCCTGTTAAGAATAATAATGTCCTAAATAACCATTTTATAATTACTGTGAATTATTGCACATATTGACAGTAATTTGTTTTAAATAAGTGGAAGTAACAGCTGATTCACAACCAATTTGAAAGTTCAATGTAAGCCACTAGTGGTCGAAACAATACTTGATTGTCTGAGATGGCAAGATTAAAGGGGTCATGAACTGGCTTTTTAAATCTTATTATATTGTTGTCTGAGGTAAACTTATGATGTTCGCTTGGTTTTTGCATTCAAAAACATCAAAATGAATAAATAGGCTATTTTCTACCCTAGTTTTGAGCCTAGCTGAAAAACGCTCGGTTTTTATGGGCGTCTCGCACTGAAGACTTGGAAGTAAACGCCCACTGCTGTGAGTGGATAACCGTTTTGCATTATAATGAGTTTCAACTCACCCGTCGATGCACTTGGGGGAAATTGTTTTGAAAACGTCCAATGTTGTAAAATGGCAACCGGAATGATTCGCCCATACATGTTCGACCCAGAGTCCAGGTGTTGCATAATTCCTGTCAGATCCAATATAGACGGCACAGCACCGTTCTTTACTCTTAATTGGTCTGCAAATCCAGTCTTGTTTACAAAAAAATCCTCAGTGAAATGAAGCGAACAGACGGACAATGTTCTCTTACGAGAGTATCTCTCGTACTGCGTAATATCTTACGCTATGGGGAAACACTCTTTCCTCGAGATATTGAAGCCAAAAATTATCCTTAATTTTTTTAATCATGCAAAACGCTTTTGCAGCAGCAAGCAGACAAGGGCGAAACAGCTCGCGCGCCCATTGGCTGCCTCGCTGGAAAAGCTGCAGCCTATCGAGTGAAGGCACTGCGTGACGTAATGACGAATGAAGACGCTTCGCGCTCATTTCGTCATGTCCCGCCAGTATAGGCGTGGTCTCACCCTATAAATACCCCTCGATAGCTGTATTTCTCTGATTTTTTCATTCTTCACGCGAAGCTCACGCATCGCGGGATCCAGAGTGAGAAGCTGCGCCGTTGACTTGTAGCCTTCTCAGCGGGACGTGCCATCTTCTGAAGTCGCTGGCCCAGCCGCCTTCAACTGCCGTACCTGCTGCGCTTTCCGGCGTACTATATCCTTTACTCTGTCACTGTGTGTGTGTGTGTTTGCTTACGTGACGCAACACCCATTATATGTTCTAAAAGAGCTGCGTCTTTTTAAAGATGCCTTTCTGTGGCTCGTGCCGCTCTCAACTCAGCGATGAGGACCGTCACGTCATCTGTGTGTCCTGCCTGGGTCATGAGCACGCTGCTATCGCGCTCGCGGATGGTGGATGCCCGCACTGCGAACTTCTGCCTATGGCGACTCTGCGGACTCGCCTGGCGTCGTTCTCTGAACCCGCGTCCCAGCCTTCTGTGCCGCGCCGTAAGAAGCGTCGCGCCCAGCGCGCTCCCGAGCCTTCTCCAGCCCGCCAAAGCTCGCCGGTTCGCCCGCCTGCTTCGCCGGCTTCACCTGAGTCGCTCCCGACGGACAGCGCCCGCCGTCTGCCGCCGCTTCCGCTCCCGAGCTGGACGAGCCTGCCGAGGTATGCTCTCTTGTGGCTTCCGATAGCGAGGATTGGGCGAGCTCTGTGGACCTCCCCCCCGCTGACGTGTCTAGCCAACCCTCTGGGAGGAGACCCGGCATTGAGGCTGAGCTGATGCGTCTGCTCACCCAGGCCGTAGAGAGCATCGGCCTCGAGTGGGAGGCGCCCGCCTTGCCGCCGCGCAACAGACTCGACGGGCGCTTTCTCAAGAAAGACGAAGCCCCGTCTAAGTCTAGGGCCGCCCCCTTCCTCCCTGAGCTCCACGACGAAGTCGCTAAGTCATGGACCGCCCCGTTCTCCGCCAGACTGCGCACTTCCACTTCTGCGGCCTTCACTTCTGTCACCGGCGCGGGAGATAAAGGATATCTCTCCATTCCTCCTGTCGAGGCGGCGGTCGCGTCGCATCTCTGCCCGCCCTCTGCGGGACGGCGCGCGCAGACGACGCTCCCCTCTAAAGCCTGCCGGGTGACTTCATCGCTGCACGGGCGTGCTTACACAGCCGCTGGACAGGCGGTCTCAGCGCTGCATACGATGGCGATCTTGCAGATCTACCAGGCCGACCTTCTCCTTAAACTGGACGAGGAAGGCCCGGGTGCGATCAACGTGGCGGATTTACGAGGCGCTACGGACCTTGCTCTACGCGCCGCTAAAGCCGCTGCTCAGGCCATGGGGCGGAATATGGCCTCTCTCGCCGTTGCTGAGAGACATCTGTGGTTGACGCTGTCTGAGATGACGGAAGCTGAGCGCTCTGTATTCCTCGACGCGCCCATTTCCCCTGCGGGCCTCTTCGGATCTGCCGTCAAGGATTTCGCGGACAGATTCTCGGAGGAGCAGAAGACTTCGCAGGCCATGAAGCACTTCCTTCCGAAGCGCTCGAGCTCCGCTGCAGGTCGCTCTAAGCAGCCGTCTGCTCGCAGCTCGCAGCCTCGGCCTGCATCGCCCGCAGCCGCCGCTACACAGCGCCGCCAGGCCCGGGATCAGAGACCGCGCTCTCGCTCTGCTGGACGCCGCCCCGCTCAGCGCGGGCCTCGGCCGAAGATTGAGCTCAAGCCCGAGGCCTCGAAGCTTTCCTAGCCACTCTAAGAAAGCGACGGTGTTCGGAGCCCGCTGCGGCCGGCTCCCCACCGAAAAGATTCGCTCGTTCAGTTCCTTGCGATGTGACTGTGCCAGTGTATTTAGCAGTGAAGCAGCCGGTGTCTCAGCCCGCTTGCCTGCACAAAAAAGCCGTTTTCATGGCTACCCAGATAAATCCAATAAAGAGTGTATTTTCTGGTATGCCGGCCACGGCCGATGGTGTTATGAGTGTTGTAAGAATGCCCACGCCCCAGTGCCCATTCCCACACCCAGACACAGCCCGCCACGGTGCGAGGCGAGCACACATAAATCTGACTCAGGTCGATTGTGCAAACAATGTAGCGATTGCGCCCATACAATGCCCGCTCACGCTGCATGCCCCGTGTCCCTTGGTTTCTGTAAAAACGAAACCAACACACAATCTATCGGCTCCGGCCGAAAGCGTGCACAGTGCTGTAGATGTGCCCGTAGGTTTGCGCCCACATCCTCCCGCAAGCACGCCGAATCCCACGGGATTCGCCCCGCTCACTCTCGCTATGCGTCCCGCCATAGAGATTATGAGCGCGGCCAGACTGCCCGCTGTGCCCAGCGCGCCCCCCGCCTCGAACGCTGTAAACACGGCGTCGTGTTCCCAGGGTACCGGGGCTCTCGAGCCGTTGCCAGGTCACGGCCAGAGCCCGGTCTGCATCCTACCCCTAGCTACTCGCGCAGAAGCGTGGTCGAAGCTACCCGGGGTATCAGACTGGGTGCTGAACACTATAAAGAGAGGCTACTCGCTACAATTCGCACGACGTCCACGCCGTTGTACGGCGCCCGTCGAGACTTCGGTGAAAAACGAAGTATCTCATCTACTTCGAGCCGAGATAGCGAAACTACTGAGCAAAGGGGCCATAGAGCCCCTTTCTCAGGCTCAGAGCGAAGGGGGCTTATACAGCAGATATTTTCTGGTACCGAAAAAAGATGGGGGCTTCAGACCCATTCTAGATCTGAGACAGCTGAACAAAGCGCTTGTGAAGCGCCAGTTCAGGATGCTTACGACCAGGAAAATCCTCGCGCAAGTGCGCCAAGGGGACTGGTTTATGTCGATAGATCTGAAAGACGCGTATTTCCAAATACAAATAGCGTCCCATCACAGGCGATTCTTGAGATTCGCGTTCGAGGGCCAGGCTTATCAATACACAGTCCTGCCGTTCGGCCTGTCTTTGGCACCCCGTACATTTACGAAGTGCATGGACGCGGCTCTCGCGCCCCTGAGACTTCAGGGCATGCGAGTTATGAACTACTTGGACGATTGGCTGATTCTAGCTCGATCACGGTCAGAGCTCATAGAACACAGGGCCACAATGCTCGAGCATCTCGAGACACTGGGCCTGACGGTCAACTGGGAAAAGAGCCTGCTGTGTCCCAGCCAGAGAATTTCTTTCCTGGGAACAGTGTTAGACTCGCTTTCCATGACGGCACGCCTGTCACCGGAGCGCGTACTAAGTATTCAGCGCGTCGCGGAATCCTTCCGCCACGGCTCCATAGTCCCGCTCAGACGGTTTCAGAAATTGCTGGGCCTGATGGCCTCAGCATCCCATGCACTCCAGCTGGGCCTGCTTCGCATGCGCCCGCTGCAGTGGTGGTTGAAAGCACGGGTCCCGCCCCGGGCATGGTCCACGGGCAGGTGTCGCCTCAGGGTCGACCAAAGGTGCGTTTCGGCTCTGGAACCCTGGAAAGTAACCAGCTGGTATCAGTCTGGTGTGAGTCTGGGGACCGCCTCAAGGGTGAAAGTGGTGTCTACGGACGCCTCCACCACGGGGTGGGGAGCGCTGCTCGAGGGCAGACCGTTGGCTGGCCTATGGTCAGAGCGGGAGAAGCTCCTTCACATAAACTGCTTGGAATTGATAGCAGTCGACAAAGCGCTGCGGCGCTTCTGTCCCCTGGTGAGGGGCCACCACGTCTTGGTCCGATCGGACAACAAGTCAGTGGTGGCGTACATAAATCGCCAGGGCGGCCTCGGGTCCGCACGCCTTTGCAGGCTGATGGAACCCCTCTTGGTCTGGGCCCAGCGCAACCTCCTTTCTTTGAAAGCGGCGCACGTGCCTGGGCACCTGAATACGGGTCCAGACATGCTGTCCAGAGACAACGTCCTGACAGGAGAATGGTCGCTGCAACCCGCAGACGGTCCAGCTCCTGTGGGAAACGTTTGGCAGAGCGCAGGTGGACCTGTTCGCGTCCCGCGAGAACGCTCACTGCCCAGTATTCTTCTCAAAGCGCAGGGACGCGCTGGCCCATACTTGGCCCAGCGGTCCCCTGTACGCTTTTCCCCCGGTCTCGCTCCTGCCACAGGTGTTGGAGCGGATCAGGGAAAATGGATGCCCAGTGCTGCTTGTGGCTCCGCTCTGGACGAACCAGGCTTGGTTTCCGGTCCTGATGCGGATGACCAGCACTGCCCCGTGGCCTGTACCGTTGAGGAGAGATCTCCTCTCTCAGGCAGAGGGCTCGATTTGGCATCCTCACCCGGAACTGTGGTCCCTGCACGCATGGGCCATCAACGGGTACCCGCTAGCCTCCCAGAAGGAGTGCTAAACACGATCGCTCAGGCTAGAGCTCCGTCTACCGGACGGCTCTATGCCTCGAAATGGTCGGTGTTCTCTACTTGGTGTCGAGCCCGTGGCTTTTCACCCGTGGACTGCGGGGTTGAGGAAGTGCTTGCCTTCCTTCAGGAGCTGATGGATAAGGGAAGAACCCCATCCACGCTCAAAGTGTACGTGGCGGCCATAGCAACGTTTGCTAAACCTGTGTCTGGCCAGTCACTGGGGAAAAACGACTTAGTCGTGCGTTTCCTACGAGGGGCTCGGAGAATAAATCCTCCCAGGCCCCCTTCAGTCCCGGCTTGGGACCTTTCCACGGTCTTGGAGGCCATGAAAGGCGCCCCGTTCGAGCCGATCCAGCTGTCGGATATGAGGCACCTGTCCCTTAAGACGGTGTTTCTATTGGCTCTCGCTTCAGTGAAGCGTGTAGGGGACTTGCAGGCGCTTTCTGTAAGCGCGTCATGTCTGGAGTTTGGGCCTAACGACTCAAAGGTCGTACTCAAACCGAGGTACGGCTACGTGCCGAAATCCCTCAATACACCGTTTAGGGCCCAGGTGATTTCCCTGTCAGCCCTTCCGGTTCTCGATGAGGAGAGGGACGCGAGTCTCCTTTGCCCTGTCAGGGCGTTAAGGGCTTATGTGTCCCGCTCGGCTGGGTTCAGGCAGACCGAGCAGCTTTTCGTTTTGTTTGGCGGCCGTTCTAAGGGACTCGCCGCCTCAAAACAGAGCCTATCCAGATGGATAGTGGATGCCATAGCGCTGGCTTACACTTCCAAGGGCCTACGGTGCCCATTGGGTGTCAAAGCGCACTCCACGAGAGGCGTGGCCTCGTCGTGGGCATGGTATAGCGGGGTCTCCCTGCAGGATATCTGTACGGCTGCGGGCTGGGCCTCGCCGTCGACGTTTATCAAGTACTATAACCTGGAGGTGCCCGCCCTACAAGCTAAGCTTTTGGCGGTCTGAACTTCGGGCTTATTGGCCGCCAATGCGGCTATGTTGCCCTTACGGGTCAGTGTCCCTACGGGACTTTATAAAGGAGTGATGCTTTAGCCTCTCCTCCTCTACTCTATGTGAGTTATGGTGATTATGCACTAGATGTGCCCCGGGCTTTGCCCCGGGACTCTGGTGTTGGATCCCTGTCCGCACGGCGTTTTGTATGGGGTCCCCATAGCGTAAGATATTACGCAGTACGAGAGATACTCTCGTAAGAGAACGTACTCGGTTACTAACGTAACCTCGGTTCTCTCTAGAGAGGGAACGAGTACTGCGTATCTTGCCGTGCTTGAACTATGCTCTGGTTCGCTTCGGTGTACAAAATCAGAGAAATACAGCTATCGAGGGGTATTTATAGGGTGAGACCACGCCTATACTGGCGGGACATGACGAAATGAGCGCGAAGCGTCTTCATTCGTCATTACGTCACGCAGTGCCTTCACTCGATAGGCTGCAGCTTTTCCAGCGAGGCAGCCAATGGCGCGCGCGAGCTGTTTCGCCCTTGTCTGCTTGCTGCTGCAAAAGCGTTTTGCATGATTAAAAAAATTAAGGATAATTTTTGGCTTCAATATCTCGAGGAAAGAGTGTTTCCCCATAGCGTAAGATATTACGCAGTACTCGTTCCCTCTCTAGAGAGAACCGAGGTTACGTTAGTAACCGAGTACGTTTTACCTCATCAGCTGGAGTGGAACGTCATTAAAAATAAAGTTTATCCATGCACTCTTCTTCCACAACCAGGCACTGCACAATATTTTGTATTGCTCGGTAGCTCGATCCGGTTTGTCATCACGAGGTAGGCCTATGTTATTTAGCTATGCGTGTAATGCGCGAATCGGTGGGCGGGGCTAAACCGGCCGTGTTGAAGTAGCATGTGAAGTAGGCGTTGATCTTCTTCTGCGGGGGTGGTGTTTTATCCTATTTGACGTCATAATTTCCCACTTTGAAAAACTAGTTGTTTGCTGAGGCTGGTGTCAATAAAAGCATTTATTGGACTAACAATTATGTTTTCAGTTCTGAAACTTACAGGATATTCTTATAATATGATGACCTCTCAGATGTCAAAAGCTCAAGGAAAATTTGATTTCTCAGTTCATCACCCCTTTAATAGGAAAGGCAGATTAACTTCAACAATGGTAAAAGTTGTGACAGATGTTTTCTTTAGTAGATGGTTTGCAGGTCTTTGACTTCACTTACATAAGCTAGAGTCAGATTTTTGTTTTTGGTGCAGTTCCATATGAAGTTATTAGCTACTAGCAAAGTAACTACTGTATAAGACCTAATGTATTTCTACTTGTGATTGACATTCATTTTGCATTTGTACAAAAGGAAAAATTTGGCACACCATAGCTCCATAAATACAGAAATTATTTATCGCACATTATCCCTAAAACTGATGTTTCGAACCATATGGCTCTTCGTCAGACAATGAAATTATTAGGCCCTAATACACATAGCATATTAGACAACATCACCTGATTAACAAAATAAATTACAAACATTTACTATGTATACATGCAGTGCCATAATGATCTCAACAATAGCATTTAAACGAAAGGGTAAAAAACAAAGAAAGTGAAAATTTTACTTACAAAACACAAACCTTTAATCATACTCATACTGGGAAGACATTTAAGATCAGAGGAATGATTTCCTGTAAGACTTACACCTAGTGGACTTTGCTACATTGGTAAAACTAGCACACAGTTTAAAATCCATATCTCTGAACATCAAAATGCTATCAGGCCTCATGACCCTAAGGAATCCAGTAGCAATATATATATATTTTTAAGTTAAAACATTCGGATTCCACAAGTCTGTATATTGGCATAGAAGCAGTAAAATTGCCTGGAAGAGGGTGTGGAATGAACAATTTTTTTTTGCTTTTTTTGAGCAAACAGTCATTTCAGTCATCAGCCAATTCAATAACAAATGCGTCTAAAGTTGTTTTCGTCGTCGTAGGATGTCTGATATAATTTAAACCTTGTTTGTATTGTGTGTAACCCACGTTTATAAATATATTTTAAAGATATTGAATTAAAAACTGTGTAGGCTATGTTCTGTAGCGATGCATCTTTTCACAGTTGCCACATAAGCACCTGTACGACAAGTAAAAATGTAAACATGATGCAACAGGTCTCTCGCATAAATGTAATTTCTTTTGTACGTAGCAAACGTTATCACAGTATTTGTGTTTGTAGTTTCAAAAAATTGCGCCAACGTTATCACAGTTTGTGTGTGTGTGTGTTGCTCTTCCATAATTGCAAAGGGGATGCGATTACAAGTACATAAATGTATCAAATAACCATTCCGAGACGTTCTCCATTCTCATTTGTGTTTATTCTGCCGGAGTCTCTTCATCATCTGGGTCTGATTCAAACATGTACGGCTGAATGGCTGCCATACAAAACAGCGCGTCTCTCTCTCACTCTCAGCTTCTGCTTCTACCGACTGCCATAGGTATCAAGTTACGCCCTCATCCAAAGGCAGGGCGGGGATATGCATCTCATTTACATTTAAGGTGATACACACCAAAACAGCTCTTTTTAAAACAGGCACCAAAAAAGACATTTTCAAATGGTTATAATAAATTAACTGTGGGGTATTTTGTGCTGAAACTTCACAAATACATTCTGGGGACACCCGAGACCAATATTACATCTTGTAAAAAGGGGCATAATAGGTTCCCTTTAATATTTAAAACCATAAATCACTACAAACATACAGAAACGTGCTGCTAATAGCACAGGCCACAATGGAAATGTTTCAAGGGGACCCCAACATGTGATGAACCTGCTTGGGACATGCTTATTGTTCAACATCTACTTGTTAGTGGTGGTTGTTGATGACCCGAAAGCTGAAATTTTTGTTTATTTTAACATTCTGATTGTATGTTCGCTGTGAGTATTTGCAGAGCGTTTCGGTATTTGGATTGCATTGTGAGTTTTTGCAGCACATGTGTTGTCAAACTAAAGAAGATATTTTCTTAATTTGCTGGTGTTTTTTCGATTTGCATGTGTCTTCAGTTGCAGCACATTGAGCTCTCTCGACCACCATATTGCTCGAAATGTCACTTTTGTTGAGAACATGCAATGATTTTTATTTATTTATGGAGCTTTGGTGTGCCAACCTTTTCCCATTTTGTTACTGTTTGTTACCCTTACTGAGCTTTTTGCCAGCAGCATGTGCACAATTTTGTCTAATTCCATTTTGCACATGTACACAAATTCATCTTACCGAAGAACCGAGAAAACTCGAGCCATCTTTCCAATGGCACGGATCTTGTTTCGGATTACCTCCTTGCGTGCAGAAGCTGTGGCACCTGTGTGAAAACACACACACACACACACACACACACACACACACACACACACACACACACACACACACACACACACACACACACACACACACACACACACACACACACGTCGGTGTTACATATACAAACAAAAACAAACATGCTTGAAGAGTCCCTTACAAACATGCTTGAAGAGTCCATTAAAACACAACCAGCCACTTAATCTCCAAACATCACAATTTCAAACGTTCACAAGCCATAATTACATCCTGCCTTTAATGTCCAGAAAGACAAATGAATACATTGGGTGAAAACTTCCTTTGGAGTATAATTACCCAGACTGTTGACTGCAGGGGAAACTCAGATGGCAGAACGTGCTGTTTAAGCACACTAAGGGCAGATCAATAGAGATCCTCACAGTGGCCCACATCTCAGGACTGAAATGCATGCTAAGCATTCTGTTAGCCTCCTATCAATCCTTACAGTCATGGATATGGATATGGTTAGGTTAATCATAGTGCCACCCTACACATGCTAAAGAGAAGAACCTTGTTGGTTTTAATTGAGTATTTCCAATTTCATTCACCAATTTCATTAGTGAGGTCTCCACTTCCGATTTTTAGATAGTTTCAATATTTTAAGCAGGGGTTACAGCCCCTGATCATGTAATGATCAGAAAGTCATCTTAGGCTGCTGTGTTAAGACAAATATCAACTTTATTGTGTCGAGTTAAAGAGCCCCACATTCTGTTACATACTGTTAAGCTCTCTCCAGCTTTTTTGTACATAAGAACTTATGTTAAGGAGCCCTAGGAACCATGGTCGACCACGCTAGTTATCCAGGGCTTGTTTAATTCCAGTCATTCAAGCAACCAACTGAGTAGTTGTTTTTTTTAAACTATGTAATTTTACACATCACTAGGTTAAATACATTTTGTGATCACTGTACTTATACAGAAGTGGAAAACATGGAAAATGGCAAAAAAAATTAGGGAATGATGACAATGTGATGTGAATTGGTATGAGAGATTATAAAAGATGAAGGCACTGTTGAGGTTCTGAGAACCGCAAACCAAGTTACAAGGTTCACATACTCTTATACTCACATTGGTGTGTTCTAAGTTCAGAAAATGTTAGTGGTCTGCCTGATTGCATACTTAGTAATCGAAATTCTTGTCTTTTCAAACAGTGCAAGGAATTCACACGCAACTAGCAATGGCCTTTTAATAGCTTGAAAAACAATGTCAACTACTAATCCAGTTTATGGTGACCAGGGTGCATGAAACAAAAGAATTAGTACCTAAGGATATTATAAGTAGGTTCATTAGTGAATTTTTGGTGTTAGCTTAATCAACCAACTAGAAAAAGGTACAAACAAGAGACATGACACCGCATTGGATTGTGGGAGGTTGTACCTTTCTTGGGCCCATATATTAGCTGTCCTTCTCAAGATACACCCCCAGAAAAAACAGAAAAAGAACAGAAGAATGATCAATGAATGGCTGAGGAATGACAGGGAGAGAAAGAGAGAGAAAAGGGACAAAAAAGCACATCCATCAAAGAAATAAAATAGAAGAAATGCTTTAAAGAACTCTGAAAAAAGAGAAAGAGATTCAATAGATGAAGCAACAGAAGTAATATTTGAGAGGGAAAGAGATGAACAAAATGAGTGAGAAAAAGAAAAGACAAAAGAGAAACAAAATAAAGATTATTAAAAGGATATAAAACAAACAAATAAAAAAATGTCGGAGAGAGTGATAGTGTAGCATCAGAGCATGATGAGATGTTAGTGTTTAAAAGTTTGTGCTCTACCAAAGCTTGAACTCCTTAAAGATTTCTGGTCTATCGTTTATTTGTCATCTGACAGTTTATGTTTATTTGGAATGGCAATTAATTGCAGTTTTTTTCTTACCATGGCTGTATGGCAGAAAAAGATTTTTTTTATATTTAATGTAATAATCCAAGTCTTTGCGCTTTGATTATTTTATTCAAAAGTCTGAGACCACACAAAAAATCTGAATAATCTTTTTAATTTGTAATTAAAAAATGCAAACAAAGTAATGTTATTATAAGAAGATAAGACAGCTCTGCTGTCAATAAAGCAAAAAAATATTCAAACCAAATTTTCACTTTGTAATTATGCTGATGACAAAATTATGTATTGAATTTTTTTTTATTATGAATAAAGGTAAAAAACAGTATCTCAGACATTTGGAACCCACTATATGTGTTTATTACATACTAAATATTATCATATTATGTTACTGTTTTAACATCTGTCCTATTGAATCTTTATTTTGCTTATACGTTTTCTGTATGCAATATGTTTGCATTGTATGATTTAGGAAACATGCTAAAAGTTCAAATACTTCATTCTCCGGAAAAAAAAATGCTACAAAACAATGCTTCCTTTTTTGAATGTCTGTTTTTTTTTTCTTTTCTGTGTGATTCCGCCCACTGCCAATTTACTCAATAGCATTTTGAAATCCTGGGTTGCCAGTTGGTGACACAGCATATTGTGGCCATGAAAGCCAGCAAACGAACTGGGTCAAGATCGCAGATTCTATCTGACCTAAAAAGACTTGTCAATAAAAAACATGTATATATTAGCTGATAAACGTAAACAACTCTCTCCAAAATTTTGAATTCGGACTGCAGTATCCATTTCAACCCCTAGCTGTCAATATTACATACAAGCTGTTAGAAAGGTGCTCCATATGGTGCATTTCATGCTGATGTGTATAAGTGAGTCTATTAATGTCTAACATTTTGTTGGTATGATTTGCACAGGATTTAAACATCAGCTAGCTACTGTCTGTTTTTAACTGTCTGTTTTAAAGCAGTCACTTTTCCCCAAAATGAAATACTTCTCTCCAACATGGAGATCATAAAAGAATCAGGTCCCTTTGAGTTGTAAGACCAGCAGCATCTAAATAACTTAAGGGCAAAAGGTAATATTTCAGATTTATTTAGAAGGAATAGATGGAGGACACCTCCTTGTGAACCCAACCATGCACTTTACTTTCAAACTTCTTGTAATGTTACATTGAAACAGGACGATGCATGTGCTTGCTTTGCGTATGCCTGAATTTCTTACCATCTATCTCTTCATCAGTGGTCAGCTCATCATTGGAGCAGATGCTCAAGACATTTACCAGCATCTCAGTCACTATGGGAACAAGAAAAATAGAGAGTTTGTTCACTGCACTTATTGAGGATTTTATGCCACATAAAATCTGTTTAAGGCAAATGGTTTACCTTTCTCCCCAACGAAGGGCAAAGACCAAGTGAAGACATCCATGAAGTTAGGCAGCCAGTAAGGATGAGGAGAACAGTTAAACTGTCGAATGTTCATGACATTATTCTCATATTTCAGCACAGCAGCTGTATTAGGAAGAGAGGTACAAAAAGAAGAGAAAGCATAAAGAGAGAGGGATGTAAATGATGCAGCTGGATTATACCAAATGCTACATCAGATCTCAACACTGTCTCAGATGTACAACAGACTCCCTCCCTCCCTCACTCACTCGCATGTTTAAATGCCAAAAAACTATAATGGATGTGGAACTCCATCTACAAAACATATTTTGAGGTTGAATGATTTTCCTAGAACTACCAAAAGAAAGGAATTTAAATCTCTTAAAATAATGAAAAGAGTACCATCAAGCACAAGCTATTATCATCAATGCTTCAAGGTACAGCCACAATATGTTTTAAAGGGAAAGACTATTAAAATCTCCATATATAATTTGACAAACCAGAATATTAATTTTACTTTTAGCCAGAGATGGACAAAGTACACAACTTCCTAACTTGAGTGAAAGTACAGATACTACTGGTCAAATATTACCATTACAAGTAAAAGTTGCAAAGACTGATTTTTACTTAAGGGTGTAGCTATTCACACCAGGAAAGTTCACTTGCTTTGGTCCGGACCAAATACATTTTTTTTTTTTGGTACGGTTCGCTTTCACACTGCTCCTTTTGCAACCAAAATTTGTAAACAAAACCACACGTGTGCTAAGGTCGTCCATTCATTGGACAAGGATTCTCAAGTAGGGAAATCAGGAAGTGCAAAAAAGGCTCAGGGATATTATGGGGGATGGATATTAAGAGACGTGTGCGTATTATAATATATATAGTATTATATATATATATATATATATTATATATATTATATATATATATATATATATATATATATATATATAATATATATATATTATATATATATATATATATATATATATATATATATATATATATATATATATATATATATATATAATGCGTAGCCTACTAGCACGCACACGCAAGGTCTCTCGCGCTCTCCCTCTCTGTCGTCGTGCACGCGTGTAATTAATGCGTACTCTAGCACACATGCAAGGTCTCTCGCTCTCTCTCCCTCTCTGTTCGTGTGCGTTAGAGATGCGCGGATGGGCTATTATTTCATCCGCCCAACCGCATCACAAAACTCATCATCCGTCCGCCATCCATCCGCACCAACGTTTTTGACCAATTTTCAAAACCGCAACCGCCCGCCATCCGCTGATTGAGCGATACAAGGCGCTGCTGATGACAGCCGCGAGACTAGAAAGCTCTCAGAATATCAGCAGTGAACTCCGTCTCTGGGGTGCGTTCCCGAAAGCATCGTTAGCCAACTATGGTCGCAAGTTCCGTCGATGCTTTCGGGAAACGCACCTCAGATCGGCGCGCAGGGATAAACATAAATAAATAGCCTAAATTAAACGCACTTCGGCAAAACTGATAGGCAGTAGCGGCCTGGGTTCTGGGTTTCAATAACTAATATGGGGCCCTACCCATATAAAACATAACCTAAACATAGAACAGAAAAGGCAAGGATTCCTGTTGGTTTGCATCAGTTGTATATTATTTTATTACGTGCACTTTCAGCTTCATGAACAGGCAGCTCAACATATAAATAACCCAACCTTATTTGATTAAAACTATATACAATTATACAGCGTTTTAGGTTGGAATAAGCCTCGCCCTTAAATTACTATTATTTGAAGTTAACATTATACAATATACGTAGACCTACTTCACCACAAAACTAGTTTAGGATAAATTCTTTAAAATTGGGGAATGCGTTACGGACGTGAGCGCTCTGAAAGCGGCACTAAAAGACTGCTTTAAAACTTTCAGAAACCTCAAACAGAAAGCACAAAGCCTTTCTTTAAAGTGAATTTCGTTTTGTTTTAATTGTATCTTAATTTTAATCATTTTTTCGTCAACCAAATGCCTGGATTTAATAAGTGAATATAGCAGATATAGCCTAGGAATC
The DNA here is from genome assembly GCA_036326025.1 of Chrosomus eos. NCBI lineage: Eukaryota > Metazoa > Chordata > Actinopteri > Cypriniformes > Leuciscidae > Chrosomus > Chrosomus eos. Next base: position 43,330,957 of record CM070818.1, on the reverse strand, counting down.
ACAAAACGGATCGCCCCCCCGCGCGTGAACTGGCGCGTCTCATAAATTAACCAAAACTCAGCCTATACTTGCCTCACAGACCTGAGAAATATATCTAAAATGTCTACTTCTAAAAAGAACATTTCAAAACGAAAGAAAACACTGCTCTCTGTTTATGTAATCCGTATGAAATGTGCATTTCTCTCTGGCGCGTTCACTGCGAAGATCATGATCAGCATCGTCAACTTCATCTTTGCAGGCAAAAATAACACAGAAAACACGTTTATAAACAATTAAATTGTCTCCTTGTTATAGGCCTTTTCGACATATTCATAATCATTACTTTTACCGGTTCTTTGTGACAACTTTTAGGTGCTTTATTGGCAGCGCGCCACCCTTACATGTTACATGAATGAACGCCTCACCACAACATCAGCACCGAAAACATGGGGATTTTTTACAATAAATGACAAGCTGCTAGTGACGTTAGTTAATCGCCTGTCGCGGGTGCAAATGTAAAGTTGCAAAGCTGATTTAATCATGGTAAAACTGAATTAATTTACAAAATAGTTTTCATTTGTATTTCAGCACTTCGCGAATGGACAGCGGTGTATTCACACCCTTTCTTTTACTGTCTATCTATGGTCACACCGAACGCGAATAGAGCGTCAAATATGCGTCTAGTTAGACGCTTGAACATATATTTTTCATTTGATTGGTTCAACCGCCCGCCACCCGCCCGAATTTAATTAAAATATTTTTTTTCGTCACGTCATCCGCCCGATCCGCGGTTTATCCGCGGAGTCCGCGGCTGTAACCGCCAACCGCGCATCTCTAGTGTGCGTATTCAACGAAACCTATAATATATAAAAATTAGGGCTGGGCAAGTTAACGCGTTATTATCGCGTTAACGCATTTATGAATTAATGCCGACAATTTTTTTTAACGCACGTTAACGCAGTTTTTTTTTTTTTTTTTTTTTTAAGTCCGTTGCTCACTGGCTCTGAATACTACACACACACACGCCTACAGTCAAACCATGGATCACAGGAGTGGGATGTTGGTCAGCCAGCAAATAACCCACCCAAACAAGCAGTGGAGAGAGGCTTTGGCAGGTTCTATCAGGTGAACAGAAAGTGAATGACAGGCGCGGATAGTAACTAACGGCTTCTGTGCGCTACGCAGCTGTAGCCTTTTTAACTTAAATTAAAATTATAACGTTACATAACTTTACCTGATAGGCCTGCGTTTAGTTTAGCGGGGATGCTCTGCCATGTGAATTCCCTTCTGTTGATGTCCTGATAACTATTTAGATTCTGGAAACTCACAAACAGCGAGCCGAGGATCAGTCTCTCTTCCAATGATTTGTGCTGCGCGTCGTGTACAAAAGTAATAGACAATTCAACGTCGGCAACAGGCGGGCGCGGCCGCGTGCGTGAGGCGAGCTTGACCGCAACAGTTTCACAGGAACGCACCCGCTTCGCTGCACCTTGTGCTCGACCACTTCACCTCACTATAAAAGCTGATTTATACTTCTGCGTCGGACCTACGTCGGAGCCTCTACGTTGGTTTTCATTTACTTCTGCGTCGTTGTCCGCGTTTACGCGCAATTACGGGAGCATGTGAAACCCGGGGAGCGGTTCTAGAAATCAGCGCTTGCGGTACGCGTATTGACGCGTTGTTGCAGTTTTGGAGAGGTGCACGTCAGGGTACGCGCGCTACACACAGCCTACGGCGTAGAAGTAAATTGGGCTTTACCTCTGTTTAATGTAGCCTAATCTTAACCATGGCATGACCAAACCTAAGCTACTATCAGAGAAGTAACGTTGGTCGACTTCTGTATATCTGTATCTGTAGTAGATATCTGTAGTAGTGGTCATGACCTCTGACTACATGGACTGTTTCTGCTGCTCCCTGATAAAAGATACCTGTTGATACCTGTTCAGAAAAAAAAACAAGAAAACTGGACTCATTTTAACAAGATAAAAGGTAATCCCCAGTGCCAAATAGCTTTGTTTTAATATTTGATTTGATTACATTAATGTTTAAGTTGAGATTTACAATAAATATTTTATTGCTACTGTGTAAAGACAATACTGCTGGTATAAAGCACCTTATTTGTTTAAAGTTTTTGCAAACCACATGTTATTGCACTTTTGTGTATATAACATTTAAATCAAAAGTGTGCAATACATTACTTTAGAATTCATTATTCAATTTTGCGCGTAACAATGCGATTAATCGCAGAAATCCATGCGATTAATCGCGATTAAAAATTTTAATCGTTGCCCAGCACTAATAAAAATATATATATATTAACGATGAAATACGGGACAAAACATGATTTTTTTCATAATAAGTCGGAAGCCTGTTAACTCAAAGGCGCAGTGCTTTCTTGCAATTGGGTCGGTTCATGTTCAGACCGTAAACAAACCGTACCAGAGTTCGTTTGGAACCGTACCGAGACCACCTCTTCAGCTGGGTCTCGGTTCGGTTGTTTGGTCCGCACCCGAGTTTGATTGCTGTATTCACACCTGCCCAAAAGGTCCGCACCAAGGGGGAAAATGAACTAGAGTTCGATTCAATCGAACCAAACAAGGCAGTTGTGAATACACTCTAAGTAAAAGTACAGAAATACTCATTTTTAAAAGTACTTAAGTATCAAAAGTAAAAATCAATGCATTGTTTTATTATTGTATGTAATTCTTACAGTTCCTCATCATGCCTCTGAAGCAACCTAGTGAATACACCTACCAGTAGTAGTATCTGTGGAATTAAGAGCTCTTAGAATGTTATAAAACCTATAGAAATGAAACAACTGAACCGACAAAAAAGACAGCCAAAATCATATTCATTTTTTTTTATTTAACACTCCTACCACCAAAATCATATTCATTTTTTTTATTTAACACTCCTACCACCCCAACAAAAGAAGTACACATCTATGTGTATCCATTCATGCACATTTGAATCAAGTGGTCTATAAAAATACAACATGCTTTAAAAGCCAGCTATACACAACCATAGCTGTATAACTACCCAACAGCAATACTGTTTTAACAAACAGCTAAACAGAAAGACCTATTTGCCATGGATGTGCGCACTGCGTCGAGGATCTGTCTTTATCAATTTTGCCACCAGTTCATTAGTGTTTAAAGAAAATTATGAAAAATTGCCGGACTTCACAACACGTGACCCTACAGGAGTGATTATTGTCTGTCACCTGCAAAAAACCAATCACATTTTAGAGATGAAAAAAATAATCCACTGACTGACGTTACTACTTTCTACTCTAGGACCTTGACAGAAATGTAGTGGAGTAAAAAGTACAATATTTGTCTTTGTCATGAATCAGACCTCTGTGGCTTTCTCTAATGGCCACCGGAGGGCACCTTCAACTGAGTATTGACTTTCCCGGACTCCATTTTCCATGCCCCCCGTTCAGAGACTAATCACCTGCACAGGTGTTTTCCACTCTACTTAAGCAGCACTCACACTCATACTCATTGCGAAGTCTTGTTTTGCCCTGGCTGACATTTCTAAGCGTTTACCCTGACATTCTGTGACCCTTCTGTGTATGATCTTGGATTGTTTTACCACTGTTGATTCTCTGCCGCCTGCCCTTGTGATCTTGCTCTCTGGAACTTCGACTGCTTTGCTTCCTGCCCTGACCCTTGTCTGGTATTGTTTCTGTTTCTGATCAGCCTCTGATATTTCTACCACTGTTGTTTGACTCTTGCCTGTACGACCCTGATCTTTATTATTAAAGATATCTGCAAATGTATCCACATGCTTCTGACCCCTCATTACAGTCTTTCAAATGTAGTGAAGTAAAGTAAAAAGTTTCCAGAAAAAATAATACTCAAGTAAAGTACAAATACTCAAAAAGTGTACTTAAGTACAGTACTCAAGTAAATGTACTTCGTTACTGTCCACCTCTGCTTTTAGCTCATATGTCATGTATTTTTTATGAAACTTACTGGAGATGGCTAACTCCATGTGATCAATCCTTTTGATGTGGCGACCGATGTGCGCATGCCCAGATCTGTCGAAAGTTGACACCACACATTACAACTCACGGAGGGGGACTTTCCTGTCCCAACATCTTAGTGGTCTTTGAGAATAGGAGGTCGTCAAACATGGAGTGGCTAGCAGGTGCCAATCACATGTCAAATACCAGACATAAAAGACCTGAAGTTACAGTACGCTGAACATAAACACGCCTTAAATGTCACTCAAGGTCCACTGCCCATAAATCTTAGCGAGATATGTATTATCAGATAATGCAACATTGCTATTAATTACATAAAATATTATCTTTCCTCAGTCTATAATTAGGTGATGGTCCACACCATAAATGCCTCCGAAAAGCTGACCTTAAAGTCCACCCACAGAAACTGCAGAGGTTGTGCCTGACAGAGTGAGAAACTTCCCTCCAAACAACACAAACTTTAAACATTAAAATGTTTCCATGAAAAAAAACTAGAAGGGAAGAGGAAAAGGGAAAAAAATTCTAATTAAAGGATTTTATATACATTTGCAGTCCACTACCACTAGATGTCTCCCTACATTTTGAATCACAAACCAACTTTGTTTATGCACCATTTTAATCACCACCCAGTGTTTTTTTGCAATTCACTTACATTGTCCAGCAGTGTGATATATGATTTTTTTTAAATTATACATATTCTGTTTAGCAACTCGGTTAATAAAACTGCATGTAGAAATAATATTAAAAAGAAGTGTTTCAGATTAAGTATAGCATGTAATACCACTGTCACAATTGACCCTTAATTCGCGTGGAGCTTGATTGACAGGTGTTCTGACCAATCATACTTCGCCATCTGCCATTTTGTCCGACAAAGCAGTCAGGAGAGATAGTAGATTAACATGGGAGGATTTGAACTTGAAAAACTGAATATACTGGCGCCTTTCCGCGGTTAAAACAACATTCCTTCTTATGTTAATTCATGTTTATTTGATGCTATAAATGAACTAGAAGGAAGAGATGATCGGATCACGAGCAGCTTTAACTGATGCTCTACAGCGATCTGTCACGGCACATTAAAGAGCCACAAAACGGTATTTATTGTTTCAATTTCTTTAAAAAAATGACCATATTTGAAAGGTGAGACTTTGTTTAATATGCTTAATATCAAAAGTAACCGAAAAGTAACCTGGTCTGTCCTGTCTGTCTGCGTGTTGTCAGTCTCCTCTCTGCTCCGCGATGTATTTTTCACTGCGTGAGAACATGGTGAGAGCGTGAAAGCGGCGTAGCTTGTCAGAACATAGCGACAGTAACTAAGGAGGGCGGGTCTTTGCGAAGGGTCAATTGAATGCGATGTCATGTTTTACATACACTTACTGAAAGATGCCCATGGTTGATGAAATTTACAGACTGAAATCTAAAGATGTCATAAAGAGACAGCCATAGGCTATATTTGAATTATTTCATGATGACATTTCAAGGAAAATGAAGAATACATTTAGGCAATTTCTTATAAAATCAACATGACTTTAAATAATCAGTTAGATTACTGTATAGCTTCATAAAAAACAGGGTTGCTGAAATCTGTTCCTATAGGGGAAATCACTGGTGTGAGGAACTCCCACTTCAGAGCAACAATCAGAATGAGGACGAGAGTTCTCCTCTCTTTCATCTGGCATCTTCACTTTATCCTTCCCTTCATTCATGCACACCAGTCACAACCGAACCTGCTGTGCCAAAATCTTCTAGGCCTACACAAGCTTTACCAGTGATCCATGACCTGCTACGTTGTCATGGTAACATGACCTATCCAATACATGCTTTAAGCAATAGTAATGAAATCAAAATCATGAAATAAAGAACTATGACATTCGGATCATGTTCCCCTACAGCTTTCTCCAATATCCTACATTTGGCAATTTCAACAAAAATGATCAAAGGAAGGAATCTACGACTTCCGGTCTGAGCATGTAACGAGTAGACGTGTGAGAAGTGGCCCCCGAATTAGGCTACTTTTTATTTTCTACCTCGACATAAAGTTTGGCGCACCTTGAGTTGATTACGTGTATACGTTAAGACACAACTTGGCACAGCTAAATGAGACCAAAGAGACGCGACCGAGGTCAAAAAAACGACTGAGATGGACGAAGATGCCACAAGTGAAGACAACGACAAGCTACCTGAGTTACCTGCTGATCTTGCTAAGCTTCACTCGGTGCTTCTGTCCGACCATGACATGGAGGAAGGCCTAAACGATCACAGCGACAGGATCGAGCGAGGCTATCGAAACAACATGCACCGCACTTCTAGCTGAGAACGAGAGGCTGAAACACAAAGTGGAGGATTTGGAAAATCGCTCCCGTAGGTCCAATCTGCGAGTTGTCGGTATCCCGGAGCATATGGAGGGACCGGATAGTGTTAAGTTCATGACGGAATTCTTCGAGGAAGTCCTTGGTAAAGAATTCTTCCCGCATCCCCTCATTATCTTTCGCGCACAGCGAGTGGGACCTAAGCCGACCGCCAACTCCGGCGCTAGCTCCAAACGGCCGAGGATATTCCTTGTTCTCTTCCACACCTTCCAAAACAAACACCGCATAATAACGAGGAAATGAGAGCAGCTGTTCTTCAGGGGGCATAAGGTATTTTTCCACGAGGATGTCAGCGCGGAACTCGGCAAGAAACAAGCTGCCTTTAAAGAAGTGAAATCCCTCCTGTACAAGAAGAACGTCAGGTTCGCTCTTATTTATCCCGCCCGGCTCCGCGTCCTTCACGACGGACAGGTGCTGTTCTTCGAGACTCCGGTGAAGGTCAGAGAGTTTTACGAGCTTCACTGGGGAGAGTAGCCTTAATGATGCTGGCGCGCAGACTGTCTATGAGGAGGTGAAAGTAAGCCTAGCTTTCGGCATAGATACTTTGATTCCTTGGGACTATTTGTTTGCTTTGTTAATAATAAATAGAGGAAAAAAAAAACAAGATTATATATTTTTTTCAAGTAATCTACAAGCCTACACGGTCATACTTATGGTAATGCATTTTGCGTACATGTTTATGGTACAATAACAACGCAGTGACCTCTGTGATTTAAAAGTACAACAGCTGTTTTTTTTATTGTTTTTTTGCATGGCAGGGTTGTTTTAGTGAGTGGCTTTCACACATAACTCTGCATATGGCCATTTCACAGACTGGTCAATCTTAGTAAGGTAAATTAAGTGACGATATCTGTGCCAAGGGAGCTGGATACATTTTATTTTAACCAGGCCAGACACTTTGACTTATTTTACATACTTTTATCAGTCCAATCCTACTCAGTGTAATTGCACAGTGAGCACTCGTGATCCAGATGCAAGTCAGGGATATATCATATTATTTTCATTTATTGATATAGTTTGGTACCTTTTTTTCTTTCTTTTTTTTCTCAAGGTGAGCCGAATAGATAATCATATATAGGTAGAACACAAATTACTTACTTAGCCACCCTCAGGTTAGGATAAGAGTTATAGACAACGCTGGATGTCTTGGAAGTTTTCCGTCTGGGAATACCTGCGGTTTTCTTCGTTTGGGGAAGAAGATCTAGGTTTGGGGTGTTCAATGGGTTTTCTTTTCTTTTCTTTTTTTTTTCTTCAACTTAAGTTGCACAAGAACTGGGGAATATTTTATTTACATGACAGCACCTTATCTTCTAAGGATGCACACAGCTATGTTAAACTGTATTTTTAGTTCATTATTATCACTATTTTACTTTACTTCTACACAGCTGCACACAGTGTTTGTTGACATCACTTATGGTCACAAATGCACTTCCATAATGTGGTTCAGGCTAATCATACACATTTTAGATGTCTCCTATGATAAATAATGCAGGTGGTACAAGCCCAGTAGGAGGAGCTGCAGTTAGGTTACTGTCCTGGAATGTTAAGGGGATGATTGGTCCTGTGAAACGTTCTAGGATTTTTTCTCATCTTAAACAATTGAAAACTGATGTTTTGTTTTTGCAGGAGACACATTTACGGTTAGAAGATCACACCAGACTCCGTAAAGCATGGTTTAATCATATGAGGAGCTCTTTTCCAAAACGCGATAAATCCATTTCAATAGTTTTCAGGAAAATTACATTTTTTACCTAGACCCACACATCTTGTGAATATTCAATTTATCTTGTTAAAATGTTTTTTCCCCTCTGAACATGTTGAACAATGATTATTAAATCAAACAACAATATTGTTGATGATAAATTCAAAGTAATTTTTTTTTCTTCAAAACGCTATAAATCCACACACACAAAAAAAGGATGATTTTGCCCACTTAATTAAGTTTTGTTTTGTAGAAAGCCTTTCTTTAAAGTGAATTTCGTTTTGTATAAATTGTATCTTAATTTTAATAATGTTTTCATTAACCAATTTGCCTGGATTTAGTAAATAAGAAGCAAATAGACAATATAATCATGACATGGAGGCGCCGCAGCCGTCACTTGCATTGCACGTGAGCTGGAGTGCATCTCATCATAAATTAACCGAAATTCAGCGTAGCCTATGCTTCACAGCAGACATGAGAAATATATCTATATAGAAAGCTTGAAATGTCTTTAAACGAAACAATTAAAAACGAAAATAAATAGCCTAATCTCTGATTATGTAATCCATTACACGCATTTCTCTCTATAGGCGCGTTCACTACAGAGATGCTGATCGTCAATTTCATCTTTGCAGACACTGACACACAGAAAACAGTTGATTAATAAAAAGACTTTTGCTCCTTAATCGTCGAATGCCATTTTTGGCAGAAATTATAAAATAGACAGAAACCTTTGGCAGCAGCATCTAGCCCCCATGTGTAGGTCTCACTGGCTCATCAAGGCCATCAAAAGTATTATCACCATTTAAAGCACTCATTTTGAGAAATGAATGAACATAAACAAACCTCTGTTCAGCGCGCCGATGTTGGATTGCGTAGAACGCTCACCGAATTCTGATTGTCGAGAGAGGATTTATCGCGTTTAGCCTAAAAATAGGTTTGGCGCTTATCGCGGTTTGGAAAAGAACTGCATCTTGCAGTACATTTTAAACAAGGAAATATAGCGATTTGGCATGAAACATTGATGGAGCAGTGAATAGGTTCAGAACACAGCAAAATGACATGACAAACTCATTCTTTTTAAAAAAAAATTGGAAAATTTTGGAAAAGAGCTCCTCATATCTTCTATTCCAAATTTAATAACAGATCACGAGGGGTGGCAATTTTGATTAATAAACGAATTCAATCCTCACTAAATACAATAATTGCAGACCCCAATGGTCGATATGTCATTGTTTCGGGCCTCCTATTTCAAACACCTGTTCTTTTGGAAAATGTGTATGCCCCTAACTGGGACGACACTGAATTTGCCAATAAGCTTCTGTCATTCCTCCCTAATTTAGATACACATAGATTGATTCTTGCAGGAGATCTCAATTGTACAATTGACCCATTGCTCGATAAATCTAGCCCTAAATCTGCCTCACCATCTGCAATGTCAAGGGTCTTCTCAGACTTTATGAGACAAAATGGCTGTGTAGACCCATGGAAGTTTCAAAATCCGACCTCCAAACAATTCTCTTTCTTTTCTCATGTCCACCATTCTTTCTCAAGGATAGATTACTTTTTTTATAGATAGCTCTTTCATCCCTGCAGTGGAATAGGTTGAATACTTGGCCATCTTCATTTCAGATCATGCACCACTTATCTTAGACCTTTCTTTCACTTTGAATGTTAGACAGCAACCCTTCTGGAGACTTAATTCCCTGCTGCTTTCAAATGAGAAATTTTGCGAACATGTGGCTACTAATATAGATACGTTTTTGGAAGTAAACAAGAAGGAAGGTATATCATATTCCCTACTTTGGGAAACCTTAAAAGCGTACTTAAGAGGACAAATTATCTCTTATTTAGCACATGTCAATAAGGAACGCCGCAAACAAATACAAGACTTGACTGACTCAGTTTTTAATCTAGACCGCAAATATTCTGAAAGCCCATCCCCAGAATTATATAAAGAACGGATAGCTTTACAGTCTAAGATTAATCTCCTATCCACCAACCAGGCTGAATACTTATTACTGCGGACCCGGAGCACTTACTATGAATACGGGGACAAAGCTAGTCGATTGCTGGCTCACCAGCTGAAACGTCAAGCTGCTTCACGGCTCATACCCCAAGTTAGAGATCAAGATCAAAATCTAATCACCAACCCAAAGGAAATCAATAATACTTTTGCAAAATTTTACTCTACACTTTACACGTCTGAATTCCCATCAGATGTTACGAATATGATAAGTTTCCTAGATAATTTAGAATTACCAACTATTGAGCCTGGAGACAGGGAATGGTTAGACCGACCTCTTACACTGTCAGAAATAACTGCAGCCATCGGAGAGGTGCGAACTGGTAAATCTCCAGGACCTGACGGTTACCCTCCTGATTTTTTTAAGAAATTTAAAGATAAACTTGCACCTATTATGCTAGAAGTATTTAACGAATCATTGGGAAACGGTTCCTTGCCCCCAACCCTCACACAAGCTAAGATTACACTACTCCTCAAAAAGGACAAGGACCCTACTAACTGTGGCTCTTACCGTCCTTTCTCCCTCCTAAATGTTGATATAAACATTTTAGCCAAGGTGATGGCACATCTAGAACCCGTTCTCCCTAAAGTAATCTCCCCCGGTCCCTCCTCGACTGCTGAAGCTGTAATCTCTCTGGACACAGAGAAGGCCTTTGACCGGGTGGAGTGGAAATACTTGTTTACCGTATTGGAAAGGTTTGGTTTCGGTGAAACATTTCTGGCATGGATTCGTCTGCTCTATTCATTCCCACAAGCATGTATTCAAACTAATCAATCTCATTCCAAATTTTTCCCCCTGTCACGTGGGACACGTCAAGGATGCCCTCTGTCCCCGCTCCTGTTTGCAGTGGCAATTGAGCCCCTTTCGCTTGCATTGAAGTCGTCGTTGTTGTTACAGGGGGTTGGGCGTGGGACTGAGGAACATCGCGTCTCTCTGTATGCAGACGATCTCCTGATCTATGTAAGCAATCCAGAAACTAGTGTCCCCGTAATTGTATCACTATTGAACAACTTTGGGTCTTTTTCTAACTACAAACTTAACTATCTGAAAAGCGAATGCTTTCCTATTAATGATTTGGCAATTCTAATTAAACTAGAAGCAATCCCCTTCCATTTAACACATTCAGGTTTCAAATATCTTGGAATAAACATTACACGCCCCTTCACCTCTCTTCTTGGGGCCAATTTTACACCTCTAGTTAACCAAATGAAAGCTGACTTTCAAAGGTGGAGCAGTCTACCTCTGGCTATTGTAGGGAGGGTACAATCGGTGAAGATGAACGTACTCCCAAAGTATTTCTATTTGTTTCAATGTCTACTGTTATTCCTGACTAAATATTTTTTTCAGTCAGTTAACTCATCCATTACCTCGTTCATCTGGAAGAATAAAGTTCCAAGAGTTAACAAAGGCTTACTTCAGAGGGGTCGTGATGTGGGGGGATTAGCTCTCCCCAGCTTTATTCACTACTATTGGGCAGCTAACTTGCAGAAAATGTTATTTTGGCTTCATGTGCCAAACACCGGCTGGTGTACACTTGAGGCACACTCTTGCCGCTCGTCATCCCTCCCTGCTTTGGTGTACTCCTCCCTGCCCACAAAGTGGTCCAGGTTTACCTCCAATCCCATAGTACTGTTCACCCTTAGAATTTGGGCCCAGTTCATTACAAATTCACCTCTCCCTCCCCCTAAGCCATATCAGTAAGAATCATTTATTTCCAGCCTCCTCTCTTGACTTAACATTTACTCAGTGGAGCAGGAAGCAGCTTTCCTGTTTTAAAAGCTTGTATTGTAAAGAAGGGTTTGATAGTTTTGATAATATATGCCAGAAATATGATCTTTCGCGCAGTAACTTTTTTAGATATCTCCAAATACGCCACTGTGTCAAAGCACTGTTCCCTTCTTTTCCGATCCTCCCTACTGAGGCAGAATGGGAAGAAATGACCCTTCTCTGTCCAGAAAAAGGACTGATATCACGGTTATATTTTCGACTAATGTCTCTGGATAACCATGACCTTTCAAAAATGAAGAGCGGGTGGGAAGGCGAGTTGATGGTTGAGTTGTCAGATAGACACTGGGAAGAGGCACTACAAAGGATTAACTCAACCTCATCCTGTGCACGTTTGGGGCTCATTCAGTTTAAGGTAGTGCATAGGGCTCATTTCAGTATGGTAAGAACTAGCAGATATATATCCAGGAACGGACGGGAGTTGTAATAGATGCACCCTCTCTCCAGCTGATTTAACACACACGTTTTGGTTGTGCCCCAGTTTACATCAATATTGGTCATCTGTTTTTCAAACTTTATCCGAAGTTATAAAAATTCAAATTAAACCCTGTCCGTTGATTGCAATATTTGGTATTCCAAAGGAGAGCTTAACTTTAACCCAAGACCAATCGGACATTATTGCTTTTACATCACTTCTTGCTCGTCGTAGAATTTTATTGGTTTGGACATCCGCTACTCCACCAGCGGTGGCCGCATGGTTAAGGGATGTTTTATTTTTTCTTAAACTAGAAAAAGTTAAAACTGAGTGGGAACTGAGTAGCCTGAGTGAAAATTGTGATACTGTGAGTCTAAAGCCTTATTAACCAATTGGGGTCGAAATGTGGATATTTGTGGACATTTGTGTGCTTGGTTTCAGTTGTGTACTTGTTTTCAGTGTGTAGATCCTTAAATTGTTTTGAAGAACTGTGTAACAAACGAAAAGAGAAAAGTTTTTTTCCCAGAATGTTGTTAAATTTTGGGAGGCGGGAAGGGTGGGACAACTGCGTTGGGAGGGGGAGAGGTATTACTAAGCAATGTTTTTTTGTTGCTGTTTTTTTTTTTTTTTTTTTTTTTTTATTTATTTATTTTGGGAGGGGGGGGGGGGGGCGTTGTATAAGGTTTTAGTTGCTTAAGATAAAAAATGAAACTGGAGAACTGTTTTACTTCCTGTCAATTGTAACATCCTTCATCCTCCAATAAAAAGATTTATACAAAAAAAAGGAAGGAATCTGCTAAATTTCTTTGGATTTGTCAGAACTGTGCCATCAACAGACGAAGGAACCCTCTGCATTTTAATCAATACTCAGAATAAGCTCAGCGGGCCAGCAGAAACAGTGTCCATCACCCTGCTGCTTTCTCCTATATTTTCCACTATGAGACCCAAACAACGGATACGTGTTTGGATACCTTGCCAGACCAAGTGAAGAGCTGACTGTCATTTGTGTGTTGTTCTTGCCGCAGAATTTTTTTGTGCCGTGTCAGGGGTTCATGGACTATATTTGCACAGTCAGGGCCTGTGGTGCTCATGGTCAGCATATGATGTACGGCTGGTGCTCAATCTGGCAACCCTTTGGAGTGATGGATATCCCGGGCTTCCCCCCACCGGGCTCGAGTTACAGCGCCAGTCGATAGGCCATCAATATCCTCACACGCTCGTATCCAGACTTCATTTGGTGAATAAAAAGGTTCGATCTTCACCCCTCCTCCACACTCACTTAATTCAGGCTTGAAGGAATAATTAAGTTTTGCTGGTCCAACTGGCCTTCAGAGAGGAAAATTGAGGGAATAGCAGACCAAAAACACAGCGATAACACTGAAATGCACATATCTTTGCTTATAATGCATCTATAAAAATGAAGAATGGATGAACGAATTGGGGTTTTCAACCCATGATACATGATGTATCTAAAAAAATGTATATAATGTTTAAATAAATAAAAAAAATTCTCTTCTTTTGGACTTCATATTCATCAAAGAATAATGAAAAAACTATCACGGTTTCCACAAAATTAATAAGCAGCAAAGGTTTCAACATTGACAATAATAATAAATGTTATTTGAGCACCAAATCAGCATATCAGAATGATTTCTAAAAGATTGTGTGACACTGAAGACTGGAGTAATTGTTTTGTAAACTTACCCTTATATACTGTAGGTTTGATGAGATGTGTTAAAAGGGCTGTCAATGTTAACGCGGTAAAGCATGCGATTAATTCAAAATCCTTAATGCGTTAAAACAATAAAATGCAAATAAATTACTGAAGCACGTGAAATTGCATCATTAACGTAACTTATGGCACGCAGTTAGATGATCTTAGTAGTCAGGAGTTTATCGCAGCGTCAACAATGCAGCTGTTACCCTAGTAGGCAGAAATTTCTATTCTGACCCTTTAACCAGAGTCATATATAGAGAGAGTTGCGACACGCTTTGATGTCGCCGCGACGGCTGTCACATGGTTCATGGAAGCCCCTAATAGTTCCAAAACATACACGGGCTGTCATGTTCTTCTATGGACAGACAGCAGCGATTGCATTATTAAACAGTAAATATAACATAAAACACACACCCAAGTACTTTTTAAGCTGTTATTGCATTTTGTTAATGTCAGTTTTGCATTTGGAGAGGCAGGGTGACAACTTAGATAAGTTTTAGGCTATGTTTTTGCGGCTCTTACTTAACTTTTCCATGTCATTCATCTGATGATGGACGTCTCATGATATTTATTTTAGCACAACTGGGCTGTATTAGGCTATTGATTCCCGTGATCTTGATTATAAATTCTGATTCAACCATTAGCCTACCTTTGTGATCACGCAAAGAGGTCTGCAGTCTGTTCAGAATTCCAACCAGCATAAAATATAAATAATTACGCTGTGTATGTACAAATGAATGATTTAGGAGGGAAATAGACTGCTCCCATAACGTAGAAAACAACGACTATACAGCAATGTTCGGTAGATATTAACTTCATAAATTGAAACCGGAGAGATAGTTAATGAGTTGTTACGTCCTATGTTATTGTTTGTGTGTTGTTGTTGCTTGTTTCCTTTTTTCTCTCTCCCCTTTCTATTACTTTCACTCTTAGTAGGACGATGCGGCTACCTGATTGGTTCATCCATCTGCCAGTCATCGAAATGCTCGGGGATGATGTAATGCGGCTCCACCAATGAGGGCGCACTATGCGCCTATAAAGAGCGCACCTGTGTGGGAAGCGGGAGATTCCACTTTGATTTGTTTTGTGACACATATTTGCCCTGTATCAATTTGTTTGAGAGACTGTGTTCTTTGAGAACTTAGAAGCCCATTTGGGTCTTTTCTCTCGAGAGTTTTGCCGTTGGTCTGGTTGTTAAATCTGGTTTAACGGGGAAGAGAAAAGAACAGGTGAGATATCACGTGATATACATGTGCTACACTGAGTTATCAATGCTGTATAGAACACTAGTTTAGAGACACGTGCCATTCTTTGTATTTTTCGTTTGTAGTAAGAGTAGTTTATTTAGGGCGTCTCTGACGCTGAAGATCTTTTGTTTCTTTTGACTAATGTTAATTTAGTTAGATTAAATTGTTTTGTTTATAATTAGAAGGACTGGTTTTGGTTTTGTTTCTTTCTTTGATTTGGCACTGTCTAGTTCTTTTCTCTTAACCTCTTTCTTTTGTGAACCTTTTCTTTGGATGATTTGTATACTTATTTAATTAACTATTTTTTGAGGTATTCTTTACACGTTGCTCCTCATCATAATAAATCCTCAATACTTCCACTAGACTGGTTTGGTGTGAGATGTTTTCCAGTACATGTTCAGTGTTTCAATGTTGCACGCTTTACTCTCCCTAGACTTAAAAGGTTTGTAACATAAATGGGGGCTCGTCCGGGATCCTATTATTATTATTATTAATAATTTTTCCCGAGAAAGTAAATATTGTTCATGTGCTGGAAACAGAGTAATTGGTACAGGGCATGGAGTTTTTGTATGTGTACTAAGTTTGTATTTATGTCGTGGATTATAGTATGCTGGATAAGTATAATGGTCATGACTTTGTTTAATTTGCAAACTTTTATTGATAATCCATCTGTGGAGCAATTTGAAAGTTGTAGGAAGGATGATTTATTATCCGTCGCGGCTCATTTTCAAATTCCGGTAACAAAACAGGCTCTTAAGAGGGAGATCAAAAATGTGGTGTGGAATCGTCTAGTGGAATTAAAGGTATTGGTAGGACCTGTTTCAGAGGCAGAGTTCGCTGGTGCAGAGGGGTTTTCTCCTAATCCTGATATAATGGATCGAGACAATATGCAAAGTGAGTTATCTGAACCAGTGCTTGGAACTGGGAGGAGGTCAGGTTTATCGCCGTTTGATCCATTTTCACCTGTTTCTTCGGGGTCCAAGGAGGATACGAAGTTAAAAGTGCGTTTAGCTCGTTTACAGATGGAAGCTCAGGACAAAGCTCATACTCGACAGGCAGAGTTGGATTTGCGTCTTAAAATACGCACCCTTGAGATTGAGGCGGAGAAGCAAGTGAAGATGCGACAATTAGAATTAGATGCTATGAAAATTGTTGGCGGTACAGCCGTGCAGCCCGTTCCTTTCCTCCTGAAGTTACGAGTGCTCCTTCTAGAGTTGTAAGTGCTTCTCCGGTTACAAGTTCAAGTTCGGCAACGAATACATTTGATGTAGGTAAATATATATCGTTAGTACCTCATTTCAGGGAAACCGAGGTTGATTCTTATTTTTGCGCCTTTGAGCGTATTGCGACGTCGCTCGCTTGGCCGAAAGAAGTGTGGACCGTATTACTTCAATGTAGGTTGCTAGGGAAGGCACAAGAGGTATTTT
The DNA here is from genome assembly GCA_036326025.1 of Chrosomus eos. Taxonomy (NCBI): domain Eukaryota; kingdom Metazoa; phylum Chordata; class Actinopteri; order Cypriniformes; family Leuciscidae; genus Chrosomus; species Chrosomus eos. The sequence goes on along the minus strand of CM070818.1, from coordinate 43,314,301 downwards.
CGACGTTACCTATAGAAGAGAGTTTAAAATATGATACTGTAAAGCTGGCAATTCTCCGTGCGTATGAATTGGTTCCTGAAGCCTACCGGCAGAGGTTTCGGAATCATAAAAGAAATCCTAATTCTACTTTCGTAGAGTTCGCGCGAGAGAAAAGTAATTTGCTTGATAAATGGTGTCACGCAAGTAAAGTTGATGACTTTGCATCACTGAGAGAGCTAATCTTGCTTGAAGATTTTAAGGGTTGTCTACCAGAACGCGTTGTGCTTTATTTAAACGAACGAAAGGTATCATCTTTGTCACAAGCTGCTGTTTTGGCAGACGAATTTGTCCTTACGCACAAGACCGTGTTTTCACCACGAGTAGACAAAAGTGCAGTAGTTAAAATATATCCTGGTTCTGATCAGTCTCCCACAACGAAATTCGTTCCTTCGTCATCGAAAGAAGCTCGGGAGTGTTTCTATTGCCATAAGCAAGGTCATTTAATTGCCGAATGTAACGTGTTGAAACGAAAACAGCAGACAGTTCAAACGAAAAGTGTTGGCCTGGTAGACGCTGTAGGTCTATCTCATACTGGGTTATTTAATGTAGTACAGGAGGAGGATATCCCTGATGTGAGTTATAAATCTTTTGTGACAACCGGGTTTATTTCGTTATCGGATGATGGAAATGAACAAAAAGAGATCCAGATCTTGAGAGACACTGGAGCAAGTCACTCTTTTGTCTTGGCAGAGGTATTACCTTTGTCAGACGAATCATATAGTGGTTCGAGTGTTTTTGTGAGAGGTATAGAAATGGGGGTGGTTAAGGTTCCACTGCATCGGGTGTACCTAAAGAGTGCGCTTGTTACAGGGTTTGTTCAGGTTGGAGTGCGTCCTTCGCTTCCAGTGAAAGGAATAACTTTCATTTTAGGGAATGACTTGGCAGGGGGTAAGCTTGTGCCTACACTGGAAGTAGCAGATGCACCAAATCTGTATCTCCCTTCTGACGAGTTATCTAGAGATTATCCGGAGGTGTTTTCGGCGTGCGTAATTACTCGCGCGCAGTCAAAGAAAAAGATCAATGATGTTGATTTGGCAGATACTTTTATGGTACAAGATCTGACTGGTGAAGAAATAGCGAAAGCTACCTCGGAGAAAAAGTCTAGTGTGAAAAGTTTAGGGAGTGTGCTTGATGATCATAACTTGTTAAAATTGCCTGTAACTCGTGAGAGGATAATTGTAGCACAAAAGAAGGATCAGTCCTTGAATAAGTGTTTCTCTAATGTTGTCCGATATGAGACTGTTGAGGATAGAAATAGTCTCAGTAATACGGCCTACTTTATAGATGATGGACTGTTGATGCGTAAGTGGAGCTCTGTGGCTGACACTGATTCCGACTGGAATGCTGTCTATCAAATTGTCATTCCTAGTGAGTATCGTCCATATATTTTATCCTTGGCGCACGAACATGCATTATCTGGTCATCTGGGAGTGACGAAGACCTACCATCGCATTCTGAGACATTTCTTTTGGCCTAGAGTAAAGAGAGATGTGGCTAGATTTTGTAGAACGTGCCATATCTGTCAGGTAGGGGGAAAACCGAATCAGTTGATTAAACCCGCTCCTCTTTTACCTATTCCTGTAGTGGGTGAAGCTTTTGAACAGGTGATTGTCGACTGCGTCGGACCGTTACCTAAAACGAAGTCTGGTAATCAGTTTTTGTGTACGATCATGTGTAGAGCCACTCGATTTCCCGAAGCAATTCCGTTGAGAAAAATCACGGCTCCTGTGATTATTAAAACGTTGCTTAAATTTTTTTCCACCTTCGGTCTTCCTAGAGTTGTACAAACTGATCAGGGAACAAATTTTTTATCGCGACTTTTTGCACAAGTTTTAAAATCACTATCTATCGAACACCGAGTGTCAAGCGCCTATCACCCCGAAAGCCAAGGAGCTGTTGAAAGATTTCACCAGACATTAAAGTCAATGCTCAGGAAATACTGCCTGGAAACGGGAAATGATTGGGATGAGGGTGTTCCTCTGGTGTTATTTGCGGTACGAGAAGCCATGCAGGAGTCACTGGGTTTTAGTCCAGCTGAGTTGGTGTTCGGACACACTGTAAGAGGGCCACTCAAAATTCTCAAAGAGAAAATGTTGAAAGTCGATACTGGACCAGAGGTTCATATTTTGGACTACGTAAGTCGTTTTCGGGAACAACTGCATTATGCTTGTAGTTTTGCACAAAAATCTTTGGTGAATGTTCAGTCTGGAATGAAGAAACGATATGATGTGAAAACTGTTTCTCGTTCTTTTCAATCTGGCGAGGAAGTATTAGTGTTGCTGCCTATTCAGGGTTCTGCATTATCGTCACGCTTTTCAGGACCCTACGTTGTATTAAAGAAAATCAGCGAGACTGATTATGTTATCCGCACTCCTGACAGAAAGCGCCAGTCGCGCGTCTGTCATATTAATATGCTCAAGTCTTATCATAACAGAGATGATTCACGAAGCGGATCTACTGAGGTGACCATAGGGCCCATGGAATCTTCTGTGGCTCTGATTTGTGGATTGCCATCAAATCTGGAAGATGAGGTTGGGGCAGATGATGACATAATCCTGCGAAATACTTCTCAGCAGTGTGCTAAATTGGAAAATTCTGAAATTTTGAAGAATTTGCCAACACATCTTACTCATTTATCTGATGTTCATGTGCAAGACATTGTGGGTGTTGTCACTGATTTTCCATCCTTATTTGGAGATGTTCCGTCGCAAACTACGGTGTTGCGGCACGATATTAATGTTGATGGTGCATCCCCTATTAAGCAACATGCCTATCGGGTGAACGCTCTTAAGAGAACCATTATGAAACAAGAAACTGATTATCTGTTGGAGAATGGGTTAGCAAAACATAGTAGTAGCCCCTGGAGTTCTCGTTGCCTGCATAAGCCTGATGGATCGTTTTGTTTTTGCACGGACTTTCGTCGTGTTAATGCAGTTACAGTGCCTGACTGTTTCCCACTTCCTAGAATGGAAGATTGCATTGACAATTTGGGGTCAGCCAAGTTTGTCAGTATGTTGGATTTACTGAAAGGGTATTGGCAGGTTCCGCTAACTTCTCGAGCGTCCGATATCTCTGCTTTCGTAACCTCGGACTGTTTTATGCAATATCACGTGATGGCGTTCGGGTTACGAAATGCACCTGCCACCTTTCAAATATTAATCCAAACCGTGTTGGCTGGGGTTCCTCATTGTAATGCTTATCTAGATGATCTTGTGCTGTATTCAACTGAGTGGACAGAACACCTGAAACTCCTTCGTACCGTGTTTGAGCGTTTAGAGAAAGCTACGTTGACACTCAACCTAGCTAAGTGTGTCTTTGGTAAGGCGAGTGTGACCTATCTGGGTAAAGAAGTGGGAGGAGGACAGGTAAAACCTGTGGAGGCTAAAGTCATTGCCATTACAGAATTTCCTGCGCCTACCTCACGGAAAGAATTACGACGTTTTCTGGGTATGGCGGGTTACTACCGTAGTTTTTGTGTAAACTTCTCTACGGTAGTTAATCCCTTAAAAAATTTGCTAAGCCCTGCTAATTCGTTCATCTGGTCTGACGATTGTCAAAATGCATTTGAAACAGTGAAAGCTTTGCTGTACAATACTCCTGTCTTGGCTGCGCCAGATTTTGAACGTTCCTTTAAGCTGGAAGTGGATGCAAGCGCTGTGGGAGCTGGAGCAGTGCTTTTGCAGGAGGATGATGTAGGAGTGGATCAACCCGTTTGTTACTTTTCAAAAAAGTTTAACAAACATCAACGAAATTATTCCGTCATTGAAAAAGAAACGTTGGCTTTGTTGCTGGCCCTACAATTCTTTGAAGTATATCTGGGTTCTTCGAGTGCTCCTATAGTCGTTTATACAGACCATAACCCTCTGGTTTTCCTTGCAAGAATGTATAACCAAAATCAACGCCTTATGCGTTGGTCGTTGGTGGTTCAGGGATACAATCTTGAAATCAAGCATAAGAAAGGGTCCGAAAATGTGTTAGCCGATGCTTTATCTAGAGTGTAGATCGGATTGAAATAAACATGATATTTTTATTCTTATGGGGGGAAGTGTTACGTCCTATGTTATTGTTTGTGTGTTGTTGTTGCTTGTTTCCTTTTTTCTCTCTCCCCTTTCTATTACTTTCACTCTTAGTAGGACGATGCGGCTACCTGATTGGTTCATCCATCTGCCAGTCATCGAAATGCTCGGGGATGATGTAACGCGGCTCCACCAATGAGGGTGCACTATGCGCCTATAAAGAGCGCACCTGTGTGGGAAGCGGGAGATTCCACTTTGATTTGTTTTGTGACACATATTTGCCCTGTATCAATTTGTTTGAGAGACTGTGTTCTTTGAGAACTTAGAAGCCCATTTGGGTCTTTTCTCTCGAGAGTTTTGCCGTTGGTCTGGTTGTTAAATCTGGTTTAACGGGGAAGAGAAAAGAACAGGTGAGATATCACGTGATATACATGTGCTACACTGAGTTATCAATGCTGTATAGAACACTAGTATAGAGACACGTGCCATTCTTTGTATTTTTCGTTTGTAGTAAGAGTAGTTTATTTAGGGCGTCTCTGACGCTGAAGATCTTTTGTTTCTTTTGACTAATGTTAATTTAGTTAGATTAAATTGTTTTGTTTATAATTAGAAGGACTGGTTTTGGTTTTGTTTCTTTCTTTGATTTGGCACTGTCTAGTTCTTTTCTCTTAACCTCTTTCTTTTGTGAACCTTTTCTTTGGATGATTTGTATCTAAATGGTACACTTACTTAATTAACTATTTTTTGAGGTATTCTTTACACGTTGCTCCTCATCATAAAAAATCCTCAATACTTCCACTAGACTGGTTTGGTGTGAGATGTTTTCCAGTACATGTTCAGTGTTTCAATGTTGCACGCTTTACTCTCCCTAGACTTAAAAGGTTTGTAACATGAGTGAATTAACAATGTTCCTAAATTAAGTATGGCTAATGTACCCCTTCATCCTACCCTAATCTTAGACTACCATTCATCAGAAAACAAATGTATTTTACTGTGTACAGTACACATGTTTCAATCACACATAACTAACCCTACCCCCCCCCCCACACACACACATATATGAATGCATGTGTATTTATGTAGTACTATATGTATTACATAAACACATATATGCAGTACTCTAACCCAATTAAATAAATGAATTGTGTGTGTGTATATGTATATATACATATATATATATATATATATATATATATATATATATATATATATATATATATATATATATATATATATATATATATATATATATATATATATATATATATATAAATACATATATAAAATATTATTTAAAATATTATATATTATTTTCATCAGGTTACCGTAAGTTAGCTAACGTTAGTGAAGTGTTGGTCACGTAAGCTATCGCTGCAATTAACCTATTATCTTCCAATAAACATTTACTAAACCTGGCTACATAACATATAAATACAGACTAGATTCACGAGAGGTCGGCTAATGTGTGTAAAAGTAAAAAAATACAGTAATTTCATTAAGTTACCAGCGAGCATACTTAGGAAGCACTGAAAATGAATGGGGTTCACTGCTGGAACTATCAGTGTTTGGAACTATCGGCTGCTCCACGACACGCGTTACTTCCGCATTCCTAAGTTCCTATGGTGGTCTAAAGGGGGTCGCACACCGGACGCGCAGCTCGGCGCCGCGCCACGCAGCGCCAGGTCTTTTAAATTCGAACACATTATTCTCTATGAGAGTACACACACCGGCGGCGTCTTTCGGCGTCTGTCCGCGGCGCCCAGCAACGGCTCTGGACCGTGTTCAAAATCCTGCAGCGCCACACGGCGCCATTTACATAGTTATATATTAAATTTACATTTATGTGTCTCAAATAGTAGTAATGTATATACGGACTTAGCCCTGTGCTGGAATATACATTTAGTTTTATATTTATTTAAAGAAATCAGAAAATTGCTGATGTTATCAGATTTTCAGGTGAGAGTTGTCCTAGACGTGGCGTGGCGTGGCGCTGAGCTGCGCGTTCGGTGTGCGACCAGCTTATGGGAGTGTCGGAACTCTCTCTCTCTCCATGGCTCTGCCTTTAACCCAATTTCACTTCTCTGTTGTGACCAGATAATTTTAAGCAGCTAAACTCCAGGAAAGTTTTCAGTCCGATGTTCCAGTACAATCCAAAGAGAGAGAATAGAGAGTCACTTTGCAAGTTTGGTGAATTATTCATTCCAGTGTGTTTCATTTTAAAACAAGCTCTGTCATATTCTGTGATTGTTTCACAGTTAAGTGAGCAATTAATCGTGATTAAAATGTTTAATCTATTGACAGCCCTAGTAAAAAGTAATATTTAAGATGTTTATTTATTTGTACATTTTGATTTTAGACTGTATAAGGGGCAGAAGCAGTGACAGCTCTTTATTATATATATTTTTTTGAAGTTTCTTTTTTTCCTTTATGTTTTGGTTTATTTTTTGGTTGGGTTTGTGAGTTCATTTCTTGAAAATAACGCCCTATAATATTGTTTTGCAACACTTTGCTGCCTCTGTCCTTTTCCATACTGGCCACAAACATCAGACTGACTAACTTGGGTCTGTCCATATTGTAGCTCAGCAGAGACACTGCAGGCCACATCTGGACATCTGACCTGCTGTCTACTCACACACCCACCATTCAGAGATATGTGTGCATAATACCTTTGTTATTGTAGACATCTAAGTAGTTGGGAGCAGAGAAGATAGTGATGAGAGAGGGGAAGCCTGTAGTTTGACTCTTTCTGTACATGCGATAACTGTGGGCAAAAAAAGAAAGCATCATCATCACTTTCCTCAGAATAAACATCAAGACAATGATTACATTTCTTCATTAGGTCCACGTGTAAGGTCATCAGATACTGTACATTTTATAGACCCCAAACTTGGCAGGATGGTCCCAATCGTGCACCACTACTCAGGCGCATAGACACACACCTGTCTGACACTTGGTGGTGCTATAACATGGTGATTTGCATTTTGGGTCATAACTTTGAACCGTAGGGGCTTGAAGCTGGCACACTTGAGACCTGCGTCTCTCTGTAGGTAAGGGCGTGGTTAGCTGTTAACGTCATGCAGTACCACAACATCCAATAGGAAAATTCGACTGCAGTAGCCACCGTTCAACCTGAAGAGGCCAGCACTCAGATGTTTTTACACCATATATTGTAGAATCAAAACACTTTATACCCAAATGTCAAAAAATGCCGCAGTCTTACGGATCATTAACTAAAAAAAAGTTGTTTTAGGGTTTAGTTACCCTTTAAGGTCATCTGTCTTTGAGTGGTTACGTCACGTCCGTAAACAGAAAGAAGATTACAATATGGCGTGCTGAAGATACCGTTGCTTGAAAAAAGATGGTACCTCTAGATGGTTTCATACGGATTACATAATTAGAGAATATTTGTTTTTGTTTTAAATTCGTTCATTTAAAAGTATACATTCAAAGCTTTCTATAGACATATTTATCACGTCTGTAGGGCATGTATACACTGGGTTTCAGTACATTTTTATGACACATTCCAGAAAGAAGTTTACGGACACCGAGACGGCAGAATGCGCACTCTGTTTTTAATATGTATCTGTTTTTTTTATTATTTTTTATGTTTTTAACATTCTGTTAGTGTGAGTGTGCACAAATAAAAGTACAGTTTTGAATGATGTCTTACTCTTAACTGAATGACCAAAAATTACGTTTTTGTATGTTATGTTTTTTACACTGTTATCAGGAAAGAAAATTAGGGATCGTGTAGGCGTGTTTGTCTATCCCAAGGGGTTAAACTTGATGGCTGATTTTAATCTAGAAAGGTCAAAACAGTCATCATCGTTGACATCTGAGGAATCACCTATTTTCAAAACCAAGAAACCTCGGCGAAGAGCCTGCAGTCAAAAAGGGAAATCGACAGACCCAGTTTTCCAGACATGATTAAATACGCTGTCTATTTACAATAAGAGATATTTTTATTTGTCTTTTTGAAGACAATATATATTATAACATTGTTATAAAGACACACTTATTTACTGTTGTGGTATGCATAATAAAACAAACACTTGTGTATTAAAATGCAAGCATAAGTTATCATGCAGACCTCACATTTCTCCTATAAACTATAATACACCAGATCAGAAACACCTGCAGTCAAATTATTATTCAATTTACTTTTTCTGATATAAGGAATTTGAACGTTTGTTCTGTGTATTTCTACATTCCAGAAATATACCACATTATAATTTCAACAAAAAATATTACATGATTTAATTATGAAATTGTTTACTAGTATGCGTAGAGCTTCTGTGTTATACGTCACACGTAGGCTCACTATTGGCCGATGCTGGTCATGTGTGTGATGCGTGTGACGTTCAACCAGAAGCTCTACGCAATTACACTAAGTGAAATCTAAAGGCCGAACAGAGAAGGAAATGAATACTTGAAGAAAATCGTTATTTTTGTTTGTTTTTTTGCGCTCAAAAAGTATTCTCGTCGCTTGATAAACTTAAGATCGAGTCACTATAGTCACTTGGACTATTTTAACGATGTCTTTAATGACTTTTTGGGGCTATCAGGTTTCATACCCAGAAGCCTATGGAGGAGTGATCCAGCTCTCAGATTTAATCAAAAATATCTTAATTTGTGTTCCGAAGATGAACGAAAGTCTTACGGGGCTGGAACAACATGAGGGTGAGTAATTACTGACAGAATTTTCCTTTTGGGGTGAACTAACCCTTTAAACAAAAACTCTATAACATTGCTATGATATATAATAAAACACTCGGTTAATCTTTGTAACATTAATCTCCTCCGCTGACATAGACGCCTGACAAAATGTATTGTTGTGATTACAAGCAATACAGAGAGCTTTTCCCTCACCACGTGCTGATTTGGCAAGGTTCCTGACTAGCAGCCTTGACACCGGACCAGAATACTGGACGCTGATTCGCTAAAATGGACTTATCGTGTTGTGTTCACAAACAACAAGGGTGCTAGTCAGTTTCTGCTCTAAAACATGACCTCGCGATGGCTTGACAGTGGGCAATACCGGCTTTTGTGACTAAACGTGTTTAGGGTTCAATCAATCTTGTCAGGCGTCTATTTTAGCTGAGGAGATTAACGTTACAAAGACACACCGGCAGACAGTATAGTGAGTAAATGAAAATGCTCGCTTTGGCAGAAATGCTTGGATGTGGAGAGTGTCAAAATAAAGGTACCTCATATCAATATTTTACATGTGGCATTGATGGATCGTATCGTTAGACGTTTGATCGATGTTTTGATCCATATTAGTATATTGTTACACCCCCAATATATATAAAACAAACAGAAAACTTACATATCAGTCTCTTACAGTCAGAGTGTCTGTTTGTTTTAGCCAGAACAGGCTGTGAAGTGGGCCTAACTTCTGGCTATCAATTAGTCATGAGACTATAATCACCCAGCAATAAGCATTTTCTCCATCAAAAATGTCACAGTAAAAATCTAGACTTCATTTGTCTAGTCCGACATTGCTTTGATGTCTCTTTTCATTCGTATGAGCTCTAGTCTCAGTTTGCTTGTAGCAAAAATAATTATGAATTATCTGTGCAGGATTGCTAATGCGATTCCGTTCCATGAGCGCAGAGTCTGAATCTCTGATCTCAGTTCTTCTGCTTCCACTGTACTGTTAAAGCAAGATTTCTTGGGCCAGAGCTGCACTAGAGGGACTCTCCCTGCAATTAGTGCATTGCAAGTAGGTCTGAATCTAGTGTCTACTAATCAGCATGTAACTTCTATTGGTGTTGCTCTAATTTTCACCACCCTGCTGCTATAATCAGGGACCAAGAGACTGGCAGAGTACAGTCTAGTCAAACAACAACTCCAGCATGATCAATGAACATGCTGAAAGCTCTAACACTCTGACTCAACAAGATTGGACAGTAAGACCAAAGCAAACAGGTCCATTCTCATCTGGAAAAGCTAGGCTGGTCCCATAATACTGTGCTTTAAAGTCTATTCATAAGATTTCCATCAAGTAAAAATACAAACATTTTTTGCTATCGCTGGATGGCAACTTAAAAAATATTCTGTGGGCAATATGCATCAATCTCAGCTTGAATGCTGTGTTGTGTTGTGAGAATCACAACACCAACAAGTTCATCTTCCTTTTATGGTCAATATGTTCATTCAATTATCACAGCAGAGCATAAACTCATTCAGGGGACCACAATTAACCACATCTTACAAAATAACATTTCAAAATGCAATGTTTGCATCTCTCCAGTCTCTCAAACCTTACCAAATGCTACTAAAAACAACCTAAGATGTATACTTATGTGCCAGACTTACCCAGCATCCTGTGCTTCATGGGCTCGGATGATAGATAATAAGTTGTTGTGTTGTAGAAAGTCACACACAGCAGGATAACTACAAGAATGAGGAAAGAGAAAAATGAGTTGTAAAATACAGCATAGAGGCAAATGAACTTGGATTCTAGTTTTAGTTCTGGGGTGCAATTTCATTTAATAATGTTCAAGATACTACTGTCGCAGTAAGGACATTTAAAATATGGTCAAAGTACTGTATGTGTGTAAAGGATGTAAAAAATGTATTGCTATAATTTACCTCCTCCCTCAATGGGCAACATCACTGTTGAATTCCTTTTATTTAAATGTATGTTTATGAATACTGATAATTTAAAATCCCCCTGTATTAAATAATTTTATTCTTAATATTCATCTTTGATCACCAAAATTACACATTTTTAAAAAAAAATTCCTGTGAAAAAAATTTCTTCATGCCTTAAAACAGCTTGAATGTAACCACACCCTTGCTTCATTTAATACAGAGCCATGAATATGCAAATTAGCCCCGCCTCCACTCAATGACATGAGCTCGGACTACCTGATCCACTCAGTCAAATTTACTTTATTAAATGCTACACAATGGCAAGTGGAAACTATGGGTTAATTCAGCCATATTCAGAAACTTCAGAAACAAATTCAGAAACATGAACCAGAAACTTATTCAGAAGAAATGGAAGAATTTTTTATACAGGGTCGTCTGCAAGTCAAAATGTCGCCCTTTATAATGTCATACACATTTTTCACATCATTGACTATATTATAAAACAGCTAATAATGTGTTGCTACTATTACACAAACCATGTTCCCATTCGCCATCTCAATCTGCCTTCTAAAAATTCGAAATGCCATCTTATAACATCATTGGAGAAAGGCATATAGTTTATTATAACATTGTAATATGCATAATATACATAATTCCCCCGCTTTATTGCTAAATGTACAAGATTTTTCATATCAACAGAAAAATACCGGGATAACCTGGCTTCACTTGAGACTCCACTGCTTCGCAGCTTAAGTTAGCATGATATGATAAAGCCCGCCCGCATGTTGATGAGATTGGTTACAACATATTTGTGATATCAAGAACAAGGATGGTTTCAAACCATGTTTTTGAGACTGTCTTTGGTTCACTGCAGTATTAAAGGGTACCTATTATGGATTTTTGAAAAGTGCCCTTCATGTAGTGTGTAACATAGATCTAAGTGAACGAAAACATCCTGCAAAGTCTTAAACATGAAAGTTCACTGTATACAAAGTTATTGTCTCTCAAAAGTAAGAGTCGACTCCAAGTCGCTGATATGAATTGTTCGACGAACGATGCTTTTTCTCTAACTTTATGACGTCACTTGTACAAGTTATTTGAATAAGATACGCCCACTTATTGCGTTCGGACTGGAGACGGCAGGGAAAACTAACATCATGTCGACGAGACGCTGTGTTTTGAAGTGCGACGCAAAAGCAAACTTTTTTCATCTGCCCAGTGACTAGCATTTGAAGACTAAGTGGCTACAATTCATATATACAACTATACCACAGAAGCCGAACCTGCCTAAAAGGACTTTGACCTTGTTCTGTGTTCGCATCATTTTGAAGATGATTGCTTCACAAACCTAAATGCTATAAAGTAGGCTATGGATTTGCGAGCCGGCTGATACTGAAGGAAGGGTCAGTACCGAGTTTATTTGGATCAGCTTCCTTCTCCGAATCACAACCTGTAAGTATTATTAATATTAATTGTTGCTTTTATGTTTTATGTATCATGCTCAATAATTATTTCGTGTGTTGTGTACGCACAGCGCAGCTTCTAGGTTTTCAATGTCAATTGTATTGAAATATGTGAAGTGCAGGGCTCTCAAGTGTCACGCATTGAGCGTGACAGTCACTCATTTCGGTCTTTTGTCACGCTCTCCCGCCACACATTGTATTTCTCACGCTGAAAAACTATTTGTAATATATTTAACTTGCCGCGCCGCTCTCACTGTGGAACCAGCAGGAATCAAGCGCTTCTCCTCTGGTGTTGTTCGTCTGGTGTTGTTAGCCAATCAGAAAATAGCACTATTGTATCTGGGTAAGAATTAACGCAACAACCAATGACACCCCGTCGGCTCGGTGTCACTCCTTTGGGCTATGGTAGCTAACATATCACCGCAGATTAGCGTCACGCAAAGGCGGGGTTTGGAAAAATGACTCGCTAAACGATTCATATGGGAGTCGGTGAGCAAATCAGGTAAAAATAAATGCATATTATAAGACAACAAAAGTGTTTTTTGTCATTTCATGCTTGTAAAACTGTTGTTGGGGACTCCCAGAACAATATTAGGAACATTTTAAATGCCAGAAAAGGTACCCTTTAAGGAGAAAAACTCAGCAATGGAGTTGACATGAATTTGCACATGGTTTGTCTTAAAGCATATTAAAAACACCACGAAGACATATAAACAACATTAAAAACTTGATTTTAAACCACTAAAGCACATTAAACAGCAAAAGAGAACTAATTTCAGTATTACTAAGTAGAACTAATTTCTAATTTCAGTATCATTGCTCTGTCTAAGAGATGATTTAAGAGCACACACCTGAAACGTGCACACATGAAAAAGCTGCTCATACATCTTGTATTAAATTTAGTTCTTTTTGGGTGCCTTATTGGGCTTGAACGGTCATGTGTCAAAAGCCCGTCTTTGTGAGTATCCTAGTAAACAGTTGCTTATGTCTTACATGAACGTAAACAGTTGAGAAAGAAAATGAATGTGTATTAGTAATAGATAAGTGCATTCATTCTTAGTGACAGTAGCCTAATATTCCTGCTGAAGATTATCAATGTTAATCGAACAACAAAATCTTACTGCTCATGACTGAATCACTTTGATAACTTAAGAATAAACATATATTTAATTTACAATTTACACAGTGAATACTATGCAGTGTTTTTTGTACATTTGATCACTTAAAACATTGTATGTAGTATTTCTTATTTCTTGTGTTTGAGGTTTTTCAAGTAGGTCCATTTCATTCGTGTCTTTGTTCGATTTAATTTTTTTGTCCTTTTGCTTGTAGTTAGTTTTTTTTTTGTTCTTATTTTATAACTGACTGTTCAATAAGTCTTTTTTTAACTTATGTTAGGTAGTATTAGGTTTTTTTGTGATATTCATATTTAAAGCAAAACTATATATATATAGCTGCGAGCAGCGATTACGGGCCCAAGCCAGTAGCACCAGTGCCGCTGACCCTGGTGCCTTTAGGGTTATTGTGCATGACGTGCAAAAAATGTAACCCCGCTTTGACTGTCACATGTTTTCGAGCCCCCCTGCCACGCCCGGGTACCAGCTTCAGCCCGGCCCTGATGGCCGCGGGTTCAAAGTTTCAAGAGTTTTCGAGCACGTTAAGGGCCCCAAAAGTGCCCAAAAGTTAGTAAAATAATAATAATAAAAAGAAGAAGAAGAAGAAGAAGAATCCTAAGGAAAACAATAGGGCCTTTGCCTTTTCAAGGCTTGGACCCTAACTCGAGGGAGATTGGGGATGGAGCAGTAACTGAAGTAAACTTTAGAACTATCTTAATCAGTAACTTAACTTTAAATAATCATTTTGAATAAAGTGAACAACTTAAAGTGACAAACATTTTACTTTTAGGACTTTAAATTTAGCACAAAAAAATATATTTTTCTGTGTTTGTGTGAGTGTTTGTGTGCTGTATTGTTGTTGCCATCCATCTTTTTTTATGTGGATTTTGGGATATCACATAAAAAAAAAAAAAAAAAAAAACACAGGATAGAAATGAAGAGATGCGTTTTAAAAAGAGGCAGAGACAGTGCATTGTAGTCTCCCTGACAAAGAATTATTAATTCATTGCTATAGGAGAGGAAGAATATTCTAAACTCATCTAAATCAACAACATGTATGTTAGACCATATACTGAATAAGCTACTGAAAGAGATGCTTCCAGAGGTCATAGATCTTGTTCTTAATATAATTAATTAATCTTTGTCATTAGGATATGTACCAACAACTTTTAAGCTGGCTATGATTAAACCGCTTTTTAAAAAAATGCAACTTGATCCTACAGAATTAGTCAATTACAGGCTGATCTCAAATCTACCTTTTCTGTCAAAGATACTAGAAAAGGCAGTATCTTCACAACTATGTTCCTTTTTAGAAAGAAATCATATCTGCGAGGATTTTCAATCAGGATTTAGACCGTACCATAGTACTGAGACAGCTCTCATTAGAGTCACAAATTATTTGCTCTTATCATCCGATCGTGGTTGTATCTCTCTATTAGTGTTACTCAATCTTAGTGCTGCATTTGACACTATCGACCACAACATTCTTTTAAATAGACTTGAAAATTATGTTGGCATTAGTGGAATTGCACTAGCATGGTTTAAATCATACTTATCTGAACTTTGAGTTCACTTTGAGATTACTGAGTTTGTAGCAGTAAATGAAGAGATGTCTTATCGATTAAAAGTTCAGTATGGTGTACCACAAGGCTCAGTACTAGGACCGTAGCTGTTCACTCTGTACATGCTACCCTTTAACACAAACACATTATAGACTTCTATAATTAAATGTTAGGCTGCATAGTTTAGATCAGCCGGAACCGGGAACACTTCCCATAAATTCTGATGTACTTGGTACATCATCAGAAGGATGGCGTCTACACTAATATTAGTCTCTCTGTTTATCCCAAGGTTTATCGCAATCCGCCGGATCCAGGCCATATATGGATTTGATGAAGGACCTACGCCTGGACATGACGACAACGCAGTCCTGAAGTGTCAACTAGTCTCTCCCCTGTGAAGGCCTACTTCCCTTTCCTTCTGTACAGATTGTACGTTGTCGAAATAATTGCGGTTCGCGTGGCTATGCAGACGTGACAAAAAATTCTGTATTATAGATTTTTAAGCCAGACAAGTAGTTTGTTGAGGATTGATTTGTGAAGGACTACATGCCTGCGCACATATATATTCAAATGCGCATACCAATCGACTGACGACGTGATGCGCATGTGCACGCCGTCTGCGTTTCCGCAGGTTTGTGTTTTTGAGGTTTGCACAGAGATAACGGATAATCGTTTGCACCTTCAAACCTATTTCACGGAGTGCATTCTCGAGACACCAGACATTGTTTTATGCGGATGGGCGGTCGGAGCGCCCTTAGGTTTTTCTGTTAGAATGGTGTTGTGTTAGCGGCCTAAGTTAATAGTTAAGTTAATAACAAATGATCTTCTCAACGGAAGTAAATCAATCAAAACTAACTTTAGCTGGACAATAACTTTTTCCAAGAGCTGTGGTAAAGCCTAAACAATCTGTTATGGTAATTTATATTATCTCTGTAAAGCTGATTTGAAACAATCGATACTGTTAAAAGCGCTTTATAAATGAAAGTGATGTGACTTGACTAAATAATTTGCCCACAAAACAAATGTGCTCAAATAAGGCGTATAATGTTTTTTTCGGATAAGAAAACATGCCCATAAACTACGACAAAAACACATTTAGCACATAAATCCAACAAAAAATCCTTGCATGTCTTTGCCTCAACAGGGGATGTTCTTGGATCACTGGACTCACTGTACTTGGTTGGTTGTAACATTTTTTATTCACTGTTACTACTATCCCCACACCAAGCAGCCATAACTTAGCTAACTATTTTAACGTGGATTTGATGTTGTCAAGAATTTAAAGCATCAAATTAAACTAGAGAAACGGACACTTCTGGTTATGCAAGTCAAATAATTTTATCTAAAATACAATGATTGCTAGGCAAACATTTTTTTGGGTATTTTTTGGTCATACAAATTTTTTTTGGGTCATACAATCTACAATGTTCCACACAGTCACATGTCACTTATCCTGTAAGTTCAAAAAGGTGATGGTGAATGCATGCTACTCTTGGTTACACTTTATTTTAAGGTGACATAGTTACATTGTGGCTCAGTGGTTAGTGTTGCAAGAAGGTCCCCAGTTCGAGCCCAGGCTGAGCCAGAAGTCCTTTCTGTGTTGAGTTTGCATGTTCTCCCCGTGTCAGCGTGGGTTTCCTCCGGGTACTCCAGAGACATGCAGGTGAATTGGACAGTCAAAATTGCCTGTGTGTGATTGTGTGTGTGAGAGCCCTGTGATGGACTGGCCATCTGTCCAGGGTACTTTCCCCTGCCTCTCGCCTAAGAAACTGGGATAGACTCCAGCCCTATGACTAGAAAGGTTGTATAAGGAATAGAGAGAGAGTTACATTGTACTTACTCAAATATGTACTTAGTAATATTAATTAACATGTACTTACTATAGAGTTGCGTTTAGGGTTAGTTACTTGTAATTATGCATAATTTACTGTTATTACTATAATAAGTTCATGTAGTAACATGTAACTATGTCACCTTAAAATAAAGTGAGTTACACTTTATTTTAAGGTGTCCTTGTTACAGTTTAATTATACATTTAAGTACTGATTAATGAACTACATGTACTTACTATAGGGTTAGGAAAATGGGTTGGTTTAGGGTTAGTTGCATGTAATTATGCATAATTTAGTTATTACTACAGTAACTATATGTAACATCTGTAACAAAGACACTGTAAAATAAAGTGTTTACATAAAGTGTTAGCCAGCTCTTTTCTGAATGATCAAACTAACAGTGTTACAACTGACCCTGTGTTAAAATGCTCCCACTATATCGTGACATATATTGTGGCCTTGAAATAAAATTGCTCATATCGTGATATAAGGTTTTGGTCATATCGCCCGCCCCTAATCTGATCTAATGTCATTTCAGCAGAACTTCATCTGAGCAGTTAACAGGACCTTTCAAACCCTTTGTCACTTGTCTTGGTCTATGATATATTTTACTGAATTACCCTTGCGACCCAACTGAAATGTTATTCTGAGGTTACAGTGAGCGCATAATTATTAAGCGATATTCTGATCATATATTTAAAGTAATTTTTACTAATTCCAAACCACATCAATCTTAATAACTACCATTCATTTTGTATATAATCATTTATAAGTGATATATAATTGTTAACCAGGGCTGTAAGTGAAAAATAGTGACACAATGAGCATTTCGATGTCCAATGATCATGCCTTCATTTTATCATTTCTAAAGTATTGCATCCTTCTCATGGGTGCTTCATAAGTTGACTTTTCAGTGCGAGTTAAATATATTTGTTTGGCCCATTTTACCTGTAGATAAAAACTGGCTAATACTTATACACATCTGAATATGAGGTGTTTTTTTTTATGTTAAGCCCTCATCAACATTTACATAACGCCTATGTAATGATCGTATACAATGTTAATTGTAATTATTAAGATTGATATGGCTTTTAACTGTTAAAATGTGCTTGGAAAAAATATGATCAGAAAATAATATGATCAGAATATCAACTTGGCTAATAATTATGCAAGCACTGTATTAATGAATAAACTGCCAAATAAGCAGACCATCTAAAAAAAAACACATGTAGGACACATTTTTTTCAATATTTGTTGTCAGGGTCCAAATCTGAGCTTATGTGTGGACATCAGTTGTAAGAATTAAACCTGCTATTCTTCTCTTGCATTTACTTTTTGCAATCTCTTTTCTATCACCAACTTAAGGTCATATCAAGCTTCCAAGTTCTATTTACATCTATTGAAACTATGTAGCCTATCTGATACAATAACTATTTTTCTATCAACAGAGACAGTGATATTTCTGACACAAATCATCTTTATTTAACAGTCACTAGAGAATCAAACAATACAGAACCTCTGGATAATGGTTCGTTCTTCTTATATTAGTGCCCATAGACACATGTATGCCATTTCTATTCTGTGATATGGAGGGTTTCAGAAAGACAGAGGAGGCAGAAATATCTGAATATACCCAATCTTTTTAATCTAACTGGCATGTCAATTCACTAATTTATCTCATTGTGCAATATGCTCACATAACACACTATATGAATTATTACAATGAATCTCATGTCTAGGAATCCATAATATTTAATGTTAAAAGATGTTTTTTTTTTTTTGTAAAGTGCTTTCTGGTTTACTCTTTGATGTGCTTTTGGTACCTGTAGAAATAGGAGCAGCCTCTCACTGTGTTGTGTGTGAAATGTTCCTGGGTCTTCTCGTTCCCAAAGTCCTCTAGCGGGTCCGACCAAAGCAAGTCACACATTGGTCCATATGCGGGAGGCTCTTTGAATCTGTCTAACTGGAAAAGGTAAATACATTATATACTACAGAGTACTCCCGGGTTAGATAAAGCATCATTATTAACAGAAAAAAACAATCAGAATAGAATAGATAAAATCTGTATATTGTGGACCCTTTTTTAATGACTATAGGGCCACATAAGTAAAACAGCATTTTGCAAGATTAGAGTCCAAACCCATTTTACCAAAGTTTTATCTGATTTAGGGCCAGATAAACAGGGCAAATTAGTGTGACAGTGCAATTTCAAAACAGCAATTCCAAAACAAAGTTCTGGGCATGATCTACTGGCATTAGCGTCTGGTTTAAGACATGTTTTTTTGGGTGGTAAATAATGGCACATATACCAGTAAATTGTCAAGCGCAAACCTTAGTAAATCACCTTATGTCATGATTAATTTTAACACTCTTCTCCCATAAATTTTGTGTCTGAAACGGAAACTCATATAATAATGATACATAATTTTTCACTGCGTGTCTTTAGTAAATCCTGACAGTATTTTTTTATTGCCTAAAAGAAGGTTTGCGCTGGCGCAAACTCTTAGTAAATCCGGCCCTTATGCTTTAAAGATATACTATAGAGGTATTGCTGTTGGACTAAGGCTAACATACTGCCAGTCACTGCTAATGCAAAGTTAATTTTTTTTCTACAAGGCCATGAATACCATGAATGCCCTTTTTGATAACAGCTTGGGCATCTAATAAAAGATTCCACTGCATATAAACTACATAAGCAGTGGAACAAATTATTCTAAATAATCCTTAGATTAAAGCTAAACTGAATTAAGAGCTCATAGATGATGATAAGAACTGAATTGGTTAAGGACTTCCCCCTAATCATCAGAGTCTTGGATCTCAGTCATGATAGCAGCTGGGCTTTGACTAAATCACCTCATATTTTTGTAGTTGCTTTTTTAATAGTATTTATTTTTTCACTTAGCAAGGGAATGGGGAGGGAAAGGTAAAAATGTTGCTTCTACTTAGTACTTATACAAGTCATATTTAAAAGAAAGAAACACAATATAATGGCTTTTTAAATGAGGACATTTAATAGAGAGAAGGACATTGACTTAGGACCTTAGGACAAATACTTTAGAGAGGTAGGGAGCAGTAACCTGGACATTTAAAAAAAAGTTTTTTTCTCCATATGGAAACAGATTATTGAAATCAGAATTTCTACATTACAGTCAGTGATGAAAAGAACAGATATCAGGTTCATCATTTGTGCTCTGAACTGCAGAACCATGAATATAATAGGTGCGTTCCATTCGACAGGGTGTTCACTGCTCCCTACTCCCTTAACACAGTACATCAGTTGAAGTGGACTTCGCTGACAATAATCACTCATTTGGAACGCTCTGCAACGTCATCAAAGAAAGGCAACAACGGGGTCTCGCAGATTATGATTTAAAGGTGCAGTGTGTAACATTTTTGAGTATTTATTAACAGAAATGCAATATGACATCCATAACTATGTGTTCAGTTGTGTATAAAGAACTTACTTAATAAATCGTAATGTTTTTATTACCTTAGAATGAGGCATTTATATCTACATAGGCGCGGGAATCCCCTTCTATGAAGGCCGCCATGTTATGACGTCATATTTCTACCGTAGCCGACAGCGAACAAACCGCGTTACAGAGCGCGTTTCGTCACGTTGAAAGAGAAGCTGCAGAAAGCTAGAAGAAGCTAGTCATAAACACCGTGAGTAGTGACTTTTCCCTGGTCAGTGGTGTAAATATGTAGTTGGATTGTTTCATGTAACTTAATGCTTCACCCTCGCTGTGTTATGGCTTTGCTATGTGGGGATAAATGTGCTGGTTACGTTCGTGAGACAGCTGATTAGTAGGCTACCTTGTCATTGACCAGAAAACAGTTACAGGAATCACCAACCCGTCGATCTTGGAAGCATTTTAAGTCGATCGAGTTTCCAAAATCAGAGAAAAAAGCCTATTGTGTGTACTAAGTGGTGTCTATGGGATGCGGAGGCACGCGTGCTGTTACAATCACGCCATTTTTGCCGCACGCACCTTTGGGCTCATGCGGACGCGTCGAGTATAAACAAGGTTTTAACCAGCTCAGCCACAGTAACAGCTCATATTAGCCAGCTAAACTTTTACTACCCTGTTAGAAAAAATCTATAGTTGCATAGTTTCATATGGTTCTTCTCCCTCTTCTCTGATTACTATTATTATATTATGTATTAAGACCCTTGATCCTCACCTGACTATGGCTTTGTAAACTTTATCCATGATGTGGTTTATAATGGACTGTGGTACTCCATGTTAGCTGTGGCTTGTTTTACTCTGGCTATTCTCTGCTGTCTTAGACGACGATGTTTGTCCCGTTTTAGCCACCGTAGCTTCTTCGAAAGGGAGGGGTGAGCAGTGGGCTGAGCCCTTAGTGTAAACTCGCAAACGAACTGCTAGATGTCGCCAAAAAGCTACACACTGCACCTTTAACTTAATTAAATATTGTAATTTAATTTGCTTTCTAATTTAAAACATGTAATAAGCCTATATATACAAAACACGTAGCCTATCTAATAAATAAAAATCAAAACATATTAGTAACAGTATTAGTAAATATTAGTTTATTAGACTGCACCTCAACTGCTTCTCAACACTTTTAATGTATGTAGATATTCATACAATAGACTATGGAATGTAACATTCATCACCCCATCCGTTATATATTGTATAATATAGCTTGTATAATAATAACAATATTTATGAATACTCAAATGCATACGTAAACTCAGAGCTCTTCAAACGGCTCTGCTCTGGTTAGTTCAGACTGGTGACGCGGTGCACAATGACAGTTGGTTGATTTTTCGCTCTCGACTTCCTGTGAAGTGATGTATCGATGTTCCCTTATTCCCTATGCCGTTAGCAGTGCCCTTCGAACTGAAAATGTTCGTTCCCTTCGGATTGGAATCTCACTTAAGATGGCGAAATACCCTGTGAAGTCCACTTCGCAGTCGACTTACGGTCGAATGGAACGCACCTATTGTTTTTTAAAATGGCCTCTTTGAGGAAATGAACACGATTACCACTGTATCTTTTAGCTAGAAACTGATCATGTGTTAAGGTCTAAAATGAGACTTAGTAATGTTAGAGTCTCTTTTCAGTGGACTAACAAGTAGGAATGTTTTTTTCTTGATGATCATTTTACTTGCACATACAATAACATGTAGCACTCCAAAGCACTGGTGTTAATAGAATAATAAATCAAAACTGGTTCACTAAACAGGGAAATTACACTAGTTTGTTATACACATACTTTCCTGATGTCATCAAGGTTTGTGATTTCAGGTGACAGTCCTCCGTGCACACACAGGAATTGCTGGTTCATGAGCGCTGCCAGGGGAAGACAGTCAAAAGCATCCATACACGCATCATACACCCGCTCCGAATACTTAATTCTACCTGTCAAGGGATGAAGGAGGAACGGCCAGTTGAGATGGAGGGAAAAGAAAATGACCACACATTAACACACACTCTCACTCTTAGATGGAAAGTCTTAAAAAACCATCCAAACACTTGCAAAAAGGCTTTTTGGTCCAGTCCAAAAACAATTGTTTTTACATGTGTAAAAATTAAGATAAGCCAATAAAATGTCTGAATTCAAATACTGAGCTGGGAAGTGACTTTACTTCTAACTAGAAATCCCAGAAAATAGATGGTAGTATATGATCTGTGACCAGACCCAGCTCCCATTTATTTTTCTTATGGATGACAGTTTACTTAAGTTTTATATTGCAAAACGCAACAGTCAAAGTGCTATGTACTATGGTTATCGATGTGGCAGTCATACTTACATTCCTGTTTAAAAGTGAAATACTCAGTTAAATGTCTACATTCGTGGTTCCCACGCAGCAAAAACAGTGTTTTGGGGTAAAGGATTTTTAAGGCCCATAGGTACAGCACACACTATGGACACAAAAAAAAAAAAAAACAAGAGTAAAACAAAATGATTAGATTTAAAAGTACATATACAACTGAAGCGGATTAATTCTGAAAACAATTAGACAGATTTATGTTTTTTAATTATTAAAAATTAATAGAATATATGAAGTGTATTATTTAGTGTTCAGATAATAGCAGTGACTTACTTCAATACTGAAATATCCTCTGTCCACATAATCACCCAGAAAAAGGTATCGTGTGCTGGCTGGAGACCCTCCTACTTCAAAGAGCTTCATCAAGTCAAAGAACTGCCCATGAATGTCTCCACAAACTAGAGGAAACATACACAAACAGTTATTCTCTGTGAATTTCTATCATTATTAGCATTATTTCATCATCATTATTAGCGCTGTTCTGAGTCTGACACAATTATGTACATATTGTGAAGCATCTGTGAATAAAACATCAGTTGATAAAACATAATACAGATTTGTGCACAATACCACTAACCCTTACAGCACTGTGCACATTACTAAACATTTTCTTCCCGCGTCAGGACTTGGAACAGCGACAGTAGACATCCATCATGTTTCTGAACAACACTGCTGCAGGCTTTTTAAATAAAATGCATCACCTGGCCCCCTGTTGTATGAATAATAAATAAATATGTACTGTGTGGGCTGAAATACAGCTTTGTGTAAAAACATGTGTGCTGGCCCCTGGTAATATATCCAGTAACATATTTTTGACATCCTAATAGAGCAATTGGAGAGAGGAGAGAGGAGAAAGGCTTGCTGGTGTGAGCTCTGGAAACACAGGAAAAAGAAAGTTTAAATCCCCCCTGGGGACCTCACTTTGACCACTGCTGCTCTGCCCTAAAGCAAGGCAATAACACTTCATCTCATCCAGCAGTGACTGTGTTTGTCTGCCTTTCCACCCTCCAGACCACTCTCACTATATAAAAAAACAGATCTGCTATGCACCTGTCCAAAGCACTGAAAAGAGGATTTATTTTACAGTGTTTGCATTTAAAATATGTTTTATCTAAATATTAAAAAGTATAAAAAAAACATGTTAATATATACAAATATTAAACAAGTATTATTATTAATATTAACAACTACCACATGGAGGATAAATCAAATACTGTATGAGTAAAGTAAAACAAAAAAAGAGGGGTTATGTATATTTCCTGTCAAAAAATGGGCAAAAGGGTCTCGTAATCTGATTCAAACAATAATATAGTTTATGTGATATTTTATTAAAAGCTATGTCATCCCTAACAATAAAAATACATTATACTGAAAAGTAAACATAAAACAGGGTGTCTACATGTATAAACAAGTTAAATTTAAGACTTTTTAAGACCTTTTTAATGCCACTTTGAATAAAATTTAAGACCAAACCAGTGATGGAAATACACATTATATTACATACGCATATTTAATGTTTAATCTAAGTAATTAAAGTAATTTAATAATAACTACTTGTTTATTGAACTAAAATCAAAGTAACATCTTGAGAATATTCAGCAAAATAGCTCCTGTCATGTTATGTTACTTAACTATTTAATTTTGAATTTAACAATACTATTACAACATTATTTTCCTGTTATCTCTGTAAAGCTGCTTTGAAACAATTTGTATTGTAAAAAGCGCTATACAAATAAAGGTGACTTGACTATATCATATGTTATAAATAAAAAACTTAATTTTTTTTTTTAATATTAATTTTTACCTTAATTTTCATTTTTTAAGAGTTTTTTATGTGTGCTGTTATGCTCAATTGTTTTGATTTCTCACTATAAAATCTCTCACAGAGGCAGGCAGCGCGAGTCTCAACAGTGCTACCAGAAATACATAATGAACCGCTGTTTATGTAATAAAATCAGAATCATTCTCATTCTCAATGCTTCACTGGTTATTTGACGGACATTGGGTCCGTCAGACTGGTGAAATTTTAGCGGTAATGTGACCAGAAAAATTTAAGACCCATCGAATCTGAATTTAAGACATTTTAAGACTTTTTAAGGACCTGCAGCCACCCTGATAAAATGACATTTCAATTAATTTGTCAATTTTAGGATGACCATTTGAAAATAATTGCCCAGTAGTGTTTAACATGTATCACATCCTCTTTGCATCAAAACACTCAGTGGACTAATACAGTACATCACACACGTTTAATCCATACCCATGCCAAGTGAACTAAAAAAAATTTTATATTCTGAGATCAAAAAGGCAAAATTGAAAGCAAGATACTTGTTGAGTCAATTTCCAGGTGTTTCTTTAAGATAATATACAGTCTTATTTGTTGGTATTCTTCACTGGCAATCATTTATGCTTACAAAATTACATGTGTGAAATCAGTCTTAAGACAATAGCGTGCAACAGCAGCACATCACTGTGACTGACGTAACATGCTGTCACGGAGAGACACTGAGATATCATTTCTCCATGGTAACTGAGCAGAAAGCTGGGTTCTGTTACATTGTCAATTTGGAATGCAAATGTTATTAAGAAAAGTAGAAAACTGTCTTTCGACTTCATACAACCAATCAGTAATTTCACTCATCCTGTCAAAATGTCCATATCAAATTAGATCTCAGTCTCCAGAAATGGGCTCCATCGACACTTTATGCTATCCTGATTACACTAGGGTCAGTGCCCAAAGTCATTTAGTTTACATGTCAATATTAGTCATTCCTTCTTTATTTCTTATTCATAGAACGAATGTAATGAATTTTATAAAGAGCGCTTTCTCAATTATGCTTAAAGGAGAACTCCGGTCAATTTTAACATTGAGCTCATTTTTTTGTAAATTTGGAGTGCTGTCAGTACAGAGAACAACGACAAAAATCGGTGTTGTCTACACCGTGTTATTTTCTTTTTAAAATTTTCTCCCTGTTGACTTCAATGGGGCAAGTTTTAAACCTGCTTTTAGCCTCTTAACAACCTTGATGTGTCATTACAAGTGCACAGCCATGTGAGTGGTGTTATTAAGAGTGAACACGGTCAATCTGACTGCAGAAGATGTGAAAGATATTAATAAAAAATATAGCTGCGAGCAGCGATTACGGGCCCAAGCCGGTGGCACCG
The DNA here is from genome assembly GCA_036326025.1 of Chrosomus eos. Classification (NCBI taxonomy): domain Eukaryota; kingdom Metazoa; phylum Chordata; class Actinopteri; order Cypriniformes; family Leuciscidae; genus Chrosomus; species Chrosomus eos. The sequence goes on along the minus strand of CM070818.1, from coordinate 43,288,706 downwards.
CAACCCTGGTGCACCAGGGTGGCGGTACCGCCGGCTTTGGCCCTTCATCGCTGCTCGCAGCTATATTTATTTATATATATATATATATATATATATATTATATATAATATATATATATATATATATATATATAAAGCCGGTGGCATCGCCACCCTGGTGCCTTTAGGGTTATTGTGCACGACGTGACACAAAATATCTGCTCGCTATCTGCCGAACGGCTCTGGTAGTCCCGCTTCAGCACTGATGATGTTGTAGAAATAGTGTGCTCTGGTTGGTCTGGATTATTCGGGATTTTTTATTTTATACAGAAATAAGTTATTTATAATTCAGATGAGAATAAAGTTAGTGTTGATTAAAATGAAGGAAAACAAATATATTGATCTGAAATATAGCACATTCATTTTACATTTATTTAGGTTCAATTACCAAACATACAATCTTAATTTAATTTAAAGCAAACAATACATTTGAAATACATGGGTTGTATGCACATTTTTTTATATAAAAAAAAATATATATATCCAAAAAGACAAGGCTTAAAAACTCTTGTCACTGTAACAGACACAATCTCTCTCTCACCACACACACACAACACACACACACACACACACACACACACACACACACACACACACACACACACACACACACACACACACACACACACACACACACACACACACACACACACACACGTCAAGTCACATTTTAGATGCAATATTGAATAAGCAGAAAAATCGGATTTTCTGCTCTGAAAATATAAATAAGCATACAAATTGAATAAGCACTTTGAATATTCTAAACAGAATAAGCATTAGTCGCTAATGAATAAGTACTAGTACTTAATGGAATAGATACTAATATCTAAAAAATAAGTACTAGTAGCATGAAAATAGAGACTAGTATGTTAAAATGATTAAATGTTAAAACGGCTTGCCATATTGGCTCAGAGAGAGAGAGAGAGAAAATGACATTTTAGATAATAGCACCTATTAATAGATACTAGTATTTATTCAATAAATACTAGTTCTAAGTCATTACATACTAGTACCTATTAAATAGATACCAGTACTTATTCATTAGCTACTAATACGTATTCAAAAGAATATCTAAAGAATAAGCACTACTATCTAAAGAATAGGCACTAGTACTAAAGAATAAGCACTAGTCGCTAATGAATAAGTACTATTACTTAATGGAATAGATACTAGTATCTAAAAAATAAGTACTAGTAGCATGAAAAAAGAGACTACTAGGTTAAAATGATTAAATGTTAAAACGGCTTGCCATATTGACTCAGAGCATCAAAAGCATCAAACAAGAAAATTAAAGTTTGATGCGTTGCCACAGCAACAGTTTCAAAGATATCAAGAATCCCTTCACAGGTCTTCATCTGCAGTGTATTTACATTATACAGATGAAGTTTGAAGCAAATCGGGTAAAAATAAGAGGGTGATTTCAAAGCCTTTAGGAAGTGACACACTTCCTGCTGCCAGTTGGTGGCGCTATAACTTTGACTCACAATAGTCACATCCATGTGATCGGACTCTTACAGCGAACACACTGCTGAAGTTTCATCAAGATCAGTTAATGTATGCAGAAGTTATAACACACTTCCTGTTTCCATTATTCGCCATAAATTCGTTTCCTCGCCACGGCCAAACCGTTCGAGATATCAAAAATCCCCTGGCAATTTTTCATCCTCAATGTCTTGACTTCATGCTGACTGAGTTTCGTGGCGATTGGTTGAATTCTCTAGGAGTAGTATATCGAATTCCAGGGGCATACGCTTTCAAACAAACCATAATAGCCGACTTCCTGTTGGGCTGGGGTAAAAAGTAAAAGTACAAAGGATATATGAATCGATGAGATCTATATGTGTACCAAGTTTCATATTATTACATGCAAGCGTGTTTGATTTATGGACCAAGTTTTCGGACCCCGTTCCAGGGGGCGCTGTCGAGCCCCCCGCCACGCCCGGGTACCAGCTTCAGCCCGGCCCTGATGGCCGCGGTTTCTGACCCGTGTGCAAAGTTTCAAGAGTTTTTGAGCACGTTAAGGGCCCCAAAAGTGTGCTAAGAATCTCAAAAGTATCCAAAAAGAATATTAAAGTTTGATGCGTTGTCACGGCAACAGCATCTAAGATATCAACAATCCTTTCACAGGTCTACATCTGGCATGTGTCTACATTATACACATCAAGTTTGAAGCAAATCGGGTAAAGCCTGTTTAATTTATGGACCAAGTTTTCGGACCCCGTTCCAGGGGGCGCTGTCGAGCCCCCCTGCCACGCCCGGGTACCAGCTTCAGCCCGGCCCTGATGGCCGCGGTTTCTGACCCGTGTGCAAAGTTTCAAGAGTTTTTGAGCATGTTAAGGGCCCCAAAAGTGCGCTAAGAATCTCAAAAGTATCCAAAAAGAATATTAAAGTTTGATGCGTTGTCACGGCAACAGCATCTAAGATATCAACAATCCTTTCACAGGTCTACATCTGGCTTGTGTCTACATTATACACATCAAGTTTGAAGCAAATAGGGTAAAGCGTGTTGGATATATGGACCAAATTGTCGGACCCGTTCAAGGGGCGCTGTCGAGCCCCCCTGCCACGCCCGGGTACCAGCTTCAGCCTGGCCCTGATGGCCGCGGGTTTTGTCCTGTGTGCAAAGTTTCAAGAGTTTTCGAGCACGTTAAGAACCCCAAAAGTGCCCGAAAGCATAAAAAAGCATGAAAAAGCTTAAAAAAAGGAATATTAATGTTTGATGCATTGCCATGGCAACAGTGTCTAAGATATCAATAATCCTTTCACAGGTCTACATCTGGCATGTGTCTACATTATGCACATGAAGTTTGAAGCAAATTGGGTAAAAATAAGAGGGTGATTTAAAAGCATTTTGAAAGTGACACACTTCCTGCTGCCAGTTGGTGGCGCTATAACTTTGACTCACAATAGTCACATCCATGTGATCGGGCTCTTACAACGAACACACTGCTGAAGTTTCATCAAGATTAGTTAATGTATGCAGTAGTTATGACACACTTCCTGTTTCACGTTTCTCGCCATAATTTCGTTTCCTCGCCACGGCCAAACCGTTCGAGATATCAAAAATCCCCTCGCAAACTTTCATCCTCAATGTCTTGACTTCACGCTGACCGAGTTTCGTGCCGTGTGTTTGAATTCTCTAGGAGGAGTGTTTCACATTCCATTGCATGCGTTTTCCAAACAAGCCTAAATAGCCGACTTCCTGTTGGGCTGGGGTAAAAAGTTAGAGTGCGAAGTATATATGAAACGATGAGATCTACATGTGTACCGAGTTTCATATTATTACATGCAAGCGTGTTTGATTTATGGACCATGTTTTCGGACCCCGTTCCAGGGGGCCTGTCGAGCCCCCCTGCCACGCCCGGGTACCATCTTCAGCCCGGCCCTGATGGCCGCGGGTTCTGACATGTGTGCAAAGTTTCAGGAGTTTTTGAGCATGTTAAGGCCTCCAAAAGTGTCCAAAAGGTAGTAAAAAAATAATTAGAGGAATAATAATAAATAATCCTTAGGAAAACAATAGGGCCTTCGCCCTTAGGGCTTGGGCCCTAATGATGTTAATTCAGCCAGCTCACATACCTGTATTTTCTTCCTTTTTCTTCCTTCTAAGTCCAAAGTAGTCAATTATACAGTTTGTGCGCGTGACCAGGCTGTATGAGATCCCATTCTCCCAACTCGATAATCGACTACTTAGGACTTCGACCGAAAACACAGATATGAAGAAAATACAGGTATGTGTATGGTCACTCTTAATAACACCACTCGCATGGCTGTGCACTTGTAATGACATATCAATGATGTTAAGAGGCTAAAAGCAGGTTTAAAACTTGCCCCATTGAAGTCAACAGGGTGCAAATTTTAAAAAGAGGATAACACGGTGTAGGCAACACCGATTTTTGTCATTGTTCTCTGTACTGACAGCACTCCAAATTTACAAAAAAATGAGCTCAATGTTAAAATTGACCGGAGTTGTCCTTTAATGTAATTTGCTTGAGCATGCAAATTCACGACTCATTCTAGGATCTTGCATTTAAAGTATTTCATGCTACTGCAATGAGAGCTAAGAGCTTATGCAGGCGTTTTTGGCAACTCATACAAACAGAGTTATCAATTATGATATTATGTGCACCAAGATCAAATTATTTTTTCAGCTAAAAAGGAGCTAAAAGCATGTTCAAATTTATGCGAAATGTGAATCCTCCATTTTTTTTTATTATGTTGGTTGTTGTATGTATCACGGCAGTTCGGAAATTAAAAATCAGGTAAGTGGTGCTAAAAGGTAAATGATCTATCACGTTTGAAAATAATGTTGCACTTTCACTCCACTCCACACAGTAGACATACAGCACATTGTGTTCAGTTTCGACAGTCACACGGTAAAACTCTCTCAAAAATTTTGTGAGGTATAGATATTCTACACACTGATCAAGAAAATAAGTAGGGTTAATTGCCCTAAAGTGGGACACTGCCTAATGTGGGACACCTAAGATAGTGTTTGTAGGTCCCCCATAAATACATAAATGCCAGTGAAACTGGGTTAGCCAAAGCTGTGGTGTCATGTGAACTAATCACACAACCTCTCAAATGTCCAGTCATAAATGAGGATAGAGCAATCATCAAAAAGGAGGCAATTTGTGTGAAGACCACCCAGAGGTCAGTGACAGAGTTTTATGCACTTGATTTTAAGGAGTAGGCTATACATTAATTTTAAACAAAACAAACCTGCTACTTTTTGGCCTAATGTGTTTATGAAATGTTTGTCCATCAAAATTTTTTGTATGTCTAGACTATATATTTTAATCAAATTCCTAGTGTCCCACTTTAGAAAATGCGGGCCTGGAAAGTGGGACAGCATGGTTAACCTTATGTGGGACAGTACTTCCATCAGTCAAAAATGTGTGGTGAGGCATGGTTTGTGGGACAAAAAAAAAATATTTACAGGGTTTTAGTGTCGTTATGCAATATTAGAATGCGGTTACCGCATATGTTTAAAGGGTTAGTTCACCCAAAAATGAAAATTCTTTCAGTAATTATACTCACCTTCATGTTGTTCCAACCCCATAAGACTCTCCTTCATCTTCGGAACACAAATTAAGCTATTTTTGATGAAATCTGAAAGCCGTCTCACTCCTTTCATAGGCTACTAAGTAATTGCATCTGCCGGCCCAGAAAAGTTAGTAAAGACATAGTTAAAATAGTCCAAGTGACTGCAGTGGCTCAATTTTAAGTTTATCAAGCGTCGAGAATACTTTTTGTGTACCCCCCCGACTTTATTCAACTATTCATTTTCTTCTGTGTGGGCCTCTGATCTGAGTTTACGAAAACGCAACGATGAGAACTGAGATGATGGGTCTCGATGTAGTGTTTAAAATGGTAAGTGTGCATTTCTTGGATGTCCGAATCATGAGAAACTAACGAGAAAACAAAAACATGTCTTACCAATACCCCAAATTGAATGGCTTAACTTTCAACCTTTCCCATCAAATTATCGGGAGTGTCATCATCTCAGTTCTCGAGCATGCGTCGTGGCGCTCTCGTAAACTCACGTCAGAGGCCCACACGGAAGAAAATTAATAGTTGAATAAAGTAGTTTTTTTTTTTTTTTTTTTTTTGTGCACAAAAAGTATTCTCGTCGCTTGATTTAGTGGCTCGTCGGTTGAGCCACTGTAGTCACTTGGACTATTTTAACAATGTCTTTACAACTTTTCTGGGCCGGCAGATGCAATTACCTAGCAGCCTATGAAGGAGTGAGACAGCTCTCAGATTTCATCAAAAATATGAACGAAAGTCTTACGGGGTTGGAACAACATGAGGGTGAGTAATTACTGGAAGATTTTACATTTTTGGGTGAACAAACCCTTTAAGGTTTGGGTTGTTGCAAGTTGCTTTTGCCTTCAAATAGGCCTAAGCTATGCCTGTGGTTGTATTTGTTTGTTTTAAGTAAAATGAACTAGAGAACAGTCAGGAATTCTGACTGTAGATTTAACTCTTTTCATATCTACATAACATAAAATAGACATATGATAACAGTTGCTTAATGTCTTTATAATAAATGCATCAAAACTATCATATTGTATTATTTGTCTGATTGTGTTCAATTATCCATGTTTTATGCATCCATAATCATGAATCGTGATTTGTTCATAAAATTGTCTGTATGCACATTTCATGCATAAGTTTGTGCTTACAGTATGCATGCTTAGTGAATGAGACCCAATGTTTTTATACATTTTCATATCTGTAATTTTATATCCTTAAAGAGCAACATGCAGGTTGGACACCCCTATATAGCATAGTGTATGTTGATGATAGAACAACTAGATTTTCTTAACTGGAGTAATATATATGTGACCAGTTACGGAAACTAGGGACACAAGTCGGTTCTGGGGCATTTTGTGTTATTCACAGATTCTGAAAGTGTAGTCTCCAAGCTTTCCAACGCTGTGTAACACATGGAAATCTGATAATATTTTGAGAAGTTGTGGCCATTTGAAGGTAGGCACTCAGAAAAACTAAAAGCGGAGAAAACCGCCTCTAAAGATCTGCAGTTCTCACCTCTCTCTGCAGCTGGGAGTGACAATAGGGCTCATTTATATCTCATTTAGATAAGCCATACCCCTGTAAAGCTCCCCCAATGTGCTTTACAGCTTTTTTTTCTTTCCTGCTAGCTAATAACAATAGTAGGTATGGGAAGGTCTAAACAGACTAAACATGAGATAACGTGTACGTGTTCTTAGAATGAACACAAAACAAAAAACTTTAATGTTTATGGAAACTCAACCCCTGGACCGGCGAATGCACTTCTGCCGCTCTAGGCAAAAAAACAATTGTGCTGCCCCTCTATTTGAAACGTATACCAGCAACAACACACAAAGACCAATATGCCATACATATAACGCAAAACCAGCAACAACACACGAAGACCAATAAAGTTATGCCATACATAACGCAAAACCAGCAACAACACACAAAGACCAATATCGTTATGCCTTACATATAACACAAAACCAGCAACAACACACAAAGACCAATATGCCATGATATAACGCAAAACCAGCAACAACACACAAAGACCAATATGCCAAAGGCCTACATATAACGCAAATAGTGCGCAACGCGCGTGTGCCCAAAATGTCAACAATATTAAAGTTTATGCAGGAGGCAAATGCCTGCTGGCATTTTTCTTTAAGCAGTCATGACAGGGATTTTCCAAATAATCACATTTCACCTCCTCAAATTACTGTTGCAAATCTCTTTACATCACTTTTGTGCGTATACACACACAAATGAAATGTCTGCAAGCACATTATATCATCAGCAGGTTCAGCATCTTAAATAATGACTAAAGAGCAAATGAAGCTTAACTTACGTTTCAGAAACGCGCACGGCAGGCCTTCATGGCATCAAAGGTCTTAACTGCATCCTGTAATTCGATTGTTGCCAGTCCATTAAGTCTCCATTAAGTCTGTTCCCTGTTCACAAAACGTTCCCCATTCAAAGCAATCAGGATGTCTCATATGAAACAGCCAGCTACCGTTGTCAGGGAGCCGAGCCGCCGTATTCAAGCACCGAGGGCGCGCGCGGATTTAAGTTTCCCGAGCCCACAAAGTGCGGCGAAAACATTTTCAGTGTACCGGTAACTGCCACGGTTCAGCTCGTCTGCGACAATCTTTGCGGCGTCCATCTTCATTGAATTGAATTGAATTGAGTCGACCAGAGCACAGCATAATAAGTAGCCATGCGGTTCACTTGGACGGCGGGGACAAAAGCGCCATATTCAATAACACACCACGCCCTTACTGCGTGCTAGAATCTACGAAAACAAGCCGATTTCAACCTCAAAATGTAAGCTTTTAAATATACCAATACTGCTATCTCAAACATGGAGAGGCTTCTTCGTGATTTCAACTAACAGATTCTTCAAAAAAGCGGCAATCACAAATTTTGGAAAAAAACGCTTGTTTCTCATTTTTCTCGCAAGTTGTGCTGCCGACTTGCGTCCCTGGTTTCTGTAACGGGCCACATATTTAGCCATTAACGATATTTTGAGATAAATTGTGATACAATAACTTCCGCGTCTGTAAAGCACTAACCGGAAGTGACGATTGGCGAGGGAGTGTGGTCAAGTTCAAGATCAGATTACAATGGATGTGAATGAAGAAACTGAGTTCTCCGATGTGGACGAACATGCTTATGATGGCCCACAGGCCTATAATTATGAGCCTCCTAGGCGAGATAGTAGTCAGGGGGAGATCAGGGGGAGGAACAATGGGCAGAGGAGAGAAGTAGAGTTGTGGTGTCAAGAAAACCAGTGGCGAATAGAGCAAGTGACTTGGTGAGTTCATGTAAGTTAGCACCGTGGCTAATGCTGGTTCATCTACTGTATGGCTAGTACCTTGGTGTTTTGCAATAAATCTGCTTTAGCAAAACATACGTTTACCTTGTTCTTGATTAAACATCCATTTAGATTGTCTTAATTTAAGCCAGCAATGTTTTGTCTTCTCATATTCTACGCTAACAGTGATTATGCAGTCCATCCAAGCTGGTTAGCACTATCATACCATGCCATAACAACAAATTAATAATGACAATACCTAAGCTACAATAGCAACAGTCTAATGGCGCTTTTCCACTGCATGGTATGGCTCAGTACGGTTCTGCTCGCTTCGCTTTTCCACTGCGTGGTACGACTCAGCTTTAGCTCGGTTTGCTTTTCAACTGCAGTTAGTGATACCATTTAAAGCGAAATCCCATCCGAGACTCGGGTCGATAATCCTCCGGAGTGAAATGTGCGCCACAAACGACCGAGTGTGTGAACGACAGCAGTGAACTCTGCTCTCTTCACCTGCACAAAACGCACCCAAGACCGAAAAGCCTTGTTTTTGCTAGAAGGAAAATGATGGACACGATGTCCCGACAGGCTGGAATTCGAACACTTCAATAATTCAAACACAATTTACCATTATGGCTTCTCTAAAACTCGATCTAAAACTTTCTGTCTCTCAATACTGCTCTAACTACTCCAACACCCAACCAATTTTATTAGTAATTTCTACATATGTGTTTTTAAATACTCTGCAGACAATTTAAAGTATTATTCAGAATAAATTCAACCTGCATGTTGCTCTTTAATAACGATAGGAAAAAAAAAAATGGAGCACAGAACCTTGCAATCAGCTCCATGACATATGCGTCATTTGAATACAAATTGGACACTAGTTGAAGATTTTAACTTTACTCCACAAATGTATTTGTCCACACACAAGCAAATGTCTGAGTGTATGTAGTTGCTTTCATTGTGACCAGGAGAGTAGAACAGTCAAAATGTCTTGTGGAATCGACCAATTAGCATCTGTTGAAGAGATGTGGCAGGAAGCAATTAGCAGATTATGAGACTCCAGAGACAAATTATCTGTAGTGAATCTGCCTTCCTCGGACTAGCTGTCTAAAACATTCCTTTACAAAAAAGACTCTTTAAAGAGTTGATGTCAACAAATTGAGACTCAACAATCTGAAGAAAATTCTGTGAAATTTTGTTAAGTGCAGTCATTCACAGGAGAATGTCTATTATCAATATAATTATAATTTCTGCCAAAAAAAAAAAAAAATAAGGTAACAAAAGTATAGCATTGTTTGTGCATAAGTACATACGTAAAGGGACAGTGTCTGAAATGTAAATATGACTAATGCATTTTTAAACAATAAACAATTAAATATTATTTTTAAAATAGTTATTACTGTATATAGGGTACAATCTTAAGAAAACCATTGATTCAAATATTTATTGTGTCAATAGTTATTGACATACAATTACATTCATAAGTGCTGAAATAAATGTTGTTTAAAAGTTTGAAAGTTTTTCAACAACATCCTCAAATTCTTACTTTCTCTCATAAATCACTGCAGGTCAAAATACATACCTCACTTACGATTTTGATCTCTAGCAATAGCAGTCAACATGTTACATCACATGGAAACATTGCTTATTGCAGGATGAAACACAACCATGAAGTTTCCCCGAGCAGTGCACTTTTGCATTCACGCTTTACATTATCTCGTACTGCTGTTTAGAAAAGGCTCAGGTTAGTTTTATAATGCTTATATAAAGATGATGGATTCGTTTTAATTATTATCCATCACTGCATATAGATACAAAAGAGCTTGTAGAGCTTTCATATAAATTCATCAAAAGACTGAATGTCAGCTGTAAATAGATTTTTGGAAGATGAAAATGATATCATCCCATGGCAAGGAATATCCCACCAATGTTGGACCCTGCATGTTTTGTTGGTTAAAGGGAAGAAAAGCCATAAAGTATAGATGTAGCATCCTTGCATTAGTCTGCGTAAAAGTGTAATGTAGCATCATGAAAGCACAAGTGGCAAAATATTAAATGAGAAAACACTCAAAAGATTGGTACTGAAATGCACATATTCTCAGATGCTGCAGTTTGTGTAATACACATTGTCAAGGCAGAGTTAAGAGCATACACTCATACTAACATACAAAGCAGAGTCACAACCAGATCCTACATGAGATAAGGGAGTGGGAGTACATGAGAGGGAAGCGGAGAGTTGTTCTGACTGCACAACTATCAGCAGGCCAGAATGTGGGTGAACCACATTACACAACGACCCACTTGCTTTAGCCCACATGAGGCCATCGCAGGGGTGCGCACACGCACACACACCACACACACACACACGGTTTACGGCGACTCTCCATAGGCGTAAATATTTTTTATACTGAGCTAAGTATTGTTTTTTTTTATCCCCTAACCTTTCCATCACAGAAAACTTTCTGCATTAAATAATAATAAAAAAAAAAAACAGTTTAGTATATTTTCAAGCCATTCGGTTTAAGAGGACACAGTAAGTGTTATTATGACATAATAAAATCGGCATAAATAAACAAGTAATAAATAAACACCATTTCCAATTAATAATCTAAAGAGAATTTTATGAACAATGTTGTTGATATGAAATATTTCTGGATTAAAATATCCAAAAACACTAAAACGGTTATATATTTTGTTGACTTGTAAATTTAGATTTCCGTAGAAACCATGGGAAAACCAAAGATGCTTTTATATATTATGCGTTTTATTAGACAGATGCGCAACTGTTTGGATACCTTTATCAAGATAAAACTAACCATTGTTATATAACTTATATACTGTAGGTTAGTCTTATTGTTTGAATCTCAAACTCTATTGTTTTCTTGATTTAGGCATGTCTGTACCATGCCTCAGAGACAATACTATTTTGTCAAGAGGCTAACATAGCAAAATTTGTAGTAACAGTAATACAGCATTTTCTCCACCATACAATATATATTTTTTATTAATTGCATGCCATTTAGCAACACAAGTCATCCAGCATTCATTAATATTATATTCTTAATATCGATCTAGCTTACTGCAGTGTGCAACAAGACTCATAGCAGCCACAGAGTGAACGAGCAGAGTAAAGTTATAACATAACTTTCAACACACTTAAATGTATTTTTATTATGACTATTTTGACCAAGTAAAACAAGGCTGCGTTACCCCACAATTTATTTTGTCAGATAAAGTGACCTGTAGTAATTCAGCACTTGTGGCTGTTTTATTAGGGCCTGTTTACACCTGGTCACTTCATGGGTTTTCTGTGATCGGAGAGCTATCCAATCGTGAAAAGACCAGGTGTAAATGCCCTACGAAACACTTTCGAGACAGATTTAAATCCGATCGCTAAAACCACTTCAGGAGATGGTCTGAGATGCATTCCAGACGAAACTGGAAAAGTGTAAATGCATCTGGTTGTTGAAACCACATATGTAAATATATGTTATAGCCAGATATGATGGCACTACCGCAACATGCATCACCACAAATTAATTGCTGTGTATCTCTTTAGCAGATGTGTATGTGCTGTGTATCTTTTCTCTTCAAATGAAACAAAAAGTAAGTCGCAGATGCTCAAAACATCTTTATTAATCACCTTCATTAAAAGTAGTGAAACTAATTGATCTTACCAGTGCTGTTGCTGCTCTCTCTCCTATTGCGGTCTTTGATCTTGAATTTAGCTGATGATAAATAAAAAATGCAGCTCATATCTGTTGCTTTCGCTGACGGGAACTCCGTTAAATGTGCATATAGCGTGGGAATTGGAGATTGGATTTATATTTGTTTTGAGGAGACAATATGGGCAAGTGTAAAATGGAACCGTTTTAACAAATCAGATCAGTAAAAACACATAAAAATGACGGTGTAAACAGGCCCTTAGAATTAAATAAATAATGTGAATTTAGGTGATCAAACATAACTAAAAAAATTCAAGTTCAGGAAAGAATGAGACATTAAACGTAATCTTAATCGAAAATAAACAAACAACAAAACAAAAGCAGGAGCGGGAGTGGCCGACTGCGGCAATTAAGCATAATAAAAACAGCAATGTAAAATGTCCCAGGCTCTTGGCCCCGCCCTGCTTCATACTAGGGGTGTGCACGAATATTCAAATTTTTGAATATTCGATCTGTAATTATTATTTGAAAAATAAAATACTATTCGAATTTTACTACGTTAGATTGCTGGCCGTAATTCAGTGAATACATAATAAATCCCAAGCACTAGCTCGTAGTTCTAATTAAATGCACTGGGTGGCGCTGTGGAGTGTTTTAACAAGTTGTGTGTATTCTATCACATAATGTTGTCGTCTGCCTCGCGAAGTTTGGAATTTCTTACTATCTTACTAAATAATCTTACAAAATGGATTACTTTTGATCAAATTAATTAATCTGAGTTATAATATCAATCACCACAATGAGAAATCACATGAAATCCTAACAGTCGAATGAGGAAAGGCAGCTGACCAACACTGCATTCACGACTGCAGGTAAGCGCAGCTGGACCCTGCGTGATTCGAGATGATAACTTATCTACTAATAGCAAAATGATTTTGAGACATATACACTCACCTAAAGGATTATTAGGAACACCATACTGTGTTTGACCTCCTTTCGCCTTCAGAACTGCCTTAATTCTACGTGGCATTGATTCAACTAGGTGCTGAAAGCATTCTTTAGAAATGTTGGCCCATATTGATAAGATCTTGCAGTTGATGGAGATTTGTGGGATGCACATCCAGGGCACGAAGCTCCCGTTCCACCACATCCCAAAGATGCTCTATTGGGTTGAGATCTGGTGACTGTGGGGGCCATTTTAGTACAGTGAACTCATTGTCATGTTCAAGAAACCAATTTGAAATTATTCGAGCTTTGTGACATGGTGCATTATCCTGCTGGAAGTAGCCATCAGAGGATGGGTACATGGTGGCCATAAAGGGATGGACATGGTCAGAAACAATGCTCAGGTAGGCCGTGGCATTTAAACGATGCCCAATTGGCACTAAGGGACCTAAAGTGTGCCAAGAAAACATCCCCCACACCATTACACCACCACCACCAGCCTCCACAGTGGTAAGAAGGCATGATGGATCCATGTTCTCATTCTGTTTACGCCAAATTCTGACTGTACCATCTGAATGTCTCAACAGAAATCGAGACTCATCAGACCAGGCAACATGTTTCCAGTCTTCAACTTTCCAATTCTGGTGAGCTCTTGCAAATTGTAGCCTCTTTTTCCTATTTGTAATGGAGATGAGTGGTACCTGGTGGGGTCTTCTACTGTTGTAGCCCATCCACCTCAAGGTTGTGCGTGTTGTGGCTTCACAAATGCTTTGCTGCATACCTCGGTTGTAACGAGTGGTTATTTCAGTCAAAGTTGCTCTTCTATCAGCTTAAATCAGTCGGCCCATTCTCCTCTGACCTCTAGCATCAACAAGGCATTTTCGCCCACAGGACTGCCACATACTGGATGTTCTTCCCTTTTCACACCATTCTTTGTAAACCCTAGAAATGGTTGTGTGTAGGGATGGGAATTGATAAGAATTTAACGATTCCGATTCCATTATCGATATTGCTTATCGATTCGATTCCTTATCGATTCTCTTATCGATTCTCATTGAGTGAGGGATTTGTTTGTTTGTATTAACTCATTGAACTTATAACTTAACTTATTTGTTTGTTAATTAACTCGCTGACACAGCACAGAGTAGGGTGTGAACTGGTCTCACGGTTCGGTTCGATTACGATTATCATGTCATCGATTCAGTTCAATTCGATATCTTGATGAATTACATGCACTGCATCCTCAATTTTCAATTTTACTTCAAAAGTGATGTGTGCGTGCGTGCGCGTGTTCACCTGTTCGTGAAGTCGCAGTGACAGAAACAGTGACATTCCAGTTTAAGTTTTATGGGACTAAAATCTGTTCATGCTTTGTGGCCAAATGTTTCTGCATATTGGAGGTAGTTCCTCCCCTTTGACGAAATGGAAATTTTACAAGTGTTGCAAGAGACTGTATTGTTATGAGGCGGCTTCATACTGTCATTGAGAATGTGCGCGAGTTTGAGTGTGTGTGCGCGCGCGTCTCATATGAGTATGTGCGTGGAGAGTTGCGCGCATCTCGTGTGTGTAGAGTTTGCGTGTATGTGTGTGAGCGACTTTAGGTCTGTCGTTGTGCATTTCATATGTATTTGTTTGAGCATTCAGCAGTATACGTTTGACTACTTAGTATACGTGTAGCCTATATACAAGTGTTTCATATATGTGACCAGTTACGGAAACTAGGGACACAAGTTGGTTCTGGGGCATTTTGAGTTATTCACAGATTCTGAAAGTGTAGTCTCCAAGCCTTCCAATGATGTGTAACACATGGAAATCTGATAATATTCTGAGAAGTTGTGGCCATTTGAAGGTAGGCACTCAGAAAAACTAAAAGCGGAGAAAACCGCCTCTAAAGATCTGCAGTTCTCACCTCTCTCTGCAGCTGGGAGTGACAATAGTGCTCATTTACATCTCATTTAGATAAACCATACCCCTGTAAAGCTCCCCCAATGTGCTTTACAGCTTTTTTTTCTTTCCTGCTAGCTAATAACAGTAGGTATGGGAAGGTCTAAACAGACTAATGAGATATGAGATAACGTGTACGTGTTCTTAGAATGAACACAAAACAAAAAACTTTAATGTTTATGGAAACTCAACCCCAGGACCGGCGAATGCACTTCTGCCGCTCTAGGCAAAAAAAACAATTGTGCTGCCCCTCTATTTGAAACGTATACCAGCAACAACACACAAAGACCAATATGCCATACATATAACGCAAAACCAGCAACAACACACGAAGACCAATAACGTTATGCCATACATAACGCAAAACCAGCAACAAAACACAAAGCCCAATATGCCATACATATAACGCAAAACCAGCAACAACACACAAAGACCAATATCGTTATGCCATACATATAACACAAAACCAGCAACAACACACAAAGACCAATATGCCATGATATAACGCAAAACCAGCAACAACACACAAAGACCAATATGCCAAAGGCCTACATATAACGCAAATAGTGCACAACGCGCGTGTGCCCAAAATGTCAACAATATCAAAGTTTATGCAGGAGGCAAATGCCTGCTGGCATTTTTCTTTAAGCAGTCATGACAGGAATTTTCCAAATAATCACATTTCACCTCCTCAAATTACTGTTGCAAATCTCTTTACATGTGCGTATACACACACAAATGAAATGTCCGCAAGCACATTATATCATCAGCAGGTTCAGCATCTTAAACGGCAGGCCTTCATGTTCCCTGTTCACAAAACGTTCCCCATTCAAAGCAATCGGGATGTCTCATATGAAACAGCCAGCTACCGTTGTCAGCGAGCCGAGCCGCCGTATTCAAGCACCAAGGGCGCGCGCGGATTTCAGTTTCCCGAGCCCACAAAGTGCGGCGAAAACATTTTCAGTGTACCGGTAACTGCCACGGTTCAGCTCATCTGCGACAATCTTTGCGGCGTCCATCTTCATTGAATTGAATTGAGCCGACCAGAGCACAGCATAATAAGTAGCCATGCGGTTCACTTGGAGGGCGGGGACAAAAGCGCCATATTCAGTATGGAAATGCACACAGACAATAACACACCACGCCCCTACTGCGTGCTAGAATCTACGACAACAAGCCGATTTCAACCTCAAAATGTAAGCTTTTAAGTATACCAATACTGCAATCTCAAACATGGAGAGGCTTCTTCGTGATTTCAACTAACAGATTCTGCAAAAAAGCGGAAATCACAAATTTTGGGAAAAAAACGCTTGTTTCTCATTTTTCTCGCAAGTTGTGCTGCCGACTTGCCTCCCTGGTTTCTGTAACGGGTCACATATGTGTGCGTGCCGTGAATGAAGTTTGATTTAAGCCATAGACGGCGCCTCATAGGCTATATTGTTGTCTTTTCGCGTGAAATATAACCAAACTTTAGAGCGCTTCTTCCTCGATGCCACGTTTGCTGCGTTCTGAACCAAACCAACACAGCGCGTGTGTGACGTCATGACACATTTGCAACGAGCGGAACCGATAAACGGAATCGTTAAGCAGGCATACTAACAGTTCCAAGGAATTGGTTCACTGGGCACCGGTTCTGAAGAAGAACCGGTTCTCGATTCCCATTCCTAGTTGTGCGTGAAAATCCCAGTAACTGAGCAGATTGTGAAATACTCAGACCGGCCCGTCTGGCACCAACAACCATGCCACGCTCAAAATTGCTTAAAGGGGGGGTGAAATGCTATTTCATGCATAGTGAGTTTTTTACACTGTTAAAGAGTTCGATTCCCATGCTAAACATGGACAAAGTTTAAAAAATTAAGTTGTACGTTTGATTGAGTATTTCTGTTCTCAAAATACTCAATCACAAAAATGTCACAAGTTTCGGAAAGTTTTTTTCGAATATGGGCGCGTATGACGTCAGCTGCGCTGGAATTTTCTTATACGGTCCTAAGGGCACTTCTCTCGGAAGAGCGCGCACGCAGCTGTAGAGCAATAGCCGTAACCTATGCCCATCAAAGCGCTGTGCATCGGCTGCGCTGCAATATGTCACCAAAGAAGTGTGTTTTCGGTTGCCAAGGCAAGACAGCACTGCACAGATTCCCAAAGAATCAAGCGTTAAGGGACCAGTGGATGGAGTTTGTTTTTCCAGAACATCAACACAGTTGTAAAAGTGTTCTTCTTGTTGTTGCATGCATTTCGAGGATGATTTTTTTTAGTTCTCAAGGATGGAGCAGTCCCAACACTAAAGATTAACGGTCTTGCGTTGGAACCGCAGGCGGTGAGTAGAACTGCTTCTTAGCCATTGTTTGTTTTAGGATGTCACAGCTTCGTGGTTATTTAGCTCCGCCCACACGGCACTCCTCCACCCGCTCGGCTTTTTCCGGAAAGACTCGGTACAGCCTATGTTTCTTTTATAAATATAATAAAACTAAAGACTTTTTGGAGATATGATGGATTCAATATTACTCTATAGGTACTTAAGATTAACATGAGATTGACTGAAACTGAGTGTTTCAGTCAATCCCCCCCCTCCCCCCCTTTTAAATCACCTTTCTTTCCTATTCTGACATTCAGTTTGGAGTTCAGGAGATTGTCTTGACCAGGACCACACCCCTAAATGCATTGAAGCAACTGCCATGTGATTGGGTGATTAGATAATTGCATTAATGAGAAATTGAACAGGTGTTCCTAATAATCATTTAGGTGAGTGTACTTCCTTTAAGTTTCTTTGAGGGAGACCGGTTTAAAAACAGAAAACTTGAATACATTTGGCTTACCCATGAACATGATTTCTGCCTGAGTCCTATTGCTTTCCATTTGCTGTAGAGGTGAAGACAAGTCCCATGATTCCTCACTCATTCAAAACTCATCAAGATATGCCTTGGTTATTTTTTTTAATAAGAGACCTCTAGTGGTGAAATTTATATACTGTACCTTTAAACAGTAATCTACAATAAAGGTAGATAGTGTTGTGGTTGTTTTTATTACTTCAACACTAGATAGGGTTAACCTAATTGGCTATGTATGGTTGTGGTACAGTTGTGTTATTCACAGAATCAGGGCTTGACATTAACACCCGCCAACCCGCCAAATGCGGGTGGATTTCACCCGTGGCGGGTAACACAGTCACTCCCACTAGCCACTTTGGCGTGTTGAAAAATTGTAGTCTTGTCAAAAAGGCATCTGAAATAACAAAACACGTGGACTGGCCGTCGGACTGAGGGCTGTTTTAGTCTGCCCTTAATTATCAACTTAACCAGCGGCAGCGATGATAAAGCGATCTTTTTTAAAAGCAGGAGAATCCAGACCACAGGCGCGTCTCGCGCTCTCCTGCAGTGCCGCTGCGCGAGGGTGCGCGCGCCAAATATGACATCCAGACTTTTTGTCAAACGCCAATATAAAGTTGAATCTGTCACAGTGCAGCCACAGTCCCTCAAACCTGTATACCGTCAGCCTCCCGCCTGATTTTAACCTAATGGTACGATCTCTGTCATCATCACACGCGACTGCTGGTCGCATGCACACACACACACACACACACACACACACACACACACAGCGTTCAGTCAGTGCGTGAGTGTGCGTGGCCGAGCAGTGCGTAGAAAAAATGCGCAGGAGAACGAGGTAAAGAGTAGAGCTGAGATAAAGAAAAAATTCTCTTTGTGATTAAGAGACACGGTGTATAACTACTAGCAGGACTGCCCATGTCACGTATCACAACAATCTTTCCAGAGTTAATTCTATGATTTAATAAATTAATCATGCCATGAAAGAAAGCAGGAGATGCGTTTGTGGGAATAATATGGAAAATAAAGACCTGTAGGCCTATACTTGTTTCAGGTGGACATATCTCCAGTTACTCTGAGGTACCAGAGCTTCATGATGATAATTATTAAACCAGTCAGAGCTCTGAGGAAATGCAGATGCAACAATCCAAAGTCCCCAAAACGGCCATAGGCCTATATAAAAATGTAATCATGTTGCCTTAATTGTGGATGTTTTTCTTAGAAAAAATCATGTATTTTTGCTCGTTGTTTCTAATGCAGATAATTGTTCTACTCTGTATTACAGTATTTACTGATAAAAAAACCTGATGCAAAACTTTACACACAACCTTATCAGAGATAATGATATTAGTACGTTTTAAGCCCTGTTGTCAACTTTAATCATATAAAACGTAATTTTCTAACAACAAAAATTGGCTAGTAAAAATGCTGCATGGCTAGTAATTTTGGAAAACCACTAGCCACATTGGCTAGTGAGCAAAAAAGTTAATGTCAAGCCCTGCACAGAATGATTAATAATCAATCCACTTCAGGAAGGGACATACTTGGATACTTTTGTGAGACATCCACATCCTCAACAACAATCTCCTCCAAATGCTGTTCGATGTTTTCAGTTTTACTTTTGCCCTATTGTATATTACACATTTCCTCCAGTGTGGTCACTTAATTCATGTCTATTATTTGGCACTTAAAAGCATAGTCAATATCAGCTAATTTGCATTATATTTTACAAGGGTTTTGCAGCTCAATGTAAGGTTTAAAACCTAAATTTAAAACAGGAACATCTGATTAGTGTAGTCTCAGAGGATATGATGGGAGTTTATCCCAGTCAGGTGTCTCTCATAAAACACATCGGTGCATTATATTATTGCCTTCAATACAACCATTAGTATGTATTAACAGTGCTGCTCATTGGATATTGGACAACAAAAAATATTTTGGAAACATCAGGATAACTGGAATTGCTTTTTGAACCAAATGAGATCATGCAAATGACAAATCATTGGCAACATGCATATATAAAAATGTATAAGGTAATATATGAAGGTCTGGCTCCTAAAAGCCCATTCTTCCCCCATTCATCAAGAAAAATTCTTAGTTTCAGCCCTCTTTAGCAGCTTCAGTACTAACATCCATTCACGTGTCATTTCCACTAAGAACACAACATTAATTATGGGAGACATCATTTAACAAGGCCCATTTGGTGTCTCTAGATGGCCTGAGAAGGTTGACTTAATATTAAGTTGATAATTCCATTACAGCAACCAAAACATTTAAGATACAACAGTTAGGTCCAGATGCACTGCGGCTGAACTCTGTTTAGCAGAGATAGAGAACACCTTTCTAAAGCTTCTAATCTGGAGGAGTGCTATGGGAAGAACATGTCATTGATAAATTAAGGGTGTTTTCACACCTGTAGTTCGGTTCATTTGGTCCGGACTAAGGGCAAAAAATTACACTTTGTATCATTTTCAGGCGTTTTGGTTCCTTTTCACACCACACTGATTGCTCTGGTCCGAATCAGTTGATGAGTTGATGAAACGGACCACAATGCAGTCACGTGACAACATCCACATCGCTCGTTGGTCAGTTGTGTCTTGAACATATTTCCACAACTGCATTTCGATTGGTCAGAATTCACGTGCGGGAAAATTCCAAAAGAATCCCGGAAGTAAACAAAGAGGATTACAATCCGGCAGACATGCGGAGAATTCGCTCACAATGTATGTTCAGAATCAGCACAACCTTTATCCTTTCGCAAATCCCTCATAAACAACAAAGTCTAGACGTTATATAAATAAGAGATTCCCTGTGCAGTGCGGACAACTTCAGTGTTTATGAGGAGAGTTTTATTGAGAGTGCAGAACGCGGTAAGCCTGTCATAGCTTAAAGGGAGCGCTATTGACAATCTAAATAATATATGTGTTTGACTACGGCAGCTGGTTTAGTCCAAAAATGCGCAATTATTTGGCAGTTGGGTCTGTTTGAGGTCGGATCACGTTCTCACCACAAACGAACCGCTCCAGAGTTCGTTTGAAAGCGTACCGAGACCACCTCTTCAAGGAGGTCTCGGTACGCTTGTTTGGTCCGCTTTTGGTGCGCACCCGAGTGCGATTGCTGCTTTCTCACCTGCCCAAACGAACCGCACCAACGGGGAAAACGAACTCTAGTGCGATTCAACCAAACTAAACGAGGCAGGTGTGAAAGCACCCTTAGACTTAGCTGTGGTGTTTGTAGTTTCCTTAGCAGTTCACCATCCTTTTCTCAAGCCATGCTGAAGAGATCATACATATAAATGTGTCTTCCTAACATAAATATGAATAGTGTTTATAGTAGTGTTTACAGTCTGGAAGCTTGTAAACCAGATTTTATATATATATATATACATAGCCGTGGCCTCTGACCTACGAAAATTGGCGTCTTTGCACTTTATTCAAACTTTAGAAATTATTAAATATTTATGAAAATAGCCAGATGGAAGGAGCCGTCTTCTGTAACCAAGGAGCATATTGTTAACTCTTTCCCCACCATTGACGAAAATGTCCGTAATTTGTGAGAAAACTATGGTAGCCCAGTAGTGCACAACACAACGAAATTTAAAAAGCAAACATAAGTTCACAACGGAAACAGGGAAATAGGCCACAAAACAATGAGATCAAGCCACAAACCAACAGAAATGCTCCTGGCCACTAGGGGGCTCTCGGAGCGTAATAAAGATAGTTTTGGGTTCAATATACTTTCTGAGACGTCTTAACAGCTTTACAGTTGCTCTTTACTAAGGTTGGAAAGTCATAAAACAAACTTTAAGGGTGTATTCACACCTGCCTTGTTTGGGGGAAACGAACTGATGTCCCTTTTTTTGTTTCTTTCTTGCTACATTAAAGATTAAATGGTTTTAACTGCTGTTATAAAACGGTTAGTTCTGGTTCTTAATTCTGATTACTTGAGCTGTGTTCAAAGTCATTGTAAAATTCCAGAAAACATACAGCTGACCGCATTACATAAGTATCTCTGCTCTACTGAGTGTGTATGTTGCTGCGTCTGTGTGTTGCTTGGCAACCATTCTGCTCTCTATTGGGTGGGCTAAGTGTGGATGAGTGGTAGAAAGAGATGGACAGAACAGAGGAAGAGGACAAAAAAAACAGACACGTTAAAATTAATGAGACAGAAATTGAAGAGCTGGAAAAGTCAAGAAATTAAGTTGGTAACGTTACTGTTAAACAGACTATGAGGGCTATTCGCTGTATTCAATCCTGGTGTGGCGAAAAAGATCGGATTATTGATTTTAAAACAATAACCAAAACTGACTAAAACACGGCTCTCCGTCAGTTTTATGCCACTGTGTACAGTTTCAATAGCTATGTTGGCCTACACGCAGGGCTTAATCTGTAAATCAATGATCCACCAATCAGCCAGTCCTGGTGTCTTTTAAAAGATACCGAGTTTATCACTAGCAACAACGTTTCTGTTGGAGAAGTGAAAAAACTTTCAGAGACGGACGTGACAAAACATCCCACCATCTCGTCAATAAAGCCTGGTTTGATGTGCAACTGCATATGGGACGCAGAGCTAAAGAGGGTAACAAGTATAGTACAGCATATATAAAATTCATGTCAGAGAGGGATTTGAGCGAACATCGTTTTACTGGTGAGCATGAGTCATTCATAGTAAAGTGTTCGATTGGGCAGTGAGCGATTGAGTGGAGCGCGCTGGCATAGAGCAGAATATTGAGAGGAGCGTCAAACCACTCCACTTCGCTCACATGCTCTGATATATAAGAAATGGTCGACAGTAAGCAGTAGAGCATGAATGTTGTGATTTTGAATGTGATTTCGAATCCTTAACCTGTTAAGCTTCAACCCCAATTCTGAAAAATCCCCAGAAATGGCATACCCAAACTGAAACAGATACAGTTCATGAACCATTTGTTCTAAAAGCACAAGTATGATCTCATTTGAAAGCTGACACCTGGCAGTTTATTGCAAATGTAGAATTAATTATTGTCATAATGAAAAATAAATGTTATAAATAGCTTCAAAGTTTTGTCAAGTTATTAGAAATTTATTTGTATGAAATATTTTCATGAAAATAAAATTGAAGTTGGCCCTGTAGCAATCTAGAAATGAACTGCAGCTAAAGCCACATGTCTGACCATGTTATATTTAAAATCTGAAGATGATATGTCTAAAACTCTTTATTTAGTTAAATGTTTTTCAAGATCATGTCAAACGACTTTATTTTGATTAGACTCTAAAAAGCAAACTGATGTTTATTGTCATTTTCTAAGCATCTATTCAGTCTATTTTGTGTTGTGGTCTAAACGATCTCCATTCAGTGTCAGTCTCCCCTGCACACATTCACACCTCTCCAGCCTCTGGTTATTGCTCTAAATATGCTTTCTTTTGTCTGCATTATAATTACTAACGACTGGCTATTCACACTGTTTCAACCCCTAATCTCTTTTAGGGAAAGTTCTCAAAGTTCTCACCTTACATTTGAAACTATATAAAATGACCTTCTTGAAAAAAGAAACATTTCAGCAAGCAGTCCTATTTAGAAATATTAATAAATATAACAGCTAGGTAGCAGGTGCACCAAGGGCTAGCTAGAATGTTAGCTTAGCACACCATCAATACACGACAATTTATGAGATTAAAACCATGTTTGTGCTCTAAAACTTACTTTATAGCACAAGTCGAGTGTTTTAAATAACCTTCTGTGCTCTGATTTGGCTTCGGATAAAAAAAATCGGACAGAAAATATAGTATTTTATAGTATTCTTCACGATGATAAAGTCTATATCGATTAGCATTACATTATAAATATAATCTATTATTATGAAAATACCTGACATGGCTCGAAGAAAACAGGTAAACCAAATATCATTGCAATCATGTTTATTGTCTTCAAAACATCTTTATCTGCATGTTACAGCGATCTCTGTTAGTGTTTACGTCGTGATGGACTTCCTGAAATGTCACATGATATGATTCTTCTTCGTGTTCTATATATGGAGTCCATATGTGCACAGGGCGCCCTCAGGCTGCCAGTATGTATTGAAAACACAGTACATCAGAGTCTCCAGCGCTCATAATGATTAAATCGACGCATTTGGGTAGATATTCAATAAATACGATTTCTGTCTATATAAATCTGATGTAAACCTATGAGAATCTATCAATATTTCTCCAAATCTGTACACTTTTGAGCTAAAAGCCCTGATGGACGTTGTTTTGTCAAGCTCTGTCATGACAATCTCACTGGAGTTTTTTTCTGAATGAGAGCGGCTGACGCTCATAATTCATATCAAAGGTATCGACTCATTTTTTGATTACATAACTCCAGACACAAATTAAGACATAACTGTCACTATAAGATTCTCAGAATACAATAGTGGTCAAATACTAAACCTTCAGTCTTATATCTTTTTAATAATGTATAGTTTGTCAAGGTAATAACATTGAATTGAATAGTAACTTTAAACGATTTTAAAAAAAAAACGCTCAGAGCGCCCTCGCTCTGGCGAAGGTTAACAGGTTAACCAAGTTTAGTGT
Organism: Chrosomus eos; assembly: GCA_036326025.1. Lineage (NCBI taxonomy): Eukaryota > Metazoa > Chordata > Actinopteri > Cypriniformes > Leuciscidae > Chrosomus > Chrosomus eos. The sequence continues at coordinate 43,264,400 of CM070818.1, read as the reverse complement.
AATCTTCTTCAAAATATAACATACTACTCATATTCATCCATCCATCTTCTTCCGCTTATCGAGGCCAGGTCGCCGGGCAGCAGTCTAAGCAGAGATGCCCAGACTTTCCTCTCCCCAGACACTTCCTCCAGCTCTTCCAGGCGGACACCGAGACGTTCCCAGGTCAGCTGGGAGACATAATCCCTCCAGCGTGACCTAGTGCCTCCCCAGAGTCTCCTCCCGGTGGGACACGCCCGGAACACCTTCCCTGGAAGGCATCCAGAACAGATGCCGAGCCACCTCAGCTGGCCCCTCTCCGTGTTGAGGAGCAGCGGCTCTACTCTGAGCTCCTCCCTAGAGACAGAGCTCCTTAGCTCCTATCTCTAAGGGATCGCCCAGCCACCCTGTGGAGAAAGCTCATTTCGGCCGCCTGTATCCGGGATCTTGTCCTTTCAGTCATGACCATAGCTGAGAGTAGGAATGTAGATTGACCGGTAAATTGAGAGCTTAACCTTGCAGCTCAGCTCCTTCACCACAACAGACCGGTACATCGACCACATTACTGCAGAAGCTGCACCGATCCGTCTGTCAATCTCCCGTTCCATCCTTCCCTCACTCGTGAACAAGACCCCAAGATACCTGAACTCTCCACCAACCTGAAATGGGCAAGCCACACTTTTCCGACTGAGAACCATGGCCTCGGATTTGGAGGTGCTGATTTTCATCCCAGCCGCTTCACAGTCGGCTGCAAACCGCCCCAGCGCATGCTGGAGGTCCTGGTCTGATGGGGTCAGCACGACAACATCATCCGCAAAAAGCAGAGACGAAATCGCATGGTCCCCAAACCGGACACCCTCCTGCCCCTGGCTGCGCCTAGAAATTCTGTCCATAAAAATGATGAACAGAACCGGTGAGCAGCCTAGCCAGAGTCCAACATGCACCGGGAACAAGTCTGACTTACTGCCGGCAATGCGAACCAAGCTCCTGCTCCAGTCGTACAGGGACCGGACAGCCCTTAGCAAAGGGACCCGGACCCCGTACTCCCAGATAACCCTCCACAGAACGCCGCGAGGGACACAGTCGGCCTTCTCCAAATCCACAAAGCACATGTGGATTGGTTGGGCAAACTCCCATGAACCCTCCAGCACCATGGAGAGGGTATAGAGCTGGTCCAGTGTTCCACGACCGGGACGAAAACGACACTGTTCATCCTGAATCAGAGGTTCTACTATTCAGAATGACTTTTTTAATAAAGGTGATCAAAAACTGCTATTAAATTCATTGAGTGACAGCTCTAAATTTCATATGTGATTAGCATGTCACTGTTCTGCTTGACTCTTCATCTTGGCCCTCTATAATGGAGCTGCTGATAAAAAAATTAGATTTGGGTAAAAAGTAGTAGAATTGAGGTTAGAATTTTGACTTTTGCATACTGATATTGATACATCCTAGTGCAAAATAAAAATTAATTAAATATTCATTCACACTTTAATTACTGGAGAGTTGCGAGAGAGAACTATGCAATGGTGTGTTAGAACTGAGAAAGGAATTATTATATAAAAAATAAAGAAAATGGTGAGCAGAGTTCAGATTGTATTGTAATTCTAAATACACTTTATAAAGCATACTACTTTTTAAATAATGTAAGTGAAACATCAGGCATTATACAGTAGCAGATACTAATTTCAGCAAATTTCACTCCACAATTATTGTGGCCAAAATAATTCAGAATATATATAGAAAATAAACAAATACATAAATAACGCTATCATGGCAAATTTGTCCTGAACTTTTTTGTGTGTTTTCTCCTTTTTGGGCAATGAATCACACAAATCAAAATTGTGGTGAGGGGAGAAAGAGTTTGTAACTGTATCTGTATCTATACAAAAAAAATACTGTTGATCGGCACTTCCTGCTGACTGGGGTGTCTCACACCCTTGTCTTAAAGAGATAGTTTACCCCAAAATGAAAATTCTGTCAGTAATTACTCATGCACCCTTGTGTTGTTCCAACCCCGTAAGACTTTGGTTCATCTTCGGAACACAAATTAAGATACTTTTGATTAAATCTGAGAGCTGGATCACTCCTCCATAGTCTTCTAAGGGATTGAAACTTGCCAGGCCCGAAAAGTTATTAAATAAATCATTAAAATAGTCCAAATGACTACAGTGGCTCAATCTTAAGTTTATCAAGCGACGAGAATACTTTTTGAGCGCAAAAAACAAAAAAAATAACGACTTTATTCAAGTATTCATTTCCTTCTCTGTTGGCCTCGAGATATTCACGTAGTATAATTACGTAGTGCTTCTGGTTGAACGTCACACGCACATGACCAGCGTCGGCCAATAGTGAGCCTACGTGTGACGTAGATTACAGAAGCTCTACGCAATTATACTACGTGAATATCTCAAGGCCAACAGAGAAGGAAATGAATACTTGAATAAAGTCAGGTGGTTCTGAAGCTCTGAATCATGAATCAGGACAATTTATAAATACACATCTTTTTTTTTTTCTTTTTTTTGTGCAGAAATCACAAAGCAAATGTCAACAAAGCAGAGGTGTATTTACAGTATACAGGAATCATACTCTAAAACAGTACTTCTCAAAGTCCGGACTCCGGTCCGGATCCGGACCCGGAGGGAATTCAATCCGGACCCGCCTCCATTTCGTATTTCAAGAGCACTAATTGTGTGTAAGGGATTAAAAGTGTGGATTTCCTACTTTGATAAACGCATGTTAAAATCTTTTTTTTTTTTTTTTAAGATGGTCCGAAATTAAAACGAAGGCGAGATATTTAAAGTTTTCCTCCGTGATTTAGTTGCCATGGCATCCAGTAAGCGTATGACTTTTGACGTAATCAGGCGCAACCATAGACTGTAAAAAGGGGTGCAACGCCAACACGACACTTCACCGCAGTAAGCGTTTGAATGGGTGTGGAGGATGTCATTGTCCAGGAAAAGAAAAGTTGATGAAGAAAATAGAGTTTTCAAAGATGATTGGACAGAGAGGTATGCGTTCACAGATATCCCAAGTCTCCCGGAAGTTCCAGGAGTCTCCCGCATATTAGGCTCGTTTGAGATGCGCCTCGCCTCGCCTGAAATGTAGGCGAGAGTAGGCGGCTGCAGTGAGAGGAGGAGTGAAAAAAGCGCAGGCAAGACGGACACATCTCGCTTCTCGCAGTGGATCAGACACCTGTGAGATCAATGATGGATATCACGGGATTCACGCTCGTGCACATTGTTGCTAATAAACTGGATGTAATTTAAGTTCTGTTGCTTTTATATGAAAAGAAATATAATGAACAAGACACCCAAAGTACTTGTTATTTAATTCCATTTCAAATGAGTGTTTATCAATAATTTTTTCTTTAATACAGACTTAGGCTATGTGTTTTTTTTTAATATAGGCCTATAATAAAATGACATAACCCATAGAGATCGCACTGTTCGAGGGTTTGGGAATATTCACACATCATAACATACAAAACATGATATCCGAGTTTTAAAATCAAACATTTTAAAAGAGAACAATACATCACGGTTGTTTAAACCAATCACCATTAAGCTGTGTCGTCAGCAAGTCGTTTCCCATCATGCTTTTGATCAGCGCAGTCGGTGGAGAGCAACTGCGCGCGACTGCAGAATCCGGCACGTGCGGCTTGCGCTCGCGAGAGCTTTTTGACACACGTCAGCATGACATCAGAGCAAGGCGGACCGCTCTCGGACACATTTCTAACCGGCATGCATTACGCGCTGATCAGCGGTGATCGGTTCTGCGCAGATTTTGCTCATCTCAAACAAGCCTATTGATAGCGGCTCCCTGATGCCCGCAGATTAGTTCAAATCTCCCGCAATCTAGAGCTCGCGAGCTCCAAACCGTCAGAGAGGGAGAGAGCGACCTTACGTGTGTGTGCGCAAATGTGCTTGTGTGCCTCATGAGTTGCCAACCGTTCCATATAATACGTATTTGTTTAAGTTAAAAATAAAACGTATTATGAACTAAACAAATACATGGTTCATTTTTGGCAAAATGATCATGATAGCCTTTATATATCTGAGTGGTTAAGTCTTGTATATAGATTAAACCTACTTTGCTATACAATTTTTTGTGCAACTTATAAAAATATACAAAAATATATAATGCAACTTTGCCTAATAATTTGCATTTATAATGTGCTATAAAATGTATGAATTTCAGGGTTATTTTTCAAAATTTTCTTCCGTGGGGGCATGTCACTATCAACCCCCCCCCCCACCCCCCCCCCCCCCCCCCCCCCCCCCCGAAAATTCTGATTTGGACCTTTGAATGAAGACTTTGAGAACCCCTGCTCTAAAAGCATGCTGTGCTGTTGTCATGAGATTTAATGTGCATTTTCTGTATATAAATTTGAATACTGTGTACTATATACTGTACAACAACATGCATATGTATATATTTCTATCATGACAACTCTATGAAGATTTTTAGCATGGTAATGGATATACCGATATTAATGTATTTGGTCCATTAGATCTGTGGCATAGATCTGCTACGCTGCTGCTGAAGTTGATTATTGCTGTTGTTGTAGAGCAAGTACAGGAACTTGCTACTGCCAATACTACACTGATACGCTGCTGTGATTATGTAAGACATACTGCTGCTGCAAAAATAGCATATAAATAAATGAACCATAGCAGATCTATACAGGTAGGGATGGTATCGTTAAGGTTTTAACGGTACTACTATTTACCGATACTGGTAAATGGTAAATGGTAAATGGACTGCATTTATATAGCGCTTTCATAGACCCAATGGCCACCAAAGCGCTTTACATTTTTGCCTCTCATTCACCCATTCACTCACACATTCATACACCGACGGCGGTGTCAGCCATGCAAGGCGCCATCCAGCTCGTCGGGAGCAGTTGGGGTTAGGTGTCGTGCTCATGGACACCTCGACACTTGGTCAGGTGGAACCGGCGATTGAACCACCAACCTTTCGATTTGTAGACAATCTACATGAACCACCGAACCACTGCCGCCCCTGCTAATCAATACGGTACTTTAACAGTAATCTTATCGGTTCTTTTTTTTAAAAATATATATATAGAACAGATAATAATCTGTGTGTCAAAGCTGCATGACCCACTGGACAGTATCGAGGGGATGATTTAAAATTTGAAGCAAAGTGCAGACCAGTATCGATTTAAGGGTAAATATGCCACAGTCAAAACTTTTATTTTAGACGGCACGCTGAGTTACAGATACGCTGATTAAGGTTGCACCGATCCGATACTCAGCATCGGTATCGGCTCCGATACTGCCATTTTTGCCGGATCGGGTATCGATCAGACGAGGCCGATCCAAATCCGATATTGTGCGTATACTATTCGGTGTTATTGTTAAGCCCCACAAAAGGCACAAAAACATTCTAAAGCACTCTTATTATAAGTGTTCTGAAGCCATTATATAGTATAATGTGAGATATAAATTAATATTTAAGTCATTAAATTCAAGATCACTTAAACTTTTCCCTCCGCTGCGGCTGTCAGTCATTCTCCATTCAGCGTCAAACAGCGCGTCGCGCTCGGTTACCAGTCAACAAACTCTCTCGAAGATGATTCAATGTTACTATCATTATACTTGATCTGTGGATAAAGGTCTATGGTTTTGCATAAAACAATCTTGCTGGGCTTTATTGCTGTAACTTAATCATGTTACTTTCTGCCGGGTGTCTGTTAGATCACAACACCAGAGCACTATCATTGTTCTTCACGCGCACAGTAACTGAAATTTAAAACTGATAAAAGAAATAGCTGAATAAACTATTGCATAGATAGATACTGTATAATACACTACGCATCAATATTTATTTCCTTTGTGCTTTGAACTTTTCAATGCGGACTCGACGCGCTGGCGCTGTGACTCCACAATGTTGCTTCAAGCGCATCATTCTGCGCTCGGGATGCGCATAAGCGCTTTGTGCCGCACTGTATTGGAGTCGTTCATATCATAATGCAGTGACGCAATTAAAAAAGATTATTATATTAATAGCTTGTCTTGTTCTGTCATATCTATTATATGTTGTTGCCTCATTAAACAGCTGTGCTATACATTTAAAACATGTCTCAATTTTATAGTAGCCTAGGCTATATCTAAAATAATTTATCTTTTTGATTTTTTTTATCTTGTTTTTCATTAATGTATTTTACAACAATACAAAGAGCAATGTGTAACGTTTTACCAGATTTAGTTAGACTTATTGTCTCTTATTTGTTCCCCACTAAATGTTTTTTTTTTTCACTAAATGTTCAGATTTTATACAATAATTGTGCACTCATGATTTTTCTAGATTATCCACTAATCTAGTTTATAATAGCATTTTTTGTCATAGATTATGATCATTTTTTTTTGGATTTGTTGTTTTTCTTTATAATGAAGTTGTCTGTATTAAGTAGATTGTGTTTAACACACAAAAGAGTAAATATCAGTTCAATACACAGAGTTATCTAAATTCTACTAAAAAACTGCGCTGGTATCGGATCGGTATCGGAATCGGTCGATACTCAGAATTTTTGGTATCAGATCGGATCGATTTTGAAAAAGATGGTATCTGTGCATCCCTAACGCTGATCTATATAGAGAACATATTCATATATATGTAATTATACAAATCAGTGAATAATCATCATATTTTTGGTCATTTAAGACATTAAATGTGTTTAAGTGAATACTCTGCAAGCCAGTCATTTTGACAGGCTATTTGTGTGTGTATTTGATGGTTTAGACACGCATCGTATAAAGTGCTTGTCTAAATATAATTTGTTTGTCTGGTTGCGGTCCATTTCAGAGCGCACACACATAAAGCCTTGAAGTTGGAAATAGCATCTCTTACACGGATTATTGTGTTTTTAAAAGCTCTTTTTATGATCAAACACGTCCCGCAATTTAGCAACTGTAGAGACATCATTTTACAACAATTACCGATTGTGCAGATTCTGACGTTAAGTTTGGGTTTAAGGGAGGAAAGAATGCGCAACCGCTGTGAAGGGAAGAAAGCTGCGCTAGACTGAACGCGGCTAATTTTTAATAGTTTTACCTTAACTATCTTCTTTTTATATTCCTTGGAAGCTTAAATCGAAATTGAAATTAAAACTAGATTAATATCACAGCCCTAAAGTGTAACCAGACTAAACTTTTGTTTAGTTATCTCGGCCATTATCACTAACTAAGCAGGGGCTTTCATGTCGTACGCACTGTAGCTCCGCGTAAGAGAGATCTCTCTCTCCTGGATTGCAAATAGCAAAAATGAATCACAGCACAGGCAAATGGTTTAACACATATATAGAAACAGCTGGCAAGGTAGAATTTGCAATATAGAGTCTACTGTATATAGCAATACTAAATGGTAAGTGCATTTGCTTAATTTCTCCAGTACCGACAGCAGAACAGGTAACATCTGAGCTTTTTGATACTGCGGTCTTTCATAATTGACCAGGGCTCATTTAATACTGGGTTTCAGTACCCATCCCTATATATAGGTGGAGCTTAGAAAGGAGGAGCGTTTCAGAGGAACTCTGCAAACTGCTATAGTGAATGTTAACCAGCTTTTAATGTTGTGAGCAGCAAGCTAATTGGCTGCAGATGTGACATGAACAAATCAGCTTGTGCCAAGTAGTTAATGCTGTGAATATCATCAGTTAGAATTTTCCTAAAATCATTTAAATTTGAAAACTTCAATAGAACTCAAATGAGTTCAAATGGGTCTCTCCCTTCACTGGCGTCTCAGCACAGAATCTGAATCTCACCTGTCACTGGGGCCTCTATGTCCAGGAGGTTCTTCTCAGAACGGAGGATTGCAGCTCCATCACCAATTAATCGCAGTGCCACACTCTCCTCCACACGCCCCTCTTTGGTGAGGTGTGCCTTCAGGACATCTACTTTGGGTTTGCCTTCACAGTCAAACACCTCCTTCACAGTCAGTCGGTGGTTTGGGGGAAACGGGACAGCTAGAAGGAAAATATATAGAAAACACATTCATTTCATTACCGATTTGCTAAAAAGGCAAGAGTGGTTAGCAAATCACTGATTTTGTGTTAAAAAATACAAATTTCATTCAGTATCGGTAAAAAGGTTCTCTTGTTACTCAGGATCTCATCCTATCATGTATTTAACTTATGAAAAAGTGGTGGGGATTTAAATTGCGCATTACACAGTTTTTATATCCTTTTAAAAAATATATATTTATGTTTCTACTCCAATTGGTTGATGAGATATAAACATTTAAATGGTAGCTATCATAAAAACTCTACAATACATGAGACATCACTAACAGGTTAAAATGGTCAAGACATGAGAATTCAAATGTTCCTTGATCTTTTGACAAAAATACTTTGCAAGTGTCATACTTAAAATGTCCTCAGAGTAAAAAAAATGAAAATAAAAAAATATATATGTATATATATAATATATATATATATATATATATATATATATATAATATATATATATATATATATATATATATTATACACACACACAGCTACAGCGATCTGCTATGCTGCATTAAAGAGCATCAAAGTGTCTTTTATTGTTTGAATTTCCAGATAAAATTTCCAGAATTTGAAAGCTGACATTTTGTTTCATATGAAAAGCTAAAAAGCTTATTCATCATTGGATGGCAGGCACACTATAATTAATGTTTGTAGCGAAAATTTGTTCACGCTATCAATATAAAACAGCACAGACCAAAGATCGATTTTAGAACTTAAGAAACAATATCGGTTTTCGATATTCGAAAAATTATCACCCAGCTGTAATATGTTGATGGGGCACATTTCCATATAGCTTCAATCTGAAAAACTTGATTATCTAATCAAAATATCAAAATACACATTAAGGTGAGGATAAAAATACAGATATTGTAAATGCATCATATTTAGATTCAGATTTAGAAGGAACTGGGTCCTTCACCGATGCGCGTGCGGTCTATGTTTGTGTTTGGAGCTCCGTCGAATTGATTCATTAATCCTTGATTTTCTTCTTTACCACTCAATTATAAACAGGCACTTTCTATTTTTATTAGGGCTGTGTATTGGCAAGAATCTGGCGATACGATACGTATCACGATACATGGGTCACGATTCAATATATTGCAATATATTTCGATACTGTGCATAAGGCGATATATTGCGATTTTTTTTTTTTTCTTCTTTTTTTAAAGTAGGACTATAATTTTAGAAAAAGTATTATTTTTTTTAAAAAAAGACATGATGTGCATAAAAGTCAAACAAGTTTACTTTAGGTAAACAATTCAGTACACAGAAAATCAAACTGCCAGTTTGGGGTTGTGGTTCACAGGTTCTTAGTGAGCAAATTTGTATATGCTCAAGTAGGCCATAATAAAAGAAAATACATACCCCCTGTCACAATACATAACACATACACATTATGGGTGATGTTATTCATCATTATAATTATTTATGTGTCAATAAAAAAAATGCTTGCACTTTTCCTAGTACACAGGGTAGGCTACGTCCAACACGTTTTGTGTTGCAAAAACACGAACACAATTCCTAAAGGAAACATTGAGGAACAAATGTAGCTAAATAGTCAGTTAAAGAAAATACATAGGCCCTGACTGTCTGTGACATCTAGGCTAATGCATAACACATAAGGTGCAATGAGGTGCCATCGTCATTAAAAAAATGCTTGCACTATTATTAATACACATCCAACACAACATACCGTAAAACTTCAAATAATAGCCGAGTCCCAAATAGAAGCATGTCTCTTTTACACGCCTGGTGTGGCAACAGGTTTGGGTAAATAAAGGCCGGTCTCAAATAAGGCCGGGTCTGTTTTGTAGTTTCGGGTTGTATTTAATCTTCTAAAACCCGTCAGATCGTCCGCTTTTTGGCACCGCCAAAGCAAATTTGTGTCCCGCCAAAGCCTTTTTTGATCGGTGAGTGATGTAGAATGACTGCTGCGCAAACGAGCAGAGAGAGAGAGAGCCCCGGCCGCGCGCGCACTCGCACGTCTTCAAACACGCGCGCTGTCTTGCTCATGATTTCTATGGTCTTGCTCTCTCTCCCTCGCGCATATATTAATCAAAATAGGATGACACTAGTGGTGCGTCTCAGCATAGCCATCTAGTGGTAGGGATTTAAACACAACATACCGGTAAACGGGAACCACGGTCCCATGAATACTTTTGCTTGTAAAAAAAAAAAAAAAAAAAAAAAAAAAATCGATATTGCGTTTTTGAAAATCGATACAGTATTGCGAAATAAAATATCGCGATACTCAAGTGTATCGATTTTTTCTTACACCCCTAATTTTTATATCATGTGAACTTATCCTCGATAATATTCCTTATAAAAAAAACAATCGGATTGCTTTGATATCGCTATTTAGATCCAACTTTCCGAATCTCGGCTACTAGCCTTTAGCCCGCTAGCATTTCACGCGTGGCCTCGCGCCTATCGAGCGTCTCATTACACCCGTTTCTCTGAAAGCTTCTCTGAAAGTAGAGACACACATTGATTGTGCTTAGAGCCCGCATCAACGGGGCATAAGCACATGCGCGTGCGGTCTGTGTTTGTGTTTGGAGCTCCGTCGAATTGATTCATTAATCCTTGATTTTCTTCTTTACCACTCAATTATAAACAGGCACTTTCTATTTTTATATCATGTGAACTTATCCTCGATAATATTCCTTATAAAAAAACAATCGGATTGCTTTGATATTGCTATTTAGATCCAACTTTCCGAATCTCGGCTACTAGCCTTTAGCCCGCTAGCATTTCACGCGTGGCCTCGCGCCTATCGAGCGTCTCATTACACCCGTTTCTCTGAAAGCTTCTCTGAAAGTAGAGACACACGTTGATTGTGCTTAGAGCCCGCATCAACGGGGCATAAGCACATGCGCGTGCGGTCTGTGTTTGTGTTTGGAGCTCCGTCGAATTGATTCATTAATCCTTGATTTTCTTCTTTACCACTCAATTATAAACAGGCACTTTCTATTTTTATATCATGTGAACTTATCCTCGATACTATTCCTTATAAAAAAAACAAAAAAAAACAATCGGATTGCTTTGATATCGCTACTTAGATCCAACTTTCCGAATCTCGGCTACTAGCCTTTAGCCTGCTAGCATTTCACGCGTGGCCTCGCGCCTATCGAGCGTCTCATTTTACACCCGTTTCTCTGAAAGGATACGGGTTATATCCATCATTTCAGTCCTAAAATAGTAGTGATATTGGTAGTATCACTACTAATTTACTGTTCATCTGTTATAATGGCGAACATATCGGATGTGTGTCTAACGTTACCTCTGAGTGCAGGTGAGGACACATTCGAGCTGATTTCGGTACGATTGGAGCTGGAGTCGGTGGAGAAGCAGATTCGTGTTCTGCTGGAGAAGCAAGCCGAGCTGCGAGATCGGCGATCAGCGCTTGAAACATCACGCGCCGATGCTCACAAGTCAGTGGTTAGTAACTTTTTGACTTTGACTCCGACTTTGTCTACTCCGTGCGTTTCTCTGCCCAGGAGGATGCGATCATCTCTGCCTTCAATCACTCCTGCACCCTGGGTCACGACACGAGCCAGGACCAGAGCAAGAACCTCTCCCCCCCTCCCGGTCTTCGAGATCTCCACCCGGAACCGCTTCTCCCCTCTTCGCGAGTTGGAACGCGACGACGCCGTGATCATCAGCACTTCCATGGTCCGCCATGTCCGTGCTACCTCGGGTAAAGGTAAGGTGCGCACTCACTGCTTTCCTGGTGCTCGTGTTCTTGATGTCGCTGCGCAGGTTCCCGAGATCCTGAACGGTGACGAGCGCGTCGGAGCTGTCGTGCTGCACGCGGGGACGAATGACATCAGGCTGCGGCAGACGGAGGTTCTGAAGAAGGACTACAGGAGCCTGATCGAGACGGTACGCAGCACATCGCCTAGAGCAACGATCGTCGTGTCTGGACCGCTTCCCACGTACCGACTTGGACAAGAAAGGTTCAGTAGATTATTTGCTTTAAATGAATGGTTAATGTCATGGTGTAATGAACAGAAACTGCTCTTTGTAAATAATTGGAATCTGTTTTGGGAGCGACCTAGGCTCTTCCGTCCTGATGGTCTGCACCCCAGCAGAGTCGGAGCGGCTGTTCTGTCGGACAACATCTCCAAGACGCTACACACCATCCGACTAGTAATCAAAGTCCAAATCACAGTCTTTGCTGTCCCAACTTAATTGATATAAGTACCAATGTAGAACATTATATAGAAACTGTGTCTATTCCTCGCTTAGTGAAGCCAAACAACAAATCTACTGTAAGATCTAGCAAGACTATTATTGTAATTAAACCAGAAAATCAAAATATCAGTGAACAAAAACAATTTCTAAAGCTAGGTCTTCTAAACATTAGATCGCTCACACCTAAGGCGGTTATTGTAAATGAAATGGTCACAGATAATAATTTCGATGTTCTGTGCCTTACTGAAACCTGGCTTAAACCAAATGATTATTTCGGTCTAAATGAGTCTACTCCACCAGGATACTGTTATAAGCATGAGCCCCGTCTGATCGGTCGTGGCGGCGGTGTTGCAACAATCTATAGAGATATTCTTAATGTTACTCAGAAAACTTGTCATAGGTTTAATTAGTTTGAAGTACTTGTGCTAAATGTTACGCTCTTAGATGTAAGAAAGAAATCCTTATTATCTATAGCCTTGGCTACCGATATATAGACCTCAGGGCCATATGCTGATTTCCTAAAAGATTTTGCAGACTTTCTCTCAGAGCTATTGGTCAACGTCGATAAAGCAATAATTGTTGGCGTACTTTAACATACACGTAGATAATACAAATGATGCGTTAGGGGCTGCGTTTACAGATCTATTAAACTCTTTTGGGGTGAAGCAAAACGTCAGTGGTCCCACTCATCGTCTAAATCATACACTAGATTTAATTATATCATATGGAACCGATCCAACCGATATAGATATTATACCGCAAAGTGACGATCTCACTGATCATTACATGGTAACTTGCATAATACGCACTGCTGAAATTTGTCATGTTGCACCACGTTATCGACCAGGCAGAACAATCCTTCCAACCACTATAGATAGATTCTCAAATAGCTTACCTGATCTATCTCAGCTGCTCAGTAAACCCAAACAATCAGATGAACTAGAGGAAATGACTAGCAGTATGAGCAACATTTTCTCTAGTACACTAGATATTGTTGCACCAATTAGATTAAAAAAGGTTAGAGAGAAAACTAAAGCACCATGGTACAACAGTGCTACGCATGCTATCAAGAGAGAAACTCGTAAATGGAAACGAACTAATTTAGAGGTCTTCAGAATCGCGTGGAAAGACAGTATGTCACGTTATAAAAGGGCTCTAAAATCAGCCAGGGCTGAGCATATCCGCAAACTAATATAAAATAACCAAAATAATCCAAGGTTTTTATTTAACACCGTGGCTAGACTAACAAATAATCAGACATCTCCAGAGCAAAATATTCCGTTACAATATAGTAGTAATGATTTTATGAATTACTTCAATGAGAAAATAGAAAGCATCCGAAACACTATTGTAAATGTACAATCCTCTATGGTGTCTTATGACTCGGCCTCAATTATGGCCCCTCTAGAACAACTACACCGCTTTACAACTATAGGACAGGAAGAACTAAATAAACTTATCATTGCATCTAAACCAACAACATGTTTATTAGATCCAATACACACTAAACTACTTAAAGAAGTGTTACCTGTAGTGGAAGAGCCTCTTCTCAATATTATTAACTCGTCCTTATTTTTAGGTCATGCTCCAAAAATATTCAAGCTGGCAGTAATAAAACCTCTCATTAAGAAACCGCAATTAGATCCAAATAACCTAGCAAATTACAGACCCATCTCAAATCTTCCATTTATGTCTAAAATACTAGAAAAAATTGTGTCTGCTCAATTGTGCTCTTTCTTGCAAGAAAATGATATCTATGAAAAATTTCAGTCGGGATTCAGACCGCATCATAGCACAGAAACTGCGCTAGTTAAAATTACAAATGATTTACTCTTAGCCTCTGACCAAGGCTGTATCTCAATACTAGTTCTACTTGATCTTAGTGCTGCGTTCGACACTATAGATCATAAAATACTCTTAGATCGACTACAAAACTACACTGGTGTCCAGGGACAGGCATTAAGCTGGTTTAGATCGTACTTATCAGACCGTTACCATTTTGTCTGTTTAAATGGGGAAAAATCGAAGATAACATCAGTAGACTATGGAGTGCCGCAAGGATCGGTGTTAGGCCCTCTGCTATTCTCAATATATATGCTGCCACTTGGTAATATTATAAGAAAACATGGAATTAATTTTCACTGTTATGCTGATGACACTCAATTATATATCTCATCACGACCAGATGAAAACACTAACTTATCTAACTTGACAGAGTGTCTAAAAGATATAAAATTCTGGATGACGTGTAATTTCCTGCTATTAAATTCAGATAAAACGGAGGTACTACTTATTGGTCCAAAAAACTACCCACAAAATCCCTTACAATACAACTTTAATTTAGAAGGATGTCCTGTTACTCTATCCACTACAGTAAAAGACCTGTGTTATACTAGACCGCAACTTGACTTTCGAAAATCATATTTCATATGTTACAAGAACAGCCTTTTTCCACCTTAGAAACATTGCTAAGCTACGTAACATGCTATCTGTTTCAGATGCAGAAAAGTTAGTTCATGCATTCATGACCTCGAGACTAGATTACTGTAATGCTTTATTAGCTGGTTGTCCTGCATCCTCAATAAACAAGCTACAGTTAGTGCAAAATGCAGCCGCTAGAGTTCTTACTAGATCAAGAAAATATGATCATATAACACCAATTTTATCATCTCTACACTGGTTACCTATTAAGTTCCGTATCAACTACAAAGTATTACTATTGACTTATAAAGCTCTAAATGGATTAGCTCCTGTGTATTTAACAGACCTTCTATCGCCCTACAATCCATCGCGCTCTTTAAGATCACAAAATTCGAGGCTTCTGGTCGTTCCTAGGATATCTAAGTCTACTAAAGGAGGGAGGGCGTTCTCACATTTATCTCCTAAACTCTGGAATAGCCTTCCTGATATTGTTCGAGATTCAGACTCGCTGTCCCAGTTTAAAACTAGATTAAAGACGCATCTCTTTAACCAAGCATTCACTTAATGCTTACCTTTTATACTACTTCTGAATCAGTTCGAATGCATTAATATTCTGAACATCAGCTATGCTAATTATTTCCCATCTGTCTTTCTGCTGTTATCGCTAGCGAATAGAGAGTTATTCGCTAGTCCCGAGGTAAATAGCGTTCGTCAGCTCCAGTTTGTATCCAGCCTCTCACGGAGACTTCAGATGCCCCAACACCTGTGATGAGACGACTAAACGCCTGTGGAGAGACGACTCGACGCCTGTGAAGAGACGACTAAACACCGGCGACATGTTATGCCTAAATTTATACATGATTAACTAACTGTATTTTTCTTTGTACATTTCTGAAATGCACTTTCTGTAAAGCTGCTTTGAGACAATGTGTATTGTGAAAAGCGCTATACAAATAAACTTGAATTGAATTGAATTTTTATATTTCACATGTAACACTGAAATACTTCCAAAGGATTGTATTTAAGATTGATTAATATTAGCAAAAATTACACAATGGTTGACCTCAATAAAAATTCCAATCACCCACATATAAGCATTTATCTGAAATATAATATGTTTAATATATAAACCAGGCATATGCAGCTGCAGGGGTGACTCCTATACAACAACACACACAAACACAAGCGCAAGCCGCACAATGTCTGGAAGTGACAAATAGGCATTTTACCAACGCTAATTATGGCTTTGAATTGGCGGATCTGACAAAGATAAGACTGGGTGGTTTGGAAGAAGTAATTGTACAGAGTAGAACATAAACAAAACCTCCCTCATTGACTTGACAACCGACTCACTGCTTTCGGTCTCAATACAACCAATGGATCAATCAAAAAAAAAAAAATGAAATAAAATGCATTTTTTTTTTAATTTGAAGATAAGCGAGCATATATGCAAATGTTACATTTAAGATCCATTCAGGTGATTCTTGCAGTACAGTGGTGATTATTTTCAGTTTCTTTCTATGCTGTAATGGTATTGTACATTCTGTATTAACTCTGTCCTGACTCCCTCCTCTCCAATTATCCTCCACTTATTCATAACAAATGGATAGAAAATACTTTGGTAAAATAGCAAAGTACTGGAGATTCCACAACAGTTGTAGCTTCACTTAAGCAATGGTAGGTGAATATAACAAAATTTTTCAGAGACATAAAAAATACAAAGCTATTTATCAGTATTACCGGTATTCAGTATGTTTGGCATTTCATTTCAGATAAATACAGGTACAAGAGGAATGCAATGTACCAATGCAACGTCCAGAAGCCTGTTTAGTTTACCGTCACCATTTTACAGACCCTTTTACACGAAAGCATTTATTTGAATTTGTCTAATTTTCTCCACACTCAAGACATGGGCACATTCGGTCATCTCCATTATATAATAATCCTAGAGTGGCCAGCTGAATATGTGCTAAAAGATATTTGTAAGATTGAAGGCCAATGTACAGTATTTCCCCGAAAAAATCAGAAAGGATTTTCTTTGGGTTCATGCTTTTATAGTTGAGATATGTGGGCTTGTGGAATACATTCAAATATGTTAACACAATCATCCTATTTTCAGTTTGAATGGATTTGATAGTAAATTGCCCAATTTATTGACTGAACATCTTGACAAACCTTTCAATCACTATGGCCTTGGGCAAAGAGCTAGGCTGGATGACCTTCAAACCTAACCTATATGATATTTGGTGTAATTT
Organism: Chrosomus eos; assembly: GCA_036326025.1. Classification (NCBI taxonomy): domain Eukaryota; kingdom Metazoa; phylum Chordata; class Actinopteri; order Cypriniformes; family Leuciscidae; genus Chrosomus; species Chrosomus eos. The sequence goes on along the minus strand of CM070818.1, from coordinate 43,247,519 downwards.
AAATCTAGCATCTCCCAACCATCAAGCATGACTCACAGAGCACACTGAATATGTCTCAAAGCCACATTCTAGTCCCTGCCATAACTCGTTCTACATACAGTACATTTTGGAACTGGTCCATCATTAATTTTGGACCTTTATTGTCCAGATACAAATTGTATTGGTATTGATTCTAAACTTTGACCTTTTATTACATGATTTTTTTTCATTTAATCTTTCCCTATGATACCATGGCCCAGTTTCACAGACATGATTTAGACTAAGCCAGGAATGGGCCTTAGTGCCCTTAGAAAAAGAAAAGAAAAAAAAACATTACTGGTGTGCATGTATCTTGAGACAAAATGCCACTGACATATTTTAAGATATGTCCGTGCAAGTTGCTTTTAGTTAAAACAGCTCAAACATGCATTTTAGTCTGGGACTAGCTTAAGCCATGTCTGTGAAACTGGGGAAGTATCATGTGTCTCATAGATGACATTTGCTGACTTTACAGCTGCTAGAAAAAAAGCTATTATCAAAGTCTGGTTCAAACCTGATTCCAAATCTTCTAGATTAGATCCTGTTTAGGGGATACACCGATCATGGTTTTTCATGGCCAAATAGGATTGCAATTTCTTTCTTTAAGTAAATGTATATGTTATTTATTTGCTCTATTACAGTACAGGTCAAACTGGCCTAAAAAAAATCTCTGTAGTCGTTTTAAATGAGTGGCAAGCACTGCAATTTAATCACGATCCAAACAAAGATGCTGTATGTACCGTAGGTGTGAGAAGTTATTTTTTATTTAAATTTGTATCATTTCAAGATTTAAAGCAAAAACAGAATGGTCTGACTTTAGCTTTGTAAAATTATGCAACAAAACATACCTGCAGAAAACAAAAACTGCAGACAGACTGAATAAAAATGCAAATTCACTCTCTGACAGTAAGTGGCGCTTATAGAACAGCAGCGATATAGCGTTTCCTTTCTTACCACTGTACACAAAGCAGCACTACACTTATAAACACTACTTTAATAGGCATTATACCAAGGTAAGAGGAAAGAAAATGCCATATAAACTTTTATAAACACAGTCAGTTCCCTACATTCATATAACCCCCCACCCCCAATTCAATTTTAGATTTTTCTTCCAATATTAAATAGAACCACATCTAACAGAGTGATAGAAACAATGGCTATAGGCGAAAATACCTATCCTCAGTCAGTTTGGGTCAAAATATGGGTCACGACCACATAAAAAGATTACTGAAGCTGGTTTCTAATACCACCTCATGTGTTCTGTTAGGATTATACAGCATTATTAATCCAGAATGGACAGATACTATGAGGGCTATTCTGATACATCATGCTTTATAAAGTCATATAAATAACAGCACTTGTTCCCTTGTGACATAAACAAACATGATAATGGCATGCAAATCTCAGACACAGGCTGTGGTAAAATGCTCTTCTGTTCCTCCCTGACTGTTCCTTCAAAGGAAATTCTCTGGTATCACTGCAAACCAAAGCAGCAGCCCGTTTATAAAATATCATGCTGGCATTGTGGCCAGACAGGCTCTTAGACTTTATCAGAGAGCACTAGGCACTTTTGTGTGTCTCGGCATTTAATAACAGATCAGGTGAGAACATACAAGATAATGCAATGTTGTTTTAGTTCATGTCAGGCAGAGTCTCAGATGAATACAAGAGAACATTATTTCTTCATATTGCTATATTTGAGGCATGGAACCTTGTGGTATTTGGAGAAAACTAGTGTGGATTGTCAAAACTAGCCAGATAACTAGAAAGCTATTCAGACTAATCGGGGGAAATGTCACAACTCATTAAGTTGGCTTGAGAAAGCCAACTTACTGAAATCCTATTTAAACTTATTATTATTCTTCTGAGACTAAAATTTCTATATCAAACTAGTCCTAGAGCTTTAACTTTACAAACTCCAAACTCGGGTCAGACCTTCAGAATGTTCTGACTCGAGTTGCTATATCTTTTCAGATTGATTTGACTTTCAGTTTTCTTAAAAATTAATATTAAAAATCATAAAATCCCATTGACTTTCATTGCAACAGTTCAAATTGAGCCAAGACTACGGTGGCCCAGTATGTACAACACAAAAACTCAAATCTAAATTCCCTGAAGCCCTAGACTCAATTAAAGGTTCTCTAAGCGATCCTGGGTGACATCACTTCTTGTTGACGTTCGAACTATTGTCAAACAAAACGGAGGCTAGCTAGACCCTCCCTCCTCCTCATCCGCGCACTAACTCCTCAAACCCCACCCCCAAACCATTCTTGTCGGTTATTGGCTGGAACAGTTTGTTATGTTTCGTAGCGCGGGTTGCTAAAGTTTATTTTTGTAGCCGTTTGTGGAGCCTGGGGTGCCTGCAGAGACTGCGTTTTTTACAGTGTGTTCAGGGCACAGGCAGCTAGCGGATAGTGAGGAGATGTTTGCTGTATGTGACAAAAAATGTTTTGGCCTTAAAAACGCGTGACATCGCTTAGAGCACCTTTAAACTACCATTCTATATGTACTAATGAACTATTATCTATCTAATCTTTTTTCTTTATTTCTGACTAATTTTTTTTGTTTCTATTTAATCTTTCTTTCTAACTAATCTTTCTTTCATTCTAACTAATCTATCTTTCATTTTAACTCCTCTATCTTTCCTTTTAACTAATCTATCTTTCTTTCTAACTAACTAATATTTATTTATTTATTTCTAACTAATCTATCTTTCTTTCTCTCTTTCTTTTTTCTTTCTTTCTTTCTAAGTAAGATAGATAGATAGATAGATAGATATATAGATAGATATCTTTCTTTTAAACTAATCTTTCTTTCTTTTTTCTTTCTTTCTTACTAATCTTTCTTTACTTTCTAACTAATCTTTCTTTCTCTCTTTCTAACTAATCTGTCTTTCTTTCTTTCTTTCCTTCTAACTAATCTTTCTTTCTATCTAATTTATCTTTCTTTCTTTTAACTAATCTATATTTTTTTCTTTCTAACTAATATTTCTTTCTAACTTACTAATATTTATTTATTTCTAACTACAGTAATCTTTCTTTCTAACTAATCTATCTATCTTTCTTTCTTTCTAACTAAAATAAGATAGATATCTTTCTTTCAAACTAATCTTTCTTTCTTTATTTTTTGTCTTTCTTTCTTTCTAACTAACTAATATTTATTTATTTATTTCTAACTAATCTTTCTTTCTTTCTAACTAAATTATATAGATAGATATCTTTTTTAAACTAATCTTTTTCTTTTTTCTTTCTTTCTCTTTCTTTCTTTCTTTCTTTCTTTCTTTCTCTTTCTTTCTTTCTTTCTTTCTTTCTTTCTTCTTCAATCTTTCTTTCTACCTAATCTATCTTTCTTTCTTTCTCTCTACCTAATTCTTTCTTTCTTTCTTCTTCTTTCTTTCTTTCTTTCTCTCTTACTAATTCTTTCTTTTCTTCTTTCTTTCTTTCTTTCTTTCTTCTTTTCTTTCTTTCTTTCTTTCTTTCTACCTAATCTATCTTTCTTTCTTTCTCTCTACCTAATCTTTCTTCTTCTTTTTCTTTCTCTTCTTCTTTCTTTTCTTTCTTCTAATTTTCTTCTTTCTTTTCTTTCTTTCTTTCTTCTTTCTTTCTAACTAATCTTCTTTTCTTCTATCTTTTCTTTCTTTCTAACTATCTTTCTAATATACTTTCTTTCTAACTATCATCTTTCTTTCTAACAATCTATTCTTCTTTCTTTCTAACTAATCTTTCAATTTTCTTTTTCTAACTTTCTATCTTTTTTTCTTTTCTAACTAATCCTATCTATTTCTTTCTAAACAATTTCTATCTATCTTTCTTTCTTTCTAACTATTTGTCCTCTTTCTAACTAATCCTTTTTCTTTTCTTTCTTTCTTTCTTTCTTCTTTTTTTTTTTTTCTTTTTTTTTTTTCCTTTTCTTTCTAACGAATCTATCTATCTTTCTTTCTAACAAATCCTATTTTTCTTTCTTTCTAATTTTCTACATCTTTCTTTCTTTCTAACTAATCCTTCTTTCTTTCTTTCTAACTAATCTTCTTTCTTATCTTTCTTTCTTTTTTCTACTTCATCTTCTTTCAACTATCTTCTTTCTTTCTAACTAATCTATCTTTCTTATCTCTTCTTCTTTTCTAACTAACATCTTTCTTTCTTTCAATAATCTAATCTTTCTTTCTACTACTTCTATCTTTCTTTCTTACTAATCTATTCTTTTATCTTCTTTCTAACTAATCTATCTTTCTTTTACTAATTCTTTTTTTTTCTAACTAATCTATCCTTTCTTTCTAACTATTCTATCTATCTTTCTTTCTTTCTTTCTAACTAATCTATCTTTCTTTCTAACTAATCTTCTTTTCTTTCTAACTAATCTATCTTTCTAACTAATCTCTGTATTCTTTCTAACTATCTATCTCTTTCTTTCTAACTAATCTATCTATCTTTCTTTCTATCTAATCTTCTATCTATCTTTCTTTCTACTAATCTATCTATCTATCTTTCTTTCTAACTAATCTGTCTTTCTTTCTTTCTAACTAACTATCTTCTTTCTAACTAATCTATCTTTCTTCTTTTTTCTAACTAATCTATCTTTCTTTTTTCTAACTAATCTTCTTTCTTCTTAACTAATCTATCTTTCTTTCGAATAATTTCTTTCTTTCTTTCTTTCTAACTAATCTGTTTCTTTCTTTCTTCTTTCTAACTATTCTATCTATCTTTCTTTTAACTAATCCTTCATCTTCTTTCTAACTAATCTCTGATCTTCTTTCTAACTAATCTATCTTTCTTTCTAACTAATCTATCTTTCTTATATCTTATTCTACCTAATCTTCTTTCTCTCTTTCTTTTCTTTCTTTCTTTTCTTTCTTTCTTCTTCCTTTCTTTACTTTCTTTCTTTCTTTCTAATCTTTCTTTCTAACTAATCTTTCTTTCATTGAAACTATCTATCATTTATCTATATTTCTACCCAATCTTTCCTTTCTTTCTAACCAATTGTTTTCTTTCTTTCTAACTATTCTTTCATTCTAACTAATCCATCAATCAAACTTCAAACTACTTTAAACTTCTTCAAACTCTCTGGTCCGGCTTTCTCAAGCCAACTTAGTTTGTCTCATCAAACTTTTTTTTCTAGTTGTAATTTATCCCCATGCTTGTGGAGTATCTTTTATTGCTAACTTGGCATACACATAACATTATCACATTCCTATAATTCACATCCGTTAAAGGATTGTTAGGTTGCATAAATTAGGTCAACCGGAAACAGGAACACTTCTCATAACTCCTGATTTTACATCGTAAGAATGGCATCAACGCTAATATTAGTCACTCTGTGTCTATCCCGGGGTTACCATAGTCAGCCAGATCCAGTCCATATTTACATTTACATTTATTCATTTAGCTGACACTTTTATCCAAAGCGACTTACAATTGCTACATTTCAGAGGTCGCACGCCTCTGGAGCAATTAGGGGTTAAGTGTCTTGCTCAGGGACACATTGGTTTCGACACAGTGGATTCAAACCTGGGTCTCTCACCCCCAAGGCATGTGTCTTATCCACTGCGCCATCACCACCCCATATCCACATCAGATGGTGGACCTGCACCTAAACACGACCTCAACGCGTCAGCAGAGATCCTGTCAACTAGACAATCCCCTGTGAAGGCCTTGTCGACATGACAGCCATCAGCACAGATCCTCACTAGAGACCACAAGAACCAGACAGGTCCTCCGCACAGACCCCATGGCCAGCTTCGGCTCCATGATGAATATAATCTTCAAGCAAAAGGAACTGGATGAATATTTAAATGCCACCAATCCCAATCTGATGGGAGTTTGGATTCATTGCCACTGTAGCCTCTGGCTTGCTTAGTTGGGGACACTTAATATTCAACAATATTATTGATCTGACTGCACTGACATGACATGTGAGAACTGAACTGAGAAGGACGATGACATCATTTTTTTGCAGAATTGCTTCACAGATTATATTAATTAATTTAGTAATTGATGATCTTTACAACAGAACTGAATCAACACAGAACTGACTTCAGCCAAAATGCATTATTTTCCTGTTATCACTGTGAAGCTACTTTGAAACAATCTGTATTGTATTAAGTACTATATAAATAAAAGGTGACTTGTCTCATCTTGCACTGTGTGAACACAGACAGGTCGGGCAAGGGCGCTCTGTGGGTCTCTGTGGATCCGTGGGTTAGTAACTAACGGATATGCTTTGCAGCACTTTAGAAGTTATGTTACATAATATTATGATACATTCACAGTATCAGTCATTGTACCAGTCATCATGATGTTAACTACTAGGCATGTTTTTTATTATTTCTTTTATACATTCATTTTGACAATAATAAAAAATAAAATTACCAGATAAAACATTTGGTATAATTTTTTTTTTATGTTTTATATTCCATGTTTTTTATATTGTATTAATATACCACTCATTACAACAAAAATGTGTCAATGAATTCAAGAAACAGCACTTTCGATACTTAAAGAATTGAAAAACACTGGTAGGGCTGTTTGCTTTTTTGAGTCCAGGATGACTATAGATTGGAGGTTTCTTTATGTGCACTAATCTCTACATAACAGGATTTTATTCGGGAGAAAAAAATCACAATCTGAGTAGCAAATACACAATAGGCACTTGCTAAACCTTGCAACTACACAGCAAGAATGTCCACCTCCCTGATCTGCATTAGGATTTATTACCTTCACACTGAATCATCCTGATCAGAGAGCCATGGAATTTAGCCATGGAAATCAGATTATTATCAGGGACACCTGTGACACTAAGCAGACATTCAGGGCAGGCTACGTTCAGACTGTTAGTCCAAATCCGATTTTGTGCATATCCGACTGAATCCGATCAGATTTAGCAAGTGTGAACGGCAAAAAAAAAAAAAAATGTTTACACATTCTTTCGAGCTACATTCATCTGTGGTTGAAATCCCATTCATCCCATTCATTTCTGGAAATCTGTTTCAGTCTGACTGCACTGATCAGATTTCGCATGGATTATGTGACTTTCTCACACCACGTAAAACGTATATGTTAGATTTTGTTACAGGAAACTGGCTGAAAATCGCTGCAGAAAAAAGGTTGTGTTGTTGCAAAGTATCGGACGAGCAGACAATGACAATATAACGGAGACATGTTTTGAAACCGGCGGAGAGGACAGCACAGAATAAACCCTTGCATAGCAGCGTCCTACGGTTATGCCTCCTATGTTGTAAATAAGACAACATCTGTATTGCAAACCCAATCCATGTTGCAGTTGCTGTTGTTGTTGTTTTTTAGTTGTTTTTGAGTGTGCCTACCAATGCAACATCATTGACATAGAAACCAATGCAGCTATTCTGGAAAATGAAAGAGCTGCATGGACACACAAATCAGATCTGAACAGTTTTGATACACAATGTGGATTGTGTGGACTGTCAATAGTTTTAGATCAGATTACAATCGGATACACAAATAATCGGGTTTGGACTGACAGTCTGAACGTAGCCTCAGAGAGCCCAGAGATGCAGTACAGGAGAAAGATGAGCAATCTTTATTGCACTAGTTTGTGGTATATAGTTCATTCATTTATCAAAAGTGTTCTGAGGTGAGAAAGGTTATTTAAGTTTACATCCAGAAACCAGTTTCATATTTGAATTCTGAGAACTGTTTACTGTATTTGCTTTACTTTAATGATACTGAAACAACATCTTTGCCCAAGGATTTGTCTGAGAACAAGAAACTACTATCAAACACAAACTGACCGTTACTGTACAACGCCTAGAAAGACAAACATACTCCTGAATAACATGACTAAGACCTTACCAGGCACAGCCAAAGACTAGCTTGGACTAAAACCAAAATGCTGGCTTTGGTACGATACCAGCCTGTAGTACCTCACTATAGTACTGAGGTTTAACACAAAAACAACTAAACAAGCTGAATGTGACTGAAGAAAAGCAAAGCTGAAGTTTTATAAGCTCAAATGGTCGCCTTGCTCTTGCTCTCAAGGCGACCATTTGAGCTTATAAAACTTAAACTTTGTCATTTTTTTTTTAAATGAGCGATTGTTTTGCTTGATAAGACCCTTATTCTTCGTCTGGAATCGTTTAAAGCCCTTTGAACAGTTTGCACTGAAACTGTCTTTTGGACCTTGAACTGTTTGGTTCCCATTGAAGTCCATTATATGGAGAAAAATCCTGGAATGTTTTCATTAAAAACCTTAATTTCTTTTCGACTGAAGAAAGAATGACGTGGATATCTTGGATGACATGGGGGTGAGTAAATTATCAGCAAAAGTTTCTTTAAAAGTGAACTACTCCTTTAAGATTTTATTGAGGATTACAGCAAATGGTTTAGATAAAAAAACAAAAACAATAACAAAAGCAGCGTTCTCTAAGTGCTTTCTTCCATATCAGTGTCGTGCATTAACCCCATAAATGCTGAAGCAAAGGAAAGAACAGATCACATCACAAATATCACAACTATTCAGAGCTTGACTGCTCAGTACATATCAAAATGCTTGTCTGTTGCAACATTGCTGTCGTATATAGTCGGCACTGCATCATCTTTTATTTCAGTCTCTCTGAAAATCCTGCGCAGAACGGTGTTTTGTTTAAAAACAAATGAAGCAAACAACAAACAAACAAACAAACAAACAACAAACAAACAAACAACGTGTCTTAATTACGCGATCTGGAACCTCATTAAAGTATAAAGTAATGTGAAAGATCACAAGTAAGACAATGCAAAGACTGTTTTTCCACAACTTGGCACTACAAAACATCTTGAAATTCTCAAAGGCATCCCTATTGTTTTGTTGCTGGAGTACTCCGGTGTTTGCGTCTCTCTTTTATTTAATACTACATGCTATGCAGGAATCGGTGGGTGAGGCTAAAGAGGCCATCATTTTAAAATTATGTTATCATTTACTCACTCTCTTTAGACCTTTGTTCAACTTCAAGGGACTTGCATAAATCACATCAAATATGGTAAACATCAACATACACGTGGGTATGAGGTATGTGCGTTGATCCCAATCTGAATTCTGATGCAGCCTGGTTTCTCCCACTTTTTTTTTTTCTCCATTCTGTCACCTGATGGAGTTTGGGTTCCTTGCCACTGGCTCTCTTAGTTGGGAACACTTAATATTCAACAATATTATTGATATGACTGCACTCACACTGCTGTATGAGAACTATACTGAGCTGGACGATGACATCATTTTTTTTTTTCAGAACTACTTTACAGATTAAATGAACTAATTAAATAATTGATGATCTTTACATTGGAACTGAATCAACACAGAACTGACTTTAGCTGAACAATAGCTGAAATGCATAATTTTCCTGTTATCACTGCAAAGCTGCTTTGAAACAATCTGTATTGTATAAAGTACTATTTAAATAATGGTGACTTGACTTCAATGTTTATGTCTATGTTGCTGTTACGTTCCCCTCACCGTCTAGGGGTCGCGAGGGGAGGTAACCAAGAAAGTAAAACAAAATAAAAGCGAGAACACACTTCAATCCTCTGTCCCAGAGTGAAGACAATTCCAGATGATATGTATATCAGAAAAAGGATTTTATTTACAGCAAAAAGAGGAAATAAGGAACAGATCAGATGATTCTAGGGAGCATTGGCTCAGGGGAGAGCAAGGCCTAAAATAACAAACAAAACACCCCACTAACTAATTTTGGGAGGAGTCCTAACTAACCTATGAAGGGTTAAACAAAAATAAATAAACACAAAACTTCCCTCAACTCCCTTACTATACAAAAACAGGGTCAAAACAGTATTCAACAAAAAAAAAGGCACTCACCCCCTACAGCTTCCCTTACAACAGTAAGTGGTAAACAGGAAATAAAAAAAAACACGATTGCTTCTGCTTAGGTTTTAGGTGCACTGAGAACAAGATCTCTTACAACAGATTACTGCTAAAATGAGTTAGCCACTGCTAACTCCCACCTGCAGTCTATAAGTAACAACAGCAGAAAAAGGTAAGCTACAGTGTTCAATCTGGAGCAGGGGAGAAATGCGTCTCCCTCTGCAAATGCTGGACTGCATCCTTATACACTCGTCTCAGGTACACTCACTAATGAGGGACAGGTGCTGATGATTAAGCCTGAGAGCGAGTAGAGTAGAGAGAGAGAACGGGAGACAGCAAGCAAACACAAACACAGGGCACATAACCACACCCACACTGTTGTTCAGAAACAAAGTAAATCAAAAAGGATCAGAGAAAAAATACATATAATAATATAAACAAATAAATGAATGAATACGTCCTTGGACGTAACACTAGATAAATAACTGATTGAATACGTCGATGGATGTAACACCCCCACCATTAAGAATACAGACCAGGAACCAAAGTATTATCTACTTACATACTTTCAACTTTGTAGACTTATAAGTTTACACAACACCTAAATCTCAATCTCCCCAGATCTGGAAAGAGCATCAGCCACGACATTATCAGTGCCCTTGATGTGCTGAATCTGGATATTGTAGTCCTGTAATTTGAGGGCCCAGCGCAGCAAACGCTGGTTACAAGAGGACATGTTGGAGAGAAAGGTCAAAGGGTTATGGTCTGTATACACCGTTATGGGAACTGCACTGCTCCCAAGATACACTTCAAAATGCTGCAGGGCCCACATTAAGGCCAAGGCTTCCTTTTCAATGGTGCTATATGATCTCTGGTGTTTCAAGAATTTCCGAGAGAAGTAGGATACAGGGTGTTCAACACAGTGAGCATCCTCCTGGATCAGCACAGCTCCAGCACCAGAAGCGCTGGCATCCACTTGCAGCTTAAAAGGTAGTTCAAAGTTAGGTGCTGCCAGCACAGGAGCATTACATAGGAGATATTTTGCTGCTTCAAAAGCTCTGTCACATTCACAATTCCATTTAAAAACTCTTGATTAACAACTTGCTGGATCTGCTCTGGGTTTAAATGGGCAAGAAAAGGCAAGTCTTCCATCACAGCAGAGTTTTGCAATCTTCCACCAGTTTGTACACTGGCTTGCATGGTCTCTTCCACATCTGACACATTAACTGCCATTGTCACAGGTAGAGCAGCTATCAGGTTAGGTGGGGAGACAGGGTTTGAGTTACACACAAATCTCTTCAACATATTGATGTGACATACCCTAGTCTTCCGTCTCCTATCAGGAGTACTGATCACATAGTCCGTATCGTTAAGTTTCTCTTTTACATGATATGGGCCTGCAAACTTGGCTTGTAAAGCTGAGCCTGGTTCAGGCAGAAGTACAAGAACTTCCTCATTTGGCTGGAAACTACGAGAGACACTTCTCTTATCGTAGCGTTTCTTCATCTTTGACTGAGTTACCATCAAATGCTCCAGAGCAAGATTGCGTGCTTGGTGCAACCGCTCCCGAAAAGAACTGACATACTCAAGGATAGTTACTGGCACAGCATTCTTTGCTAGTAATTGTTCACTAAGCATTTTGAGAGGACCACGCACTGTGTGTCCGAAAACAAGATCTGCTGGACTAAAACCAAGTGACTCCTGCTCCGCTTCTCTAATAGCAAACATTAAAAATGGTAAAGCTTCAGCCCAGTCTTTCCCACTTGAGAGACAGTACGTACGCAACATTGTTTTAAGTGTCTGATGGAATCTTTCCACAGCACCTTGTGATTGTGGGTGATATGCGCTTGAGAGTACATGCTTTATTCCCAGCTGAGCTAATGTCTGAGTGAACAGTCTCGATGTAAAATTTGTGCCCTGATCCGTTTGCAAGACCTGTGGCAAACCAAAGGTGGTACAGAACTTAATCAGTTCTCGTATGATGACAGGAGCCTTGATAGAGCGCAGGGGGATAGCTTTGGGAAAGCGTGTGGCTGTGCACATAATGGTTAGGATGTACTCGTGTCCTGACTTTGACTTAGGTAAGGGACCTACACAGTCAATCAACAAACGTTCAAATGGTTCCCGCATAACAGGTATTGGGTGTAAAGGAGCAATGGGAAGCTTCTGGTTCGGCTTACCAGCTAATTGGCAAGCAGTGCACGAGCGGCAGAAGTTAGACACGGCGGATTTCAACCCAGGCCAAAAAAAGTAGCGAGACACACGTCGAAATGTCTTTGTGACACCTAAATGGCCGGAGAGCACATGCTCATGAGCAATTTTCAAAACATGCTCTCTATATGGTTGAGGCAAAACAATCTGGAAAACCTCGTTAAGGGCAGTACGGCTTTTGGCCTCCATCTCCGCATTAAAACTTGATTGTCCCAGAAATACTCTACCTTATCATTGGATTTTCTTTTGAGACCTACAATAGACTCAATGCACCTAGTTAACGAGGGGTCTGTTTTCTGAGCAGCTGCTAATCGTTCGCTGCCTAGCCCTAGGACAGGATTCAGTTTTGGCATGGTCTCTACAATACCGTTTTGGTTCAAATCAACCTTTTCGGCCGTTAACTCACGATCATTAGAACTGTTCAGAAAGGTTTCAGAAAGGTCAAGTACATCTCTGAATTTTTGTGCCTGGGCACGCGTCACTGCACACGCAGGGAAAACAGTGGAAAATCATTGTGCTACTTTTGAACAATCACCAGGGTTCGGGTCACTAATTACCACTGGCCGCGGGAAAACATCTCCACCAGCGAGATCGTTTCCGAGAATTACATCTACTCCATCGACAGGTAAACGTGAACAAACCCCAAGCCTCACAGGACCTGTAACCAAATCTGACTTTAAGTACAGGTCATGTAGGGGAAGGCTGAGACATTGCATACCGATTCCTTGTATCAAAACGTCGGCACCCGCATAATTAGACAGCAAAGGCAAAAGGTCTGCCCGAATAAGTGACTGGACTGATCCAGTGTCTCTCAAAATCTTCACTGACTTCCCTTTAGAGTCAGATGAATGAGACACTGTGCCATCCAGTAGAAATGGCTGATACCCACAAGTAAGAGTGGTAGAATTATCGCCGTTGCTTAACGTGTGCACCAAAGCTGCACTTTTTGGACGTGACGCAGCAACTTTTTGTTTCCAAGCCTTACAATCGGAAATGAGGTGATTTGGGTCAAGACAAAAAAAACAGACTCGCTTATCAATACTTTTCTTACCAAGCGAGTAAGATGGGGTCTCAGTGTTAGCACGAGAAAAGACACGACTCTTCTCTGGAGCTAAACTCTCATCAGGGGAAGGCAATACCTTACGCCTCGCAGTGGTGAACACATTTCTATGCGTTAGTGCAAATTCGTCAGCTAACACGGCCGCATCAATAAGAGACGTCACTTTTTGGTAATTTAAATGTACCTCTACACTTTCGGGTACACAATTCTTGAACTCTTCAAGCAAAATTAACTCCTGAAGATGTTCAAGAGTGGTAATTCGACTAGAAAAACACCACTTTTCAAAAAGGGTGCGCTTTTCTCGGGCAAACTCAACGTACGTTTGTTTGGCAGTTTTAGCGTGGGAGCGGAATTTCTGCCTGTATGCCTCTGACACTAATTCATAAGCCCTCAAAACAGCGGCTTTGACGGTGTCATAGTCAAGAGACTGTTCAAGTGGTAACGCCGAGGAGACTTCCTGGGCTTTCCCAGTGAGACTGCACTGCAAAAACAGGGCCCAGATATCTTTTGGCCAGCTCAATTTTGTGGCTATCCGTTCGAACGTGACAAAATATGCGTCCGCCTCACTCTCTCTGAACGGTGGAACAAGTTTGAGATACCTACAGACATCAAAGTTTGCATTTGCCTCAGCTGAATGCAAACTCTGAGGGGCAACAGATGACGAGCTACCAGAAGAAGATCGTGACCGAGGCAAAGGAATAGGTCTATCTTCCCGTTCCAGACCTATTACTCCTAACTGGCGTCGTCTTGATTCGCGATCCGTCTCTGCTTCTATGACACGCAGCTTAACGAGTAATGTTTCACGCTCCTCTTGCTTGATACGAAGATCTAGCTCTTTCATTTTAATTGCCAATTCCGGATCGAAAGAAGCTACCGCAGGAGGGCCTTCGTCTAACACAGATCCCAATGCTATGTCAGGCGAAACCTTCTCCATAGCAGCGTATTCTGGTAAAATCCCAGTTTCCACAAGCCTATCACGCAACTCTTGCTTAATAATTTTCTTCGCTGCCTCCTTAGGGACACTAATATTAAAAAAGTCAGCTATCAACAATAAATCGACTTTTCTACAACGTTCAAAGGCCTCTATGGTAGGCTGGAGACTGAATGCAATCAAATCAAAGTCCATTTACCACAGTTTCCTCACCCACTAAAAAAAGAGCATTGGCTCAGGGGAGAGCAAGGCCTAAAATAACAAACAAAACACCCCACTAACTAATTTTGGGAGGGAGTCCTAACTAACCTATGAAGGGTTAAACAAAAATAAACAAACAACACAAAACTTCCCTCAACTCCCTTACTATACAAAAACAGGGTCAAAACAGTATTCAACAAAAAAAAGGCACTCAACCCCTACAGCTTCCCTTACAACAGTAAGTGGTAAACAGGAAATAAAAAAAAAAACAATGCTTCTGCTTAGGTTTTAGGTGCACTGAGAGCAATATCTCTTACAACAGATTACTGCTAAAATGAGTTAGCCACTGCTAACTCCCACCTGCAGTCTATAATGGCTCGTTTCCACTGAGCAGTACGGTACGGTACAGTACGGTTCGGGGGTCGGGTCAGTAAACCATGATCCGGCTAGCGTTTCCACTGCCAACAGTACCCTACTTGATAGGCGTGGCGTTTGCTGGAAATAAGCGATCAACGTCATTTTCGCGCGAAGAAGAAAGCGACACCAAGAAAGTAAACACAAATGGATGGCATACAGCAGAACTTGTCCCTGCTTCTCGGCATGTTTATCATAAGAAGTTGCCGACATTAGGCATTTCTCAATACCAAGTACGCAAAGTTCTCAGCAGAAGGAGTCCCGAGGACGCGAGTGCGTAATTCTTAAATTGAACAGCGCGTTCTGAAAGCGTCACTCGGCTCGCTCTGCATGTTATTTTAGGCAACAATAAAACGAAATATGTTATAAAACACCACTCTGCCTCTTTTCGTTTTCATTTAAATACATTTTAAACATTATAGGCACACAAGTGTGGTTCGGCAATGTATAGACCTGATTATATTATTCACTGCATGTATAACGTTAGCCTATTTATAACAAAACGAAATATAAAACACAACCCTGCATCTTTTCGTTTAAATTTCAAAAAATATTAAACATATTCCAGACAATATGCATTCGTACAAATGCTGCAATAAACAACATTACAGTGATAATCTTGTAATAAAATAAATAATGACAAAATTCAAACCTATCTCTTTGTGTTAAATTTCAGTTTTATTAATAATAGCCATTATAAAAGTATAAGTAGAAGGTAACGTTACAAGAAGCTGTACAATAAGATATAAAGCAAACAATTCAGTCAAAATACAAATTCAGCGCTAGTCTAACGTTAACATTACAACGGAAAAGTTAAATAGCCTAAATTATATGAAACTTAACTTAGTCCTCAGCCAAAACGATTGGCCAGGGAACGAATTATCGATTCACGAGACCAAAGATCACCCTTTAGAATATACACAAGACGAATTACCACTAGCTGCTACAGAGCCAGCGGCATACCTCAGAACGACCAGCCGAGGAAAGGCTGTTCCGGGCGGGGAACATGATCGGCGAGCGTCCGGTGATCGCCGGGAATGGATCAAATTATCATAAATCATTATAAATAAACCACAGATTTGAGCTTTAAACAACTACATTCTCGCCTGAAAAACTCTTAAAACTAGATTTCGTGAAAGAATAACCGTAGTATTTTATTCCAACTGTATATTAAAAAAATGGCGCTTCTTATGTTGTCATTCCCCTTGTAGCAGCGCAAGTGACGATACTCTGTCAACCAATCAACGTTCTGCAGTGAGTCTAGCTCCACCCTTTAGTACAGTACCACTGTGCTAGGTACCCCAACGGAAGGGTACCCAAAAAGTGGTACGGTACGGTTCGGCTTTTTGGTACCATTCACAACTTTTGACAGTGGAAACGCAAATAATTGCGTACCGTACCGAACTGTACCGTACCGTACCGCTCAGTGGAAACGGGGCATAAGTAACAACAGCAGAAAAAGGTAAGCTACAGTGTTCAATCTGGAGCAGGGGAGAAATGCGTCTCCCTCTGCAAATGCTGGACTGCATCCTTATACACTCCGTCTCAGGTACACTCACTAATGAGGGACAGGTGCTGATGATTAAGCCTGAGAGCGAGTAGAGTAGAGAGAGAACGGGAGACAGCAAGCAAACACAAACACAGGGCACATAACCACACCCACACTGTTGTTCAAAAACAAAGTAAATCAAAAAGGATCAGAGAAAAAATACATATAATAATATAAACAAATAAATGAATGAATGAATACGTCCTTGGACGTAACACTAGATAAATAACTGATTGAATACGTCGATGGACGTAACAGTTGCCCTGTCTTGTTGCGTGAACTTTAAAACGATGGACAAATATAATGGGAGAATATTAAAAATGTTACTTTGCATTTCAAAGATGAACAAAAGTTTTATGGTTTGGAACAATCTATATCCAATCTCTTTTGGTTTGTTTGTTGTGAAACCTTACAACTGACCAACTAGCCAACCTTCATCACCATCACCCTTTGTACCTCTGTTCAGCTACAGATAAGACTGGTTTCCTTAATTTTATAAACTGTACTAACAGCAGTGGACTGTGCTGGACATTGCACCACAATTACATATACTTGCACATGACAGAAAATAATGAATTGTATCTCTGTATATATGGATGTATGATGTACAATATATTGGGGTTGTGGATAATGAATGTGTAAATATTTTGAATACATGCAGAAAGAAACACCACTCTTGTCTGTACAATAATTTATGTAATAATAGACATCTTTCAACTGAGACCAACTTAAGTATTTGCACAAAAGGTGATCTCGAGATCCCCTTTGAATCCTGTAGCTTGACCAGTGCAAAGTATCTGGGACTGTTATAACTCATTTAACACAACCATTCAAGACACCATCACCACACACGTGAAAAAAAATCATAAAAAAAACTACATAGGAAACTTTAAGTGTTGTTATATGTTCCTATTTACAAAATAAATGAAAACAAAAATTGCTGTTGCTCTTGAAAGCTGTGGTCTGTTGGGTGTTTACAGTTCCGTGCCAACAGATTTTGGAAGGACTAAAGTGCTGCAAAGGCAGAGGAAAGTTTAAGCTCCTCGTGGTTGTGGCGTGGGTGAGGGCACCAGGCTGGCAAGGCAACATTCCTGTCAGCACTTTCCCAGCACACCAACATAGGAAGAAGAAGCAGGGAAAAAACAAATATTTCCCACTACAACAGCAAAAGTGTGGCTGCAAGAGAAAAAGGGATAGCTAGCTTAAAGAGGTCATGACATGAGAAGTCAAATTTTCCTTGATCTTTTGACAAATACGTTGGTCTTTGTACCAGTAAAACATCTTGCAAGTTTCATAGCTTAAAATGTCCTCCTCATTATAAAAACACATTTATGTAATCAAGTTCCAAAAACTGCTTGTTTGGATCCTGTGGGATCTGTGACATCACACAGGGAAATACATTTGAATATGACTACCTCTAGAGCAAGACATCGATGAATCGTTTTATGTTATCACACCATAGACCCCACCCAAAAGATGACACATCTACACCGTACGTGAGCATTGTGTCACGTCTAAAGCAAAAAGAACCCATTATATTCACTGACATGTCTACATACAGTATACAGATGCCTGTTCCATTTCTGACATACAAACTCCACACGCTTAAGTCTGCTGACAACCGGCTAAATGGAAGTGTAAGTTTGCATTCACACGTCCTGCTTAAACAGATCGTTTGCGTTTCTATAGACTTCGGAATTACCACAGTATCAGGTACAAGAAGTTGATGCTACACTTTTAAATGGCCTCCCGAAATGCGGTGGATAATATGTTTATTAGGAGCAGATTGTTTGGTAAATGAGGTACAGTGTAATGGGGAGTTTGCAAAGAAAACTATTAGGCTTTTCTTGTAAATGAGGATTTTATATAGAAAATAGGGATACACCAATCCAATATTCAGTCTCAGCATCAGCTCCGACTTAGCAATTTTTGCAGGATTGAGTCCGGTCCATTGTCCGGTATGACAGGACATATTCCAAATCCAATGCTATGTGTACTGTGTAGTGTTCTGAAGATAAACAAAAATCTTACGGGTTTAAAACGACATGGGGTGAGTAATTAATGAAATAATTTTCATTTTTGGGAGAACTATTCCTTTAATAGGCTATTTAGGACAACAACATTGACTGAAAATGTTCTGATTCTTTGCTATACTTCAGTAACACTTTACAATGAGGCTTTAGTTAATTAACATTAGTTAACATAAACTGATAATATAAAATATTTCTGAAGCATTTATTAATCTTAGTTGTAATTTAATAATGTAATATATTATTAAAATCAAAACCTGAGAACCATGAACTAACAATGAACGGTTGTATTTTAACTAACATTATCAAAGAATAATTGCCCATTGTAAATGCTAGTTAATGCATTAACTAATGTTAACTAATGACCCCTTATTGTAAAAGGTTACCTATTGTTCTTTATAATTCTGTTTGAAACATTTGTTTACTTTAAATATTTTTTTTAATTGTATATAACTGTTCAGTTCTTTTTTTTTAACAGTTATAGTACCTGTATAAAAGTATATATAAATACCTGTTGTAGTATGACTTTTTTTTTTTTTGCAACTTATTTCAATATTGTGATAATACCATACACGTGATAAAAGCTTCAGCAATTATTGCAACATGAAAATTTTATACCGCCTACTTGCATGGAGTTTATTGCTGTTTATAAATTATGTGGTACTCGCTACCAGGTGTCTGTTAGATAACAACATTGGAGTAGAGAGGACTATGAATTGGCATAACACACACAGTGACTGGAATTTAAAATGAAAAATTATTCAAAAACTGTTAGATATATAGAAATAATACACTAGGGGCTATGCTCACAATATCTCTTCCCTTTGTGCCCTGAACGTTTCCTTGCAGAGTGCTGCATGAGAGTCCATCATTCTGGACCCAGGATGCGCAAAAGCAGTTTGTGCTGCTCTGTATCGGAGCCTTTAATATTATAGCATAGTTTTTGTGAACTGAAAGATTATGAATAGCCTATCTTGTTCTGTCGCATCAACGCAGTCTCATGAAAGTGCGTATCACGAATGTCATTTCTCGTGCATTTATACGCCAAAAATGTTTTTTGCATGCATATGCTACGCACTGAAAACCCCTTGGGTAGGATTAGGGGGAGGGGGGTGCGTGCGTATTACACGCCATAGTGCATATCATATGCACGTGAAAACTGCAAATCATATACACGCAAAAACTATTTTTGGCGTATAAATGGCTCGAAAAAATAACATTCGTGGTATTGATACGCACTTTCATGAGATCGGGCTCGTCGCATCCATCTATCTTGTTGCCTCATTAAAAAGTTGTGCAATACATTTAAAATAAATGTCTTTTAATTTTATATTATTATTTTTTTCTACAAATGGTTTCTCATTAAAGGGTTAGACCCTCATGTCATTCCAAACCTGTAAGACCTTCATTTTCTGAACACAAATGAAGATATTTTACATTACAAAAATAACAACTTTATTCAACAATTTCATCTCTTCCCTGTCAACAAATTATCTATATATTTTTTTCTGAATTACCAAACATCTACAAACACACTAGACGAAAATATCCATCCACAGAACTCCAAAAGATTGGGCTTGCTGCTTAGTTGTCCCCTGCTGAAAAATAGGGCCATATTTTTGGAACTGAATTAAGCTGCTTTGAACCAGGCGATATGATATGCATCACGATACATTGTTGGCATCCTTCTGTCTTCGAGAGACAATGGTTTAGAATCTGCACCCAGGTCAGTCTGTGGTTTGGTTGCAGACTCTACTATGGCTGTAGAGTCCGATACGGGAGCGACAGCACCACTGGCACTTGTTAAAGGTGTAAGCAGTGGTGATTTCAATGGGAACAGGCAGGTCCTCTTCTCCTCCCACTGTATTGCTCTTTTTTCTTCAGCTAAAAGGACAGCAGTCTTAACGGTGGATCGCCAATTTTCACGGTCCGATGTCACTCTTCCAGATCAGCCGGGCAGATGCTGCACGTTTTCAAGTCTCGCTTGCAGGTGTCCTTATAGTGCAGGGTTGGCCGTCCAGATGGTCGTGTTCCTGTGGCAAGCTCCCCGTACAGAACGTCCTTTGGGATACGACCATCATCCATCCTGCACAGGTGACCAAGCCAGCGCAGTCACCTCTGTATAAGGATGGTGAACATACTTGGCATACCTGCCTGGGCCAGGATGGCTATGTTTGGAGGGTGGCGAGTCAAGCTCCTCCATGATGGGCAGAGGCATGGTATTTCGAATGGCTGTGTCAGCAACAGTGTTCTCTTTTGAGTACAGTTCTTGAAAATGCTCAACCCATCTCTCCAACTGCTTTCGGCGATCTGTGATGATCTCGCCGGAAACAGATTTTAGGGGAGCAGTCTTGATGGCATTTGGACCAAACGCTTTCTTCATGCCTTCATACATGGCTCGGATATTACCACAGTCTGCCGAAGTCTGAATATCGCTACACAACTTCAGCCAGTAGTCGTTCGCAACACTTTCGGGCAAACCTCTTTGTGTTATTACGTGCCTCTCTGAGTGCAGCCAGCGTCCTTGCAGAAGCCTGTCTCTTGTGCTCAAGGAGAATGGTACGTTTTGCAGTGATGGCAGGCTCCAGCACCTCAATCCCTGCCACAAACCAATCTTTACTCTTTTTCACGTTTTTCCCAAAGTGTCTAAGGCGACCTTGTGCACGGTGTCACGGATGTACTCCCATCGAGTTGTAACACTGTCTACAGGGCAGTTCTCCAGAGCCTCATCAATTGCCCCGGCGAAACATTCCCGCAGCTCTGGCACTGATGCTCTTGCCGTGTTGATGCGAGGGTGGCCCTTCTGCTTCGAGCGGTGGGCTCGTCTAAGTTGAAAACGCACCTTACTGCTGACCAGGGAATGGTCGTGTCGCAGTCAGCACTGTGATACGTGCGGGTGACGAGCACATGCTTGAGCATGGGTCTCCGAGTAACAATAAGGTCAAGCTGGTGCCAGTGTTTGGATCTGGGGTGTCTCCAAGTCACCCTATGGTTCAGCTTGGTGGGGAAGAAGGTGTTGGTAATGCACAAATTGTGGTAAGAGCATAGCTCAAGTAGTCGCTGTCCATTCTCATTTAGCTTGCAAACGCCAAAATGTCCAATGCATTGTGGCCAGGAGATGTAGTCAGTGCCCATCCGGGCATTGAAGTCTCCGAGCATGAACAGGTTGTCTTTCGTTGGAATCTCCATGATTTTAGCCTCAAGTTCGTAATAGAAAGCATCTTTATCCTCAGCTGTGGAGCATAGTGTGGGGGTGTAGACGCTGAAGATGTGCAAGGGTCCCGAGAAGGTTGTGAGACGGAGGGCGAGGATACGCTCAGTCCCCTGAGAAGGAGGTTTTACTGATGGTAAGAGTAAATTTCGCACTGCAAAGCCGACCCCATAGAGTCGGCGCTTGTCTTGCTCCAGTTCTTGTCAGAAGAAAGTGTAATCTCTCTCCTTTAGACTTCCACTGGATGGAAGACGTGTCTCTTGAAGGGCGGCAACATCGATGTTGAGCCTTAACAGCTCATTATTGATGATAGCGGTTTTTCTAGCGTTGTTGGCTTGCTGAAGATCGTCACAGAGGCCGGGGCACAATGTTCTGACATTCCATGTTGCCAGCCGCAGGGCTGGTGATTTTTTGGTCTTTTGATTGTTTCCTGGTGCTGGGTTTTACAACTTGCCTGTCGATTTTGTCTAAGCTCCATGCACCCGCTGAAGCAAGCAGGTTGTGGCGGGGTAGTACCTAACTGCCCGGGCTCGACGCCAAATGAGCCATGACTTATCACTGGTAGACTGCTGCTCCCCGTGTTGTTTCTGCACTGAAACAGTGCAGCTGGAATGACCTCTCCAGGTGCAGGCCTGGGCTAATAATATGGAGATCATGAGTTGCCCAGACGTCAGGACCCCCCTCTCGGCTTTGCTGTCAGGATCTGGCAGAAAGGCGAGCCAATACAGTCAGTGTCAGCGCAGCTGCAGGAGTTGCCAGATGGTGACAAATTCCTTCACCATCCGCCTAAGGGGCTCCACTCCTGATTTTCTGTTGGGGTTTACTCCCTTAGCCTTTTGCTTTCCCTGGAGCTAACCACAAGGCAGTGGCGATGGAGTCTGTACAGAGTTTTCCTTCTCTGTTGAGGTATGATGGTATATCCCTTTTTGGGTCGCTCTTTGTCTGGAACCTTCTCCTCGACCTTACCGCCATGGGTGACCCTACCAGGAGCTTAAGCTCCAGACGGCATTGCTCTCAGGTTCATCGGAACGCGCAAGGCTCTCCACCACGACATGGTGGCAACCCAAGGAGAGCATCATGATACAGGGGATACAATACAATATATTGCAATACCGTAAGAAAGGTGATATATTGTGAAGAGGATCAAATTTTTTTTTTTTTTTTTTTTGGGAAAAACTGTCAAAGAACACACCACCATATGCATAAAACCTGTGCAAAAACTTTGTTTTATTTAATAAAAACAGTGGGATCTGTATTTGGATTTATACTGTATACCTAATCCCTATTTTATGCAATCTAAGTAAAGGGAAAATAGTAAAGTGCTTGCAGGATTCAATAAACATAGTTTGTATATATTTGTATATATAAAGTTTGCTTTTAAGGTTCACAGTTTTTAATTTCCCAAATATTTAAAATTACATTTAAATACATATTTAGCATGTTTTGGCTACACTTCCATTATTGCAATGGCCACTTCTCAGGTCTTTCATTTCCCCATTCAATAATTATGGAATTTAATGCTCAGAATTAAAGTTAGTTCACAAATTCTTAGGAAAACCCTCATTTTCGAGGAATCCATCCACTTTTCCAGCAACGTTTTTCTGGTAGCACATGCAATATGAATAATATAAAGAGGATTAGTAGAACATTTAAGCCAATGCTTGTGGTTGCCAGTTTTTATTTAGTGGTAACTACAAGGGAGGCAAAGCCAAAGCACAAATGAGCAGTAATCCTTCTTCAGATCCCTCAGTCTGCCTGACATCACCCTGGTAACCTTAACCAGAAGTCTTACTAATTCACCAATCACCTAAAACAGAAACACAACTTTCATATACACTATATGAGAATACATATGCAAGCATTTGATTAAAAAAAATAAACAAACACAACTTTAATATGCACTATATGAGAATACGTACGCAAGCATCTAATTTAATTTGTTTCTGTGGATCTAAATCTACAGGGCTTTTGGAGATTTTGGCTTTATCTTTCTTGCTTGTTCCTGTTTTTATGCAGAAAGACATTCATTATTATGTTTTTAAAACACAAGCAGCTTAACATAGAATTATTCATTTAGTCCTCTTTCTGAGCACCTAAATTCCTGTGAAAGGACTCCTGTTGAGGAGAGCCAGAACGAGAGGATTGCATAATAACTAATAACAGAGAAGAGCTTAAAAGATATAGCCACCATATGACCCTTTAACTTTGGGTGTGGGATATCCATGCACAAAGAAAGAAAGAAATTTCTCTGATTACTGATTGGTTCACGTCTGTGAATTTCACAGACAAATTGCCTTTCAGCCCGCCAAGATGGGCGGGGCCGACTGCATATATATAGGTCCCATTTACATGGTTCAAGTGACCCAAATCCGATTTTTTCCTCTCATGTGGCACAGATCGGATATGACCCATGAACGTGTAAACAGGAAAAAAACGCATGGATTCCGATTTTCTCAGATCGGATTCAGGCCTCACTCATATGTGGTAATAAATCTCATATGAATCGGATACGTGCATTTGCGTGTGCCATGTAAGCAGACAAATCGGATATTCCCCAGTAAATGCGAGTCGTACATTAAAAAAGTGACGTCAACTCAGGTGGACACCATCAACTGAGATCACATGACTTATTATAGGCGCAATGGAGGACGAAGGAAACACAAAGTGGAGCAATGCGGAGGTTCATGTCGTTTGAGTGTTTGGGGTGCAGGCAAAAATGCAGGGTTGTTACAGAAATAAATCCGTGTTTGAAGACATTTCACGAGATATGAGGAGGCACGGTTTTATGCACTCGTGGCTACAGTGCCAACGTAAGATAAAAAGCTTAATGACTTTTCAAAATATTGTGGAAAGCAAAACACTGGATAATTTTATTCGCATCTGCATCCATTGTATTTCGTGCAGTTTTACTTTCTTTTCCGGGTCAGAACGTCTACATTTGGTAGTTTCAGCAGTGTATAGTGTAAATTCAAAAACTGGATACCGGTCACTTTTAAAAGATGATGCAAGCGGGTCATCAAAAAAAATCAGATATAGTCAGAAAATCGGATTTGGGCATCAAGACCTGCAGTGTAAATGCAGCCTTTGTCGCACTGAAAGGTTATTTAGTCAGATTTTCTCAACTGAAGCGCGACAGTGTCGACTTGCGCATATTGGGAAGGGTACGCTGGCGCGTTTTGGCTGCCGCTCCTTTCATCCGTTTGTTTGTTTTATTATTATTATTGATGAGCGTTCATTAAGAGTTTTGGAGTATGTGAAGATTGCCTATTTTATCGTGAGGAGGATTTACGCTTCGCCCATTGGATTACTGCTTCTATGATGTGGAATTACGTTTCACTCTTTGGATTACTGCTTTTATCACTTACTGTTCTTCGCTGGAATCGCCTTTTCTGCTGTCCATCCCAGGATTTACACCACTGTGAAGTCCCGGCTGGTGTGGACTTCTCCAACATGGCCCTAAGGTACACTGTTCGCCAACTGTCGAACCTTAAGGGTAACTTTTATCTGGCGAACGACACATACACTCTTTGCAGTCATGCTGGAATACTACGACCGACGCGTTATATACATCGCTCTTCAAGACGTAGCTTTTCCTTCTCATCTGTTACATCCACTGTTGCATCCTCCGTTGCTTGTCCTGCATTTCTGCGTAAATCTCAAACGCAGTTGGGTAGACCTAGGGGGGTTAATTCCAACAACTTGTCGTTTCCCAAGCGCGAGGTTGCTTCTCTGGTTTCAACTGCTCCCCGTCTAGTAAACTCTGCGCTTTTCAATACACGATCTGTCAATAACAAGGCTGTGATACTATCTGACATTATTACAGAACGTAAACTGGATCTTGTGTGTTTAACGGAAACCTGGCACAAAGAGTCAGATGGTGTTCTCTTCAATGAACTTACTCCTGCTGGATATGGCTTATTTGATCTCCCGCGTTCCTCTGGAAGAGGTGGGGGCATTATTGTGCTATATAAAAACCAACTAAGCTTGAGTCCTGTGGTTGTTCCACAGTTTAACTCATTTGAATGTCTTGTTTTGAGTGTACCTGCCCACATTTCTACTGCCATAGCTACAGTCTACAGGCCTCCAAAGAAAAATAAAGACTTTATATCTGAATTTGCAGATATGTTGTCCTTGCTATGCCTCAAATTTGAGAGAACTTTAATCTTGGGGGACTTTAACATCCATATGGACAAAAAAGATTCCATAACAACAAAAGAGTTTTTATCTTTATTGGAGTGCTTCGATCTGAACCAGCTCGTGGACTGTCCTACACATAATAAAGGCCATACTCTTGATTTAGTGATTTTAAACGGCTCATTTGTGTCACAGTTGTACACCTCTGACTTGGGGCTGTCTGATCATCTGTCAATCTTTTTTAATATGGAACTGCCTGATATAAACACTACCTCTTCTCGCATTATTAACTATCGCAAATGGAGATTGATTGAACCCTCTGATTTCTCCGATTTTATTGATTCTTCCTTGAGCGCATTTTCTTCATCTGATACCCTGGAGGACAAAGTTCTCATGTTAAATTCTGTTCTCTCATCTGGCCTGGACTCATTTGCACCTTTGAAATCACGTCTGGTCTCCTTTGGTCGACCCTCTCCTTGGTACAATGAAAACCTGCGTGCTATGAAGACATCCTGTCGTACAATGGAGCGTCGGTGGCGTATGTCTGGCTTGACTGTCTTTTACCAGGCTTGGAAAGATCAATTACTTGAATATAAGACCCAAATTGCATCGGCCAGGTCTGCTTATTTTGCACAGATAATTGATAACAATCAGAACCACCCAAGACAATTGTTCAACTCTATTAACAAACTCCTTAAATGTAACAGTTATTCAACTGCTCCAGCTTCGTCTCACCTCTGTAATAGGTTTCTTAATTTTTTTAGCTCAAAGATTGAAAACCTCCGTAAATGTATCATTTCTACTCTTCCTTCACCTTCTTCTCTCACAATCACTCCTGAATTTTCTGGTACCCCCCTATCAAATTTTCCATATTGGACCTTCATTCTCTTTGTAATGAGGTTTCAAAAATGAAAGCTGCCACTTCCATAGTTGATCCTGTACCAACTTGTCTGTTCCAATCATGTTTTGCTAGTTTATGTCCTATTGTACTGAATATTATAAATGATTCTCTGTGCACTGGTGTGGTGCCAACAACATTTAAAACTGCTGCTTTGACTCCTGTACCAAAAAAAAAAGACACAAACGTTGACAATCTAAATAACTTCCGCCCCATTTCTAATCTTCCTTTTCTTGCCAAAATTTTAGAGCGAATTGTTGCTATTCAATTGCACTCCCATCTAGCTGCAAATAATCTCTATGAGCCCCTTCAATCAGGATTCCGTAAACTACACAGCACTGAGACAGCATTAGTTAAGGTTACTAATGACTTGTTAATCGCTTCTGATTCCGGCAGTCTCTCTATTTTTATTCTTCTTGATCTTAGTGCCGCTTTCGACACTGTTGATCATAATATTTTACTTGCTCGGTTAGAATCTGTTTTTGGTGTTTTTGATACTGCACTAAGCTGGTTTAAGTCCTATCTTTCTGATAGAAAGCAGTTTGTTGCTATGGGTGGTTTCAGGTCTGCTATTGGTGTAGTGCATTCTGGTGTCCCTCAAGGTTCTATCCTGGGCCCTATACTTTTTAACATATACGTTTATCCTCTTGGCCAACTTTTAAAATCACTTGGACTCAGTTTTCACTTTTATGCAGATGACACCCAGGTTTATATACATTCAAAACCTGATGTAGATGTGGCTGTGTCTCATCTTTCTTTTTGTATTTCTGAGATAAAAGAATGGATGTCTAGAAATTTTTTATGCCTAAACAGTGACAAGACGGAGGTAATGCTCATTGGTTCACCTCATCAGCTACGGAAGGCTGGTTCCCCCACTTTTAGTGTAGAAGGTTCTACACTTCAATTTCAGACTAAATTAAAAAATCTGGGGGTGATATTTGATAATAATTTGACATTTGTTCCTCATGTTCAGAGCCCTGTCAGGACGTCATTCTTTCATCTCAGAAATATAGCCAGATTGTGTCCCATGTTGTCTCTCCCTGTGGCTGAAAAGCTAATCAACATTTTTGTATTTTCACGTATCGATTACTGTAATGCTGTGTTGGCTGGGGTTTCAAAAGCTACCCTTAACAAACTACAGTTGGTACAAAATTCTGCCGCTCGAATTCTGTCTGGAAACAGGACGAGGGATCACATTACTCCGGTACTGGAATCTTTACACTGGCTCCCTGTCAGATTCCGTGTTGATTTTAAAATCTTAATGCTTACTTATAAGGCCTTGCATGGACTGACACCTCATTATATAACTGAACTTTTAACACCCTACACACCAGCACGTGATCTCCGTTCTTCGGAAGCTGGCCTTTTAATTGTTCCGCATACCCGACTAAAATCGATGGGTGATAGGGCATTTTCGTCAAATGCTCCAAAACTCTGGAATTCCCTGCCTATTGAGATTAGGCAAGCAGAATCGCTTAGTGTTTTTAAATCATCACTTAAAACTTATTTGTTTAGGGTAGCTTTTAGATAATTGTTGTATTATTATTATTAATCCTATACTTCATAATGTTTTTATTTTGTATTTTATTTCGTCTCTCTGTCAGCAATTACTAATGCATTGTTTGTTTAATTGTATGTTTTATTATGTTTCTATATTTGTGAAGCGCTTTGAGATAGCCTACTTTTTAAAGGCGCTATATAAAATAAAGTTTATTATTATTATTATTATTATTATTATATGTGCAGTAGCACAGCATTAATACGAAATGCTCATTCCCGTTATATCATGGAACCGAAGCTTTCCCTTTCGGTACGGTTCATATCACATTGAGTCAGAGATAAAACGCAGGGGTCTTGTAGGCTAGCGCTGTCGCGTCCACTATCCATTGGGACAGTCTGTGCTTCATAGCTGGCAGCCCCTTAGAGCGGCCTCCAAAACACACAAATAGCGGCTCCAATTGCCTGAATTGGCTGGAGCGCTCAACGTAGACCCTAAGGGCACGGACTTGGGCAGAGTGGGTGTGGTGACAGATCTACCTCAGCGGAGGGGAGAGCAGAGAGCGATATAATCTGTGCTCTAAAGGGCATGGAGAGCACTTTAGGCACATGACCTTGTTTGGGTTAAGGACTACCTTACTGTTGTTAGGCTCAAACTTATGGCAGGAAGGCCACTGAGAGAGCCTGCAGATCACCAATACGTCAATCACCAATACGCAGAGCCAGGAAGCGAAAGAGGACAAAGGTTGGCTGTCGAAAGTGGCTCAAATGGGGGGCCTCTGAGTGCCCTATGAACAATGGACAGATCCCAGGAAGGGACTGTGTTGGGGTGGGTTTAGCCTCCTGGCTAAGAAATCTGGCCATCAGGTCATGTTTCCCAATTGATTGGCCAGCTAGAGGGTCGAGGTAAGCAGCGATAGCTATAGGGTCAAAGTAAGCAGCGATAGCTGCTGTGTATACTTTGATTGTAGACTGAGTGTGTCCACCGTCCAACTGCTCATGAAGAAAAGAAAGAATGGTGTCAATCACGCAGGGCATGGGGTCTATGAGCCGGGCTGAGCACCACCCAGAAAATATAGGCCACTTTTGACTATTGGCGCTTTTCCACTGCATGGTACGGTACGGTTCGGTTCGGTACGGCACGCTTTGGCGCTTTTCCACTGCATAATACGGTACGGTTCGGTTCGGTACGGCTCACTTGTGGTGCTTTTCCACTGCATGGTACGGTACGGTACGGCTCCCTTCGGCTCGCTTTAAATGGTACCTGGTCTGTTGAGGTTCCAAGCGTACCGTACCGGTACTAAAATGTGACGTCAAAACACTGCAGATCACTGATTGGTCAGACAGACAGAATCGCCACTACCAGCGTCATTGTATTTGCGACACGAGACACTAAACCCGCTAGATTTAAATAGCCAGTAGACAACAGCCAACGCTGTAGCACCTGTTTTTAAAGTATTTGCTTGAAAAAAAGATGAAAACTTCAAAAAAAGAAATGGCTGAATCGTGGTCAGTGGACGAGGTGCAGTCGACGTTCATCTCGTTGGTTGCCGAGGAGTTGCGCAACTATAACGATTAGTCCCACCCACTTTGAAGCGGTACTACTGCTGTGGAAAAGCAACCGAGCTAAAGCGAACCAAGCCGTGCCGTACCGAGCCGAGTCGTACCACGCAGTGGATAAGCGAAGCGAGCCGAACCGTTCCGCGCCGAGTCGAACCGTACAGAGCCGAACCATGCAATGGAAAAGCGCCATAAAAAAGGCACCTGGTAAAAGGATCCCGAGCCTCAAAAATCTTGTTTATAACTCTCCAAGGGAGGCTTGAAGGCTCCCGTCTAGAGACCATAGGTGGAGGCTCCACAGCTCGGCACATTCAGAGCTCGTATCGAGTGGAGATTGTCCTGTGTCCAAAGGAGGCGGCGGCGTGCCAGTCTGCTCAGAAGACAAAACCCGAGACCGCCTTGACGATTTATATAGGCTACCACTGTCATGTTGTCCGACTGGACCAGGACATGGTGCCCCCTGAGCTCCTGTTATAATAGCTTGAAAGCTAGAAGCTAATGCTATCATTCCAAGGCAGTTGATGTGCCAGTTGAACATTGGTTCTGTCCAAGAACCAAAGGCCGGCCTGCCATCTGAAATGTTTTTAAAGGGATGTTGCTCTCCGTTTTGAAAGCCGTCGCTAGCTGCTGAATTTTAAGGGAGCGATCCGGCGATGCAAGTTAAAGGTCTTTTGATCCGCTGCAGAAGCTGTTCTCGACGGCGAGTAGATACTGCTTCTTCTTCAGAGTCAGCGAGCAGATGAATCTTCGCGCTGAAAGAGAGTAAATCTGACAAGATGGTTGTTAAGTGTGACTTACATAGGCAGACGGCCCTGCCCATCTTGGAGGGCTGAAAGGCCATTTGTCTGTGAAATTCACAGACGTGAACCAATCAGGCTTCAGATTTCGGAGAAAATTGAGTTTCCCCATATCAGAGAAGATTCTCTGATGCAATGCGAAGTGAACCTTATCGAAAGGGAATCGGAGATTGTCTTATATTGGGTAAATGAGAGGGTCAATACAAACGTGATATTAACACCTTATTAAGAGGGAGAAAAAATATGGTATTGTATCAGTAGATACTCAAGCTTGTGGTATCGGTATCGGACATGAAAAAGTGGTATCGAGCAACCCCTAATTATATCGTTATCAATGCGGAGCTGGCATGCATTCTCAAGCCTGATTTATACTTTCACCTTGCTCCGCAGAGCCAGCCTCCACTGACTGCACGCACACCTCCTCAAATGAACGAGGCATTTATACTTGACATGCTTGCCGTTGTACTACTCTTTGAAAAGAGAGGGACGACTTGGAGTAGTTGTCCTCTAAACCATCAAGAATCACTGGTGAGAAGAAAGGTACACATGTGATGATATTTGTTTTAGTACACTTCACCAAAACCACACTACAAACGAATCTTGTAAAACCCAGTAAACCTTGAGATTATTACTTATGACATTAGAACAAAATATGTGTACTGTATATGAGAACATATGTATATAACAAAATTACACAGCAATCTCTTATTTTCTAATTTCACTAAACATTTATTTAGTTTTGCGAATATATTTATTAAACATGGATCTTCATTTTCAGTAAAAGGGCTTATGTCTGCTATTGTAGGCTCATTTTGTAAATAAGCAATTCATTTAGACAAGTGCAAACAGGGTGCAAGTACAGACGTACATGCGGATCTGTGCGAAGTTACAAAAAATGCTGTGCACACCGCCATGCGAAATGGGGTCGTGCACATTTAATGCGCACTTCCACCAACGCCGCAATGATGTAATTTTTGCAGCACACACCCAAGAGAACTTGCGGACGTGTCAAGTATAATTCAGCCTTGAGGCGGCATTCTGTGCACGTGTTTCAGATGTTTGTTCACAGAGAACTACGCCACAGAGGTGTGGCTATAAACTTCCAAAAAAAAAAACACATTTTGATTACAATCTATAAACTTAAAATAATATAAAATAATTATAGAATATTATATATATTTGATTTACATTTTGAAAGGTTAACTAAATTGATAGATTTATACATTTATTTGATTACCACTAGACAGATTTTTGGTTATACCGCTCAGCACTAAACACAATAGATCAGCTTTGCATTGACGGAGTAATACAGACAATCAGGTGGTCTAGTTCTTATTCAAGATTCAATTCTACTGAACAACTTCATAGGAAAAACAACAGATTTAAGCATCAAATGGAAAGCCAACTCAAAGGCAAAGTGTAGCACTGCCATTTAGACACTAGCCTGGACCTTTTTAATCATACGTTAGTAAACTTGAAGGCTGGGAAGGACAAAATTGTTTTCATAGGGGGAGGCTTTGAGTTCTGTTTAACCGTTAATCAAAATAGAAATGAGACAAACCAACACACAGGCAAAGCAAAAGGAGGGTGGGAGAAAGATGGCAAGGGACAGAGAGAGAAAGTATGGCATGCCCACTGGCAGGTTTGAAGGCTGGCTTACAGAACTGTGCCAATGTCAGGCAATACCCACATGCCTCTCAGTTTGCGTCCCTGGCACAGTAAGGTTAGGGAGGAAGCAGAGGACTCAAAGACTAAACTAGAATGGACCTTATCCAGCTGGATATCAAAATATCCAACTGGATAAATTCAGTTGGTGAGAGGGAAGAAGTGAAAAATCACAAACACAGCATAAACAGAATCTTATTATTAGAAATACTAATACTAATAGAAATTCTAATACTAACAGAATTAGAAAACCTATTAATGTCTGTGTTCTCTTTCATAGGTTCACTTGACGCTGCATCAGTAGCTGATGCTACAGTATGGTAACACCTGTGGCCTGTGGGTGGTACCGATCATCTGAATCTTCTGTAGAATCACACCAGTTCATTGGCTGATGATGCAGACACTGCTCCTGTAAGAGATCCTGTGTCACTCACACTATATAAGCATCACTTCTCAGGTATCTTTTTCTTCAAAAAAGTGATTTTTCTGACCCTTGCTGTTGTTTTATTTGTGTGCTTCAGCGTCTAGATTTACACTTGGCCCATAGTGTACCCAGTTGAAAAAAGGTTGAGAACCACTGTTCTAAAATATCACTGGACCCAAATGACTCTCATTGTATAGACAAAATAAACAGATTTTTTTTGAAAATATATTCTTTTGTGTCCAACAGAGGAGAGTCATGCAGGTTTGGAACGATATGAGGTGAGTAAATGGTGAGAGAATATAAGTTTTTTTTGTGGTGAATTATCCCTTTAAGACCTTGATGTTAATTTTATTCTGATCTGACTCTATATTATAAACATGTCATTTAAATGTATCTGATTTTACTGATGTGTAAAAAAAATACTGTTGTGGCCTGAGGGAATCTAAGCTCTTTCAAAAACAGTGACACACAATGGCAAGGTTCCCTTTACTTTTCTCTCCTTCCAAGAGGTGGAATTCTACTTTCAAGTATGCTTTAATTCCACACAGCCATGTAAATGAAGCCTGACATTTCACCCCATCAGCATCTAGTTGTGTCCAAGAGTTTCCCCCCGCTTCCGACCATCTCAAGGGAATGCAAAGGGAGGAAGTGTACGTAACATGATCATATGGGATGAGGAAATGTATGGCAAAATGATTTATGTTTATCCCTACAGGAACTGCTGCTCTCCATTCATTCTCTTTGTTTTCTATGTAGTGTTAGTTGTAGAGAAAACAGACCATATCGCTTTATTCGTAGCTCCGAAAGTTACGAAGACAATGCAATGTTTGGGTGCACTCAGTCAATCACAGAAGGTGAAAATTCAACTTGACCGCGAGGAGCATTTGAAATGAGTGCAGAGCAGATGCTAAACATTCTTTCTCTGATTGGAGCCAACCTTAAAAAGCAAAACACAACTTTCAGAATTGTATTACACTTTATTTTAAGGTGTCCAAGTTACAGTGTAATTATGCATTTAAGTAACTGTGTAATAAAAATTATTAACATACTTGTAACATGTACTTACTATAGGGTTAGGTTTGGGATTGGGGTTTCGTTTAGGGTTTGTTACATGTAATTAGGCATAATTTATAGTTATTACACAGTAACGTGCAACGAGGACATTGTAAAATGAAGTGTTACCCAGAATTGTGTACACAAGCACCCTATAATAGTAAAAATCCACTCAATCTTTTTTTTAAATTCCCCATAAATCAGAAACAGTCTGTTTTCAACCCATTGTAATATACAATGGAACAGGCCCCGCTCACAACAGGTAATGGACTCTGCCCTATTAGAATAGTTCCTCTCCAGAGTGAACTGCACACAGTCCACCATGGTGTTCTCATCAATAGAGCAGCAACTATTAACACGAGAATGTCTCAGATACATGTTAAACAATTAAAATGCTGGCTGTAACAATTATCATTAGAGTCTTCATGTATTCCCGGCATCTGAGCCACGGTAGATGCAGTGGAGTAATTTTGTTTTTGTAGAGAATGCACCCAAAAAAGTTAAATACTTTTATAGCCATTTTATGTCAGACTGCTTCGTAAATGAGGGTTAATACAAAGCAGGATTTAGTGTAAAGAGGTGTAAAGGCACCGCCCTCTTAGAAAGTGGGGTGGGGAGCAGCAGCTCATTTGCATTTAAAGACACAAACACAAAAACCATAAAGGGCCCAAAAAGGGCCAATTAGGGAATGGAATAATAAATTATAGGCATAATAGGTCATGAAAGTGTCATGGACCCCCTCTATTTTAGCCTGATTGTTTACACCTCAGATTTGAAAAAGACTGGAGAAAACAAAAAAACAAACAAGAGTTGGGGGCATCTTGTAAACTATAACCCTATGACAAAAAACTCACACAAATCTTAGTAGAGACTACTAACAATTATCATAAACAAATAAAATATGTTTGATAAATTATTCTTAGAAATAACAACAAATCTGAATTATACCTTTGCAGAGCTATTGGTGTATGACCAGACAAACAAGGAAGAACATTTAAAAGGTTGAAAATATTTTCATTATGTTTATAAGGACTACAATCTCTCAACAAATAATAGACATCAGTTTTACACAGAATAATGGTATAACAAGCTTTTGATATTTTTTAGGTACTCCAGGCAGTAATGTGTTTTTGGGTATTATATTTTATTTGATTGCGACACGGCCACTGCCACTTCTGCTCTGCATCTGCCACGCACTGCAACACCACCCAAAAAATGCACTGCTTACACGTCAAGTGTGGAATGGGCTTTACATTTTACGGTTGTGTCCTTATATCTGTAAATGTGACACGCTTATTTTCTTTTTGTATAAAGGCTCGTCTTTAAAGCAAGTAAGTCTCCATTAAACTTCACAGTGAATGAACACCGACATGCACACCCATGTCAAACAGACAAGAGCAAAATACAATGGGAGAACAATAATTCTAACTAAAATATAAAGTTTTCTAAAATGGATATTAAATGCAAGCAGTAAGTAATTAATGCAATCAGTTTTACCTTTTGCAAATAATGTTTATTTGCACATAGCCATACATACTGTTTGGAGGATGTGGAAAAACAATTTAGTAATTGTATAACATTTTTTAATTAACATTATATTTTAAATAATTAATATTATGATTTTTTTTAAATCCAATTAACTGAACAAATTACCAGATGACTATATTAATCAAAATAATCCTTAACCGCAGCTTTAATGCAATCCCTGGGCCGCTCAATCCTGCACTAATCTACTTTCCTTCAGTCACATTAGGCTTTGAGTAGGGCTGGGCATTGACACCCATTTCACAATTCGATCCGATTTCGATTCACAGGTTTGGCATACACAACACATTTTAAATTTTATCACAGTTTAAATATTATCACAGTTATAACTAATGATTGTTGCGACCGAAGTGAATCAATCAAAACTAACTTTAGCTAGACAATAACTTTATTCTAAAGCTGCTGTAAAGCCAAAACAATCCCCGTTACTTGTATTTCCGATTATCACTGTAAAGCTGCTTTGAAACAATCTTGTTAAAATCACTATATAAATGAAGGTGACTTGACATTTCTATAATTCAAATCCATTAAAGGAATGTTAGACTGCCTAAATTAGGTGAACCGGAACCATGAACAATTTAACACCAGATGTGCTTTTTACATCGTAAGAAGAATGGCATGATATTAGTCTGTCTGTCTCATCCTTATCCCGAGGTTACCGTGGTGGTCCGCCAGATCCAGGTGGTATCCAGATCAGATGGTGGACCTGCACCTAGACATGACCACAACACATCCCTGAATGTCAGATCATGTCAACTAGAACAATCCCATGTGAAGACCTTGTCGTCACGACAGCCATAGGCCAGGTCCTCAGCAAAGCCAACAAGAACCAGACAAGTCCTCTGCACAAACTCTATGGTCAGCTTTGTCTCCATACCAGCGTGATGAATCCGATCTTCAAGCAGAAGGAACTGAATAAAATATTTTGAATGCTGATCCACAATCTGACTTCTGACTTGTGATGCAGCCTGAATTATAAATCACAATGTGTTTGTCTGTTGGCCTCCGACTGAGCCTGGTTTCTCCCAAGGTTTTTTTCTCAATTTCCGTCATCGGATGGATTTTGGACATTGGGTTCCTTGCCAATGTCATCTCTGGCTTGCTTAGTTGGGGGCACTTAATATTCAGCAATATTACTGATTGGACTGCACTGACACTACTGGATGACAAATCAACTTAGCTGGAGGACGACATCACTGTTTGCTGCAGAGCTGAATGGATATTGGATATCTTGAATTATGTTGCCATTGCGAGGGATAAAATTAATGATACAAAAGAAAATCACTCATATATTTTAAGTGCCTTTGTGCATTGAAAAATTCAACTCTAAATTATACACCACTTCTACATAAAAAACAAATATTAGAAAAAGACACATTTTATTATTTTTCAAGTATATTTTAGTGAAAAATTATTAGTGACATCTAGATGAAATGTATCAAAATCAAATACAAACTTTTTATTTGTATCGCACTGACAACATAGTTTTATATAATTAATTTAATAATTAGGTTAATCAAATATATTAAAACGTTTTGTATTTGAAATCGACCTATGACATGAAATTATCTAAATTTAAATGATCTCATGGATATGGCAATTGTGGTTTGTAATAGTGGCACCGGCTGGCTGCAGTAAATGTGGCATTTTCAAATCATATTTTATATTTACCTGCTTTAACTGTTTTCCAAAATCCACCAGGGTAGTGGTGGAGCCAGTGCTTGGGCCTGATCGCAGCTTGCAGCTATTTTCATTGTTTGAATTTCATAATAAAATTCAAAGAATTTGAAAGTGGAGACAAAAGTAACAAAGCATATTGCGATTTGTTGAAGTTTGCGCAGAGATAACCTTGGAACCTATTTCAACGTTTGTGTTCTGGAGCCACCAGGCACTGTTGTTGTGAGAATGAGCGGGCCGGAGCACGTTAAGGGTTTTCTGTTAGAACGGTGTCATGTTAGTGGTCCCTAAGTTAATAACTAATTATCTTTGCAACAAAAGTGAATCGATCAAAACTAACTTTAGCTGGACAATAACTTTATTCTAGAGCTGCTGAAAAGCCAAAACAATCTCTGTTACTTGAATTCCCTATTATCACTGTAAAGCTGCTTTAAGACAATCTATATTGTTAAAAGTGCTATATAAATTAAGGTGACTTGACTTGTTGAATGTTAGGTGCGCTGCAAATAATGTTTAGTGAAGTTTTGTTTACACATCAACTGAAAACAGCATAGACTGAAAACAGCATAGACTAAAATATAGATTTTTGGGATTTATAGGGATAGTTCACCGAAAACCTTTCCTCTTTAGTAGAAATGTAAAGAAGATATTTAGCTGAAACGGTGGTTCTTAGTGATTCATATAATGCAAGTCAATGGTTTAAGTCACACCGCAATGTATCGTCAGGAGCCACAGGTATTAATTGTGTTGTTTTTTGACTCTCAAAGTGACGGTAGCCATTGACTTGCGTTGTATGAATCACCAAGAACTACGGTTTCAGCTAAAATCTTCTTTACAGTTCTACTGAAGAAAAAAAAAAGAGACCTACATCTTCAAGTATTAACAGCAAATTTTCATTTTTGGGGGGTGAACTAACCTTTTAAGAATCAATATCTGTTCATAAAAATGAAAATCGAGAAATCAATATTTTCAACCCAACCCAAGTTGACCATGCAAAATTTCAGACACTGCCATGCAACACTGCAAACCATGCAGCTTTGTGTATGCTTGTGTTCCTTCACTCTCTCTCCCTCTTTCTCATGCATATCAAATAATTAATCAAATAATCAGTTTCTCTCTTCGTTACTATATATAACTGCAATACAATCATTTAAGCTACTAGCTGCCAATTAAACTGTCAGACAGTTTCTTACACCAAATCTTGACTTTGCTGTAAGCAAAGCGTGCAAAGAAACTCTCATCTTAAAGCTGACACTGGGTCATTACTTTCAGTTAAAAAATAATTGTAGAATTTTAATGTTTTTTGCATTTTGTCATAGTGTCAACCACACAATATTGTACAATATTTATTGATCTTCAGATCTAGTATCCGACTGAAGATATCTCCTTCCCAGATTACTCTTTGTTGCTGAACAGTACTTCAGGATTCTGGATCAGACTACAAAGCTCTGTGAAAGTTTTGTTCAAGCTGAGTGGAAGTTTTGTTAAATATTATTCAATATTTAATAGCATTCTCCTCAACAGCTGTAAAGGAGTCATGAAATGGAGAATTAAAATGTTCTTTATATTTACACATATAAGAGGTTACTCTACAATGAACAACATCAAGCAGAGACCCAGCATATGGAGTTTTTTTCTCTGTAGTAGAGGATATTATATTTTAGCATTTGAGAGAGAGAGAGAGAGAGAGAGAGAGAGAGAGAGAGAGAGAGAGAGAGAGAGAGAGAGAGAGAGAGAGAGAGAGAGAGAGAGAGAGAGAGAGAGAGAGAGAGAGAGGAGAGAGAGAGGGGAGAGAGAGAGAGAGAGAGAGAGAGAGAGAGAGAGAGAGAGAGAGGAGAGAGATTTTAACTCCCGAGGAACAGGGACCTCTTCAGCCTGCTGTCTCCTGTGGTATGTGTGAAATGCTATGACTCGGCGAATAGCAATGGGATCAGATTTCTCTTTTAGCCACACACACTTAGCGCCCACAATGGCCCGACACTAAGCCCACGCAGTGACTGACCCACATTAAGCAGAGCCTGAACCACTGTGTGTCTACAGCAGCTAAGATAATTACAGCACTCAGTCACTGACAGGACCGCAGGTGGAAAGCAGAGCTGTTAGCTGCCTTGATATAGCTGCTAGGACAAGCTTGGCATTAAGGGAGCACTTATACCACCCAAACCAGGCGTGGCACTATAAAAATCTTTATTCTTTAATCTTTAACTATAATTATGTAGGGGTCGACCGATAAATCGGCCGATATATATATATATATATATATATATATATATATATATATATATTTTAAATATCGCCATCAGTCGATTAGTATTTTGATTAGCGGTGCAAAAATTATTTTGTGCTTCAGTAGTAGCAGGATTATCGAATTTCAGAAAGAATTTTTACAGCAGTGCATTACTTTTATGTTCTGATAACCTTATTGACAAGCCACATTTAAATATCACCATGGAAACAAAAACCTTGTGCTAATTTTGCATTCAGCTGTCACAATAAATAAGTCGATAAATAAATAAACAAACCAAGCAAAGAGTATTTTTATTGGTCATTTGGTTTGTTTCTGTTGTGTAGTCCTGCCATTGGTCCCAAATGCTGCTGCACATAAACATGTAATTCATTAAAAAAAAATTTGATTCTTGAGGAAGAATGTTGACTTTTTGAAGGAGAGAAAAAAACATTTGGAAAAATGTTGCCTGGACACAGAGTACTGAATTTTTTTTACCCAAAGGGAGGTATAATATGTCTGCAGACAGAGCAGCTTTGTGAAATGCTGTACATAATTACTGAAATAAAGAAAAACGAGGAAATGAAGCTTAGCGCAAGTTCTGCCAGGAAGACTCAATCGTTCACGTCATGTATTACCTTCTCACTATCCAATCACATCCTAATAGCCAGTATAAAAGGGTGGTACTTACTCATGTCTGAGTTCTCAGATGCTGTCGCTTCAACCACCTCCATCCTCCCCTTCCACCACCAGATGGGACCTTCCTTCATCTCCCTACCATTCTATGCCAGGTCCTCCCCACCAGACGGGACCTTCCTTCATCTCCCTACCATTCGCTAGGTGCACGTGGCCGCCATTTTGGATTTTTGATCAGCGAGTGTACGGTCGGACACTTCCGGTTTCGCTTTACGCCGGTGCAGGGAGCCGGAGAAAGCCGACAATTATCTCTTATAGTTGTTTATTGAATCAATTATATCATTTAAAATACTACTAAGATATATATTACTATCTATCACACGAGCAAATGGCAATTAAAAGCATGGATGCAAAGTCAGATTAATATACAACTGTTCAGGAACAGAAGATTGTATGGTCTCATGCTGCATCCACGATGAGAATTATGCCTTCTGTATAGAGTTTTATTTGTTTGCATACAATACCGCCTGAACATTCACCTGTTTGCCCTGTCTTGTTTAAATCTCCATAAATAGGCCTACTATTTTCTCAATTCTGATACTTAGGCTACATCAGTTGCTCGATCAATAACACGTTATATACATGCTTTCTTTGCATCAATTATCTTTATAGATAAAAACGACGGCGGAAAAAAAATCGTAATAATTGTGAGTAATTTAGGCTACATTGTTAACTGTAATTAGTTAACAAACAATTTAATATAGCTAATTGTGATATTTTACAGTGGGCTACTGTGCTGCTTATAAAAACAGACAGATAATGATTTATGAAATATTTATGATTTAAGATGCTCTTTACTCATCTCACTTGCACAAATAAATGCAGTAGCCTAATAGAAAGCATAGAAACGCACAGGTGAAATACTTATATGCATTTAAATTACTAAAATACAAACAGTTAGCAATAATAATGTTACCAAATAAAGCAATGCCAACAACAGACCTTGTGTTTTTGTCACCCTGATGACAGATGCTGTTGATGCACAATGAGTGTTTTTAAAATTCAAGGGAAGCAACTTGCCTTTCAGATCAGAACTTCACTGTTGTGTGTCGTTATGAACCGTTTCGTCACGTTAAAGAAGTCAGCTTTCATGCATTACCCGTTGACTAGGGTGACCAGCAGGGGCGTAGCACAAGATCCCGGGCCCTATGCATAGGCAGTCCTTATGGGCCCCCCCCAAAAAAAATGAAATCTTAAACATGCCCTTTTTGTTTTGTACATTAACAAAAAGCTCTATTCATAATAAAACACAAACAAAACTTGTGTCACTAGTCATTTTTATCTGGAGAAAAAAGGCAAAATGAAACAAATGCCATTGCTTACATGCTAAAGCTTCCTCAAATGTATGACTTATACTGAATAAAGGACTTACCGGTATACCTTTACCTCAGATTACATAACCAAATTATCATCTGAAAATGTATGTTCTGCCAGAACATACATTTTCAGATGATAATTTGGTTACATGTAATCTGAGGTAAAGGCTAAATAAATAAACTGTACACTAATAATGCTGTTTGCATACAAAACTTCATTATAATAGAACATTTGAAACATGTTTAATTTTAAATTAATAGGCTATAATATCTAATATTATCAATAATAGGCTAATCAGTGTCACTCATATGTAGCTTGGTATCTCTAGATACAGTGAAACTTGAAAAATTAAAAATTTTCTGCTCTTTCGTTTCATTGGATTGTCTCAGTTCATTTTTAGCACTAACGATCGCGGAGATATTCAAGCAGTTTAGCACTATAAATTTCGTGTTCTGGTTTGTGCTCACCTTTCTTTGAAAATAAGTCAGTAACCAATTGTTTCCCCACATTTTGTTTTCTTTCCTTCTCCTGTCTTTCCTTTCTTTTTTGGTGGCCTGATTTAACTTTCTTTGAGAAAGATATTTCTAGCGCTCAACGAGATGCAGCTAACATTACAAACAAAATGCGTGCAGATGGACTAAACCATTTGGCGCATTAGCAAGGGGTGGGACCATAGACCGTCAATTAATCAATCAACCAAGTTATTCAGTTAATACACTAACTTTATATTTCATCTGACATTCATTATGAAATTTAATTAGGAAATGAAAATATCAAGGTAAAATAAAATATATTCCAGACTTTTCAAGGGCCCTCTCTCCACTTGGGGCCCTGGTAATCAGTACTGGTTTTACCCCCAGTCCGACGCCCCTGGTGACCAGTCCCGAAATTTGAAGCTTTGTCCCGCGTCCCGCAAGTCATCAGTGTCCCGCATTTTAATTTTGTCTGCATCATTTTATTTCATCGTCCTTTAAATTACAATTCTACAATAAAAAATGTTAATAATAAAACACTGAACATATGCAGCCGACGGTATTATTGGTTCTAGTCAGAGCGGGAAAACTGAGAAAAAATGCAACAGAAAAATGGATCTATCCGGAGCTCCCGAGAAGAAAACGCGTCTTGTTCGTATAAGGAATGGGAGAAAAAATATACATAAAAACCAGTTACAGGTGACCCTAAAAAAGGAGATGTACAGATAATGAATGAGAAGCCCTACTCGAAGCTGCCAGATCAGACAAAAAAATATACATTCAAGATCACTGACTCCGGTAAGAACGCATTTAATCTTAGTCTTTCCTAATGGAATTTATTTGTAAATTAGCTTTTTAGCGATTGGATTATTATTTTCACTTAATTATTTAGATTGAATAGACCCGTGCTGTTAAAATTAGTTTTAGGCCTATATTATTAGTGACGTTCACAGCGCCGGTCAGCGCCGTCATTAACATTTTTATAAAGCCTATTAGCAATTTAAAGCATCACTGCAAAAAGACAAAATAAATATTCACCTAGTAGCCTATAATAATAGCAAGTTCTCTCCCTCGTGTCCCGCAAAATCAGGTCTGCTGATATAACCAAATAAAATCGTAGTTGTAACTCTATACAGAAGGCACAATTCTCATCGTGGATGCAGCATGAGGCCATACAATCTTCTGTTCATGAACAGTTTCATTCATTAATATAACTTTGCATCCATGCATTTAATTGCCATTTGCTCGTGTGATAGTAATATATATCTTAGTAGTATTTTAAATGATATAGTTGATTCTATAAACAACTATAAGAGATAATTGTCGGCTTTCTCCGGCTCCCTGCACCGGCGTAAAGCGAAACCGGAAGTGTCCGACCGTACACTCGCTGATCAGAAATCCAAAATGGCGGCCACGTGCACCTAGTCAATTCTACGCTGGGTCCTCCCCTCCATCCTTCCCATCACCTCCAGACGGGCTCTCCCCTCTACCCTGAAGACGCCAGGATGTCCTCTCCTCCTTCCACCCCACCACCACCACATGGCACCCTTCCTTACTTCGCGGGCGTGGGCTGCGCCCCCACCTTCACCTCAGGCGGGATGCGCAGATTCCGTACCCTCGGAATGCGAGTTACGGACGGGGCCTACGCAAAAGAATTTGATTGCTTGCTGAGCTCGTAAATAAATGTTATTGTCTCAGTATTATTCTCCTGAGTCTTTCTGGTAGAACCTTTGTTCTGTAGAATCATCATTAGGTAGCCACAACCAGTACAATCTATAATTGATGAACATCACCGTTCCCACAGAAATTAACTTAGGTTTTAAACCAAATGGCTGGAGTCACAGTTGATAACATCTAAAATGTGTTGTATTTCTGGTATTTATATATGAAAAAAAGAACAGATCTTAGACACAAAGAGTAGACACAAAAACAAACCCAAAGCAATTAAACCCAAAACGAGAGAGAAATAGACTAACAAGAGATGACTTCAAAGGCTTAAAAAGCCTACTTAGAGTGTCAGTTAAGATAGAAGGTTAGACTGAAGGTGAGAGAGAGAGAGATCTCTCTCAGCAAGACCTCTACTCTGACTCAGCAAAAGAGTTCACTTGCAGAGTATTTAAAGGCTCCTGACACAGCGCTAGAGGCATTCGCCATTATTATGTTGCATTTTAACAAAAGAAAGGAAGCATATAAATTGACTCCCTTTACAATATCCTTAAGCCAAAGGACATGTTAATAGACTGTATCTAAACTAGTGGCATAAAACACACAAATGCCCATACTACAGATACACACAAAATGCATTTCTTGCACTTGACTTAGGCAATGCCTAAGTACATGGTCTCATTTTTGAATGCCCATTTGTGCTAAAGAAGACTAAATGAAAGAAGAGGATCTAATGCAAAAATCACAGCTAACCTCCCTCAAACCCCCTAGAATTGTGCACTACGGGGCTTGACACTTAGTTTTTTCCCCAAAGGGGAACTTGCTTGCAAGTTGAAAAATTTCGGAGTGCATTAAAAAAACTGTATGGATGCAATGATATTTATCAAAAAAATATGTTTTACCTTAATAAATGGATAAAAAGAGACATTTCCACGCAAAATTATTTAATTTATTAGAATACAAAAGGGTTTTCAAATATTTCTCCTTCAAACTGTATTTAATCATGCAATTATTTATAGACCTACTTTAAACTAAAAATATATATGGCATGGGATAGTATACAATTTTCATATCACGATAATTGCTTTGAAATAGTTTGAAAAGTTACAAAAACTATTATTTATGAATCTTTGTAAACATTAGTTAATAAAAATACAGCTGTTCATTGTTAATGTTTATGTAATAAAACAATATTAACATATACAACTTTTGATTTTAATAATGTTTTAGTAAATGTTGAAATTAACATTAACTAGGATAAATAAATGCTTTAGAAGTATTTGGTGCTGAAATTAAAAACTGAATACACAAATATGAATGGCTGTTTGAAACATTTAAATACTGTTCAGAAACAGAAAGTAGCAACTTTATTTCTGCTGTTCAATAATTTTTGTGCAGATGTTTTAAAGGAATCACTTAATGGAGCCAAGACAGATGCAACAAACACAAGAGGCAAAACAAGTGGAAAGGTCTCAGAGAATAGGATAAACATCAACCCTTGTGTGTGCAGAAGGTTAACAGACGTTAAGTGTATACGTGGCGGATCTAGAAAATTTTACATGGGGGGGCAAAGGGGTGGCAAGAGGTCTTAGCAGGGTGGCAGGGGTAGA
This sequence comes from Chrosomus eos, assembly GCA_036326025.1. NCBI lineage: Eukaryota > Metazoa > Chordata > Actinopteri > Cypriniformes > Leuciscidae > Chrosomus > Chrosomus eos. The sequence continues at coordinate 43,202,834 of CM070818.1, read as the reverse complement.
CGCTTTAATAAAACAAACACAAAAACACAGTAGTTAGTTTAATCGTGCCCTTACACACTACAAAGGTTTTTAATTCACAACAGGAATAAGCCCAGTGCAGTGTTCAAACAAAACAAAACTTTGCATCTTTTAAAAAGTAAAAGTATAAAAAGCAAAATGAAAATATTTTAAAAAGTACAATAATTGTGTCCAGGGACTTTTAGCCTTAATGGTTATGCTCCAGCTACTTTCTTCAACTACTCTTGCCAGCAAAAGTCAATATGTGAAAACCGTTTATCCTTGTATTACATTAGGCGACACTGTAGGGCCATGTAGCTGGGTCATTCCTGGTATGCGGTGACATTTTGGCTTCATAAGTGTTGGAAAAAAACAACATGATTTTCATGTTTTTAGCATTCTACCAAAATAGTGACATGTTTAACTATAAGGAATACATATTGGTCAAGCTCAGGGACTCTATAATAATAATTATGGGTAGTTTGTTCAGACACTGTCCATGAAAATATTCCACCCTGTTAGGGACATATACATAGTTATCACAACATGTTAATAATGTAAATGTTAATCAATAATGAGCTTTTCTTGGATAGTATATGTCCCTTATGCCATCTTAGATTTTTTTTTCTTCTTGAAACAAGCAATTTTTTTTTAATGAATAGAAAATGTTTCACATTCTACCCTGTTAGGTTTATAGACCTACCAGGGTGGAATCTAACAGGGTGGCACATTCTGAGCTAAGTTAGCCATAGCTCTTTGAGTGATCAACATTTAGCTAGCTAACCTTCTACAGATGAACATGACTTTTATAACTATGTCAGATTTGTTTTTAAATGTTTTGATAGGACAAACATTCTCTATAACATAGGGTGGAACTTTAAGGGTGGGACAAGCAGGATAACATTTCAAAAACTAAAAAAAAAGTTAGGAGTTATAGTTGAATCTTACTTCAGTTTGTACAGTTGAATTCCAGCCGGTAAAAGAAATGAAGTCACTTCTTGAAAATCGTCTCAATAAAATTGCAGTCGGATTTGGAAGGCAAAAAAGTACATACTAACAGGGTGGAAGATGACTTCAGGGAGGGACGCAGTAATTGAAGAAAATTTTAAGAAAAGACTTATATTTTCACATGATTTATGATTAGAGGCAATTTAGCCTAGTCTATAACATAAAAAAATATTTTGAGGTTTTTGTCATTTCATGGTTTATATTTCTTGCAGAAGTTGATTACTGTGCAGTGTGCACTGAGGACATGATATAATTGAATGCATACATCAATTAAAATTGTGTAAAATACTAAATTTTATTTTTAATGTCTATTATCTCTGTTTAAATTGTAAAGAATACTTAAATCTACAATTTAAGCCATTTACTATAAATATGTGACTCATTTTAGAGAAAATATGTGTAAATAAACCATTGGGACAGGAAAAGTCACCGCATACCAGGAATGACCCAGCTAATAAGTAGCCTATAACAAATATAAAATCAGAAATATTTATCACATGCACACACGCCAGTTATGTTTAGACTATATAATAATCCTGATTTTATTAGTTATTTCCCCAGTTTTAACCTGGTTTCATTGCTGTGATATCTGAGAGGAATTGGATTTGCTTAGCTAATCAAATGATCGATCTCCTAACTGGCACTGTATTGTGTGTTGTAACGTAACGTCGGCGTAACAGCGACCATCAGTTAATGTTATGGATACAAACAATTTATATTTTTTATTAAGCTGTTCTTGTCTTTACTAAAATAAAAATTAGCCCAATCAAAGGGAACAGTGCTCTTACAAATCACGAGGAAGCGATTTGACAGCTGTTATTGGCTAACGTAATAGACTCGCTGTTTTTGCTGATGCTGAATCGTCTTTAGCATACAATACATTCATTACAAATGTAACTAAGTTAAACGTTTGTTTAACTACACATGGGGAAACTCACTTCACCTTCAGAGGCTCTGGGGCAGCTCAGTCTCTCCAGTCAGGTCTCAGGGCCACCGCACCGCAGCAGACTCGCTGTGTGTGTGTGTGTGTGTGTGTGTGTGCGCGCGCGCGCGTGACTGAGCGAACGCCGCTCTGCACGTTTGAATCAGGGACGTACTAAGTATTTGAGGGGCAGGGGGGACGGGCTTTAATAAAAATTTAATTGTTCACTTTTGGTAAATGTATCGTTTAGTTCACGCTTTTGAGAAGCTTGCGGGTTGTTTTTACAAGTACAGTTTTTGGATCACCAAAGTTAGGGGGGCAGCTGGGGGGGCAAGGCTCTAGAGTGGGGGGGCACCTGCCCCCCTTGCCCCCTGTAGATCCGCCCCTGGGGGAAATAATTATTTGATCCCCTGCTGATTTTGTAAGTTTGCCCACTTACAACGAAATTAAGGGTCTATAATTTTTATTTTAGGTTTATTTCAACGGATAGAGGCAGAATATCAACCAAAAAAATCCTGGGGGAAAAAACACATTATGTATATAAAAGTTATAAATTGATTAGCTGTTACGGAATGCAGACACAGACACGAATGATGGGAGAAAACAGGAGGTTTATTATGGAAGCAAATCAGTATCAATAATAATTTACGCAAAAAACATGATTCACACATGCGTAGACAATTTCACAAGCATGAAACAAAATTCACGAGCACAAAAAAACAATTCACGTGCGTAAAAAAAAATATTCACAAAAAGCATGTCACATGCGCAAAACAAAGTTATATAGGATAACACATAAATGCATATAAATGCAAAACACGTAGAAAATTCCTACAAAAATTCGTAGATATACAACTGTGCACAAAAACCTTTGAATGTTTAAAATGTGCGAGTTTATCATTGAATGTGAATGTGCAAATCATCATTCACATGTGAATCACCTCGGATTTGTGTCTGTTTTTGAGGCTTTCCTGGCTGCGCTCTCCTCCTACACGGATCAGTCTACTCTTTAGCCAATCAGATTTAAGCTTATCAATCGACCAATCAGCATCACGTGAGGGCGTGCCTACCTGCATGTTACGTCATCAGCTTTCGACCACAGTTCATGGCTGAGCAGAGGTGTGTAATTGATCGGTTCATGTCTGTGTGTTTACTGAAGTTAAAGAAGTTAGAGATCAGTTGAAGCAATAGTTTATGAACTATTAACTGATGAAAGGCAAGTGCTGTGCTTGCCAACAAGGGCTTCTCCACCAAGTACTAAGTCATGTTTTGCTTTGTATTGAAAGTTAATGTTCTAATCAGAATATGGCTTAAGTGGCTTTTAAAAAACAGTTATTTGTAGCTATTTTGTGATATTGTTTATTTTGCATGATAAGATTTTAACAATTAAGAGACTGAAAATGTTATTTTACCAGTAAAAGCCTTGCAATGCCTTGCTGCAAGTTTTAATAAATATTTACGTGCATCACCCTTGGCTTGGTTTTTATTTATTTGTAAATATATTCAGATCAGAGTTCATCCTAATGCATTTTTATCAATGTATTACAGTTTACTGTTAAGATTACTTAGATACTGTTAAGAGCTTTACAGCTTTTTCAATGTTAACATATTCTAGGGTTTTATTAACAGGATTTTATTGGCAACTTTAGTAAATATTGTAGTTTAGTGAAATAACAAAAAAAACTGCTGTAAAATGTATTTACAGTAATTTTTTTATAGTGCATTTAAGATATTTAAGACATTTTATTCACTCTTGTTCACCTAAATATATTTTTTACCGTTTGCACATATATCTATTTTTAGTCATAAAAATGTGAGTGAAGCACTCACACTGTCAAACCTTGCGCTATAAATAAAGATGTCCTCTGATAAACACTTGTCTTGTCCAAGTGCGGTCTACACGTATGCATGTTCATATGCAGAGAGGGATATCCAATCCTTCAGTTTAGAGTCCAATGCTGGATTTGGCTATCCCACAGGCCTAAAACATACCAACCACAGCTCAGGTTACCTGCTACAGCGAGCAGCAATGTAACAAGTACTGCGCTACAAAAGGGTTACCAGACACAACAATATCTACCATTGTCTCCACAAATACCAAAGAACTCCAAAAGTACAAAAATGTTTTTATTGTATTGAACTTTACTAAGATAAGTAGTTACCCAAGTCTCTTGACAACCAAATACAAAACACTACAGGGTTACTAGCGAGTGCAAACTTCAAGATTACAGATCCCGACATGCTGTGTGATTAATAAGCGAGTGAAAGTTGCAGGATCACCGCATAGGCTAGCAAGGGTGTAACAGCCTTTTGCAGAATGTAACATATAGTTGAATGCAAAGAAAGGATATGGCAGTGAACTAGCTTGGCAAAACAGTACATATGTGAATTATATCAGGCAATTAACCACTGCTTACAAGTCACCGAAGCTGTTTGGTAAGCATGTATAATTCTAAGACTCACCCAAGATGTGCTATATCAGGGATCCTCAAGGCCACTGCCCTAAAAAGTTTAGCTCCAATCTAATAAAAGACATCTGAGCAAGATAATTAAGGTCTCTAAAAAAAATGCTGGCAAAAGAAGTTGGAATGTGCACAGGCTAATTTCAAGTTACAGACAAAACAAGTAAAAAATGTCAATTTTGGTTGATTTTGAAGTTGACAAAAATGTGTTCATTAACCCCTCGGCTAGCGATCCCAGTGCTCCAAATAGCAATTAAACATCTAAAAGTATTCCTATTTGTGAGTTTTCTGAGAGGAGTACCTTTAATTTGTTCATGAAAAATGTAGTTTTTTTCTTTGCTCACTTCTCAAGCGCAGTATTACAACTGAATATTCATGGCGAATTCTTGATGGCATTTTCGATGGTTCTTTTCAAACTCATGGTGATATAAACAAAACGATCTTACTCGTGCTGACTGACAGAGCCGAAGCGTGTGCACAAAGATGCCTCAGACACCGCACGATACCGATATACACAAAATTACAGTATTTCAAAATATCTGTCTTGGCGAGTATTCACCCAAACATTATCTATTATGTCTTAAATAAATGTTTGGTAACTATTGAAGAAAATCATCTGATGTGTAACATTGTATTACATTTATACATTTTATATTTAATCAAACAATTGTGGTATCATGGAAAAAAAGTCAAGTCAAACCATATTTGGTTTTGACTTGGTGTTTTATAAATTCTGTACCTGAAAAAACTGAAAGCACTATTTATTTTATTTGTACCTTTGCTCTATTGTATTTATTTGTGCTATGTAGTTTGAAGATTTGTTCTTATTTCCTTTATTTTTATTTGGCAGTAGTCCTTATTTTATTTGAACATTGTACATACAGAACCGTACCGAAACTGTGACCCTAAAACCGTGATAAAACTGAACCGTAATTTGAACAGAAGTAGAATATTGTGTGTTGCGTTTGTTTATGTGGAGTTTTGGTAACTAGCAGATATCAGATTTGTGACATACAAAGACTGCTGTCTTTCATGGAAGCATCCCATTAGTTTTGTGGTCAGTGCACAACCAAATGGGGTGCAAATGTGGTTTTGATAGAAAAAAAAAACAAAAAGCAAAGATTGAATGATTAAGACTTGAAGGATATCTGTAAATAAATGTCAATTGTAATATATATATATATATATTTTTTTATATTATGAAAGTTGCCATGTTGCCATTTACTTTTAGTCACTGTCATTCCGGTTACAGGCGTCATTCGAGGCTTTTGCAAGAATAGAAAAGGGGCTTAACTTTGGATCATCATTTATCTTCGAGCCAGAGTCCTGCAAATGGGTGGGTACCAGGTAGGTAAACTGCTAATATTTGATGTAACTGGTGATGCTTACAAAAATGTATGTGATCAGGAGTGCTGATAAGCACGGGCATACTGCGAATCAAACAGCCAAGGTTATTTTTTTTAAATTATCAAATAATTTCAATATTTATATTATGCACATGCATATTTATGCAGTTCAAATGTATTTATTTGCCTCTTTCTTTGATAACCGCATTGCACAGGAGCCCTTAAAATCTCCCTACCGCATATCAGTTTTTGTATACTGGATGTAGTAGATTTATTTAATTTTAGGTGTGGATCGGATTAAGGTCTAATTGTTAGCAGGTCGGGTCGAGTACGAAATTTAAATATTATGGCTGTTGAATAACGAGTGGTTAAGCATTGTGGGTGCAGGGCAGGTGTGGTTTTACCAAACCAAACAGTACCTGTACAAGAGTCCCCCAGTTAGTAAATACAGTTAGTTTGTTGATTTCATTCAAAAATGTATATGTAATGTATACAGTGAAGACTAGTGTTTTATTTTTACTTTTGATTATTCAATTTCTAAATTTGATGCTGTTAAATATACTGTAAAATATACCACTATAACTGATTTTTTTAAAGAACTGTTTATTTCATTTGTACCTTATATTGTATTTCTCCAATCATCTGTAATTTGCATAAATAAAAATATAAATATAATAAAAAATTAAATAATTATAAAAATTAAACAAAATAAAGCGAAATAAGATTTTAACCAACCCCTATTTGGCCAAATTTAAATTTTTACTAAAATGCCATTTAGTTTTCATTCATATTTTAGTCATCTTACTTGTTTTAGTTGTAAGATGTTACAAGTTGACTAAAGTTCACTTTAGTGAACTTTTAGTTGACTAAATATCACTCCTCCCTCCAAAAAAAATAAAAAATAAAATAAAATAAAAATAAGGGGGAATTCCCTCACACTTTCCAAAATTAAATTCAGCCCTGGTCTATAAATGTCAGGGTGAGAGATGTCTAAAATAGTGTGAGAGCAAAGACAGATAAAAACATGGTGGATGGAATCATCTATTTCTATCTTTAAAATATGGAGCACAGTAAAAGCTAAAGAAAATTAACTAGCATCAAGAACTCTTTAAACATCTCTGTATTGAGTGTTTAGGCTGGGCTACAATGTTGATGTTGCCCACACTGTTCTGCATTCACTATAGGCAGCCCTCCCACGCTCACTGTAGGGCGACGCACTCCGCTATATCTCAGCATACGGAACAACATCCGCTATTACAACCCTGCCAGTCCCACAGCTAACAGTGAACAGCTAATTAGTCTGTGACAAGCACATTAATTACACTGAACACAACAAATCTCCACACAGGCCTACTGGCAATAATGTGCTGAGAGTGTTAAACAAAGGGTCAGACAAAACTGGGGTAAGTAAGTAAACTTTATTTATATAGCACCTATCACAGATAGAAATCACAAAGTCCTTTACAAAGTGCAACAATTTAAATAAAAGATAACAATAAAACACAGATAAAACTATCAGAGCTAAAAACAAAACATAAAACATAAAAGCTTGTCTACATAAAACTGTCTTCCGCTGCTTTTTAAAGAATCAACAGATTTGAACACACGCAGCGACAGTGGGAGGGCTTTCCATAGTTTGGGGGCAACTGCCTGAAAGGACAGGTCCCCCCGAGTTTTAAAGCGGGTTTTTGGGGACCATCAGGAGGTTGAGGACCGGGAGGAGGAGTAGGGGGTCAACAGGTCTGTGATGTTATGGGGGGCCTGTCCATGTGAGGCTCTAAAAGTCAAAACAAAAATTCTATAATCAATTCTATGTTTGACTGGAAGACAATGGAGTGTGTGAATAAAACCGGTGTAATGTGTGTCCTTCTGTTGATTCCTGTTAAAAGCCCGGCTGCAGCGTTTTGTACCATTTGGAGTAACAAGCACTTTGTTAAAACGAGTAAAAAGAGAATTAAAATAATCTAAACAAGAAATAAAGGCATAAATGATCATCTCGATGTCATGTCGATGACAACAATGTTCTCAATTTAGAAATATTTCTCAAATGATAAAAAACAGTTTCTGACCAGAGACATCGATTGGTCGAACAAAACACCAAGGTTTAAGGCTGTACTGGATGGATGAGCCCAAGGAACAGAGTTGTGTTTGATTTGAGGTAGTTTTTGGTCTGGAGCAATGATTAAGGTTTCAGTCTTTTTTGTATTTGGTTGTAAGTAGTTATTGTTTAACCAGTTCTTAATGCAAGACAGGAATTCTAATAGATCAGTTAACTTAATTAACTCTGACTCTTTGAATGAACAGTACAACTGAATGTTGTCAGCATAAAAGTGATAAGACGAATGACAAATTATTTCACCAAGCGGGCTAATATAAAATAAAAACAAAATAGGACCTAAAACCAAGCCCCGAAGAACTCCACATGACAGAGGGGACATTTCAGACAGAATGCTGTTAACAAACACACAGAATGATCTGTCATTTAGATAAGAGAACCATTTAAAGGGATACTCTACTGGTTTTTCATATTAAACTATGTTATTCCCTTAACTAAGACGAGTTGATACACACCTCTCTCGTCTCAGTGCGTGAACTAAATCACTGTCTTACGGCGACACTTTGTTAGATCTTATCTCAGCCCTGTTCATTCAATACGTCCCAAGAAGAGAAGCGACCAAACATCTCCACGTTTTCCCCATTTAAATACAGTTACTAGAATAGTGTAACTCAACCAAGAATGGTGACAAAATAAAACGTTGCGCTTTTCTGTGTGTAAAATGGATAACTATATTGTATGGCAGAATACCATGGCAAGTGCTTGGGAGCACTTCGACTCGGCGCAGTAATATCATCTCTCGTGAAAAGTCCGCTCCCCCCGCTCCCTCTCCTCCTCCCTCTTATTTCAACGGGAGCGGAATTTTCACGAGTGATGATATTACTGCGCCGAGTCGAAGTGCTCCCAAGCACTTGCTATGGTACTCTATAGAGTACCATAGCAAGTACTCTATAGAGGGCTGAGTAACTGTATTTAAATAGGGAAAACGTGGAGGTGTTTGGTCGCTTCTCTTCTTGACACATATTGAATGAACAGGGCTGAGATAAGATCTAACAAAGTGTCGCCGCAAGACAGTGATTTAGTTCACGCACTGAGACGAGAGAGGTATGTATTCAACTCGTCTTAGTTAGTTTCTTTTCATTTTGTAACCAATTTATCAGCACATTATGGACCGATGTATCAAATGCAGACGATAAATCAAGTAAAATCAAAACAGTGTACTGTCCTGAGTCTGCAGCCATCGAAATGTCACTTGATTCTTATAGAAGCGCAGTGTCAGTTGAATGCCATTTGCGAAAACCTGACTGAAATGTATCCAACAACTTTTTTCCATCACTCTCTCCAGGATTTTAGATAAAAAAGGGCAGTTTTGAAGTGTAACTATAGCAAAGCCATAAGCAGTGTTCAAAAAATGTATAAGATAAAGGGGGCTGAGACGCTTTAATTCCAGTTAGAGGCCTCCAAATTATCTCTAAAATCAGGCTTAGAATAACAGTAATGTGCTCTTAGTAAAAGAAAATCAGACCGCAAATATAACTTGCCTTTCCATTTTTTTAACATCAATCTACTTTCATGATTCATCCAAATATATATATATATAACAAAATATTTGTTGCCATACTGTATAACACAAATTACAAGACAGACTGTATTTTCTCATGAAGCTCAAAGTTGGTTTCTTTGATTAGTGATGGGGAAATCAATGCAATATTTTGAATTCAAAGCACTGCTTTTTGATGAAAATACAAGTCTTGTATACAAACTAAAAATACAAATTATTCTGGTTGAAAAAAAATACAAAAATGAACCTTTAATAAAATACAAAATAAAAAGTTTCACTTGACAATAAGGTTTAATTTATTAAATTAATTAACTCCATTAGTTTACTTGAACTATACACGATCAAAACGTCTACAGCAATAATTTACTAATACATACTTAAATCAAAGTTGCATCTGTTAATAAATAAACCATAAACTAACATGAACAAACAATGAACAACTGTATTTTTATTAACATTAACAAAGATTGTGAGCTAAACTATCTTTGCAATATTATAAAAATGGTTAGATTGTACTTGTATCAGTGTAAAAACTGAAGTGTAAAGTTAAGTTCTAGCTTGGTGCACAGCAGTTAGGGACATGGCTTTAACACACAACATTTATTTGAGTCTAGTCTCAGAAGTGTCTCAGAACTGAATGAACATTAGTATAAATTCAGGAGACCCAAGCTGAGGCATTCTTTTGAACTGAAGTCCCTGTAGTGTTTAATCAATGAATACAGACATACAGGCATCAATCTCACATTCTTTGGCTCTCAAGTGCACAGCCAGCCTCTTATTCTCCCTCTCTACTGAGACCAGAGCCACTGCCAAATTCACCAAATGCCATTAGATGTCCAGCTCCTTTTAATGATCCTCTACAGACCACAGATTGAAAGGGTATGAAATACATAACTTCCAAGTGTGGGCATTCAATCAACAGCACTGGATTGCTTGGCTCGTGAATTGTATCTGGGGGACAACTATGTCATCTCTATGGATATTGGTATCCCAATCCAACAGATCTGGAATGAAGGGCACAGCACCCCGGCTGAAAGTGAGGAGGTTACTTTTGAGAAATGAGCTGTGGAGGAGACTGGTCATGGGTTCAAAACAGTTAATTTGCTGTAGCAAAATTTGTGAAAAATCAGAAGATTTGTGACAGACATTGACAATCTCATGTAGGGTGATAGAGGTGTCCCGATTCGATTCCGAAGTCAGTATACTGACCTATATTGATAAAACAGACTGTACAGACAAGCTCACGAGCGAAGTTTGCAAAAGGCCAAAGAATAAAGACCGCAAGCTACACTCATCGCTTCTTGAAACATCATCTGGAGACTATGATTCATCCCCAAATACACCAACAAGTAGTCGACTTTCAAAAAAAAATCTCTGTCAGGAAGATGACCCTAAAGTCTCGAATGCTGATATACTTCGTGCTGTCAATGTCCTCTGTTACGATTGCGTGAAATGATGGTGGTGTACAACAGCATGAAGCCACCCCATCTCCAGACCCAGAATTGTTTCACAACAACCCAATTATATTTCACAAAAGAAAGTAGTTTTTATTAACAAAATCAAGCAAAAGAGGACATAAATCCGCATAAATCCGCCGCAAGACAGTGATTTAGTTCACGCACTGAGACGAGAGAGGTATGTATTCAACTCGTCTTAGTTCTTTTCTGATTTTTTCAACTTTTCTGTTGAGTGAACAGTAAAAACTACTTTCTTGCTGCCGCTGCTCTCCGGGTCTCCGGTTTTCCTTCAACTATGTGGATTAACTATGTGTGGCTTGTGCTCGCCTGGACTGTTCTGTCCTTGGTTTCCCATTCATCGACTGCACTGGTCCAGTATTCTACAGCTGAGCTTCTGAGGTTCCGTTTTTATCTACATGACGATCCACTACCACCAGCTCTGTCCTCACATCCGGATATAATATACCTGCCTCGTCGGAAATACATCCACCGTGGCTCTCGTCGGAACTTTCAGTATGATAAATCCAACTCCATAACATCCTTCTGGTCCACTACTCGGCGTCCATTGAGGAATACTGGTCGCCGTGCTGATCATAGTGTGTTGGCCCGCCTAGCTAGGTCGGCTAACACGGCTGTCAAAATCAGTAACACTCTTGTCAACTTTGGTCTTCTTAACATCCGCTCACTTACGAGTAAGGAGCATCTTGTGAAGGATCTCCTCGTTGACTGTAAGTTTGACTTTTTATGTTTAACAGAAACGTGGCAGCAGCCAAATGATTTTATTTCACTCAACGATGCCTCTCCTCTGGGATTTGTTTACATCTCTCAATCACGTGACTCTGGCCGTGGGGGAGGTCTCGCGAAAATCTATCGTGAGAAGTGGAGGATAGCGCCTGTCAATGCTCCTGTCTGTCACTCATTTGAGGCTATTGTTTGTCAGCTTTCTGGACCTATTCCCACCATTGTTGCTATTTTTTACCGCCCACCAAAGCCTAATAAGGATTTTACTGATGACCTTGCTGCCTTTCTGACTCACCTATCCACACTTTCATCAAACATACTACTCCTGGGGGATTTTAATATACATATGGATAATGTTGACAACACTCTTACCAAAGACTTTACATCCTGCTTGGATAGTTTTGGACTTCAGCAATACGTAAACTTTCCCACGCATAATAAAGGACATATTTTAGATTTAATCTGCTGTTCAGGTGTTACACCTGTCAACTGTAAAGCTGATTCTTTCCCTTTTTCTGATCACATGTTGCTCTCGTTCACTGTTAATCTCTCACTCTCCAAATCTGTTCTCCCACGTATTATATCATTCCGAAATATTAAGGATATCAACTTGGACATTTTATCCTCTAGCATCACCAGTTTTCCCAGTATTGACATTTTTTCTACTCCCGATGAACTGCTCTCTCATTACAACTATAATCTTCATAACCTCTTCAATAACCTTGCTCCACTCAAAACCAGAACTGTTTCATTTACTCTCTCTGCGCCTTAGTTTAATTATACTCTTAGAAAGTTAAAAACAAAAGGAAGACAACTTGAAAGACTCTACAGGAAAACAAATCTCACTGTGCACAAGGACATGTACTTAAATCACATTCTTTTTTACAAAGATTCGATTTCCAAAGCTAAAACCACCTATTATTCTGGTTTAATCAGTTCAAGCGAAGGAAATTCAAAGGTCCTTTTTTCACCTCTAACTTCATAAAACCTCGGGATCCACTTCCTCCTTATTTGTATTCGATTGATTTTTGTAATTCCTTATTACCATTTTTTTATTTAAAAATTGAACATATTCATCAGCACCTTTTGTCTACTTCTGGTCCGAACTCATTTGTCACAGTTTCCTTTGCTCCGACTTGTTTATTCTCAGCATTTACCCTACCTTCAGTAAATGAAATTAATGAACTTATTCAAAAATCCAAACTTTCAACCTGCAGATTAGATCCCCTTCCAACTGTGCTTGTGAAAGCCACTGTTTCTTTACTGTCCCCCTAATCACTAACATCATTCACTCTTCACTTACTACTGGAATTGTTCCTTCTCTTAAAACAGCTTCTGTAACTCCGATTCTTAAGAAACCTGGTTTAGATCCCAACGACTATAATAATTTCCGACCTATTTCAAATCTTCCATTCATCTCCAAAATTTTGAAAAAAATAGTGGCTGCTCAACTCCATACTCATCTTTCTTATAATAATCTATACGAACAATTCCAGTCTGGTTTCCGTCCGCATCATAGTACGGAAACAGCATTACTTGAAATCACTAACAACCTTCTTCTAGCGGCTGACTCTGGCTTACTTTCCATCTTCTTCTGCTTGATCTGAGTGCGGCCTTCGATACTATTTCACACACCATACTTTTGGACAGACTCTCCTCTATTGGAATTACTAACACACCTCTTAACTGTTTCATTCATATCTCTCTGGCCGCACTCAGTTTATTCAGTTAAAATCATTCACCTCTCATTCTGTCCCTGTCATAACAGGTGTGCCCCAGGGCTCTGTTCTGGGGCCCTTACTGTTTATTATTTATCTTCTTCCCCTTGGTTACATCTTCCGTAAACATCATATTAATTTCCATTGCTACGCAGATGACACCCAGCTCTATCTTTCAACTAAACCTAATTCCACACTTCCACCATCTTCCCTTTCACATCAAATTTCCTTAAATTAAATAGTAATAAAACAGAATTGCTTCTTATAGGTACAAAATCAACATTAAACAAAATCCATAATTTCTCTATTCTCATTGATAGCTCCTTCATTTCCCCCTCCCCTCAGGTTAAGAGTTTGGGTGTCATCTTTGATAGCACCCTCTCCTTTACATCTCATGTTAACAATGTTACCCGGTCTACTTATTATCATCTTCGTAATATCAACCGTTTGCGTCCTTTCCTCACGCCGCACTCCACTGCCATTCTTGTTCACAGCTTAGTCACCTCCCGTTTAGATTATTGTAATTCCCTTTTGTTTGGCCTCCCACATAAAACTCTTCATAAACTTCAACTGGTCCAAAACTCAGCAGCTCGTATCATTACTCGCACCCCTTCTATTCATCACATCACTCCTATCCTACAACAGCTGCATTGGCTCCCTATTATTTATCGTATCAACTACAAAATACTTCTTCTTACTTTTAAAGCCATTCATAATCTAGCCGCTTCATATCTTTTTGATCTCCTCCATATACCCACACACACGCGTACTCTAAGATCCTCTTCTTTTATTCATTTTACTGTTCCCCGTGTCTGCCTTGTTACTATGGGGAGTAGAGCTTTCAGTTTCTCTGCTCCTCAGCTCTGGAATTCGCTTCCACCAGACTCTCCAAATTGACTCTCTCTCTCACTTTTCAAATCCAAACTCAAAACTCATCTGTTTAGAATAGCTTATTCCCTTTGACCATAACTGCACTATCTTTTAATTGTATTGTGTCTCATTGCTTTTTAAATTTTGTTATTGTTGTTGATGATGATGTAAGGTGACCTTGAGTGTCAAGAAAGGCGCCTATAAATAAAATGTATAATAATAATAATAAATCAATCTAAATACTCATTAACCAAACTACCTAAACTTAAAGAAAAGAAAAAAAAGTACAGCAAAAAATAAAGCTAACTCCCTAGCTCACTGATTCTCAGTGTATGCAGGCTCCCTCTAGAGGTACAGAGAGCAACCAATGAATTTCGAACATACGATCACAACGGTGTGATTAGAACGGTCAGTGCATCACATGATCAACTGCTAAATTCAAATGTGCTTTCGCACGTTGGCTGGGGCTGAGCCAGAGACGGACGCGCTCAGCACTTGTCAAAGGTAGCCTATATTTATTAGGGCTGGTCCGAATACTATTTTTTGAGCTTCAAAGCTTCGGTAGGAATGAACATCCAATATTCGAAGCTTCGGAATCTCTATACGTCTCAGACATCCCAAGTCTCTCGCATATTGATAGCGGCTCCCTGAGGCCCGCAAATTTGTTAAAATCTCCCGGAATATAGCTGCTAGCGAGCTCCAAACCGCGTAGCGCAAGCACGACAAAGAGAGGGAGAGACCTTGCGTGTGTTGTGTGTGCAAATGTGCGTGTGTGTGCAAGTTTGCGTGTGTGCCTCTTGAAGCGCATGTAAAATGCGCATGATCATCATCAGCGCATGATTATTATTTCGAGAACCGTTCATCCAAACGACTTCACAAGAGAGTGCAGTGTATTTGGTGCAATATAGATAGACAGGCGAGACGCGACACGTTCAGAATTAATAAACTTAATAAACTACAGAACAGCACGAGCGGGAAGCGGCGCGCGCCTCACGCGAGCAGAGCTTATGCTCCGAGAACGGACACTGCTCTGACCTAGTGATATAAAACACACACAGGTCCAGGGTTCGAAATGAGGGGGGTCTGGGGGGGTCCCGGACCCTCCATAAGTCATTAAGGACCCCCCATAAGAATTTATTTTTGGATTTTGGGGGATCCCCGACAAATATATTTTAACATTAAAAATGATTGTGAAAATTATAGGTCTTTAGTGACACTTTATATTTATACCAGTAATTATTTAATTACCTAGCGCGAGGCAGCTATAGGGCAGCTATTAGCCGAGTGAGTTGTTGTTGTGGTGCTCCCGCTAATGTACGGACGGTAACAAAGTTGCGCTGTTGGGGCTCGCGCAGTTATACCATATTCATTTGTAGTTAAGAAACAATATATAGGCTACACACGACCAAAGTGCTGTTTTCCTGAATGCCATCACGATTGAAACCGAGATATTGATTTCATAACAGTTCAATAAACAAATAGTTAAAATAATTAAAATTAAGTTACTTACATTTTTAGACGCAATGGCTGTTTTTGTTCTGTTTCAGCAGCGAAAATAGTTCCAAACAACAGAACCACAGCGCATCTCAGAGCAACACTCATGATTCATTACTGAATAATTCAGCGTTTTGAACTATTCGCTCGAGTCAAAGATTCAATTACCCATTATTAAAACTCCTCATTCTGAATAAATCAGCCGTTTGAACGAATCGTTTAAATGAATGACTCAATGACTCGCTCATTCAAGACGGTCGTCTGCCACCTCCTACTGGCGGTTTAGTTTCAAAGCATCATTCTTTTCAACATTCCTTAATTGTATATTCAAAAAATATTTAAAACAATCTCAGAATCTCATTTAATACGGTTATAATTTTTCAATGTAAATTATTTAATTTGTTTGGTAACAGCCGCTAGGCTTTCTTATTATTTTAATTGAATGTAGCCTATTAATACAATGTAAGAATTTGAAATTAAATTTAGAGCATACACTAAATAAAATTAGGGGAAAAGTGCCCTTTTTAAAGGTACAAAAAATTATTCAGATAAGAGTGTTTACAAAAATGAAACATTGACTATTTAAGTTTAAAGGGAGTAAAGCGTCTGTTTAAGCTATAAAGGAAATTTAATTTTGCCAAAAGAAGAACTTTTATTTTAAATAAATGTTGCTTTAAAAAATCTGTCTTCTTCAGTGTGATATGTTACCATATTATCATGCTTGATTGAATATTTGTAATGTGATGATCAGATGCAGATATCTAAATCAAAGAATATGAGTGGTTGGCGGATGGATTATTATTTATTTTTAACAACAGATTCGAGTGACTCAAAGTGCACCAGATTAATGAATTTATCTTTAAAATGTACAAAATTTTCTCCGGGGGGGCATGCCCCCGGACCCCCCTAGTGTTACGATTTTGCCACCTCTGCCTCATTTTGAGTAAAGAAGAAAACCCTGACATTGATCCATATAATTTTGCGTACAGTGTAGCAAGATAGTCTTCAGAATTGTTTTAATTAGATACATTTTAGGGACCCCCCAAGAGTCAGAAGTCATTTCGAACCCTGCACAGGTCTGTAACTTAAGCAATACTTCTAATAAGGTAGGCTAGTCTAATATTTTTCTCACTAACAAATTACCAGAGATGTATAAAGTACTAGAGACACAGACTTGAGTAAAAGTACAAGTGCTCTATCAAAAAAGTGACTTGAGTAGAAGTTGAAGTGCTATTTAAGCACCATACTTAAGTGGAAGTACTAAAGTATTAAAAAAAATTGTACTTAAGTATTGCAAGTATTTTTTTTTTAAAATTTACTAAAGTACTGAAAGTAAAAGTACAAGTATTGTGTTATGTGGTAAAGCATCTCACTCTTCTCTTCCCTGATTGTGCCTTTTTTCTCCACAGCTTAGTGGGTATTTATCTGCATGTTACAGCGATCTCTGAAAGCTTTGTTTATGTCAGGGACTTCCTGTAATGTCACATATGGCTCTTCTTCATTTGTTCCATATATGGACTAATGTGCACAGGGCACCCTCAGGCTGCCGGTATATATTGAAAATACAGTACATCAGAGTATCCAAAGCTCATAATAATTTCATCTGCCCATTTTGGTTATAAATCCAATAAATATTATTCCTCTCTATAGACATATGACGTAAACCTATGAAAATCTATCAATATGTGTCAAAAACTGCACAAGCTAAAAGCCTGAGGGACATTGTTTGGTCAAGCGCTTTCATGACAATCTCACAGGAGTTTTTTTTTTTTTTTTTTATGGGAGCGGCTGACGCTCATAATTCATATTAAAGGTATCGACTCATTTTTTCATTACATAACTCCTGACACAAATTAAGTAATAACTGTCACTAAGTTTCTCAGAATAAAATAGTGGTCAAATACTGAAACTTGAGTCTTATATATTTTTAATGATGTATAGTTTGTCAACATTAAAGGTGCAGTGTGTAACATTTTTGACTATTTATTAACAGAAATGCAATATGACATCCATAACTATGTGTTCAGTTGTGTATAAAGAACTTACTTAAAGGGGGGGGGGTGTAACAGTCTTACACTGTTAAAGAGTTGGATTACCATGGTAAACATGGACAAAGTTTCAAAAATGAAGTTGTAAGTTTGATGGGAGTATTTCTGTTCCAAAAATACTCCTTCCGGTTTGTCACAAGTTTCGGAAAGTTTTTTTCGAATACGAAACTACATGACGTCAGAGTGGGCGGAATTTCCTTATACGGGTCTTAAGGGCACTTCTCACGGAAGGGCGCGCGCAGCTGTAGCCTAGAGCGTACGAGAGCGTCCATGAGACCGCTGTGCTCTGCTGTGTTGCAATCAAAACAATGGCACCAAAAAGTGTGTTTTTGGTTGCCAGGAGAAGACAACACTGCACAAATGTCCAAAGAACCCAGAGTTAAGGGACCTGTGGATGGATTTTGTTTTTCCAGAGCAGCAACGGAGTTGCGCAATTGTGTTCTTGTTTGTTCCCTTCATTTCGGCGGCAGCTGCTAATAGTTTTGTAAACAAGGCACAGTTCGACGATTTGCAGATCGCCTAATACTTAAAGATGGAGCAGTCCCAACGATAAAGGTTCACGGAACAGCAGGCGGTGAGTAAAACTGCTTCAAATGTCTGTATGTTGTTAACTATCGGCGTGTAAGCTAAGCACAGCAAGTAAACAACATGATCACGTACAGTTAATGTATCGATGGAGCATGCGATGTATGGTGTGTGTTTGTGTGTTTAAATACAGTTGTTTAGATGCCACTATAGGTGTCAGTTTGTTTATTGTAAAACTAAATCATGTCCTCATAAACCACGAGTCTGTCTGTTTACAACACACGCAAAAGCTTCGCGCGCTCCCGCCCACACGGCACGCCTCCACCCGCTCGGGTTTTTCTGGAAAGACTCGGTACAGCCTATTTTCTTTTATAAATATAATAAAACTAAAGACTTTTTGGAGAAATGAAGGATGCAATACTACTCTATAGGTACTCAAGATTAACATGAGATTGAGTGAAACTGAGTATTTCACCCCCCTTTAATAAACCGTAATGTTTTTATTACCTTAGAATTAGGCATTTATATCTACATAAGCGCGGGAATCCCCTTCTATGAAGGCCGCCATATTATGACGTCATATTTCTACCGTAGCCGACAGCGAACAAACAGCGTTACAGAGCGCGTTTCGTCACTACCTTGAAAGAGAAGCCGCAGAAAGCTAGAAGAAGCTAGTCATAAACACCGTGAATGTTTTCCCTTGTCAGTGGTGTAAATATGTAGTTGGATTGTTTCATGTAACTTAATTCTTCTCCCTCGCTGTGTTCTGGCTTTGCTATGTGTGGATAAATGTGCTGGTTACTAGGGCTGTAGCGATACACTAATCTCACGATACGATACGATACACGATATTCAGCTCACGATACGATATATATCACGATATTCAGCCAACGATACGATTCGATACGATTCGATATTATTCGATACACTTACATCATTTTCTGAAAGATTTAAAGGGGACAGAGTGATTTTGGTGACATCTTGTGAGTGTTCCATTTACTTGGATTGAATTAATTGAACTGAAAACTAAAAACATCAATTACACAATATATGTCTGGACAGAGTCTACAGCTTGCATGCTGGACAAAATGAATTAAAGATGTGTTTAGAAAATTAGTTCCATTTATTGAAACAGTGCAAACTGTAGCTTGCAAGCCTTTGAAAAGTAAATAAAGTGCAGTATTGCAATTAACAATGGAGAGTTAAAAAGTGCAAATAAAGTTTTGAGAAAAAAGGTTTTATAAAAAGATAAACCTCACATATTTCAGCCTTTAAATCATTTTTATAAAAAGAATGAGTCAAAAAAGATAAATTACAGACATGTACAATGCACATTAGCTTATCTTTTATTATTAATAGTAAAATTAGGTCCGATTTTCCCGTGGCGTCTGTCGTTGCTAAGCAACCATGACCTAAAAACGCTTGCTATAGAGAGCCTAAGTCCCTCCCCTTCCGGTTGGCCACCATGGGACCTAAACTCGGAAAAATATTGTATGGTAGTCAATGGCGAGAGACAACGAATTTTTTGATCTCGTTTGAATTGTGCCCTGAATTACACATATGATGTTTGGCAATTTAAACGATACATTTTAAAGTAAAAAAAAGTTGCAGTTTGATGTAAAACTGTTGCGATATAAGACTGTGAAAATACGTAATTACAAAGACTACAAAACCCAAAAGGCGCGCATGAGACGGCATACCTTTTCTCTCAATGAATGAAGCTAACTTTACTGAAGGTAACATCTGTCATGTTTTCTATAGTCTTACCTTATAATCGTAACGTTTCGCCGTCATGTTTTGTACCAGACTGCACACACACGAGCTTAGTGACGAGACGAGAGATGTAGTTCATTGCGCGATTTTCACATAAATCTAAATGTTACTCTTCTGTTTTATGACAAACTGCGACTTTCTTGACTTTCATAATTATCTTTTAAATTGACAAACATCATATGTGTAATTCAGGGCACAGTTCAGACGGAATAAAAAGATAACTTGTCTCTCCCCATTGACTTCCATGCATATTTTTTCCGAAACAAGGTCCCATGAGCCGGAAGCGGAGGGGCGGGACTTAGGCTCTCTATAGGGCATCAGAATGTTTGTAAACAATAGGCAAAAGATACTTCCGGGTGGCAGAACGCGAGCGGCTCCTACTGACTAACTGAAGAGATCCAGCCAGCTACTGTAACAGTTACTTAGTTAAAAACATTGTTGTTGATAAAAGTTGAAACAATGATGAAAACGTGTTGTGTTTGAGGTTATTTTGCTTAGAAAAAAAAGAGCTAAAGAGTATTTTGCTAATTATGTGTAGGTCTACTATATTACATATTTATTATATTTTTTACTTATATCATTAAACACAGTTGTTATTATGATTAAAAAAACGCATTATATTTAATTACATTTTTTATTTTTATTACATTTTTACTGTCGACAGTTGGTTTCCCTTCCAAGCAATTTACTAGCGTTGCCATAGGAACGCTTCAGCTTTTGCCACCCGGAAGAACGTCTGTTACTGTTGTAACGTCATGGTGAATTGTCGTATAGCTCTGCTACAAGATTTATCTACGGAGAAAAGAAAAACAACCGTAGTGTTTGGGTGCACCCCCATGCTTCATGTTGACCGAGCTTTTAATGTTGTTATGGAAAGGGTGAAGCTGATGGTTGGTTCTTGTCACATGAACTGCGGTCACGGTGCGCTTGCGCCATTCAGAAAAGTTGAGGTGTTTTCATCTCGCTGCGTCTGGAGAAAATGAGCGCGTTGCTTCAATTATGAGCGCGCTTGCCGCACGCCTACATTTGAAATAACGAACTTGAGCGCGGAAAAGACAGGATATGTGAACGGCCCCTTGACGAGCAAAGTTAAACACGGGGGGGTTGAATGGGACATATATATCGATACTCGCGGCTTAAAAATCGATACTTTCTTGGGGGAAAAAATATCGATTTATATCGCAGAATCGATAAAATCGCACACCCCTACTGGTTACGTTTGTGAGACAGCTGATTAGTACTCTTGTCATTGACCGGAAAACAATTACAGGAATCACCAACCCGTCGATCTTGGAAGCATTTTAAGTCGATTGAGTTTCCAAAATCAGAGAAAAAAGGCTATTGTGTGTAAGTGGTGTCTATTGGGATGCGGAGGCACGCGTGCTGTTACAATCACGTCATTTTTGCCGCACGCACCTTTGGGCTCATGCGGACGTGTCGAGTATAAACAAAGCTTTAACCAGCTCAGCCACAGTAACAGCTCATATTAGCCAGCTAAACTTTTACTACCCTGTTAGAAAAAATCTGTAGTTGCATAGTTTCATGTGGTTCTACTCCCTCGCTGTATTATGGGTTTGCTATGTGGGGAGAAATGTGCTGGTTACGTTCGTGAGACAATCAGCTGATTACTATTATTTACAACAACTGTGACGAGATCTGTCGTGTCGACAGCTCAGACCAATATTATTATATTATGTATTAAGACCCTTGATCCTCACCTGACTATGGCTTTGTAAACTTTATCCATGATGTGGTTTATAATGGACTGTGGTACTCCATGTTAGCTGTGGCTTGTTTTACTCTGGCTCACTACGACGATGTTTGTCCCGTTTTAGCCACCGTAGCTTCTTCGAAAGGGAGGGGTGAGCAGTAGCCTGGTTCTACCAGACTCTCGTACATTTCATTTGTACATAGAGTCTGGCACCGCTCCATTGACAAACGTTTACTTCCTTGTAGGCGGGAACTCTATTGAAGTCTAAAACTATTGGATCTGCCCAGAGTCACTCTATCTGCCATAACCAATCGCTGACGTTTGGTCATGACGTATGTCTTTTCCCGAACCCCGTGGGAGGATGGCCATAAACACAAAACTAAGCAAAATTGTTCTTACTACTGCTTTAACTTCTTGATATTCGGCAGCGTTGCCACAACGGACCGAATGGCTTCACTCGCATCTTTCTTATTTTGAACTACAACTCAAAATAACGCACGAGTCGACATCAACGTCATCGTTCTCAGCCACTCCCTCTGTTCGCTGATTGGTCCTACAAAAAATTGATTTCTGGAAACCGAAGTCTACGGCACAGTCCCAGACGGAGTACTGAAGGAAAATGAAATTGAGCGAAAGTGCGTAGGAGGGCGGAGCCAGGCTAGGTGAGCAGTGGGCTGAGCCCTTAGTGTAAACTCGCAAACGAACCGCTAGATGTCGCCAAAAAGCTACACACTGCACCTTAGAGTTAAAGGGTACCTATCATGGAATTTTGAAAATTACCTTTCATGTAGTGTGTAACATAGATCTAAGTGAACGAAAACATCCTGCAAAGTTTTAAATATGAAAGTTCACCGTATTCAAAGTTATTATCTCTCAAAAGTAAGAGTCGACTCTGAGTCGTTGATATGAATCGATAGACGAACGATGCACTTTCGTACGTCACTTGTCCAAGTTATTTGAATAAGATACGCCCACTCATTGCATTAGGAGACACCAGGGAAAACATCATGTCGACGAGACGCTGCTGTGTTTTGAAGTGCGACGCAAAAGCAAACTTATTTCATCTGCCCAGTGAGGAGCATTTGAAGACAGTGGCTACAGTTCATAACTATACCACAGAAGTATTATAGCCCGAACTCGTTCTGTGTTCGCGTCATTTTGAAGATGATTGCTTCACAAACCTAAATGCTATAAAGTATGAATTTCCGAGCCGGCTGATACTGAAGGAGGGAGGTTCAGTACCGAGTTTATTTGGATCAGCTTCCTTCTCTGAATCACAATCTGTAAGTAGGCTGTTGCTTTTATGTTTGTATCATGTTCAATAATTATTTTGTGTGTTGTGTACGCACAGGCACAGCGCAGCTTCTAGCAGCTAACTTAGGTCTTCAATGTCAATTGTATTGAAATATGTGAAGTGTTTGTCGTTGTTAATGGAGTTGTCACAGGGCTCTCGAGTGTCACGCATCACGCATTGAGCGTGACAGTCACTCATTTCGGTCTTTTGTCACGCTCTCCGGCCACACATTGTATTTCTCACGCTGATAAACTATTTGTAATATATTTAATATGCCGCAGTGCCCAAAACTCACTCACTGTGGAACCGGCAGGATTCAAGCGCGTCTCCTCCAGTGTTGCCAGGTCTGTATGCCTGCACTGTTTCCGCGGGTTGTTTGTGTAGTGCACGCTGGTTGACGCGATTGTTTTATCCACTGGAACATGATTGTTATTGAGGAAATCCTGGTCTCCTCTGGTGTTGTTCGTCTGGTGTTGTTAGCCAATCAGAAAATAGCACTGTTGTATCTGGGTAAGATCTAGCGCAACAACCAATGACACCCCGTCGGCTGGGTGTCTAACATATCACCACAGATTAGCGTCACGCAAAGGCGGGGTTTGGAAAAATGACTCGCTAAACGATTCATATGGGAGTCGGTGAGCAAATCAGGTAAAAATAAATGCATATTATAAGACAACAAAAGTGTTTTTTGTCATTGCATGCTTGTAAAACTGTTGTTGGGGACTCCCAGAACAATATTAGGAACATTTTAAATGCCATAATAGGTACCCTTTAAGTACAGTAGTGAAGTAGTTCTACTTCGTTACTATACATCTCTGCAAATTACTGACAAAGTAGGGTAGATTTAAATAAAGAAGCGGCGCGCCTCACGCGAGCAGAGAATGGACTCCGATATGCTCTCTTATATGCTCCGAGAATGGACACTGCACTAGTGATATAAAACACACTAATACATACATTTATACATTTTAATACTACATACATTTTAATATATTTTGTTTCTATTATTCTATTTTCCACAATGTCAAAGCAATGCAGCTTAACCCAAAATACAAGCTCAGGCATTCACTTCTGTCCATACAAACTCCGCTGTTCTGCGCTCTAGCCAGATAATACTCCCGTTGCAGGAACACTTTTAGTAGTCCAAGCAGCAGCAAATATCTATTCATTAAGTAGCTATAATGCATTTATATGTAAAGTATTGTATTTCACCAGATGTTATAGTGTAAAACATATACACGAGCGAATGAGAACCGTTTCGAGGGGGATGCCAGGTTTGCAAAAAAAAAAAAAAAAAAAAAACACGAATATTCGAATGTCACATTTTCAAATCGAATACCAACCCACCGAACGAATATTCGAATTAGGGCTGGGGTAAACGATTATTAACTAAACGATTAGTTGGCCGATTATTTTATCGATTAGTCGACTAATCTAACGACTAATTGGACGATTAATATAAAGATTTTTTTTCTGCTGCTCGATTAATAAAAAACAATGTATCTCAAATAAATACGACCTAGCGTACTGAATCATGATAGGCTACTGTATAAGCTGGCTAACGTTAGTCTAATGTTATGTATTTGAACACCGTCATTAG
Organism: Chrosomus eos; assembly: GCA_036326025.1. Lineage (NCBI taxonomy): Eukaryota > Metazoa > Chordata > Actinopteri > Cypriniformes > Leuciscidae > Chrosomus > Chrosomus eos. The sequence goes on along the minus strand of CM070818.1, from coordinate 43,178,251 downwards.
AACTCTATAACTGACAAAACCGTGTTATTAAAGGTCCCGTTCTATGCCCCTTTTTACAAGATGTAAAATAAGTCTCTGATGTCCCCAGAGTGTGTCTGTGAAGTTTCAGCTCAAAATACCCAACAGATCAATTTTTACAGCATGTTTAAATTGTCTTTTTTGAGGACTCAGAAAAACGCTGTTTTAGTGTGTGCCCTTTAAATGCAAATGAGCTGCTGCTGCACGACACAGGGGGCGGAGCTTCAAGAGCTCGCACTCAGACTCTTAGGACAATTTCATCTCATGGAATAATGATAACATCAGAAACTCTCAGTAACTGTGTTCATTTCGAGTCGGACAATAATGCCTCCAGAGTCAGAGCGAAGCGTCAGTTTTACTTTAGAAAATCACCGCTGAGTAAACACAGTAAGTTATAAGAAGTGCGCGAGTTGATGGAGCATTCCTGTGGGCGGAGGTTAGTCAGAGAACCGTTCTACTGACGTCATTAAAGAAGGAAGTAGAGGGATGTAGTCCAAACGGGCCGTTCGCTGTAGGCGACTTCTGTTAAATAAAATATCTCGCTTGGCATTGAACTTTGAGCTTTATAATTTTACAGATATTATTTATACTCTAACAACAACATTACACACTAACTTAAGTTTGAAACATGGGATCGCGAAGAACGGGACCTTTAAAATATTTTGTACAAACAGTTTTTACCATAGAGAATGTTTAAATACTAATATCAGCTTACGAGGGAAACAGAGGCGGATTTAGTGGTGCTTCTGCTACTGCTGGAGATGATTGGGGAGAGGTCTGTTCCCTTTTACCGATCAGAGCGCGCGCTGACATGGAGCAAAGCCTTGTTTATACTCAACGCGTCCGCACGACCGCGCGGCAAAAATTACGCGTTGGGTGCGCAAGACCGGCAAGACCCCATTTCACTTGCCTGTGTGCACGGCTTCTTTTGTAACAGCGCGCGCAGCACCGCGTCCGCGGATGAAGGACTGCAAGCCGAATCTGCCCGAGCCGTACATCTCACCGCACCGCACCCAGTTTGCGCTGGGTTTTTTTTGTTAAGGATTTGTTTACTGTGTGTGTGTGTGTGTGTGTGTGTGTGTGATTAATTTAATGGAAAGCACATTCACTTCTAGTAGTCTTCGAATTCGTCCTCCATTCTGCAATGTTTCGGTCTCCCACGTGTGTTGGCGAGCTGTACTGCCGGAAACGGTGCAATAAATAAATAAATGAAGAAGTGTCGACGCAAAAATATGCCGTCGACGTAATTTTGACGCCGAAGCGTCGACGTCATCAACGCGCCGCTACAGCACTAATTCGAATATTCTGGTCCAGCCCTAATATTTATAGTAACTATTCAGTGTTTTCAACCACATCATGTTTATTTTAGGTTTCAGACATTTAAATTCACATAAAGTACTAAAAAAACAATACATTAAGTTTGACGTCTATGGGCGGTAATAATAAACCTTTCCATTATAATTAGACAACATGTTTTATTCATATCAGATACGCATTGAAAGTAACTTTAAAGTTTACTCTATTCTTCTCCCAGTTCACCGGCAACTTACTTACATATATTTCGGGAGAAGTGGATGAATTCATGTCTTGTAAATCCAATACATCCGATTCTCTGAACAGCGGCACATACTAACATGGCGGCACCATCGTGCACACTGTATCTCAACTAACTCGATCATATTTTTTTTTCAGCTGGCTTTTTGGTTGATTAGGGGTTAGTGTTGTGCCGATAGACGATATCGTCGGCCATCATGATGGCTGACAGACATTACAATGTTAAGCCACAGCACGAAATACAGTCTGAATCTGGCAGTTCTGTCACGTCACTGTACATTCGCTCCTTAGTGGTCAGCTGCTGCAGAGCTGCCGAAATCAAAATTGCTGATGAGATGTAGAGGAAAATATCTCCGCGTTGTGCCTATGCGCCCCTTAGCTGTTCTAAATCCACTGTAAAACACGGCTTTGCGGGGCTTATTGCTTAAGTGAAAAATTTGAATGTTAGCCCCGCCCCTCCTCCCGATATCATCGTCCATCGCGATGTTTCACTGTACACATCGTCTGATGCCAAATTGGTAGACATCGCACAACCTTATTAGGTGTCAAATTAGTTGTTACATTTCTTTTTTATCAAGTACAGTACTTTTTACTTAAAGGTGCATTGTGCAACATTTCATGTTAAAAATACCCGTTTTCTAACATGCTTAAACAATTGCCTGATGGGCTCTCAGAATGAGCCCTTCTCTGATCACTGCGATTGCTTCAATAATCATGTACAGTAAAATAAATAAGAGGGATTCGGGCTCGAATTTGAGACTGGGCATGACGTCATGCGCGTTCACGCTCACCTAGCTATGTTTGTGTATTCGCCGCCATTCTTCGTATCAGCGAAGACAACTCGAGTGACACAACTTTAGTCAACTTTCGACAAAAGTAGAAGATGGATTCAAAGAGACCGGCTTGTAATTCATTCCAAACCCCAACGCAAACTTTCAATGTGTAATGCTTTAGCGTAAGCTAGATAAATGTAGAATTGAATTGATAGAATCAGAATTGATTTTACTACCATTGTCAGTGAACAGGTTCATAAACTAGGAATTGTCTTCGGAAGAATAGTACAACATGAAACATAAAACATGTCCCATAAAATATATAACTATGTTTTTGTGTATGGCCTACTGGTAGCCTTGTGTCCTTTGCTAACGTCCTTTGCCTGCGCTCTGCTCTTCTTCTTCCATCATATTACTTAAAGGGTCACTTCACCCATTTGCATTAAGGTTTGTATTGTTAGAAACCCAGTCATATATTATAATGATGGTGGAATTTTGCTTGTTTTTTTTATGAGATGGGAGAAAAAAGGATTTAAGTGTTTTACTTCCGTCCTATCGTGACGTAAATATCGTCATTTTGCGTCACGATAGGACGGAAGATAAATTTCATTGAAAAGTGTATAGACTACAAACATTAGCTCATTATTATTCAAGGGTGTGGGACCCACTCACCCTACAGGCCTATTACAGATCAGTGGGTGGGACTTCACTTGCAGAAACCGAAATCAATATCCGCCATCTTGTTTTTGGAAGCTAAGCTAACGAGCGCTGTGGAGATAGGAAGTATGACAATGACTGAAGAAAGAAACTATACATGATATGGAAGAAGAGGATTTTGAAAGTCTGCTGCTCGAATCCGATGTTCGTGGCTATCTTTACGAGCCGCAATATAGTGAAGAGCAGCTGAGGCTGATGGAGGAACAGGAGGCGGCTGCCTGTCGCGGTCGAGGAGCCCGGACTGGCTCGAGCTGACGCGGACTGCTGTGCCTGTGCTCTCGCTGTGCGCTACGGACACAGATAGAGTCCGTCTGCTGCAGAGAATTTCAACGAAGGGACGTTTGTGTTGTGATGTGAACCACCATAGTTTCGCCTGACTGAACATCCAGGTATCATGCAGTAATACACCATATTCAGAAAGAAATACAAACGAGGAGTAATTCACTAATGAATTTGCCAATGTAACTTAACGTTAACGGGGTTTGTTGTTGTGGGAAGAAGGAGGCTGGAATCGGCGAACATTTAAACATTTTAATAGTAAAATGAACAAATACACAACGAAAGTATAAGCCAACAGCCCCTCATTGAAGACTGAAGTCCACACACAACATAAAATCAGGCCTGTTCCTCTCTCGATCTGCCGTTTATGCTTCCGCTCCTCTGTGAGAGATACGAGACCGGTCGGTGTGTCTCTTTACTTTCATTATCACTTACTAGAAATTTTGCGTGAAATGAATTTCAAACTCTGGTGGCAGCTAACGTTAGCCTTGTTGACGAAAGAATGATTTCTTTGATGTGCGCGCAGTTCCGGATTAGTGGGTGTGGCTTGCGGAGCTGTGCAATGTGGTGCATTGTGGGTGTTGTAGTCTTTCATACAAATGCACCCTTCGGTTATTTTCTGTCTTTTCTCGGTCAAGAGGGCAACAAATTAAAAAATTATTTTACATTTCGACTACATATATGATCCACTTTCAATAAAGATTCATGTTGAAATGGGTGAAATGCTCCTTTAAGATTATATTACGCTGGAGCCTTCGACTTCTGTGTTTCTCTGTACAGAACTCAAGCATAGTCTTTAAACGACGCCGTTCGTACTCCGTTATTAAGGTCCCGGCAAGGCAGAACAGGAACATTGCTATAGCCTCCTCCATGCTGCTTTGTTGTTGTTGTATGTCGCGCCGCCGCCGTGCTTGCGTCACTCCCTTACCCCTCGGTTCCTTCCTATGACCACTGACCAGTGCGAACGCAAACAGCAAAACAGAGTTTAGGGCGGAATAGTTCTTAGAACTGTTTAGAAGTGGACAGTTACTATAACTAATTTCCTGTAACTACTTGGTCGGAAACCGGCAATAGTGTCATTTGATTTTTTTATTACCTTGAGACATTGTTGACCAACTGTGTATGTTATGATTATTATTTTGAGCTTTTACAAAGTAATAACTTATATTGTTCATGAACGTGTTTCCATAATAATACAATAATAAGTGGATACAGTAAACGCATAAAACAGTTCAACATGGAGATAGATGGAAACAAAAACCGAAGTTTTCTTCTACCCCCGTTTTCCCCTCACATATAAGTGTGTAATTTACTCAAATGCCTTTCCTTTCATATATTTAAAATGACTTGCAGATTTATAACTTTATTACCTCTGAAGACATCATGACTGTAAACAAAAGATTTGTGCGGCTGATGCTCCTTTAGTTATAAACAGCTCGTGCTCGTGCAAGCGTGCGTGTGCGTGTGGTCTATGAGCGTGCACACCTCTGGTTGCAGTTTCGCTTGTCGCCAGAGGGCAGTGGTGGAAAGTAACTAATTACAAATACTTTCGTTACAGTCAGGGTTTTTCCTGGCTCAAAATGAGGCGGAGGTGGTAAAATGTTAACACTAGGGGGGTCCGGGGGCATGTTGTTTGGAACTATTTTCGCTGCTAAAACAGAACAAAAACAATCTAAAAATGTAAGTAACTTAATAACTATTTGTTTATTGAACTGTTATGAAATTAATATCTCGGTTTCAATCGAGATGGCATTCAGGAAAACAGCACTCTGGTCGTGTGTAGCCTATATATTGTTTCTTAACTATAATTAATGTTATAAATAACTGCGCGAGACTCAACAGCGCAACTTTGTTACCGTCCGTACGTTAGGTACCATGATGGGAGTTCCGTGTCTTTATTACACGCTGCCTGTCATCCACCCTCCAATGGAATGTTTTTTTACTGGGCCCGCTCGACCCGCGGATTATGATCCGTGCAGCACTATCGGCAAACTACACGGTTAGAGAATGGACACAACGCAAGCGGGAATCGCGACAGAACTGTCACGGTGGATAAAGTGTATATGAGCACGTGACTGTCTGTTTGAGTTTTGTCGAGAGGCGGAGGCGGCACGAAATTTGACGGAGGCGGCCGCCTCATAATTGTCTATGCAGGAAAAACCCTGGTTACAGTACTTGAGTAGATTTTTCGATTTTTTTCTACTTTCTTGAGTATAATTAAATTGTGGTACTTTTACTCTTACTTGAGTAAAATAAAAATAAAGTATTCAACTTCTCTACATTTATTTTTCATAAAAAGTACAAAGTAGCCTACTTTTACAAAGGTGCCGACGGAGCAACAGGGCAAGCTGACATTTGAAAGACGCTTTTCAAACTATTGCGGTGGAGCCCTGCGCTTCAGCCAATAACAGACAGAACTGAAGCAGTTCAGCCAATAACAGACAGGTCTGACTCGGGTGCAGAACCAATCAAAACATCCAGTTCGGCTGGGGGGCGGGGCGTTCAAACCGCGCTTTGACATTCAATCACTGGCGCTTGTGTTTTGAATCAGTAGCGCTAAAGTTTTAATATTTCAGTGAATGTAAGTGAGTATTCTGCTCATATGTAATTATGGCAACTACTGAAATGGGTCATACCATTGATAATACCAGAGCACTGAGCAGTTAAAGGCTGAAGTAAATAAAAAAAGCTCGGCTCATAACATGGACGCAGTTATTGCATGGACGGAGCAAGATCAATGTAAGTGTCTAAAATACATGCACACAGTTCAATTAATAGTAAAGCTCGCCCTCTTTAACAATACAGTTAAACTAAATATACGAAGCAAACTTTGTACAAAGCTGAGAAAACAGTAAAATAAGATTGCATGATATTTTTTATCTGATATATATTTATGTCAAATAGATTCATGTAAAAAAGTGTAGTTCGTTCCTATAGCAACAGTGGGCTCCCAGCACATTTTTGGTACAACGAAGAAAATATAATTTAATTTAACATGTTAACCATACCCCACTTAATTTTTTTTTACTGGGAATTTTTTATTCATACTGTCACTTTTTTTTTTTTTTTATTGGACCTCTCACTTAACCTTCTTTGCTTTCAATTATGACATGATTCAAATCAAAACATTCAAATGATCTTACTTTTCAAAATTAGTAATAAAAAAATGCTCTTGATAACAGAGAAAGCTAGTAGTCTATATGTGGAGCACTTTTATCATGGATTGATGCACTTTTTTGGGCTTCAAAATTTCTCCAGTCATTCACTGCCATTATAAAGCTTGGAAGAGCCAGGCCATTTTTTAATATAACTCTGATTGTATTCGACTGAAAGCAGAAAGTCATATCTTCTAGGATGTCTTGAGGGAGAGTAAATCATGGGCTAATTTTCATTTTTGGGTGAACTAATCCTTTAACCCTTATGCTGCATTAGGGACATTTTTGGTCTTTTGCAGTTTCATTTCTTTGACCATTTTGGCTGTTTTAATGCAAATGATATGTAATTTGGCAAAATTGTGACTTTTGGGATAAATGTCAAAAAAATTATCCCATTTTGCAAAATATGTATAACACACGTTGTGTAGAACAAATAGTAACACTCAGCACCATAATGGACAAAAATGTCCCATTGAAACACATTAAAACCTCGTTTAAAGCCGGGGCCGTCATTAATACACAAATCATGATTTATGTTGAAACATCCTTTCATTTTGAAGCAAAAGCATTATATTTGCATAATATAGTGTGTTCCAACAGATGACGTCACTACATATGTATTCCCTATGGGTGGAAATGCACGTTATTTTCCTGGTTTCCACTAGGGGCACTATGGAGTGTTTTATGAAGCATTTTAATGGCTCAATGATCTAAAATGATGTTTCTGAGTATGTGTGGATGTCTGAGAGCAATGTGTGTCTGTGTTGACAAAAGTGTGTGTGTGTAGGGCCTAAATATAATACATGGTGTTTAGGCGAGTGACAAATCACAATATCCTAAAGGTCATATTTTACCCTTTCTGTCTACTCTCTCTCTCTTTGTGTGTGTGTGTGTGTGTGTGTGTGTGTGTGTGTGTGTGTGTGTGGTGTGTGTGTGTGTGTGTGTGTGTGTGTGTGTGTGTGTGTGTGTGTGTGTGTGTGTGTGTGTGTGTGTGTGTGTGTGTGTGTGTGTGTGTGTGTGCGTGTGCGTGCATTTAGCAAGAGAACGCGCTTCTCACTGCATTGTTTTCTTTCGGTATTTTACGCACAAACATGAATCTTTTGAATTTTACGCATCTTTGACACAGCTTCGTTTTTTTTTTTTTTTAGCAGTCTATGTTTCAAAGTTAATTGATAATTTTAGAGGCACAAACACAGCCATGCAGTCATTCCTTAGACAATAATAATACCTTTCATCTTGCGGCAACACAAAGAAGTAGCTGCGAGGGATCTAAAACAAAGTCTGCCTTTCATACAAGTGTGGTTGATGCAGAAGTTATAAAGCTGTGCACATCTTTGGTGCGGCAATTTTAAACTCGACAAGATGAAGAAAAGCTAGTGGGTCTGCAGACACCCATGACAAGAGGAGGAGGGGGTGCAGTTTCTGCCCTAACAAAAAAAGAAAAATCTCTACCACCTGCTCAAAATGTGGCATTTACATCGGTAAGGAGCATGCATTGCAATTCTGCAGCTACTGCAAATGAGCTGAAGAATGACCCCATTTTGTTTTGAAGTTTTGATATGTTTTATATGTTCATAGATTTAAATTGTTTATAGAAAAAATAAAAATTCATGTTCATGGTGATCTTGTAGTTTTTCTTTAGCAAATTACATGTGTAGTGAGACAGCCACAGGTTATAATCTCCTAGTAGAAATCAGGAAAATGTTTGCAGTACTACAGATGTTTGCAGTATGTCAATTATATGAAAAATGGTACCAACTGGTGGAAAACAGTAAAAAGTAAATATTTTACCCCAAGGCTTGGTAATGACAGGGTATTTGAATAGAAATGATGATTTTATGATATTATGACAGTGGGTTCAAAAATGGATATTTTAATGGGTTCAAATAGGACCAAATTTGTACTTGCACCATGTGTGATTTAAAAAAAAAATCTGACATAGCACAAAAAATAAAAATGCACAAAAAAAAAATGTTGCTGCTAATCTTTGGCATATTCAAGACTGTGATAATCCAAAGCCAAGGGTTTGGCTTTGCATTTAGTATATGGAAAATAATTAAATTTTTGTGTTTTTTCCTCTTATACAAATTGATGGTATCGCCACCAAAACAGGTATTTAAAGGGTTAAAATCCTGAAATAAAATAAATGTTTGGTAGTTATGATGAGGACTGATGCTGGTTAAAAGATTTAACTTGGTAAAAGTGGAAAATAATAATAATATATAATATTTTAGGCATGTGTTTAATATGTGGCCATTTTTGTCCCTTAACGCGCTAAGAGGGATTTTTTTTTAAATCTGACATAACACAAAATCTTTAAATCCACCAGAAATAATGTTGTCTCTTATCTTTGACATATTCAAGACTGTGATAATCCAAAGCTAAAGTTTTCTCTTTGCATTTAGTATATGGAAAATAATTACATTTTTGTGTTTTTTCCTCTTATACAAATTGATGGTATCGCCACCAAAACTGGTATTTAAAGGGTTAAAATCCTGAAATAAAATAAATGTTTGGTAGTTATGATGAGGACTGATGCTGGTTAAAAGATTTAACTTGGTAAAAGTGGAAAATAATAATAATATATAATATTTTAGGCATGTGTTTAATATGTGGCCATTTTTGTCCCTTAACGCGCTAAGAGGGATTTTTTTTTTAAATCTGACATAACACAAAATCTTTAAATCCACCAGAAATAATGTTGCCTCTTATCTTTGACATATTCAAGACTGTGATAATCCAAAGCTAAAGTTTTCTCTTTGCATTTAGTGTATGGAAAATAATTACATTTTTGTGTTTTTTCCTCTTATACAAATTGATGGTATCGCCACCAAAACTGGTATTTAAAGGGTTAAAATCCTGAAATAAAATAAATATTTGGTAGTTATGATGAGGACTGATGCTGGTTAAAAGATTTAACTTGGTAAAAGTGGAAAATAATAATAATATATAATATTTTAGGCATGTGTTTAATATGTGGCCATTTTTGTCCCTTAACGCGCTAAGAGAGGATTTTTTTTTAAAATCTGACATAACACAAAATCTTTAAATGCACCAGAAATAATGTTGCCGCTAATCTTTGACATATTCAAGACTGTGATAATCCAAAGCTAAAGTTTTCTATTTGCATTTAGTATATCGAAAATAATTACATTTTTGTGTTTTTTCCTCTTATACAAATTGATGGTATCGCCACCAAAACTGGTATTTAAAGGGTTAAAATCCTGAAATTAAATAATTATTTGGTAGTTATGATGAGGACTGATGCTGGTTAAAAGATTTAACTTGGTAAAAGTGGAAAATAATAATAATATATAATATTTTAGGCAATGTTTAATATGTGGCCATTTTTGTCCCTTAATGCACTCAACGGCGTAAAAAATCTAATGCAGCACAAGGGTTAAAGACATACATCATTCTTTTGAAAATACCTGATAGTTTGATGAACACAGATATATTATAGCTATAATGTGTTTGTCTTCATGTTTCATCAGTCAAAACATCACTATTTGCATGTTATTATATCCATATAAGGCATTTCCTGAAATGTGCAAGTTTAATACTTATATATGCATCAGTACCTGGCCTTCAGTATGAATGAAACAGATGACATGAGAGTGTTTAGCGCTCCATTTTGCTATCATCTCCCCATTTTGGGTAAAAATAGAAAAATACTAAAGTACTTTGTAACGTAGTTACTTGAGTAGTTTTTAAGCAAACTACTTATTTACTCTTACTTGAGTCATATTAAATTTCAGTACTTCTACTTGTACTCAAGTAAGTTATTGCTTAAGTAGCAATACTTTTACTTAAGTACAATTTGTCAGTACTCTTTCCACCACTGCCAGAGGGGGCATAGTTCTGCAAAAACTCAGAGACCTGCGCTATGCACCTTTAACATTTAAGTACAGTACTTTTTTTATTTAACTTTTAAGTACAATACATTTTCATTTAATCATTATTTAAGTTTCTTTATTTGCCTGTATGTAAGCAGTACAGTGCAGTGTTAATGTTCAAATTGTTTTTTTTTTACACTGTATAAAAAGGGGCTGACAACAAGAAATATAAAACTGCCTCGTTTTTGAGCTGTGCATAGCTATAGCTGAATAGTTAGGCCTACTACATTACTGTATTTTAATATTGGGCATTATGGTGGTACTTGGAGAGCCAAATATTTTGCTGAGGTGGTACTTGGTGTAAAAAGTTTGAGAACCACTGCTCTAGCTTACATAACAAGAGAAAATTATATTCAAAACAAAAAGCACCCACCTCCTTACCCCACAATAAAGAGATGATCAAACTAGTAAACTTCAAGTAAATCAAAAACAGAACAGAACAGATAACTCAAAACATTCAATAAATAATCATAGAAGTTAACATGAATTCTACCTTTTAAGTCTCAATCATAGAGTGTAAAAAGAGAGACAAAGGACAGAAACTCTACTTCAACAAGTTCAACACAAAAGAGGTAAAGATACACAGAGCCATCAACTACTTGCTTTAACACAACAGCAAGTCAAGTCACCTTTATTTATATAGCGCTTTTTACAATACAAATTGTTTCAAAGCAGCTTTACAGAGATAACAGGAAAGTAAAGTTGTAATAGTATTGTTAAATTCAAAATGAAATGTTAAATGTTACATGTCCCCAACTAAGCAAGCCAAAAGCCAATGGCGAAGAAAGGCAAAAAAGGCGACAGCAAGTCTGGGGTTGTAGATGAGACCTCAATGCTGTTGTTGTACACAGTCAAGCCAAAACACCACCAACACAGCTCTGATGATGGTTATGGACAAACAAACAAACAAACAAACCCTTACGGCTATGGACCGTTACACCCACTAATCATTTACCATCGATGGAACAACAAATCACCAAGAACTCAGTCGCTGTAGTTAATCTTTCGAAGACGGTTGATTTAGATGAAAACACTATTGACAAGGGTCAAGACTAATGACAACAACGTATCACAAATTGAGCAGGTGGTCCGGATGGTTCAAGGCAAGTGCTGAAGTTACATATTGCTATGCACCCATTACTTTCAGATCATACATTTATTGTTTTGACAGTTTATGGCATTAAAATATAAATAATAGTCTACGAGGATATTGGAAGTTAAACAACAATCTGCTTAGTAATGAGTTTTTTTTTAATCAGGTTTGAGAAATAGGACAGATTTTCGTAAGTAAGCAAATTAAGTGTAGAGTCAGTTCTGGCAGGTCACGTTAGTCAAGCTTTCAAGTATTATCAGCAGCTATCGCGTTTCTCCGGAGCTAATTACCCTCCTCCATCCCCAGCTCCTCCTCCCGTCAGTCAATTAAGAAGTGGGAGATATTTAAGTTTAAAGTTAGGCAGTTGGCTATTTATTTTAGTAAACAAGTTAAAAATAATAATTTGAATAGGGAACAGGAATTGCCATATTCAGTAAAGAAATTAGATTATCAGCTTGCGGATGATACAGTTCTTTTTTTGAAAGATAAAGAACAGCTGCACCACAGCATTAATAATACTAATAATTAATAATTAGTAATACAGAAGTTTTCTGGTGCTTCTGGATTAATGCTAAATGTAAAACATTTTTGAAATAATAATAATGATGAAGCTAAATGTTTTAACCTTGTTTTAAAAATGTTTTAATGTCAAAACCAACTGTTTAGGTGAATACTTGCCAAAATTGGAATTTTGACATGATTTTGTGTGTATTTTACTGTTTAAGTGCGTAGGGCCCTATAAAATCCGTTTTATTTTTTCCCAAATTCCGTTTTATTTTTTCCCAAATTCCGTTTTTTTCCGTTTAAATTTTTGCAAATTCCGTTTTTTCCGTTTTCATTTTTGCAAATTCATTTTTTTTACCCTTTACTGTTATTTTAGTTGTAAAATAAGTGTGCTTTTAATGTTAATGATTAAAATGTACACAAATAAAATCGGCATTTACTCTTAAAATGACATTAAAATGACATTAAGCACAAATAGGCCTACTGCATGATGCAACATAACACTGCACTCCTACTTCAAGTAACAACAAAATATGTTTATGGGCTTTAAATTGTCCTGTAAAATAAATTATATTAGTTTATATAAGTTTAAATAAAAGTCACACTCTGTCTCTCTCGCGCACACTGTCGAGCGCTCTCTCAGACACACTCGGTCTCTCTCGCGCGCACTGCCGAGTGCTCTCTCGAGCGCTCTCTCGGACACACTCGGTCTCTCTCGCGAACACTGTCGAGCGCGCTTTCGGACACACTCGGTCTCTCTCGCGATTCTGTGGCACACCTCCACAAATTAGTTTATGTGTGGGAAACACTTCATAAAAGTCACGTGCGAACTGCTCGGCTCGGTACTGAGGGCTTAGCATAGAGTTTCTTAACTTTTTAAGAAAGAGAGCCGAGAGCCGTGGAGAGCCGTTTCGCCATGCTTTCATTGTGTTGATGCCGTCATTGGAGCTGAAATGACTGGAGGGGTTGTGTCGCTCAGATTTGCTTCCCTGTCTGCATTTTCCCCAGACATACGTTCTTCTCACACACAAAAAACGAATTTCATTCCAAATATGTAAAATTCCGCGTTAACACTAGATTCCGCGTTAATTGGCCAATTCCGCGATTCCGTGAATGAGGAAATTATAGGGCTCCAAGTGAGCCATGAAAACAAAAAATAACTCAATTTGGTACACGCAAGCTGTTTAACAGGTCGCATTCTGTTCGCGCGCTTTAGGTGCAAGTGCAAAACCTGTGGGAATGAGTAAAATAATGTGCAATACCTGCATTCCTGTGCTGAAATTAAGGCCTTGTAACTATTCGAATGAAACGAGTGAGAGGGTATGTGTCAACTCGCTGTCGAAAAAGGTGAGTTTAACTACTTTGTCTATATTTTTATCTTTGGGTTCTTTGTTTTAAACTAAATTAAATTAGAGATGCAAATTTACGGAAACGGTTTAACTGTGGGTTAACATGTAGCACTCCCCAGTCCCCAAGAGGCCATCTGATGTGTTACATTTATACTTTAAGTTCTTCACAAAAACTTTCATACCAAAGCATTAGGGCTGGGTAAAAATATCGATTCATCAATGCATTGCAATTATTTGTTTCTCAATTCAATATCGATTCATCAAATCCTATGAATCGATTCAGCCCACCGGCCAGTGGCGGCGCTGTAGGCAACACTCTAGTGAGAGCGTTCAGCGTTGTATAAGACGCTGTTTTTATCATAGAGAATGTTTAAATACCGTAGACATCATGATGTCTATGTTAAATACTAATATCAGCTTACGAGGGAAACGGAGGCGGAGTTAGTGGTGCTTCGGAGGCTGCTACAGCTGGAGATGATTCGGGGGAGAGGTCTGTGCCCCTTTACCGACCAGAGCGCGCGCTGACACGGAGTACAGCCTTGTTCATACTAGACGCGTCCGTTTCTTTTACTGTCTATAATCCGCACGAGCGCGAAGGTGCGCGCGGCAAAAATAACGTTTATTCAAACTAAGTTGCCCTATATAACAGACGACCGTCGCAACGTTCAAAAAACCTGCATGTGCACTAGTTTGATAACAAATGCTTCAGAGTTAACGTTATATATTGTACTAAAATGTTATGAGTTATATGACGGACATGTCTGTAATGTATCCTACATATAGGCACAGTAAATAAGCCAAAGGTTCTCTGATCAGCTGTTCAGTGTTATTTATTGTGTTGACAAAATAGCACTTTGTAATGTTATAATATCTATGATTGCACTTTGTCTTATGAATATGCACATTTTGTGCTTCTGTTTACATTTCTTTTATAACTTGAATGTATAGGAAGAAATATACGTTCTACTACTTACAGTTACATGCACTTTAGAGGTGTTAATAAAGCACCTGTTTGTTACAGTTGTGGTTTGTATTCAACATGTACAATATTGTACAGTTTGTTCTACTAAATAAATTATGACAGGAAACATGCTTGTGTTAATTTGTACTTAAACATTGGTAATACTGCACACATTATTTAAAAATATACCCATGTACTTAATTACTTGTGTATTTACTTATTATTGAATCGATATCGAAGCTAATAAATCAATATCGAATCGAATCGAAATCGAATCGAATCGAAGCCTCAAGAATCGAAATCGAATCGAATTGTGAAATTCCTAACAATACCCAGCCCTACAAAGCATATAGCCAAATACAATCCATAAATCATATTGCTAGAAAGATATTCAACGTGTCTGCCAGGGTAGGAATTCCTAAATGCCAAAAAGAAGATCCCAGTAACCCCAAATATGCACGAAAAATATACATAACATACACATAATAAAATACATGACAGCGTTCTTCACTGCAAACTGCGATGTCTGGATGAGATGTATGGGAACGTTCAGCTTGATTTGTATACGGTACTTTAGTCAAGATTAAAAGACATACAAAATAACTGAGGTTAGTAGACTTTCAAACTTCTTTTAATATATGAACTGATTTCTGCTGCGGAGCATATAAAACAGCTCTATTCACGCCATGCCAACTCTCGGAGTTTAAAGGCACAATATGGAACTTTTCGGCTTTCAAAATAGCAAAAATAACTGTATCTATGTTATATATTTCTTTTAGTTGTGTACTAACATTATCCCAAAAGTTCCCACCAACTTTCAAATCCGGAGAAATTTATATTTTAATTTGAAGACACGGGCCGTGTCTTTATTTCCGTTTCGTCGCCCGTCTATGACGTCATATAACCTTTGACTCTACTTTCTCTAACTTCGTGCGGATCCCGGCGAAAAACCGCCAAACGCAAATGTAAACACCGGACGCACGTCACTAAAATAAAAGAAGGCGATAAAGAATCAATAGTTGGATATCAATAATGGACCATGATTATGCTTTGCCTGCACGTTCTGCTGCTGGAGGCAGATCCGTGAAGCGGAAACGCACGGGTGACAGAAATGACTCGAGAAGGGTTTGGGACAGGAGAAGAGACACGACTCGCGTTAACATTGGAGTTGCATTTCCACGAGCTTCGTGACAAACTGGAACTACAGAGAGATGCCGATCTCGCTTGCATTCTAATAAACAAGTAAGCACCCATTCAGCTAACTATATCTATCCATAACTTATATGTTGTGAAACGATGATGGCATGTGTTAAACGCAGAGCAGACGGACTAGCTCTCATGTACAGTATAATGTAAATTAGGGATCGACCGATATGGATTTTTTAGTGCCGATACCGATACCGATTTTTTTTCCATCAGCCTTAGCCGATGACCGATACGGGCTGCCGATTTTCTTGAGCCGATATTTGGAGCCGATACATTTTGCTCCCTCATTTTACATCATAAAAATGACATGTTAACAAATGTTACAGGTCTCAATTTAATAAAAGTAACAGGTCTCAATTTAATAAAAGTAACATTTATTTAACTTAAAAAAAAACAATATTTAACAAATATTAAAAACATGAGGTAGAACAAAAAAAAAAGTTCAGTGCTGAAAATAAATATTTAAGCGTAAATAAAATAATTACACTATTGCACACAGTAGCAACCAGCATAATAAAGTGCACAATGCACACTGTACTTCATTTTAAAATTAACAAACTATTTACTGCCATGGTTTCAATTTTTCTACATAAAATAAAATGAGCATGTCTAGTCTCTAATATCACTGCGATGGCGAGGGAGACACCACACGCGTCCAAACCTCAGCCAGGTGGTCGCTGAATAAATCTCCCACAAAAAGCACGGAACAACGTTGGTATTACTTAATCCTATGACCAGTGTTCATAACAGATACCGTACGCATACTAGGGCTGTCAAAATTGCTCAAATAGCGTTCGCATATTCCCTCTAAAAAAAACATTTGAACATCTCGTCATGCATTTTGTCAATGACGCGCATTAGCTACGTCAATAACAGGACAAATTAATACAAAGAGACATAACTACTAGTATTAAGTAGCTTATTTGAGTTTAAACATATTTGACAACGTATTACTAAAAAAAAAAACGAGTAAATCAACTAATGCAACTAAACCGCAGAGCTCACTCTGGCTCGCCCGGACTCACTCTCTCTCTCTCTCTCTCTCTCTCTCTCTCTCTCTCTCTCTCTCTCTCTCGCACTCACGCTCTCCGCGGCGCATACCGGTTTAAATGAACAACAACAAACAAATGTTGAGTGCTAATCAAGCGTTTTGTGCAAGCAATTTAAGGTTGCAAATTTACGGTCCCAAATATAGCAGGCTTCATTCAGTGATTGAAACAAAGACGGAGGCGAAAGAAGTTTCATAGTACATAGAACAGACATTGAGCGCTCAGAGCGAGCTGTGCTGTGGTAATGTTAGTCTGCTACCGCGGGCGTGTTTTTCCACATTCGAATATTAATTTTCACCTTCAAAATTCAGTTTGTTTTTTAACTATTCGAATATATATTCGTATTTAGAATGTTCATTGACAGCCCTAATGCATACTGAACGGATAGCCTACACCTTAGCTATTTGCAGCTCCCTAAATACAATGGCAAGCAAGCAGTTTTATAGACGAGGCATTTGCGTTTTCCATTTGGACCCACAAACTTGCTTAGCTATATAGTTGCAAGCACATAACAGTTATAGAGCAACGGGTTTCCATTTTCAAATTGTTTGGCAATATTTCAGCAGTCAAACAGTTAAAAGATGCTTGAAAAGTTTAAAAGTTACCATTATCTTGAAGGGCATGTTGCACTCTGCTGGTGGGGGAGGGGCAACGCAGGGTCTGCACGTGAACTGCAGCGTCTCCAGCAGCACAGAGCTGCCTGTGGATGCCTGTCTATAAATATTGCCGGGAAAAAACTATCGGCGAACGCAGCAGGCGCGTATCGGCCGATTCCGATTCACGTAAAAACCGCAAATATCGGCCCGATATATCGGCCGGCCGATATATCGGTCGATCACTAATGTAAATTCACATTTGTTGTAGATATAGCTGCAGAAAGTAGCTTCATATGCAGTTCACCATCTTTTTCAATATCATAGTATAAACGTAATTATAATTATTAACGAAAGGTGACCGTGTTTTTTAACATCTATTAATACTAGCTAGATGGAATATTGATTCAATAGCCCTGATAATTCATATATCTCTCCGTTTGAAAAGACGTGATTTTAAAAACACTAAGTTAGAATGAGTGAGGAATGTGGGGAGCGACAGAGCGCGCGTGTTCATTACAATGGCATTACATAAAGTGAATAGCCGTAACTAAACGTAACAAGAATAGAGATATAATATAAATAACAACACATTACCTCGTCAGTGAACATGTTATCTGCTGGAGATGCTAGATGGCTGGGGAATGACAGATCGCACGTGTCCCAATGAACATCGTATAGCTGGTTCGCGCGCGCACCTCTCTCTCTCTCTCTCTCTCTCTCTCGACAACGACAACAACTCCCATGAGCACAAGCTCTTTCACGACGTCATCAGAATACGTCTTTTGCTATTATTTTGATTGAGTGACCCCTGGTGGCCAAAAGTTACATACTGTACGTTTAATTAGCTGTGTGGATAATCACCCTGAAATCTTAAGCGTCAAACAAACTCCATAAGCAACACGCTGAAGCTCAAAAGCTCAAAATAATCTAGACATGGCCCTGAAAAATCTGCAAAATAACCCTCTAGAAGTTTAAGCCATGGAAGTGTTCCCAACAATTTTGTGAAGCATTACAAATGTACATCCTTTTATTAGTTGCCCTTCATACAGAGCCCATAACATGACATTTAAAAATAATAAGAATGCAACAGCACATGATAAATGTCACAGCTACCAAACTGTGAAAACCTGCAAGGCTTAAGTACAGCTTTATATTTTAGTGATGTTATTCAGACTGAATGTGAGTGCATTAAATGTAGACGCATTCCTAAACATACACAAGACTATAACAGTACACTTCTTTCAAGGACTCAACCCTGCTTGTGGTTTAATGAAGCAAGCAGGCGCACACCTGTTCACTCATGTAATGAATGTAAACAGAGGCCAATCAAGTTGCAATCAGCGCAATAAAAATATACAAAATAATATTTGAATCAGCAGCTGTATTTACAAAGCTGTAATGGAGCAGAATAATGTGAGCTTCTAAGAGTGAGAGGTGACGGAAGACTGGAAGTATGTAGCTCTGGAAACTTGAATTAGGGAACCAAAAGGTATCAGGACTTTGCGGATTCAGTAGTTAGGTCTACAATACCATACAATGCGAGTACTCAATACCAACAATAGGGAACTTTAGTGATTTTTGAAATGTGCATTTTATAAAGAATTTTATAAAGCAGCAGCATAAAACTGTAATTGTTATTTATTTATTTACCACAGTACTGGTACTTTTGTAATTTCTAGCACTAATGCAGTCATATATTGCAATCTTTTCTCACAGCACAAATTCTTCTCAGTGCTCCACTATTCAGTGTTTCAACCACAATGTGTATTTGAGGTTTCAGATTTAAATAGACATTTAAATGAAGTACTAATATATACACTACCGTTCAAAAGTTTGGGGTCAATACGATTATTATTATTTTTTTAAAGAAATTAATACTTTTCTTCAGAAAGGACGCATTAAATTGATCAAAAGTGACAGTAAAGACATTTATAATAATGCAAAATATTTATTTTTTAATTAAATGCTTTTCTCTTGAACTTTCAAAGAATCCTGAAAAAAATTAATCACGGTTTGCACAAAAATATGAAGCAGCAAAACTGTTTTCAACTGTGATAATAATCATAAATGTTTATTGAGCATCAAATCATCATATTATAGTGATTTCTGAAGGATCATGTGACACTGAAGAATGGAGTAATGATGCTGAAAATTCAGCTTTGATCACAGGAATAAATTACACTTATATATATATATATATATATATATATATATAATATATATATATATATATATATATATATATATATATATATATATAATATATATATTCACATAGAAAACGTCTCTGGTTACTGGTGTAACCTATGTTCTCTGAATAGGGAACGAGACGCTGCGTAGCTTATGACGCAGTGGGAACGCCCTCTGGGTGTGCCGATTGTCTGAAGCCCTTATAGAATCACGCCAATTCCATTGGCTGATGGCGCGGCCGCGCCCTTAACGCCTCTGCGTCATCATACTATAACAGCGCGCGCGCGCCATCTGCTCCTCAGATTTCTCTGCCGAAAAGGATTCCTGTCGGCAGCGCAAGGAGCTTGGCAGCAAACGCAGCGTCTCGTTCCCTATTCAGAGAACATAGGTTACACCAGTAACCAGAGACGTTCTCTTTCATAGGTTCACTCAACGCTGCGTAGCTTATGACGCAGTGGGAACGATATACCAAACTCGCCAAGCTACAGTGCTGCCAAAACTAGAACAAAATCAGATCACGCGTACTGCTGGTTCAAGCAGACAAAACCTGGGAACCTGGAGTCGTATCAAGATCCAAATTGTAGAATTTGACAAAAGTGTGTGGAGAGGACCATCCTGCCGCCACACAAATGTCTTCCAGGAGAGCACCTCTAAAAAGAGCTTGAGAGGCAGCCACGCCCCTGGTGGAATGCGCCCTGACGTTAAGAGGTGAAGGTAGACCACGCACCTCGTAAGCCAATGAGATAGCGTCCGTGACCCAGTGGGAAATTCTTTGTTTGGATGCAGCAAGCCCGCGGCGGCCAGCACCAAAACATACCAAGAGCTGGTTAGATATCCTCCAGCCACTGGAACGATCCACATACATCTTTAATGCCCGGACCGGGCAAATCAAGTTAAGCTTACTGTCTTCCTCAGACTCAAAAGGAGGAGGGTGGAAAGAGCGAAGGTTAACAACTTGGGACCGGAATGCTGTGGATAAAACTTTAGGCACATAACCAGGCCTTGGTCTCAAAGAAACCTTGACCAAGCCGGGAGCAAAATCAAGACATGACTCGCTAACGGAAAAGGCCTGCAGATCCCCAACCCGCTTCAAAGAAGTCAAGGCTAACAAGAGGGCAACCTTGAGAGTCAGAATCCGATCCGGAGCTGACTCCAAGGGCTCAAAGGGGGCCTCCGTTAAGCTCTCCAGGACGATCGAGAGGTCCCAAGAGGGAATACCAGGGGAGCGTACTGGTTTCAGGCGTCTAACCCCACGCATAAAAGCAGAAACTAGCCTCACTTTACCTAGGGAATCTCATCCGATTCCCTGTGAGCAGCAATGGCAGCAACATAAACCCTTAAGGTAGTGGCTGCCGCCCCCGAAGCAAACTTATCCTGTAAGAATTCCAGTACTGAACCAACTGGGCAGTCGACTGGGTCTAAAGCGTGTGCTGAGCACCATGATACAAAAACCCCCCACTTAGAGGAGTACAACTTTCTTGTGGAGGGAGCTCTAGCATTGGCAATGGTCTCCTGGACATCAGCGGGAAGCCCAACGTCCAACGCTAACGACCCCTGATGGGCCACACGTACAGCTTCCAAATCTCGGGGCGAGGATGCCATATCCTGCCCTGAAGTTGGAGCAACAGATCCTCCCTGACCGGAATCTCCCAAGGGGGGAGTTCCAAGAGGGGAATTAGTTCTGAAAACCATGGTTGGGACGGCCAGAATGGAGCTACCAGGAGGAGACGAACTCCGCTCTCCCTCACCCTGGAAAGAACTGCCTGGATAAGCTTGACAGGAGGGAAAGCATAAAGCCTCTTCCTCGGCCAAGGGTGGGCGAATGCATCTATCCCCAGAGGAGCTGGGGGGCTCAAGGAGAACCAAAGAGGGCACTGGGACGATTCCTGGGATGCAAAAAGGTCCACTTCCGCCTCTCCGAACACTTCCCAAATTAGAGCTACCGTCTGACGGTTCAACGTCCATTCCCCTGCCCTGAGTTTCTGCCTCGACTGAAAATCTGCTGCGAGGTTGAGGGCTCCTGGAACATGGACTGCCCTTAGCGACAAGAATTTGTCCTGAGACCAAAGGAGTAAGCGGCGCGCATGCCTGTCCAGGGTGCGCGACCGCGAGCCCCCCTGTCGATTTATATGAGACACCACTGCCATATTGTCCGTTCTGACAATGACGTGATGACCTCTGAGAAATGGGAGAAAGTGAAGGAGGGCCAGGGAAACAGCTCTCAGCTCCAAGCTGTTTATGTGCCAATCGAGAGTCTCTCCAGTCCAAACCCCGCTTGCTGGTCTCCCTTCGAAAACCGCACCCCATCCGGTTAGAGAGGCATCCGTCGTAATCATCTGGCGACGGAAGACTGCACCCATGCTGACCCCCCTTTGAAGGAAAAGAGGGTCCCGCCAAATTGAAAGTGCGTGGAGGCAGCCACTCGACACCTTCAACCGGCGAAAAACCGGTCCTGTGGACCGGGCACCCGAGAGTCTCATCCACCAGAGAAAGGGTCTCATGTGGAGTAACCCAAGGGGAAGCACTGGGGATGCTGCGGCCATGAGGCCCAGCAGCCTGCGACAAGTGCCCACAGAAACATGATGACCGAGTGAAAAACGGGCCAAACATGTTAGAATGCTGGAAATCCGGGCAGGAGCCAACTGGGCCCGCATCAGAACAGAATCCAGGCGCACCCCTAGGAAGACTGTGCTTAGAGCTGGGGCAAGAACACTCTTCTCCGTGTTCAACCTCAGGCCGAGAGACTGAATGTGACGAAGGACAAGGTCCCTGTGGTGAGTCACTAATTCTTTGGAGTTGGCTAAAAGGAGCCAATCGTCCAGGTAATTGAGTATCCGGATGCCCTGGAGCCGCAAAGGGGCCAGAGCAGCATCCATACACTTCGTGAAAGTTCTTGGTGCTAGGGCAAGACCAAAGGGGAGGACCTTGTATTGGTATGCCTTTGCCCCGAAGGAGAACCTGAGGAACCTTCTGTGTCGTTTCACTACCTGAATATGAAAATATGCATCCTTCAGGTCTATTGTTATGAACCAGTCCCCTGCTCGAATTTGAGAGATGATGGCCTTGAGCGTCAACATCTTGAATTTCCCTTTGTAGAGACAAAAATTCAGCCGGCGCAGGTCTAGTATTGGGCGCAGACCTCCGCCCTTTTTGGGGACCAGGAAGTAACGACTGAAGAGGCCCTGCTCGATCTCCTCCGGGGGAACCTCCTCGATGGCCCCTTTGAATAAAAGGGAGGAAATTTCCTGCTGTAGAACAGAAGCCTCTGAGGCGCTGTTGACTACAGTTGGGCAGACCTCGTTGAAGCAAGGGGGCGGGCGACAGAACTGGAGTGTGTAGCCGAGCCGGACTGTGCGGAGGACCCAGGGCGACACCCCTGGCAGACGCTCCCAAGCTGGAAAGGATTGAGAGAGAGGGGGTAGAGTGGTGCAAGGCGGCGGACATACCTGAAATAGGTTGATGTGTTGGCTTCCGTGTGGCGGAGCAGTCCAACGTGAAGGAAAGCCGTTGACGTCCTGACACGTAGAGAGGGGCACTACTGCCTGGTTGGCTAGGACCAATGGTTCCGCCTGTTGCTGAGAGAAAACGAGAGTGTCTCCTACGCGAGCGATAGGAATCGGGTGTGCCGAAAGGGAGGGGAGAAAGCAGAGCGCGTCTCCTTCTTCCTGCTCCAAACGGTTTGGACATCGTTGAGGGGTGGCTGCACTTCGAAACACGCTGGGTGGCGAAAGTGGCCGGTATAGAAAAGGAGAGCGAGTGGGAGGTGGACAGAAACGCTTGCGCGGTCTGATCCAACCTCGCAGATCGAGAGAAGCTCTCCTTTTCTGACCTGCAGGTCAGGAGCGATTCGAGGAGGCCGGAGCGAAGGGCTTGTTAGACCGCTTCAGCTCGAGGCGCTTATGGGGCCGTTGGCGAGGGAACGGGCGACCACGGGCTCCCCAGACCGTAGCGGGTGGGGGATGAGCCGAGTCACTTCTCCTAGCAGGAAACTCCGATCTATGAGAAGAGCGTTCTCTGGGCAGGGCAGGGGCGGGTTTGGAGGATTCCCTAGCCCTCCTGGGCATAAACTGCCTGAGGGCAGCTGACTGGGACTTAGCAGCCCGAAATTTCTCCACCACTGTGTTGACTGCCTCTCCAAATAACCCTGATTGAGATACTGGAGCGTCCAAGAGGAAGACCTTCTCCTTGTCGCGGATTTCAGTGAGGTTCAACCAAAGGTGGCGCTCTGCAGCAATCGCCCCCGCCATAGAACGCCCTACGGCGCGCGCCGTATGCTTGGTGGCCCTCAAGGCCAGATCGGTAGCCATGCGCAGCTCCTTGACGGCCTCCGGAGTGATACCGTCACCCTCGTCCATCTCCTTCAACACATCTGCTTGGTAGGCCTGGAGAATGGCCATGGTGTGGAGAGCCATGCCAGCCTGACCGGCTGCCATGTAGGACTTCCCGATAAGAGCGGAAGTAGTCCTGCATGGTTTAGAAGGGAGGAGGGGACGAGACTTCCAAGATGGAGCTGACGACGGGGAGAGATGAGAAGCCAGCGTGTCCTCGACCGCTGGAATGGCGGAATAACCCTGCTCCACAGAACCAACGAGGTTGGTGAAGTCAGCGGCTGCCTCGTTAGTAAGGCGAGCGGAGAATGGCTGTTTCCAGGATCTGGAGATCTCAAGATGCAGATCAGTGAAAAAGGGGAGCTTTCTCCGTTCAGGCCTAGAATTAGGGCCGCTTAAAAACCTCTCGTCGAGTTTAGAGGACTGTGACTCGCGGGGCTCGTCTGGCCAGTCAATAGAGAGTTTCTCTGTAGCGCGCGAAAGTACGTCAACAAGCTCCGTGTAGGCCGCAGTAGGCCGCGCTTCCTGGCCGCTAGGCGGGAGAGCATCCGAAGCTAAAACAGGCCCGAAATCCTCGGAGTCGGAAGCCGTGGTGTAAATAATATCCTCCAGTCCGAAAGAAACCGATTCGCGTGCTCTCGGGCTGGGACACAAATAATCGTGAGAGAACTCGACTGGTTCGGCACCGCGTGCGTGCTCAGAAGACGGAGGGAGAGAAAGGGCATGGCCCGTCTGCTCAAACTCCATATCCTCGAGCTCTACATCCGAGCCCCAGGTCGCGGACTCAAACGAGGCCTCAGCGGCCTCGGGAGCGCGACGGGGTGGAACGAATGACTCCTTCTCAAACACCGCGAGCCGCGAACGGAGGGTTTTGAGAAGGAGGTTGTCACAAAATTTACATTTTGAAGAACCTAAAATAGCCTCACGCGCATGCGAAAACCCCAAACACTTAACACACTTACTGTGCGGGTCGTCGTTCGCGATAAAGCGAACGCATGGCGGCGGGCAACGACGATACTCCATGGCACTTCACCGCAAGGAGAACAGGGTTCCACTGAAAGCAGTCGCTGAAGTGCAGATGAAGAAAGTAGAAGAAATCCGTCGAGATAATTCGAAATACGGGCTTAGAAAAACCGAAACCGAAGGGCGAAATGGCCGCTTCGTGAAGGCAGAGAAATCTGAGGAGCAGATGGCGCGCGCGCGCTGTTATAGTATGATGACGCAGAGGCGTTAAGGGCGCGGCCGCGCCATCAGCCAATGGAATTGGCGTGATTCTATAAGGGCTTCAGACAATCGGCACACCCAGAGGGCGTTCCCACTGCGTCATAAGCTACG
Source organism: Chrosomus eos (assembly GCA_036326025.1). Classification (NCBI taxonomy): domain Eukaryota; kingdom Metazoa; phylum Chordata; class Actinopteri; order Cypriniformes; family Leuciscidae; genus Chrosomus; species Chrosomus eos. The sequence goes on along the minus strand of CM070818.1, from coordinate 43,153,248 downwards.
CAGCGTTGAGTGAACCTATGAAAGAGAACTGCTGTTTTACATTGAAATAATATTTCACAATATTACTGGGTTTTTTGTATTTTTAATCAAATAAATGCAGCCTTGGTGAGCAGAAGAGACTTCTTTTAAACACATTAAATATCTTACCGACCCCAAACTTTTGAACGGTAGTGTATATATATATATATATAAAACATTTAGTTAAATTCAAATTCCATACACTCTGTCTGATGTCTAAGCTATAATAATAATCCTTCCAATTATATAATTTGACAGTGTTTTATTCATATCAGATGCACATAAACAAAGTCTATTCTTCTCCCATTTTTACTGGCCACGTACTTATGTATTATGTTTTATGTATATCATAATTCATGATATAGTTAACAAGTTTGTGAATATTTTGAATAAAAAAAGGAAAAACAAAATAAACCCAATACATATCTGTAGTGTGGCAGCATGACGCATTGGCATGGAAATAATACGCTCTAAAATAACAATCAACTTAAAAAACCCTCGCTGGGAGCTCAGCTAGAATATAGACAGTCAACTTCAAGCGTTTCTTTGGTGGAAATAAAGCTTTGCTGTTTGCTCTCTCTACTATAGTTAATGAAGTGTGTACAGTAATAGTCTCCTTGTCTCTGATAAGTACGGCACTTTAAGCTGGTGCACTGCTGGTGTAACTATTTTCATTTTGTGCAAGTTGCAATAGTTTCGTTCGGTGCAAAAGAAACACTCTGTAGTGGTGTCTTCACAATTAATTAACCTTGACATTGTTTAAGCGTGGTTTATAGTGAAATCGGTTAATCGCTGCATCCCTAGATTTCCTACTGATGAGTTACCAGCATAGGCCCATGTGCTGTGGCTCAGCCCAGGACATGCCCGGCCCAATTTAACCCCTGGTTGTAACTAATAGAGAAGGTATAGTCCAAAGCCAAGCACACTCCGCAAAAGTGAAGCTGGTCACATGTTTGTCAATGTCAAAGAGCTTTAGATTTACAGACACCCTTAAGATGTGGTAACATTTATTGTTGTTCTGCAAATTTTCGAGGGACAAAATCCAGTAAATTAAATGGGAATCCACACGATTGTGAATTTTGCAGAATGATAAAAAATTTACACAAGCAGATTTTGCAACGGGTCCAAGTTGGTCACACTGATTTGGAAGCTGCTTGATTTGAAAGTGACTTAAGACTAAGGGCTCTATCTTGCACCCTGCACAATTGACTTTGTACACTGACGCATGTATCATTCCTATTTTGCACCCGCGCAAGGCGGGCTTTTCCCTCCACAGACGCGCGTCGGTAAACTAGGGAATGAACTTGCGCTCCCTGGGCGGGTCGGCGCAAAAACGAGGCGTGTTTCGGCGCAAAGATTCCCTAGTGCTATTTTGCACTTCCAGAAAACAATTCCGCCACTGACCAAAAAAAACCTGGTCTAAAGTCAGTGGCGCGTTGCGCGTTATTCATAATGCTATTTTAAGTGCGCATGCTTGGCCATAATGTAGCGGGTGCACAACGCGCACACACTTTGATTCTCTCATCAACACAGATGCAGCAGTTTTTATTTTTGCAAATCATACATTATAACAAGGAAATATATTACCATACGAGGGAAATCATTGTGGTGTCCATGAAGATGTGAAAAAATAGGCATAAATCTAGCTTACACATTTACCAGTGTATATTGGTAATTTTTTAGGCAAATTGTAGTAATGACGGATCAGATCTGTTTGCCCAATAGTGGCAAGACACATATGTATATAAGGACATCTGACAAATTATTTTGTCCGTCAAGAACTAGGAAAAAAAAAAATCGGAAGACTGCGAAATCACCTTTACCATAATGTAAGTACATTAAAAACCTTACTCTTTAACTTACCAGTTAAGTTGAGCTTTCTCAAATTTTTTTCTATTGATTTGGGTGGGTTTGTCCCATCCCCAATGTCAATTCTCTTTATTTTACGGCCCTGACGAGAACATCGATCTCCTCGGCTGTGAACCGCTCCTGGCGCGCGCCTGGTAAATGCGCCATAATAATAACAATCCGCCATGCAACATGCGCACCTTTTCTTAAAGGGTATGTTGGATGACGCTCTGATTGGTTTATTTCACGTTACGCCCAAACCACACCTATGAATAATGAAGCTACTTCAGACCAACCTCTTTTAGATTTGCGCCAGGCGCAAGAGGCATTTATCCTGCCGGGAAAATAGCAACAGCGCCGGGATCCGCCCACAAAGTTACTTCCGCTTTGCGCTTTGACACTTGCGTTTCAGATCGTGCGCTGGGTGCAAGATAGGGCCCTATGAGTGAAGCTTCATACATTGCTACAGCACTAATCCTCCTGGAGTGAACAAAATATTTGTGAATGTTTTATGATGAATATACACCAAACAATAAACTCATTAAACCCAAACAAGAATTCAGTATGACTGACATACACAGAACACTTGTGATACTGAAACTAGGCATTAAATTCAGAGCAACTTAGAAGTTTAAATCTTTTGTTTAAAGAATATTGTTTTTTCGATGGTTTATTATTAAATTGGTTATTCAATGATAATTTATTAATCAATGTTTGATTTGCTGTGCTTTCTCATAACACATGCCAGAATGATCAGGTGGAAGGTGAGAGACTACCTTTAAATATGGTTTCAGTGATCCAATCACAAAACATTTTTACACATACAGGTGTTTACAATAGTATTTAGCCCTGACAACTTGTCATTTGAACACAAAAAAAGATGTTCATGCCAAATATAAACATGGTGTGAATTGGATCAGATTCTTCTGAGTTGAGCCATGATAACATGCTCAGTAAGTCGAATTTCTCTGGATTCCACAGATATGCTGTCAGAGCGATGCACCATTCCCAGCCATCCACACACACTTGTGTTTATTGTATTAAAATGTATGTATTTTTAGACTACAATATTGAAATGTGTTTTTAAATGACAATACTTTAGGGATACACTGCGCTCATGTACTCATACTCATAAAATTCCTCTGATACCAACAACCGATACCACACAGACTGTGCACATTGATTTCATCCAGACAAAGAAACACTGACAACAGAGAGTATAATGGGGATTTACTGTTAATCAAACTACAAAGAAAAGATAGTAATTACTCACTGCTACTGACTGAATAACTTTATAAAGATTAATCTATATTTAATTTATACAGTGATGAATATGCAGTATTATTTCACATTTGATTACTTTATTCAAATGATGTACCTGAAAACTACTGTTAGACCGACCTGAAAGACCCCCAAAACAGCTGTTAATTTAATTGGTGGTAGCCTTTCTTTGTTCTATTGCATTTATTTGTGCCAATTTGTAATTTGATTATGTTCTTATTTTATTACTGACTGCTTGCTTGTCTTTAATAATATTTTAAAATGACATTAATTAGGCTAGTAGTTTTTGCTGTAGTATGAAATTTGGAATAGGGAATAGGAATAGGAAAATACTAGTGATGTCTTACAAGTATCTAAACATTTGAACCACTGACCGAATCCTTAGCATTGAGCCCTGCTGGAGCAGCTCTAAATATGTGCAATTAAATGATAAATATGCAATTAAATACGCAAACGCAATTAAATAAACTATGATAGAGCAATAGAATGAACAGTGAAAGTAACAAAAGCTTATCCAATACATTTGAACATACTTAAGCATTAAAATAACTGAAGTAAACATATTTTTGCTAAACAAATTAAGCCATCTATGAATCTAATATGATTCATATTCTTTTAGTTTCTCTACCAAATATATTTAAAAATTACAAATGCAGTGAAAATAGGTAGCCTATCGGTATCGGCAAGTACCAAGAATTAAAGTATCGGTATCGGACTCGTTCTGGAAAAAGTGGTGTCGGTCTATACCTAAATGATGTAATAATTTCTTCATTTTCAAATGTTAAACCATCAAGCTTTTATTTTGGCAGAAAACTGCAGGGAGCCCTTAAGCTTCTCCTTTGTTGGCAACAGGTTTATAAATGCTTCTCATTACAAATCTAGTGAAATAGGTGGTGCATGTTGTGTTCCCAAATGAGTGCAACAAGCTAGTCCAGAGATGGAGTTTGAAGGGAGCCGCATTTACTGCAAACCAAGCTACTCTAACACATTGAATACTCTGTCTGTATGTAAATGAACAAAGTGCTGCTCTTCCCTGAAAACAGACTGTGCATATTTAATTAAATGACAGCCTTTGACCCATTACAAAAACATAATCGCAATTTTGCTTTTATTTAATTTAATTATTTAATCCTAGCCTATACCCAAATCCAGACACATGCATCTTTCAGAATATGAAACTTCAAGATTCTCTGCCAACTTAAAAAAAAAAAAAAAAAAGATATCCAAAGTGCTCAACTATACTTCTTCAATGGAAAGCTGAGATTCTGATCTAGGAAGCATTTGGAATGACTCAGAATGGACATGTTGCAACACTGCTTCAGGAACGGGAGCTTGGCCCAGAATAGCACAATTTACCACACTCTACAGAACACAAAGAGAATGTTTGTTCGTGAACAACAGAAAAGAAATCCACTGGACCTTTGCAGAAAGTAAGCAGTAAGTTTTATGTTGAATATGGGCTCTCGAACAAGCATGTACATAGGTTTGTATCTTTCCGGCATCTGTTTTTAAAACTTGATATTTGACTGTCCTTTTACCATTATAAATTGCTGACTTTAGCTAATTTAGACAAACTGCAGAGCTCAAAGCTGCCCACTCTCTCTTCTGCTGCCACACTAGTGGTTTGGCATGAGTTCCAAACAGCTCTCTGCTAATTTACATGCACACATACTCACTCACAAATGTATTAGCTGGCAGGGCTAAATATTCTGTTTTACTTCAGGTTTTAAAAGCCTTTTTAATACATTGTGGCCTTGATTCATTAGACTGGTGTCTGTCAGATTCCCTGTTGTAGTAGACTGATTCCTTCATCTCTATGTCCGTTTTAGGAGCAATAGTACATACTACAAGCTCTTCCACACGTTTTTTGTCCTAACCCTTATTAAAGATAGAGCTCTTTTCATTAAAATGACAGTTCAAAGAGTCCGCAACCTGAAAAGCCCAAAAAAGTATGAAAAAGCAGCAAAAGAGCTAAGATTCTTCTAAATTTTCCATTGTGTTACAGAAAAATAAAAGCATACAGGCTTGAAATGAAAGTAAATAATAGGGAACAAACTGAATGTAGGTTGTTTTTCAGACCAGTGCTCTATTTTTCTTGGTAGTGCTGAAATAAGCGACTGTTTGAAGCAAAACAGAAAATCAAAACAGACTGTGTGCAAGGAATTGTATGTGTTCCAACATCCTACTATTCCATGAAAACAAAACAAAACAGCAAAGAAGTGACAAACGCAGATGACTGAGGGCAACATAATAAACAAAGAGCATTTTTGTTAGGGATGCACCGATAATTATGTTTTGAAGACAGAGTACAAGCACCAATACAGTATTTTCTTTCTGGTACTTTTTATGTAATTTGGCAATTTTTCATGTACAATTAGAGCCCAACCGATATATTGGTCTGCCGATATTATCAGCCGATGTTCATCAGTGATTTTTTCACACTGGATGCGGCACGACACGAGCGACAAAACTCCGTTAGTAAACTGATGCCTCGTTCTGCTTTGTAATGGGTGGTTTGTCGAGGGTAAACAGATGTTGAGATAAGTTTTTTTTTATATAATGTGACTAAATAAAAAGACAAAGTCATTAGTGAAGATTATGCAACAGTATTTAGAATATAATATGAATAGAACATGCAATGCACACTAGTTTGGTTACAGCTCAAATGTATCATTCTATCATTCTCATTCTCCATTACACATCTTTGTCACACAAGTGTTTGACCACAACATTTGAACATTATAACTGTATTATAATATACACATGAATAATATCGGCCGATATATCGTTATCATTTTTACACCATAATATCGGTATCAGCCCCCAAAAATCCATATCGATCGGGCTCATAATAATTTCAAGACAGCTTTTTTATGATTATGAGCAACTGTAACTTAAAAGACTTAAAACTCTATAAAAAGGGCATAACCCCCCCCCCCCCCCACCTAATCATATTTTGTCTGCCTGTCACAAAGTTCTCAAAAGAACACATTTATAAACACACACAACACGTAATATGGGTGTAAAGATACATGTATTCATCCCGAACCATACGGTAATGCCGTCACGTTTTGGTGCAAACAGTCACACGACGAATACAGGCGATTCACACTCCAATCCGATCGCTCAATATGTTTACATCTCCCAACCAGTGTTTTAACTGCAGAAAGATATCAATAAAACAGCTTGAGAATAATATCTCACGTAGCATTACATTTACCTCAGGCATTTAGTATGGACAGCAGGTTAGTTCACAAGAGAAATTAACTCTAGAGCGGAACATCTCTTTAATGCACTATATTAGCATATTCATTATATTTACTTAACCTGTTAGCAATGTCTTGATTATTTAATGTGCGTTTAAATACATTTTTCCTGAAAACAAGTTATGACAGTCACGGTGTTTACAGTACTTTCTTTATTTGATTGTTGATTTGTAGATCTACAAATAAAGCAACAAATTTAATAATTTGGGCTCTATAGTTAATTGTAACTTTTAATATTACAGTAATGTGTACTTAATATAGTTTACAGCATTAGCTAAGATATATATTTTTTATACTTAAGAAAATTATAATTATAATAAAATGTATTTAAACACATATACACATTTGTTAAAAACAGTTTAATTAAAAAAAGAAACACATTTTTGTTTTGTTTTCTCCCCCTGCCGCCCAGAACCTGTACCGAACCATGACTTCAATACTGAGGTAAGTACTGAACCGTCATGTCTGTGTACCATTACACCCCTAAATGTGTAACAAATAACTGTACTGTACTAATGTTGGGAATTAACACTATAATTGTAGGAGTGTTCATAGGAATTAAGCTATATAAGCTAAGGATGTTCCTCAGAGTAATTGTACAGTATGTTTCTGAAGATAATTTTGCAAGATAAGCACAAAAGGCAGTATATCAATTAGTATTATTTTTTCAAAAGTAAGTGGCAGGTCCTTCTTAAGGAACAGAAGCATCTCAGCATGTTTAGCTATAAGCTTGTTTCTGCTTTCCTTCAGAATCTGAGCAGAACAATCTTTTATTTTCCACAAAAGGGGCTGAAAGATATTTTTGTGTCATTTGAGCCAAAGCTGAAAATCGCGGATTATTGCCCAGTACTTGAAGGTTGTGGTTTGTCTGTATGAAGCACAGTGGTCTCTCCAAGGTATGCTTCCAGCTGTGTGGGAGCAGCTGTTGGGGCACTGCTCTCAGATGTAGAATCTGCAATTTCTTCAAAAACACTGTCCACTCCAGACTCGTACCTGTCTGGTCACTGTGAGACCTTTTGACAGTTGGTTCCCCATGCTCCTCAGGTGTGGCTGTATCTCTTTTTTAAAAAAAAAAAAGAATTTATTGGTTTGTCAAGACTACATATGAATTTAAAATGTAAAAAAAAAAATACATCCTTCATTCTAAGAGCATTTTCTTTTTTTCTGCTCCCCAAAAGATAGCTTAATTTGGAAGCCATAGCCATACGTCAAGATGAATGTCATTAACTGCTGCACTGCGTGAGTCCAAAAAAGTAATTAAATAAATATAAATCATTAAGTATTAGAAAAAAATTAATTTCCACATGACTTTACCATGAAATCACCATCTATCCATTTGCGCCATTAAGCTGATGAGACTCTGGCTTACACTACTGATCTAAATGTCAGTGGTAAAGCCAACTTCTTTTATGTCATGCAACAAGCTGACACAATGCATTTTCACTGCATCGTGTATCTGTGGTAAGATGACCTCTGACATATATAAGGACAAATTTTTGTACCTCTTCTTGATATTTTTGCAGAACAAAGTTTACAGTCTGCCATGCATGGGTTGTTATCATTCCTTTTAAAATATTTACACCGCTAAAGCTGACATTTTTTTTCTGCTGCTGCAGGGGTCTCTGTACACTCAAAGTTGTTGTCAATTACGTCATTGGTATCAGTTTACTGTTCAATCACTGATACTAATATTAATTTCTGATACTGTATCAGTTTTTAGTATCTGAGTATTTTTTCGAGTACAAGTACATGAGCTCAATATCGGTACAATATCAGTATTGGTACATCCCTCACTTTTTGTTCTTCGTGACTTGACGGGAGCAGTAAGCACTCTGACAGCAAGTATGCAGTGTAGCTGGGTCCAAGATCCTCTGATGAGACTTCACTGGAAGGCTCAAAACTACAATACTTTACTAGGATCTTCTAAAATCCAGATATGCAGAACATGGCCTTGGCGGTGAAATAAAAAATATAGCGATTTTCATCTGTATTGATTGATCACATAACAACAGATAATGTGTTCTGATGCATACCTGGAATGTGACAAAGCAAGAACACCACATATTCGGAATTCAATATTTCCGAAAATGTAAAGACAGGCACTTCTAGCTACACAAGCTCAATTTTGTACTTCGTGGCATTCTAAAATGTAATCTATAATACTGTGTCAGTGTTATACTGTCATGAAAACCTGACTGTAATGGCAATATCTTTTGGTGACGCTAGTGGTGCATAAATTACACACTTCACATTTTAGGCTGCATTTACACTGCAGGTCTTGATGCCCAAATCCGATTTTCTGACTATATCCGATTTTTTTGACGACCCGCTTACATCATCTTTTAAAAGTGACAGGCATCCGATTTTTGCATTTACACGATACACTGCTGAAACTACCAAATGTAGACGTTCTGACCCGGAAAAGGAAGTAAAACAGCACGAAATACAATGGATGCAGATGCGAATAAAATTATCCAGTGTTTTGCTTTCGTTTTGTATATTTAGTAGGGAGGTTAAGCCCAAAAAATAGGCCTTTGACTTCAAGTCATGATGCAAAGGTCTCCTTTGGTATGGAAGTACCTTAGGATCATACAAATAAATTTATCCTAAGACACAAGTGAGATCACACTTTGTATCAGAAATAAACATGTTTTTTCAAAAATGGCCGCCAATGCGCCAAAAATACTCTAGAGCCCATATCTTTGCTTCTGTTATCGCTATAATGACAAATTTGGTGTCAAAGTGTGAATTTTTCGGGTCAATGAATCCAATAAAATTGGTTTCAAGTTTAAAAAAATAATAATTTTCCCCATACCATGACAATTGGGGGTAAATATGCACATTTCACATAAACATTGTCATCAGAGTGACTTTACTTATCTTTTCGTTCAAAAACTTTAATTTTGTATTTAAGCAGTGCAGCTACTTCTGTACATTACATTTGTCCTAAGTAGCATGAGATTTCGACCAGTCAGGAGTAGTCTATAGCATATCAGTTCCTGCAACAACACATCCCATCTGCACCAGGAGCTGTGACAGCTGTTGAAGGTCAGAGGTAACAGGTTAACACTTTGAGGTTCGTATGACTTTCTCATTAAATAGAAAAATGTTTTTAATGTTAGATAACTAATAAATAGCTAGCTAGTTGACTATGGAAAAAAACCTGAGAGGGAAAACCTCTTTTCTCGAAAAATACTGAAGCCAAAAATTATCCTTATAATTTGTATTAATTTAAAACACACTTGCTGCAGCTAGCAGAACTAGGCAGGGCTCCAGACTAACTTTTCCACTGGTCGCACTGGTGCTACCAACTTTCTCAGTTGGTCGCACCAGCATACGATTTGGTCGCACCTTTTTTTTTTTTTTTTTTTGCTACATGCCATGGGATTAATCAATGCATGCTTATGAATGGTGGTCTTAATGGACCAAGGCTAGCAAAGGCTTTCTGGGTTGCAGAATAAATACCTGTAATATATTATATAAAAACTAGGGGTGTAACCATACCCTCATGTCACGATTCGATACATATCACGATACTGAACTCACAATACGATATTATTGCGATACTCCAAGACATATGATAAAAGGTTATCAAAAAATGTACTGTTGATTAAAATGTTACATTATTACATTGTGGGTTTAAATGAATAGGCTTGGACTCTGTGCTTTTAACCCAAGGACAATAGAGACACCAGAATAAAAATATTCATCAATCTGAAGCTGAAAATACAGAATTATTTTAGACGAATATTCTGGCACTTTTTCACTGACTAGATATATTTCAAATAATATTGGACCCTTTTTACTGGTCAGGTAACATAAGACATTTGGTATTATCAGGACAAATATTCCCCCATTGCATTATTGTAATGTAGTACTGACACTAAAACTATGAAAACTTGATTTTTTTTCTCACACAGTAATTTTTTTGGGCCGGGGGAACTATCCACGATACGTAATGTTACATTTTTGTATTGCGATATATTGTGGCGCGATATATTGTTACACCCCTAATAAAAGCACAAATTTCCAAATTTCAGGATTTTTATGGATTTTGGACTAATTTTATTCTGTAATTTTAAGCATTGTACATTTGAATTATATACAATCTATTTATTTACATTTGAATCATATTCTATCTGTCTGTCTGTCTATTATCATCTTTCTATCAGCATCATCTTTCTATCTTTTAAAAATCATTAAACATTCAAATGTATGCATTGTATTTTAAAAGATTAGAGTATTATAATATGCTGATACAGATTTTTTGTTATCAAAGTTTATAGTTGAATCAGAAATCTCACACTCCTTCTTACCTTCTGGATTTTATAATCTTTTCTTTTTCCTCTGTCGAGCGATTACTCTCATCTAACCGCTGAAAGATGTATGAAGGGGCTCGGTGTTTCGTGAGTGCTTTTCATTTTTATATGCCTTAATTCGTGAATTCGTAATTGGCGCGTTTCACCATCAGTGTGCGATGCGCGTGACGTGTACGTTCGTCAATAAATAAACCGCACGTGTCTCGCGGAAGAACACTGTAGCCGGAGCTTCTCTCCGTTAATGTCTATGGGAGTCACGCAGGCACTGGGCAACTCCGCAACCGAGCCGAGCCGAGCCGAGCACGCGATAAAATAGTCCGAATATAAACACTTATTATAGGCGTACCGTAGTGATTCAGGATAAGTCAAAAACACGGTTTGGAAAATGGATGCATTATGTATTGTAATGTATTGTATCAATCATGATGATTGAACATAAGTTACGTTACGGACAGCTGCTGATACAACTGCGTTCTGTTGCGCGAGCGTCCACTCGCACAAATGCGACCACATACATTTTTAACTCGCACACTCTCAAAAAATGGTCGCATATGCGACCAATTTGGTCGCAGTCTGGAACCCTGGACCTAGGCGAGGCAGCTCGCGCGCCTATTGGATGCTATGAGGCAACTGCTGCTACCTATCGAGGCACTGCTCGTGACGTAAGCACCAATGTGTGGGTGAAAGGGCGTGGCTTATTCCTATATAAGCCAGAGCTCGATAAGTTACTCCTTGGTTTTCAACGACTGAAGCGAAACCAGATGGTAGCACAAGCATGGCAGGGTTACGCAACACTCATTCCCTCTTCTAGAGAGAACCGAGGTTACGTTAGTAACCGCGACGTTCTCTTACGAGAGTACTCTCGTGTTGCGTAAGCTAGCTTACGCTACGAGAATCCAATTTAAAACGCCGTGCGTGCTAAATCTACCACAACACTGACCCAAGGGCGAGCACCCTGAGTTCATATGATATGGGGATATAAAAAGCCGACATTGGGAATGGGCTTAATAAGAATGATATAAGGGAACTTCAAGGTTATAGAACACTATAAATGTAGACAGAGAGGCCCAGCCTGCCGCCATACAGATATCATGAAGGGAAATCCCACTGGACCAGGCCCACGAAGAGGCATGCCTCTAGTGGAATGAGCTCTGACGCCCAGAGGGCAACGAAGGCTCTTAGATGTATAAGCCAGTGAGATAGCGTCCACTATCCACCTGGAAAGGCTATGTTTCGAGGCCGCTAGACCTATAGATCGGCCACCAAACGAAACAAATAGCTGTCCTGACCATCTGAAAGCAGCCGAACGTTCCACGTAAATTCTAAGGGCCCTAACCAGGCAAAGGAGATTCACGTCAGACTCGCTGTCAGATCCAAAGAGAGAATGTCAGATTGAAGAGGCGGTGGTACCAGTACCAGTCGGTGGCCTTCCAAGGTTTCAGAGCTGCGACGCATTTCTGATTGACCCTGAGGCGAAACAGATCGGAGGCCCAAGCTCGAGACGGCACTCATGCTTTCAGCCACCACTGCAGTGGGCGCATGTGAAGCAGACCCAGATGGAGTACTGATGATGATGAGGCCATGAGGCCCAGCATTTTCTGAAATCTCTTGAGCGAGACTATAGTGCCGCAATGTTCAGTATGCACATTGACAGCAAGTTCATTGACAGCGAGTTCAGCTCTGTGCCCAGAAAGGATATATCCTGGCTGGGGGACAGCAAGCTCTTCGCCCAATTGACTGTGAGACCAAGATTCTCGAGGTGTTCGAGTAATATGGTCCTGTGTTCTATGAGCTCTGAGTGAGATCTAGCTAGAATCAGCCAATCATCCAAATAGTTCAAAGCTTGCATGCCCTGAAGTTTCAGGGGCGTGAGAGCCGCGTCCATGCACATCATAATATACAGGATGCCAGGGACAGGCCGAACGGTAGGTCTGTGTATTGATATGCCTGGCCCTCGAAGGCGAATCTCAAAAATCGCCTGTGATGAGAGAATGTCAGACTCGCTGTCAGATCCACAGAGACTTGTGCTCTGAAAGGAGTCGCAAGTACTTTAGGGACATAATCATGTCTTGGTTTGAGGATGACCTTGGAGTCATTAGGCCCAAACTCAAGGCACGACACGCTAACAGAAAGTGCGTGTAAGTCACCCACCAGCTTGACTGATGCGATAGCCACCAGAAAGGTGGTTTTCAATGAGAGATACTTAAAGTCCACAGACTGTAGAGGTTCGAAAGGGGCACCCTTCATGGCCTCCAGGACCAAGGAAAGGTCCGAGGGGGGGCGAGGAGGGTTCATCCTTCTAGCTCCCCTGAGGAAGCGGACTACAGTGTCGTTCCTACCCAGTGACTGGCCATGCGAATGTTTGACAAACGCAGCAATAGCCGCCACATATACCTTAAGCATGGATGGGGATCTACCCTTATCCAAGAGCTCCTGTAGGACACCCCACAATCTTGTGGATCCAGGTTGCGAGCTGAGCACCAACCTGAGAACACTGACCACTTGGAAGCATAAAGCCGTCTAGTAGAGGGCGCTCTAGCTTGTGTAATCGTGTTTAACACTCCGTCGGGGAGACTGATGGGTACCCGTTGATGGCCCACACATGCAGAGCCCAAAGCTCGGGTCGTGGGTGCCAAATCGTACCCCTGGCCAGTGAGAGGAGATCTCTCCTCAACGGGACAGGCCACGGAGGCAAGCTCTGAAGCTGCATCAGCTCCGGAAACCAAACTTGGTTCGGCCAGAACGGAGCTACTAGAAGTACACAGGAACCGTTCTCCCTTATACGCTTGATTACCTGTGGTAACAGCATGATCGGAGTGAAAGAATAGAGTGGGCGGCTGGGCCAGTGATGGGCCAGCGCGCCCTTGTTCTTTGTGAAGCATATTGGACACTGAGCATTGTCTTGAGACGCAAAGAGGTCGACTTCTGCTGTGCCAAAGGTGTCCCACAACAGCTGAACTGTCTGAGGGTGGAGGGACCATTCCCCTGGGGGAACGTTGTCCCTGGACAGCCTGTCTGGACCCACATTAAGATGGCCTGGCACATGCGCCGCTCTCAGCGAGAGTAGGTTGCGCTGAACCCATACAAGGATGCGTTCTGCCAGTGCATGAAGGTTCCGTGATCTCAGACTGCCCTGGCGATTTATGTAGGAAACCACCGACATGTTGTCCGTGCAGGAAGGAAGGGGAAGGGGAAGGGGAAGGAAGAACCGCAAGGCGTTCTCGACCGCCTTCTTCTCTAGACAGTTTATGTGCAAGCTCTTTTCTTGGCTTGACCACAGGCCAAAAGTCGGTCTGCCCTCATAGAGGGCGCCCCAGTCCGAATTAGAGGCGTCTGTCGAAACCAGTTTAGAGATTACTCCCAGGTTTACACCTGTCTGATACCAGTCGACTGCCTTCCAGGGCTCATGAGCTGTGACACAGTTCTGAGTTACCTTGAGACGTAAACGACTGGATGCCCATGCTCGACGCAGGACCCGCGTCTTCAGCCAGTGCTGTAAAGGGCGCATGCGAAGCAGACCTAAACGAAGAAATTATTAAGTTGTGAATGGACTGTGTGTTTGGCATGCGTTTTTTAATACAAAACTGCATACTTCACCTCCAATTGTCATGTTAAGGACAACATTATTGTTTTTTAGTCTTGGAACCTATTTTATTGGACTCCTTGACCACAAAAATTTACCCGTTGATACCAAATTTGTCCTTATAGCTATAACAGAAGCAAAGATATGGGCCTCGCAAGTATGGTCGGTGGCCATTTTTAAAAAATGTGCGTATATAAGATACAAAATGTGATCTCACTTGTGTCTTAGGATAAATTTATTTCTATGGCCCTAAGGTACTTCCATACCAAAGGGGACCTTTGCTTCATGACTTGAAGTCAAAAGTCACTTAACCTCCCTACTAATTTGTTTTTTAAGCTTTTTATCTTACGGTGGCACTGTAGCCACGAGCGCTTAAACCGTGCATTCCCATATCTCGTGAAATGTCTTCAAACACGGATTTATTTCTGTAACAACCCTGCATTTTTGCGTGCACTGTCTCTTCGCCCCAAACACTCAAAAGACTTGAAACCTCCGCATTGCTCCACTGTGTGTATCCTTATCTCCATGTCGCCTATAATAAGAATGTGATCGCGCAGTTGGTGGTGTCCACCTAAGTTGACTTCACTTTTTTAATGACGTACGACTCGCATTTACTGGGGAATATCCGATTTGTCTGCTTACATGGCACAAGCAAATGCACGTATCCGATTCATATCCGATTTATTACCACATATGAGTGAGGCCTGTATCCGATCTGAAAAAATCGGAATCCATGCGTTTTTTTCCTGCTTACACGTTCATGGGTCATATCCGATCTGTGCCACATGAGAGGAAAAAATCGGATTTGGGTCACTTGAACCATGCAGTGTAAATGGGGCATAAGAGGACCACAATGAGATCTGTTACTTTTATGACATTTGCCAACATGTATTCATGCATTTGCTGGTAACATGACTGGTTAACCTTGTTAAATTAAAATGATTAAAGTCAGCATGGAATGAAAAATCACTTAATCTATTTTCTAAATGCATGTTATGGATGTTGTTTTGAAAGATTCATCCATGCATAGGTTTCGTTTTTTTCACAGAGTTCTTTCTGATGATGTATGCAAGATTTCTCCAATCATTTTGACCCCATTTACACCTGGTATTAAAGGGTACCTATCATGGAATTCTGAAAATTACCTTTCATGTAGTGTGTAACATAGATCTAAGTGAACAAAAACATCCTGCAAAGTTTTAAATATGAAAGTTCACCGTATACAAAGTTATTGTCTCTCAAAAGTAAGAGTCGACTCTGAGTCGCTGATATGAATCGATAGACAAACAATGCTTTCTCTCTAGCTTTCGTACGTCACTTGTACAAGTTATTTGAATAAGACACGCCCACTCAGTGCGCGCGCCGAGCAGACAGAGAAACCTGACAACATCATGTCGACGAGACTCTGTTCTGAAGTGCGAATCAAAAGCAAACTTTTTTTTCACTGCCCAGGCACAAGCATGTGAAGACTCAGTGGCTAGAGTTTATATTTACAACTATACCACACAAGTATAGCCACCTTGAGCTGTGTCACAACCTGTAAGTACTATTAATAATTGTTGCTTTTATGTGTGTGTTGGTGCGTGCGTGCGTGCGTGCGTGCGTGCGTGCGTGCGTGTGTGTGTGAGAGAGTGAGAGTTAAGCTCAGCAGCTTCTAGGTCTCCAATGTCATTTTTTTGTTTGTTTTTTGAAATATGTGAAATTATGTGAATTGTATTGTAGTACTGCAGTGCTTTATCAATATGTTTAAGCTTTGGGCTAACGCAAAATATAACTGACTGCGTCATCTGACCAATCACCGCCGATTAGCGTCACGCAAATGCGGGGTTTGGACAAATGAGTCGTCAAACGAATCATTAGGGAGTCGGTGAGCAAATCAGGTAAAAATAAATGCATATTATAAGACAACAAAAGTGTTTTTTGTCATTACATGCATGTAAAACTGTTGCTGGGGACTCCCAGAACATTATTAGGAACATTTTAAATGCCATAATAGGTACCCTTTAAAATGTGGTCTGTATCCAGATTAGGGGTCGACCGATATGTGATTTTCAGGGCCGATGCCGATACCGATTATTACAGATCAAATAGACCGATAACCGATATTTTGAACCGATATTAATATAGCCTATGTCTGGTCTAAAACTGTAAATTAATGTCAAAATTAAGAATAACAAAGGGTTTTGACGACATACTTTCTTTAAATGATTTTAAACATATATTTGAATCTGAGAACTGTTATTATTAATAATAATAATAACTTGTAAAAAGTGCAGGGAGCACCCAGCAGCATTCTGTAAACATTTTGTAAAACTTAAAGACTCTATTTTAATGTTTAAATACAATTTTAGTAATCAAAAAGCATTTCTAATTAATTAAAATCATGAAACTTATTTAATTTATTTACAGTTTAACAAAAATTACATTTTTAGGGCCCTATGAAAAACAGAACTTTTATTTTGACGGGTTGCCGTTGAGATCTTTGAGTTTCTGTGTGTTTATGATATGACCCTATGGATATGACGATAACTTTTCTCAGTTGAAACATTAAAAAGCTCATGAAGTGACTAAGCGGCTCTGGAGATGATGTTTATGCAATCATGTCCTCATATAATGATGCGGCTGAGGCTGAAAACAGCGCAAGCGTCACGCGTGCTCCAGTGTGTGTGTGTGGTAATGATCACGCGTCTGCGCCATTCATTTAGAGACAGGCATTTATTTAGTCTTTTTGCGGTTTGATTTGTACTGACCTGCTTTTTATCAATTCATCAAAAAGTTGACAAATTCCCTGATATTCCGCTTTATTCAGTAAGTTCTGTTTTTATGACTGGATTCCGCGATTCCGTCTGTTTTCTGCATTTGCTTCACATCTGCATCACAGGGTTCTATTATATCAAGGTATTTTGCAACTTAAGTGTAGTAATCTATTGCTTCTTCAGCAAAGTCTGCTGCTGCCTTAACTTTGAGAGACTGATGCGTGTTACTGATCAGTGAAGCAGCTCCAGTCAGCGAGCGAGTGCTCTCGGTGTGAGAGCAACTTTCAGTGCATCAGCTTTCGTTGACTGGCCGGACTCGTGACGTGACTCACAACAAATCAGATGTGCGGGACATTGGTCTAGTCTACAGAGTGGTGAGTTCCGACAGAGGTGGCTGCATTAGAGCCAAATATAGCGCATTTCAAAACAAATTTTTTTTATCGGCAAATCGGTTTTGAAAATGGCCAATACCGATAACCATAAAAATGCTCAATATCGGCGCCGATAATCGGCCAGACCGATAATCGGTCGACCCCTAATCCAGATAAGTTATCCGGATAATAAGTGTTCTGATCTTACCTTTGCGTTTACACCTTGTATTTTGAATGCGTCCTCGTTATCCACATTGTGTTCGGATCTCTGTCCTCCAGAGTGACACCTGCGCGTGAGCACGGGAAATCAGCTGTAGTTTGTCAACAGGTCGTAGGATTTGTAGGATCGTTGGAGATGCTATTACTGTACCGCCTGTTTCTACTTTTTCTCTGTCGCGGTAGGGGTCATTTTCAACGTTTTTCTATTAGGAGCAAACAGAAAAGACGACAGGCCCTGTTTGCAGCTGTTGTTTTTGCGGCTAGCCTACTGTGAATGCTACGACAGTGAACGTGGACCGGTCTCTGTGGATGAGAGAACGGAGTAATGAGTGGTGGGAACGTATTGTCTTGGGGTCTTTTGGCGAAGATGACTGGATGGCAAACTTCAGAATGAACCGACATTTGTTCGACTACATCTGCGAGAAGTTGCGGCCTCTGCTGTCACGGAGAAATACTCTGCTGCGGTCGTCGGTGTCTGTGGAGAAGAGAGTAGCAGCTGCGCTTTGGTATTATGCCACAGGGTCTGGGTACAGGACGGAAGGAATGACGCTTGGCAGGTACGAATGCGATCACGTCGTACGGATTGCGTTTACACCTAGTAAAGATCCGAACACAATGCGAGCCAGACTACCTCCAGATGTGGTCAGGCAGATCCGATCACAATCCGATCACAACGTATTTACACCTTGCATTAACATGCGTTTTTTATTATCCGGATAACTTATCTGGATACAGATCGCATTTTAATACCAGGTGTAAATAGGGTCTTAGTCCGCTTAATCCCCACCCTTTCTTATAATTGACTGAAAGCTCACATTCAGATTTCCCTCGATCCAATCTACAACCGATAGATTTCGAAGCTTGTGTTGGTTGGTCCGATCGATTGTGCAATCGATTTTCGAATGTAAAGTGACAGCCCTACACCCTATGTTCTTGCTACATCATAAGAAGAATAGCATCTATGCTGCTAATATTAGTTTGTCTGTCTCTTCCTTATACCGAGGTTACCGTAGTCAGCCGGATCCAGTACATATCCAGATCAGATGATAGACCTGCACTTTGACATGGCCAAAACGCAGCCCTAAATGTCAGCAGAGACCGTATTTACTAGACTATCCCCTGTGAAGACCTCGTCGACATGACAGTCATCAGCAAAGATCCTCACTAGAGACCACAAGAAACAGACAGGTCCTTCGCACAGACCCTATGGCCAGTTTCGGCTCCATATCGGCATGACGAATCTGATCTTCAAGCAAAAGGAACTGGATGAATATTTAAATGTTACCGATCCCATTCTGAATTCTTACTTGTGATTCAGCATGAATCATAATGACTGAAATGTTCATTCATTGGCCAGACGAGAACTGGCCCCTGACTGAGACTGTTTTTTCCCAAGGTTTGTTGTGTCACCTGAGGGAGTTTGGATTCCTTGCCACTGTCGCCTCTGAGGACACTTAATATTCAACAATATTTTTGATCTGACTGTACTAACGCTAATGTACGAGATCTGAACTAAGCTGGATGAAGAATTTTTTTGCAGAACTACTTCACTGATGAAATGAACTAATTTATTAAATTGTTGATCTTTACAACTGAACTGAATCAACACTGAACTGACTTCCGCTGAACAACAGCCGAAATGCATCATTTTCCAGTTTTCACTGTAAAGCTGTGTAAATCACAGACCGTTTTGTTTTCAGTAAGCTTGAGTTTATATATATTATAAACGATAATTAGCAGTGGCATGATTTATTTATGTCTGTGCTGAATGGAATGTTATTGCAGACTTGCAAACCTGTCCTAACATGAATGAACCTGCAGCCAGAAACCACTCACTCAAAGCCATTCTGGCTGTTTTAGCCAAGCCTGGTTTTGTGAAAGAAATATGTTTGCCTAAAGCCTTTAAGGAATGTTAACCTAAAATTGCACAAAAAAACTCTGACATTTTTATTATACATATTTGCTATAAAATGGCTAAAAAGGAGATTTTTCAAATCAAATCAAACAGC
The DNA here is from genome assembly GCA_036326025.1 of Chrosomus eos. Classification (NCBI taxonomy): domain Eukaryota; kingdom Metazoa; phylum Chordata; class Actinopteri; order Cypriniformes; family Leuciscidae; genus Chrosomus; species Chrosomus eos. The sequence goes on along the minus strand of CM070818.1, from coordinate 43,133,578 downwards.
CATTGTTGCCATGTAGATTCTAAATATTTTAATGTAAGAAATAAAAATAACAATGTAGCCTAGTTAAAGGAGAAATCTGGTCAATTTTAACATTGAGCTCATTTTTTTGTACATTTGGAGTGCTGTCAGTACAGACAAAAACGACAAAAATCGGTGTTGCCTACACCGTGTTATCCTCTTTTTAATATTCGCACCCTGTTGACTTCAATGGGGCAAGTTCTAAACCTGCTTTTAGCCTCTTAACATCCTTGATTTGTCATTACAAGTGCACAGCCATGTGAGTGGTGTTATTAAGAGTGACCACGGTCAATCTGACTGCAGTAGATGTGAAAGATATGAATAAAAATGATGTTATTTCAGCCAGCTCACATACCTGTATTTTCTTCCTGTTCCTTCCAGTCCACAGTAGTCAATTGTCGAGTTCGCGCAAGCGCGATCATTGGTAACTAGATAACTAAGGATCGCGCACGCAACTCGACAATCAACTACTGTGGACTTCGACTGAAAACAGGAAGAAAATACAGGTATGTGAGCTGGCTGAAATAACATCATTTTTATTCATCTTTCACATCTACTGCAGTCAGATTGACAGTGGTCACTCTTAATAACACCACTCACATGACTGTGCACTTGTAATGACAAATCAAGGATGTTAAGAGGCTAAAAGCAGGTAAATTTTAAAAAGAGGATAAATCGGTGTAGGAAACACCGATTTTTGTCGTTGTTCTCTGTACTGACTGACAGCACTCCAAATTTACTAAAAAATGAGCTCAATGTTAAAATTGACCGGAGTTCTCCTTTAATCAAAATAATCAAAGCAACTTTCCACACTGAAACTAAGGAAAATGAATAGTAGATAGTAGACTTAATTAACTCAAATATGCACTTGTGCAGAGGTTTTAGAGACAATTTAGCACAACATCTCAAAATACATCAGATGAGAAACTCTCAATATCATGACAAGGCACAACGCTGAACTTCTATTACTGAACCCTGAACTAATTTAGAAAATAAAATCACTAATCGCGGATATTCAATATTGTATAGACCTACAGTGTGTGCACATCAGAAAAGTCATTTAGTACAGTCAATTTAGTTAGGTTCTTCTGAAGGAGATCAATGTACTGTGTAGGGCTGCAACTAACGACTATTTTAATAGTCGACTAGTCACCGACTATTGAAACGATTAGTCGACTAATCGAATAATTATTAAATTTTTCTAAAATTTAGCATGAGATTGCTTTAATTCTGTGGAAAATGATAGTAAACACAAAAAGGGGTTACTTGCATATTTTATATATATATTTTTTTTTACCGAAAATACGCTTATAAAATGTACATCCAAAACAAAACGTATCGGCTTCCATATTATTTAAATCTAACGCCGCCTTCACACTGGCAGTTGAAATCAGCTCCGATACGGCAGCGAAACGACCGGAAGTCATTCATTTCCTATGGAGATTCGCAGACCGCATGCGAATGGGTCCGTAACGTATCCGAACGAGTGCGGTGCGAAGAAAATCGTGTCCGTTGGTCATCCGGATGCGTTCAAAAAATTGAACTCTTGCGAAAAGCTACGGACGGTTCCTATCCGACAATTCCAGCGGAAGTTATGCGTTGCTATGGTACTGATAAACAAACCTGAATTCTTAACTTTTAATACAATAAATAATGATTTTATAACGATAAGTTGTCATGTCATTGTTTTATTTTCATGATTTTAGAACGTTATTATAGCAGTTAATACAATTAAAATGTAGGCTATAATCACATTTATATCCGACCTGACATGTCAACGTCCTGAGCAACTTTCCTCCACGCAGCAGCCTTTCTATTTATGTCTCTATAACCCTCATCAGAGAGATCATACAGAATTGTACATTCTGACAGAATCAACCTTTCTAACCTCTCCGCCATTTTTGTTCTACTCGCTTCCGACGCTTTTCACGGTGTAGTACGACGGCCGCTGGGAGCGTATTGCGTATTACGGAGCTGATTTCAACTGCCAGTGTGAAGGCGGCGTTACCGAGGCGAGTCAAACTCTGTTTCATTCAACTGTCCGTGCTTTCTCTTTAAATGTTCGTGCATCACCGAGGTGCTGTCGTGATACGCAAGGACTGCTTTGCAAACCATGCAGTAGGGCTGCAGTACGATATTGGTAAAAAAAAAAATCACATTGCGATATTTTATTTTCCTGCGATATATATTGCGAATATAAAAACAATTTCACCAGATGACTTAAATAGCTCTATTTGGAAAGAATGCATCATTCTAGAATGACTGGGGTGGATTTGTCATGGAGTAAATCCACATAGTGTGAATAAACTAATATTAACAAATGTTAACTAATGTAGTTAACTAGACTTTAATAAATGGAACCTTATTGTAAAGTGTTTCCGATTTTTTTTTCCGACGTTATTTGAGCACAATTCACAACCAGTGGTAGTTAGTTTAAAAAAAAAAACGTCGGTCTTCCGACCTTTTACCATCATGCAATCTCAAAGATATTCAGTCAACTCAATTCACTAATATGAGAGAGAGAGAGAGAGAGAGAGAGAGAGAGAGAGAGAGAGAGAGAGAGAGAGAGAGAGAGAGAGAGAGAGAGAGAGAGAGAGAGAGAGAGGAGAGAGAGGGGGGGGGGGGGCGGTGAGTGTGCGCGTGCGACCGGGGGTTTCACTCTCTCTGCTCGTTCTCTCAGTTAACCCTTAGGGGTCTGAGCTGTTTTCGGGCTCTTTCGGTGTTTTGGTATGCCCTGACATTTGTGCTTATTTCAGCTACTTAAAAACATATCATTTGCCTACATATAAATTTGCTGTATTCAGCACAAACTCTGCTACAATAACATGTGAGCAAAATAGATGTACATGTTTGCATTTTATAGAAAAAAAATAATATGCGTGGTTAGTACGTTATGGGAAAAAAAATGTCACCGCAATAAGGCCATTTAACACATACTGAAAAGTTGAAAAAAATACTTTTGAGTTACTATTCTTGTAGGCTAGAACTTTTACTTCAAAATGAAGTGAAAATCATTCTGACCACTCTTTCAGAAACATCAATATAACGATTTGAATTTCTTACATCAGTTTTTGGGTCATTACTGCTGTATGCGTGGGAGTGTTAATGCCCATGAATATTAATGTGATTTACACCTGGGGAGACTAAAGACACTCCCCCAATGTGCTAATGCCCCATCAAGGTGCTGTGAGGCAGTTACATGATTGAATCACTAAGAATGATTCGATGTATAAAAAGTTAAAAAGAACAGCATTTATTCAAAATAGAAATCTTTCCTAAGAACATAAAGACTTAAAGTCATTCATATCACTTAACACTTCCTTTCAAAAAAAAAAAAAAACATAAAAAGACCAAACTTGTTTTTTTTTATATATAAAAAAATATATAAAATATTGCTTATATAGTGCTTATATAAATAAAAAAGTGCATTCAAAGAATCCTAAAAAAAACTATCACAGGTTAAAAAAAATTAAGCAGTATAACTGTTTACAACATTGATTTTTAAAAAAAATTATATCAGAATGATTTCTGAAGGCTGATGGTGACGATGTAAACACAACAAAACAAAAGCAAAAAACTGTTAGCACATTATCCAAAGTAAACTGATGGACAATTATGATAATAGATGCACAATGTATTTGTTGATGGACAGAGAAACATCTATTGATGGGTAGACCGCGTAACCGCGAGTATCTGTTTATGGCCCATATAGACCGCACGCTAGGGCTGGTCCGAATACCATTTTTTGAGCTTCGAAGCTTCGGTAGGAATGAACATCGAATATTCGAAGCTTCGGAATCTCTATTATGTCTCAGACATCCCAAGTCTCCCGCATATTGATAGCGGCTCCCTGATGCCCGCAAATGTGTTAAAATCTCCTGGAATCTAGCTGCTCGCGAGCTCCAAACCGTGTAGCACACGCACGACAAAGAGAGGGAGAGACCTTGCGTGTGTCGTGTGTGCAAATGTGCGTGTGCCTCTTGAAGCGCTTGTAAAATGCGCTTCAAATTCTCGAAATAATAATCATGCGCTGATGATGATCATGCGATCATCATCAGCGCATGATTATTATTTCGAGAACCGTTCATCCAAACGACTTCACAAGGGAGTGCAGTGTATTTGGTGCAATATAGATAGACAGGCGAGACGCGACACGTTCAGAATTGATAAACTTTTAATAAACTTACAGAGCAGCGCGAGCGGGACGCGTCGCGCCTCACGCGAGCAGAGCTTATGCTCCGAGAACGGACACTGCTCTGCACTAGTGATATAAAACACACAGAGGTCTGTAACTTAAGCAATATTTCTAATAAGGTAGGCTAGTCTAATAGTCTCACTAACAAATTACTGACAAAGTAGATTTAAATAAAGAAGCGGAGCGCCTCACGCGAGCGCACGCGAGCAGAGAATGGACTCCGACCTTATATGCTCCGAGAATGAACACTGCACTAGTGATATAAAACACACTAATACATACATTTATACATTTTAATACTACATACATTTTAATATATTTTGTTTCTATTATTCTATTTTCCACAATTTCCTCCAGTCCAAGCAATGCAGCTTAACCCAAAATACAAGCTCAGGCATTCACATCTGTCCATACAAACTCTGCTGTTCTGCGCTCTAGCCAGAGAATACTCCCGTTGCAGGAACACTTTAGTAGTCCAAGAAGAAGCAAATATCTATTTATTAAGTAGCTATAATGAATTTATATGTAAAGTATTGTATTTCACCAGATTTTATAGTGTAAAACATATACAAGCGCGAATGAGAACCGTTTCGAGGGGGATGCCAGATTTGCAAAAAAAAAAAAAAAAAAAAAACGAATATTCGAATGTCACATTTTCAAACCGAATACCAACCCATTCGAATATTCGAATATTCTGGTCCAGCCCTACCGCACGCATTTACTGATACACTCAATGAACGGCTCTACCTAATACAAATAAAACATCTCTAGTTAACTAGTAGAGCATTCATTTAGTCCGCTCTTAAATAAGAGATCTAGAGCTAAAATGTTTTGTTTTTGAACTCAAGCTGAGCGCTCGTGTCCTGCTATCAGTGTCATGGATACAGTGAGTCTCTTGTGGCGGCGCGCGCACAGAACTTGCTCTTCAATCTATTGCCATTGCGGACACTATTCATTCCGGTGAAATCACAAAATAAAGTGCACACAAACGGGTGTCCTATATACGTGTGTGTTTGATATAGACTGTAACCACTGATGAACATATTCGGTTTTGATGAGAGAAAAAAATATGGTAGTGGCGGATTCGAACCCATAAACCTCTGACACGCTTGGCAATCGATCTAGCTGCTAACCACTAGACCACAGGAGAACTCAAACAAAACTAGCAGATCAATATATTTCACTAAATCATTACAAACTAAGCAGTTATTTAACCCTTGTGCATCAATTAAAAAAAGTTACACATAGCTACATAGAGGACAAAAATGTCCACGTCAAAAAACTGTCATAAAAATTTGAATCTTTGGAGCACAGACTCAAATTTGGTATCATTTTAAAGAAGACCCTTTGCAGATTATTGCTGAAGTAAAATAAAATGTATATGTCAATCCAAAAAAATGTTATATAGGTTTAAGTTTATGAAAATTATTTATGATTATTATTTTATATAAAATATATATTTTATTAAACATGTTGAACTCCAAAACTGATATGAATTCAAAGCCATAAATCTAAACAAGTTGTGTTCCAAATTTGAGGATGATATCTCAAAAAATGAGCTTTCGGTAAGATTTTGTTTGGGCGCAGTAACAGATTTTCCCCATTGGGTGCCAGCAAAACTCCACTGGTGCTCACAGTGATTGGATTTTAGATTTGCAGTTGAGTTTTTCTCTCTCAAATATTACAAGCGCACAAACACACACACACACACACATTTTTTTTTTATTACACACATACAAACCACACCCAGACATCCATACCAACATACCCACACAATTATCGTTGTACAATTTATCCAATTGGCTCTATAATATGCCGAAGCAGAAAATAGGAATAAAGCGAGTATTTGCTTTATAGGCCGAACCTGAAAAAATGGCACCATCTGATAAAAAATAGTAAAAATTTAAATTTTGAAGCCTTGCCAACATAATGAAAGCCTCTTAGCAAAGTTTGCATCATTTTATATTTAAATGGCACTGGGATTAAAAATGGCAGTTTTAATGGGTTTCAATGGGGCCATTTTTGGCAAAACGATGCTAAGAGGGAGTATTTTGTGTACTTAGTGCAAAATTGATTTTTTTTATGAAAATGGCGTGAAATATTAAAATTCCAATAAAAATACACACCTGTGGCAAATTGTATGCAGTTAGCATTAACACAGACAAAGTTATCAAAAAAACAAAACTGAAAAAGCCAAAAATGTCCACAAGGATGCACAAGGGTTAAAAAGTTTACACGAGCGTATAGGCCTACACGAACGTTGTGAGTTAATATTTACTATAGTCTGAAAATGCATTTGAGCTCTATGATCAGAAAAGGAATTATAAAACACTAAACTTACTCCGAACTTGTATCCTCGGGGTCAATCCGTTCTTCAAAATGCAACCGCTCGTCTGAGTTTCAAATTCCACTGAGGAAAAGGTTAATTATTCCCAGCTGTCCATAATCCTCTGAAGGAGTAACGTTAGCGTGCTTCCATCCCTAAAACGTGATGAACGATCAGTGAATCTCTGATGAAAAATCTTCATGTTGTTATGCATTGATCGGGGGGCGTGCCGCGTGTGTGATGCATAGATTTACCATGTCAAAAGCGCTGGGGGTGTGGCGGGCTCACCTAATTATCTATAATGAAGGGAGAGCGAAAAAACTGTAACTCTCCTTGGTTTCAAACGGATTACATAAACTGGAAATATTTTTTTTTTAAATAAATTACTTCATTTAAAAGAAGAGAATCTCAGCTTCATAAAGAGACATCTCTCGTATCTCTGTGACAAGTATTGAGAGAGTTAAAGTGAATGTTTCGGACGCGTTTCAGAACGGACCTCAAAGACAGAGAGAAGGGAAAACGCGCATCATGTTTATTTTTCTTTGTTTGACGAAAAGCACAACACTTTGTTTTTATTGTGAGTATCCACAAAAAAAATAGAAACTTAACAGGATCTAATGATGTACAACACTTATATTTAAGATCAAAATCAACAGAGTAATTTGATTCTCTTTTGCACTGATAAGGAAAAAATCCAGCAAAACGCGTGGACGCGGTTTTCGACCTCTAAGGGTTAAACAAGCGCAGCTGTCAGTCATCTATTTTATATCACTCACCTGTCAAACTTTTGCGGGACAAACGCATTAGTAAGGCTGACAGAAAACAGCGCGCAAGTTCCAGTCTTCTTGCGCTTGATGTTTAAACTGACAGGACTCGCAAAGTGATAAAAATCCGCGAATCATTCACAAGCATTACTGGCCGGGGAGCTGCTGACTCGTAGCCTACTGATCATGAATCACGCATCAACTGACATCGCACATATCTGCCTATCGTGGATGCGCACATCGCGATATCGATGCTAAAATGATACATCGTGCAGCCCTACAGGTAATCTTTTTATTCGCCGTATCCAGGCTAAAATGCACCCAAACTTTAGATGTTTTGGTACGCGCAGCTGCTGCATTGGACGCCCCCATTTCTGTATGTTATTGCTCAGCAGAGAAGCTAATTCGCATGTGAGACTCTCGGAAGAGAGATGCCTCGGTCGGAAAAAACATGTCTGGCGACAAATTCGACAATGAAATTTATTGTCGACTATTTCTATTATCGATTTTTAGTACTGTGACCTGCAGGAGACAAGTAATTTTAACTGAGATATTTCTGATATGATTCTTGGTTCACATCTGAACCAGGGCTCATCATCACACTATGTTTTTCATGATGTGGATTTTGGTGACAACTGGTACCACTAGCTGCAAACGTCACAAAGCAGCTGAAAAGTTGCCAGAAGCCCTAAACACTTCAGTGATGAGAAGAAAACGACAAAAAATAAACACCACTGATAGCGGTCTTGATGACAGAAATAGACGGGTCTGACTGAAACGCACACACACAGGACACAAATTATATTTCACAGAGCTGAACCAAATGTTCTTTCCTTTGAAATAATTTGCATGAACCATTTGTATGAGCCATTCGTGTGCAGACTTTTAGAAGAAGCTAGTCTATGAGGCTTATATCATTCTGCAATATTAAATTGAGCTCTATCAGGACATTTTCATATACCCCGTTTACCCAGAATTCCCAGCAATCATCAGGGTAGCATTTGTAAAAAGGATAAAGTGCAAGGTGTAATGCTAAAAGCAAGGTGTAATGCTAGTAAAAAAGTGCGAGATAGGTGACAGGTCCCATTACATCCAGTGAAATTGAAGCGCTTTCATCCATTCAAATGGTCCATAGTATGGTCAGGCTTTCTGCTTTCCTTTGCTCCATATCAATAACCTGTGCTAAAGTAATACATAGTCTAATAAGGGGTCATGCTATGCTCAGGCGGTAGTGGCTGTGGTATGAGGGGTTTCAGTACCAAAGGCAGAATCAACTACATTGCTGATGTCATTTGCAGGGCAACACAAACCAACATGAAGAGCCTCAGGCTGAAATGCATAAACTAGCTCACATTCCACACCTCTTGCAACCGTTAAAACCATGCTAGCCCCACAGAGACATACTAATTGAACAACAAGGCTGAGTACACAATCTTTTTGGTACGAAGTAGAAAGTTAAATACTAGTGGATTGCACTCGTTTTGAAAGGATCAAAACAGCAAATAAAAAAAGTAATTGACCGATAAACAAAAGAGCATCATTTTGAAGCCGTTTTGTCTGACATCAATAGGTTACAGTAAACTATAAGATCGTGCTGATAAATTGTTTATAAGTCCTGTGTTATACTAGCCTGGTTCTACCAGACTCTCGTACATTTCATTTGTACAGAGAGTCTGGCACCGCTCCATTGACAAGCGTTAACTTCCTTGTAGGTGGGTATTCTATTGAAGTCTAAAACTATTGGATCTGCCCAGAGTCACTCTATCTGCCATAACCAATCGCGAACGTTTGGTCGTGACATATGTCTTTTCTCGAACCCCGTGGGAGGATGGCCATAAACACAAAACCAAGCAAAGATTGTTCTTGCTCCGACTTTAACTTCTTGATATTCGACAGCGTTGCCACAACGGACCGAATGGCTTCGCTCGCATCTTTCTTATTTTGAACTACAACTCAAAATAACGCACGAGTCGACATCAACGTCATCGTTCTCAGCCACTCCCTCTGTTCGCTGATTGGTCCTACAAAAAATTGATTTCTGGAAACCAGTCTACAGCACAATCCCAGACGTAGTACTGAAGGAAAATGAAATTGAGCGGAAGTGCGTAGGAGGGCGGAGCCAGGCTAGTGTTATACAGGCTTTCGTTTATTCACAGAGATAAATAATTAAAGGCTTTGTTGTTGTTGTTATCTCGGATGAACTCACACTACGACTGGACTAATTTATTTAATAACAGGATGCTATTTGCGATAAAGCTTCCCGGTGTTGTGGACATCGCCATCTTTGATTCTGTCACTATAGTTATCCAAGTTTGAATACAGCTGTGACTTCAGCTGTTTGTTCATACAGATATGTAGTCAAACAGCTACTTGAAGCTGTTGAGTGAATTAGGATACATTCATTCTAAACTTGTATACTATTTTGAGTGGACAATATACTAATTGGGATGGAGAGACAACGAAAAGCATCAAATGCTTTGAAATCTGCTGTGATGCTTCATAATTCATATGAGCTAAGGAGTATCTCTAGCATTAGTGAGAGCACAAGCACATTTGGGAAGTACATAACACGTTTTTTGACACTGCGGTGACTGAAAGCACTCTTCTCTGAATTTGTACTGCAGCTAAGCAATTTCAGACACACACTTCTCCATCCCGCCAGCCTGAACAGATGGACAAACCTCCTCTCGCTGGAGGACCCCTGGGCTGACTATGTATTGCCTGACGAAAAACCTCCTCACGCATTCTGTCTGAGGCCAAAACAGGATGAAAGGTACAGTATTATGTCCAGCTCTACTAGAGGGCTCTGGGGGAAAAGTGCACACTGGTTTGAGTGGGAGTGAGCCGAGGTCACCATATGCATGTTGAGTGCACTCTGGTGGTGCTGTGATAGAGGTGAGGAGAGGGTACACATCTATTTTAGAGAAACACAGCAGAGGTTGGACTGTTTTGGAACTGCAGTGACTGACTAAGAGAGCTGTCATTGGGTGAAAGTGTCAACACAGAAAAGGCTGCTCGCTCTGCAACCTTCTTTCTTTTCTCTGCTTCCCTTCCCGTGGATCTCTGACAGAAAGACTTACGCATGCCTGTCGCTTTAGCCCTCGTATCTTGGCAGCAGCGGAAGAGTGTTACAAACTTCCAACACCTCCACCACATGAAAACGCTGTGACACAACACTCTCAGAAACTGTCCTGCCACTGACTGCTAGGTAAGTGGAGATCTCAAGTAATATACCTACCCAGCTGAGGCCTCTGAGCAACTGTCATCCATAGGCTCTTCTTCACATCAAAAAGGGCACAGTACAAGGGGTAGTCGTAACTAGGGACGCCCCGATGTGAATTTTCGACAGTACAATTATTGATTGATGAAATAACACGCTTTCTACGATTCTATAACTTTTTTACAACAATAAACCCCCCCACAAACATCATAATTTTATTTGTTAGGATATGCAGTTAAGTTACAAGTAGGGCTGGGCGGTAAATCGAGTTTGTACGATATATCGATATATTTTTTTGAAACGATATGGAATGAGGCAATACCGTTTATATCGATATACAGTAGTTTGATAGCACATCTGAAAAATAGCGGTGGTCGCAGTGTGAGCTGCTGCAGTGAAACTACATAGTACAATTTGTCCTAAACATGACACAAGCTTATATTAAGGGCTTCAAAATAACTGGTAAGATATAGTTAACAAGTTTAAAGCAGGTTGCCCTGTCAGATGCTACTGTTGCTGACTGGCAGAGAAATAGCCTACTTGCGCTGTTTAATGCGTTTGAGATGTGGTGCTTTCCTCAGTGCTCAACTTACATTTCACAGGTATATTCTCCATCTGTAAATGTTAGAAAGTCAAACAAATATGTCCATTTCACTGTCAGGAGAGGACGAGCTTCTGCAAGTGAATCTCTGCTAAAATTCAAGCTTCCGTAAACGAGCGCCGCCGCGCGCATGCGCGCCAAACAGACGGAGCACAATAGAATAGTGGCGCAATAATTCTGACTAAAATAAACATATTGCTAAAATATTTGTTGTTGGAGACAATAAATGTGCCATATGTGGAATTTTAAACCTACAAGTATATTTTTATGAAAGTGACCATTATAATGAGGTAATCAAATGCAGGCTAATATAATTAGTTTGTGCTTTTGTTTTTGTGTTTATTTTCATTTTTAGTTTAGCCTTTAGTCAATTTAAAAACAAAATCTTTTTGCACATAATATATTGCATAGCCTACATTACATTCACTATATTTTGTTTCCATATCCTTCAATATCAACATTGTTTGTAGGATATCATTGGGCAGAATGTGAAATATATATATTTTTAAATAAATACAGATTTTTTTATCCAAATAGAAAAACGTAGAAAGTACCGAGATATATATCGTATATCGCCATTTAACCAAAAAATACCGAGATATGATTTTTTGGCCATATCGCCCAGCCCTAGTTACAAGTACTTGTATTTAAGTAGGTGCAATTTTCTGTATCTAACCTCTGACACCAAAACGTACCAAAATGAACCCTTTTAACAAAAAAATATGTATACTAGGGCTGCCCCCTAATAGTCGACTAAATGTTAGTCGACTAGAAGAGGCTTAAGCCCTATTCGCACTGGATTAGTATTATCTGGGGACCTCGTGTGATTTAGAAATTACCCCGCCACATCTGAATTTCGTGTGGCGCATTCGCACGGGATAACCGAAGCCTGTGATTTAACTCAAATTTACTGACTTATCTCCCGGATATGGCGTCAGGCTATTGCTTGGAAATTTCTTTTCGTTCGGTCTAGCTGTATGATATATTATGACATAGCCTAAACAGAATAAAGTTCCTTACCGCACGCTGCTATACATGCCAATTCATCTCCATTTAATCATTCTTTTTGTTTTGCTCTTCCGATGATCTTCAGCTTTCACTCTCCAAATTGTGTAGTTGTGTGAAGCAATATGACTCAGCCCCCAAAATACTATCAAAACACTCCGAACCAGCCTCCATTATTCGCGAAAGATGGATAAAAAGGCGCACATGAAACAAAAACCTTGAAAAAATGATATACGATCCGGCCAAATCACAGAGATGCCGATTCGCACGGGACTAATATTATCACAGGACCTCAGTGTTCGGCGAAATATAGTAGGTAATTTGCGGGGGAATTTTTACTTTACAAATTACAGACATGGTCGATTCGCACGGGATTAAGATCTCAGACAAACTCCGCAATTATTACAAATTACTAGAGGTCACCAGGTAATACTAATCCCGTGCGAATAGGGCTTTAGTCGACCAAATTTCATTAGTTGGTTAGTCGCAGAAACAAAAAAATGGTGGCGAAGTCACGCCACCATTGTCAACTTAAAAATACAAAATACATTAAAAAAAACTTTAAAATAAAATGTTTTTTAGATATGAATATTTAGGAATATCAGTATATAAATAATGTATTTTGACCATTGTTGTTTCGACTCAATTTTAAAATAAGTAATATTACAAAAGTAAGGCAATGCTGGCATTCAACATAGGGATTGTTAGATATCTGTTGAGTGAAAAAAGACCACATCTGGGTCAGTTTGAATTCCTTTGAATTCTCAGAGTAGTCGCCACCTCTGAAAAGTCAATCCCACATTGATAGCAGTTGTATTTTGTTTGTAACTTTCCCAACAAATAATAATTATTATGTTAATTGTGCCAATTAGTTGTAGCTAAGCTGCCAGAAATAACACACCTCCCACCGCACACACTCTTTATTTATGGAAGTGACATAATGCAAAGATGAAAGACATGACTCTGACATTTCACATGATAAAAGGCTAAAAGAGTATTTAACTTGACAACAAACTAACACAGTGGTCTATTCCCGCAATTACTAATGGTTTGTACGAGGTTTAAATAATCTATAACATCCTCTTCTCTAAAGTAAAAAGTGGTTTGATCACATATATTAAAGGTGCAGAATAAAAAGTTGAAAGCAGAACTGTGTTTGGGAGTGAAAGTCAAAAGTCTTCTTTCTTAAAGAAAGAAGGGATTCTTTCTTTACAGGTGTCTCAACATTGAGGTATGTCGTGTTACTTAAGGTTCTGTTGCTAAAAATGACTCAGCTATCCAGCAGGGATCAGCTACCGAGATGGTGGTTCCCCCCCTCACTGTGTGCAGTGCCCGCGCCTCCGTTCAAGAGTCAAATGTCACATGCTATTCGTCTTTAACTGCAGCATAAAACCAGCAGACAATGGTCTCACGCTGAGTTTAGATGGACTTCACAGGGAGAAGTAAAAAACTATGTTGTCTACTTTCCAGACAGCCTGTACTAACCTTATCAAAGTGGAATACTCTAAAAAATATATATAATCCAGCCCTGACCTAAGTAAAGAGAAATGTGAAGAGTAAACAAGGCATCATCTTATCGTGTCCTTTCATGGTACACAGTTGTTGGAATGCTTAAAAACAGTCATCACTGAAAACACAAAGTAAGAGATTCTACTACTTCTGTGCCTGATACTCCTGAAACAATCTGTGAAGATTTGTTTGTACTAAAGCACACTTTGAAATTAAACCTGCTGTTTGTGGAGTAATCTGTTGGTCTTAAATAAAGCCAGTCCAATCTGAAACAGCTCTGCACTTTTACACCGCTTACAAATAGCTGGTTTCAAACCAGGAACCACTAATGTCAGAAGCCAAGGGCTGGATAATGACCTTACCAAGATTTGAAATAATAATCCCTCACTGAGAGACTGACATGAAACAATACTAGATCACCCGATCCCAAAAAAAAAAAAAAAAAAAACCTCTGTAAACTGCAAGTAACTGATGTGGCTAGGAATGCAAAATAGACTCATTCAAAAGTTTAGGGTTGGTACGTTGTTGTTTTTTTAAATAGAACAAAAGCAGCAGATGTTACTTGGTCAGATCACATTTTTCGTCGGATATATGCCAAGTAGGATGTACTGTGTCATATCAATATACAATGCCAGATCTGCTCTGATGTGGTGATCAGAGATTCATCTGCACAGAGGAGAAGTGCTGAAGCACAACCCATGTAAAAACAAACAAACAAAAACTCTGCAAGTAATTGCAATTTTATATATCAAACCGAGATGGCGATAGAGAGGCAAAAGTGCCATACTACAGCTTTAAAATAAGTTAGTTAATTAATTAATTTTAATGTACAAATTAAATTTAATTTAAAACTGTGTCTGTGATTTTTCAGAAGCCATAACTCCAGTTCACATGTGTCACATGATCCTTCAGAAACCAGTCTAATACTGCATTGGTGCTCAAGAAATATTTGGTTGTGCTGCTTAATTTTTTTTTTTTTTTTTTTTTGTGGAAACCGTAACACCTTTTTTAAAGGACTCTTGATGAACAGAAAATTGAAAGAACAGTATTTACTTAAAACAATAATTGTAGCAATGTAAAAGTCTTAAATGTCAGTTGGTCAATTGCAAAAAGAAAAACGTACTTGCCCCAAACTTTTAAATGGTAGTATGTATCTGTATCATAAAGAGCTGATATTGAGTTATTAGAATTAGCCGATATTTCATAATATTGGTATTTCCAATTTTTACATTTAGATTACTTGAGCCACAATCTAATGCTCACTTAATCTTTAAAAACGCACACAAAAAAATGTAAGAACTGTTAAGTGTTATTTAATCGCAAAATAAATATAAATTTTTTCATACTGTATATTATAATGTTGTGATGCCACTTGTAGTTAATGTTAATATATATATATACACACACACAGTCGTGCCCAAAATTAATCATACCCAAAATTATTTATAGTATATTATTAAATATATTATAGGGTTTTAATATTGGCCATTTATCAGCTATTGGTCCTTCTAACATTACTGACTTATATTGGCTTAGTATTGGTCAGCATTTTAATATCGGTGCATGCCTAGATGTGGCAATGAACCAGTAGCGACATCCACATTTTTTTCTCAGTTTGTCTAAAATTATTTTTATTAGCAAATATCATATGTGTGGATTGACTGCTATGAATATTATTCCTTACAATATCTGACAATTGCACAGTGATAGTGAATAAAACTACTCTGGATTTTAAAACATTCTCTTGGTTAGTAAATTCACTTGTCATTTTCAGATATCAAGTCAATAGAAACATAGGAGTTTGCAGTACAAGAACCAACAATATTTTGTTGGAAATGGGCTAACAGAACGCAAAAACAAGGTCTAAATGAACAACAAGCTTGAATATTGAAATTTGTCCCACAGTGAGTCACAGCCAAGGACTGTGTCTTTCCCAGCATTTGTCTGTTTCTGTACCTCTTTCCTTGTCAGTCAGCATCTGAACACATAAAGGCTCTATTAGCATTAGGAGTGGTGGGTGAAAGAGTGGTGGGTGAAAAAGTGGCAGTACACAACATTACATAAAAGCTCCTTGCCTGATGAGGATCATTTAAAAGCAAGGACACCCGACTAAAAGCTTCATCTCTCAACAGCTTAGAGCGAATGGCAGATAATAGATCTGTCTGATTGAGCGCTGCTCAGTCAGAAGCTACAAAATAAATCATCAGTGCTAAACGGTCCACTTTAATTCAGCTTCTCTATCTGATCAAACTGGCCCAGAAGCCCTTCTTGGGTTATTATAGTACGTGTTAAAAAAAAAAACCACTAGGAAAGGATTTTTATTAATGCTGTGAACATGTTAAAGATTGAGCTATAGATATTTTAATTGTCAAGACAAAACAAAACCATAAACAAGAGAAAACCCAAGCTGTGGCAGCTGAATAAACAATACATGATTTCCCGAACAACATTTTAAACTGTATATTATAAAAAATATATAGCATAAATACACTATTTCTCATAGCTGAGCAGTAAGGACTTCTGGAGCTCCCATTACTTAGACTTCCCTTATCAAGCTGACACATTGTGCAATAATCTCATTAAAGATTTAAGAGCAACTCCTTCCTAAGGCACTCCCAGTCCTTGCCTTTTCCATCTTCTAACCAGTGAGAGGAAACTGCTGTTTCATGGGGGCCAACCTAAGAGCTGATATGGGGGGGGGGGGGGAGGGGGAGGGTTTTTAAATGAGTTATCTGAGCAGCCCAGGCTACTTTATGAGAGCAATCAATTCATATCAGATCCCCACACTTATAAAACCCCAGTCTGGCTACTGAATCACATCAGTGAGGGTATGCTCGTTGGGATTAGGAGGCTGTTGTTGTTTGGTTATGGCTGGGAGGGGAGTTATCCGAGCTTTTGAGTTGTGTGATCCCGTACAGCTGGATCTGCTGCAGTGTTATGCCTGATGCAAAAGCCATTACAAGCCAGAAGTTAATAGCCATTCATAAGATATGTGCAATAGTGTTGCTCTTCGTGTTTTGGTACACCAAATTACAGCAGAGTGATGTGTGTCAGAAAATTAGATCCACTGCTGTGACAGTAACAACAATATGATAATGATAGCAATGGACTTGATGAGGAAAAACAAATGGGACATGACGGCAAGTGTCAGTGTGTCTGTTGCACTGAATGCACAGAGGAGCCACACGGAGAGGGATTGTTTCCAAACAGTCAGGCGCCCCGAGCTGTCATATGCTGCTTCATGTCCAAAATGATCACAGGCAGTAAAAACGAGCATGCAAAATTCCTAAACCCATTGTTACGTTGGCTCCTTCAAGCTGTCAGTCAGTATTGTGCAATATCTACAATTTGTCCAAAAGAACCAGCGCGCAATAACACGTCCATTAAAACTCACGAACTACAACTGTTGCAAATATAAAAACATGTTGTTGACTTGAAAATAGAGGCTTCAATTGCGTTTCTTTGGAAAAAATAAGACATGCAACCACTCTGTCATTAATACAACTACCTTTACTTCCTACTTTTACCAATACAGCCCGTCTACCACCCATTTGTCCATGTGCAGATCTCACAGCCTATTATAGAGCATTACCAAACCATAGGACGACTGTTCATTTCAGGTACACGCATGCACTCAAATCTCAATGTTTTCTCACTTTAAATAGTCCGTTAGCCCGATCGGTCTTGAGTGGCATGGGATTTTTTACTTACATTTAACCACTCTGTCCGTCGTGGATAACTTCGGTTCATCATTCGGTTTGTTTTCAGACATTTCCAGTCAAATTTGTGTCGATTCTCTCTGAAACTGTTCTTTAAAACGATCGGTGTACTTCCTTGCTCAACTCAACTCTTCCCCAAACGGGAGACGGCAATGATATCGATCGCTTGTATCACTAGCCAAAAATACTTGCAACAGGGTGACAAATTTCAACGCTGTTACTATTGCTCTGTCTGATTTACTGCAACACTGTATCAAGTTCTCAGCGAGCACAACCAAACATACAGCCATAAAGGACACGCCCACTACCTTGATGGCGCCACTTATTGGTGGAGTGGACCCTCCCGCTCTGAAGACGTGCTTCCCCTATGGTCTGCTGTGATGTCAATCATAAGTGTCTGCGAAAATATTGTCATACTACAATTGTGTACTGGACTCTGAAGAGGGGAGTATAATTACAGTGTTTCATTTAACATGTGCGAGACTACTCTGCGGATATTTTTCTCTCTTTCGTTAGCTTCATGTTTCATGTCCACATAAGTGAATTGCATTAATACGCAGGCTAACAGTGTAGGCTATTGCATACGCACATTTTCAGACGTTCATCTCTTGTAGCCTATTATCTGGATAGGTAATTCTACTGTCACTGCCAATATGATCCGCCTATTAAAATGTGTGTGTATATAGAGAGAGAAGGTCCCATGATACTGAACGAACAAGTTCAGATTAACAGATTTGCCCCAACACCAAATAAAGATTGTGTGTGTGTGGAGAGAGAGGAGAGAGAGAGAGAGAGAGAGAGAGAGGAGAGAGAGAGAGAGAGAGAGAGAGAGAGAGAGAGAGAGAGAGAGAGAGAAATGTATATTTTATTCCTTAAACGTTAGGTTTTCTTAACTTAAAACAAGTTACAACAAACAATTCATCTGAAGTTTCATTTGCAAAAGGATAAATATGATGCAGCAGCCATTTAACTCACTGAAAGTTACAGATTAATTAGCACACTTCTGCTTGAAAACAATATATATATATATATATATATATATATATATTATATATATATATATATATATATATTATATATATATATATATATATATATGATGTTTTATAAACAAGGTTCGGGAGGAGCACGTTCAAATAAATCATTCCAATCAACTCGTCACCAAACTATTACATGTCTACCCTATCAGCACGAGAGGAAGCATATATAAATATCCACTGTCAACTCACCTAACATTCCTTGACAGTTTCAGCATCCCTCCACCACCCCGACTCCTCACTCCTGGATCATTCTTCCACAGTCAGGAACGGGGGGAGTACTCTGGGTTCGGGCCGCATACCGATCTCGGAGCCCACTCCTCGGACAGCACGCCAAATATGCATTTATTCTATCTGACTTATTTGTTAGTGTGAACTCTTGAAATGGTTATTATAATTTTTAACCCATTCTAAACCAAGGTTATCACTAATCTATCACCTATAACTTGTCCCATTCAACATAGACAGCTTGTTGAAACTTAAACTTGGATGGATGACAGCTTGTTGAAACTTAAACTTGGATGGATGGATGGATGGATGGATGGATGGATGGATGGATGGATGGATGGATGGATGGATGGATGGATGGATGGATGGATGGATGGATGGATGGATGGATGGATGGATGGATGGATGGATGGATGGAGATGGATGGATGGATGGATGGATGGATGGATGGATGGATGGATGGATGGATGGATGGATGGATGGATGGATGGATGGATGGATGGATGGATGGATGGATGGATGGATGGATGGATGGATGGATGGATGGATGGATGGATGGATGGATGGATGGATGATAGAGATTCCAAAACCATTATGCTAAATTTATGTCACTAAACATTGCTGCAGATCTCTCTGAAGCCACCATATAGGTAAATGATGGCCTATTACCTGCCTGACTTCAGGGTGAAAATTTGCAAGTGGCTTGCATGGGTCACACACTGCAGTTGCACACACACTGTCTTTCAGATATAATGATGCTCTAAAAGTTACCGTGGATCACAGCTTACCTGCACACAGAGCTATGAAAACATTGATAACTATGACACTATCACATACTTGTCATCAAGGTCCCTGGTGTTTCAAACAGCAGATGCTGATTTAACATTGTTAAACATTTGGTTATAAAGCCTCATAAAAACATTGTTCTATAGGAAGGCAAAGAAAGAAAGATAGGAATAATTGTATAGGCATAACCTATTCCTATACATCTTGCACCTGTTATCCCTTTACTGCAGAAAAATAAATTCTTCCCAGAAAAGGTCTCCATGTATACATCCCTAGCAATGCAAAATGCAAGAGGTAGTCCTCTGAAACTTTCTTTTTATTTAGCAGTCACTGATTGCTTGTCAGGGATGACACTGTATAGAAAATGAAAGCTTTACCGTAAGTTGTGCCTGGAAGACTCAATTGTTCTGTCACTTATTACCTTCTGATCCAATCGTGTTCTAATACTTGTAGTATGAAAGATCGGTACTTACACATGTCTGAGTTTGCAGATGCTGATGCCTACATTCACCTCCCCCTTCCCATACCTCGCAGGGTGTCAGCTGCGCCCCTGCCTTCATCTTCAGGCAGGAAAGATTCCATATACCCTCGGATACCCTATGCCAGGTGTGCCCAACCCTGCTCCTGGTGATCGACTGTCCTGCACAGTTCATCTCCAACCCCAATCAAACACACCTGAAGGTCTTCAATTAAGGCCTTCAGGATTACTTGAAAATTAAAGGCAGGTGTGTTTGATCAGGGTTAGAGATAAACTGTGCAGGACAGTCGATCGCCAGGAGCAGGGTTGGGCACACCTGCCCTATGCCAAAGAACTTTATATCACAATACTTGCTTGCGGGGCTGTTAATAAATGTATGCTTGTTGCGTTATTTTGCCTCCCAAGTCTTTCTGGTAGAACTGCATTTAAGCTTTATCTTAAAACATCTCTTTGACCTAGACCTTTTTTTAAGCTAACATCTCTTTGACCTAGATTCACATAATACATTCTCGACTTCTACAATTCAATATTAGGCTGCATAGATTAGGTCAGCCGTAACTGGGAACACTTCCCTTAAATCCTGATGCACTCGTTACATCATAAGAAGAATGGCATCTATGCTAATTTTAGTGTCTTTCTTTATCCTGAGGTTTTCCCGCAGCCTGCCGGATACAGGCCGTTTCCAGATCTGACGAAGGACCTTCGCCTGGACCCGATGAAAACGCAGTGTGAAGTGCCAACTAGCCTCTCCCTATGGAGGATCCCTTACCACTCTACAGATAAAGCATTGTGGAAATTCCGGTTTGCGTACCTACCCGAAGTGATAAAATAAAATAAAATTCTGGATCAAAATTTATAGGCAAGACAAGTAGTTTGTTTAGGCATGGTTAGGGAATTGCAAACCTGCGCACATATATTCAAACTCACATAACTATAGAATCAATTGACCGTTCGCAGGCCCCTCCCCCAAAACGGCCATTGTCCAATCACACATCATAGCAACCGTTACTATGTGAGCAGCTCCGTCAAACATTGACTCCAAGCAAGCTGGTGAAGCGGTGCGCCCACTGCGTTTGTAAACCGGACACTAGATACTCCGAGAGATTGTCTGGAGGAGTTGTGTTCTTTTCGTTCCCAAAGCCGAAAACACAACGTGAACGGTGCCTACGATGGATAAAACAGTGTGGACGGCCCCACTCCCAGTTACATGTGTCGAACATGGTTCACTCGCGAACAGCGTGCATGAGACTGACACACTGAGATTAGTCAAAGAAACATGGAGAGAGCAGATCAAGAGGATCCACAAAGGAAGTACGTTTTCTAAAGGGTTGTTGTTAACGTGATATTTTCGGGGGGAAATGAGCAGCAGTCACTAGCAGTGCAGGACCTGTAGACTACAGTTTAGAAGAGTGCACGCTCGCAACGGGGAACGCATGAAGCTTACTTGACAACATCAGTTCATATAACGTAATCAATCTCGTAATGAATAGAAATAACCTTAAATGTATGGTTATCTGCATCTTTCCGTCTCTTATGTATAGTTACTTTTTAAACACGAAAATCGGATTCAGCATGACACGCAAGCGGTTGCCGTGGTAATGAAAAACGAATCGGTTACCTAACGTAACCTCGGTTCTCTCTAGATGAGGGAACGAGTATTGCGTAAGCTAGCTTACGCTACGGGAAAGATTCCATCTTTCTGAGAAATTGAAGCCAAAAAATTATCCTATAATTTTGTATCCATTGTCAACGCAGTTCAGCTGCAGCAGACCATGAGAGGGCTAGCTAGCCGCTCATTGGTTCGCTCACGGAGAACTGCTTAAGCCTATGAGGGAGCGCGAGTGAACCCGCGACCAATGAGAGTCTGACTCGCTCTCAATACGTCACCGCCCGCCGAAACGGGTGTGGACGAGGCTATAAATATCCCGAAATAGGCTGAATAATCTGGTTTTTTCATATACTGAAGCGAAAATCGCCAGTAGCACAAGCACGGCCAGGAACGCAATACTCGTTCCCTCATCTAGAGAGAACCGAGGTTACGTTAGGTAACCGATTCGTTCTCTTACGAGAGGTTCTCTCGTATTGCGTAAGCTAGCTTACGCTACGGGAACCCCTGGTCAACGCCGTGCGTGCTAAGCATCCACTATTAGACCCAGGGGGGACCCCGGGGAACTCTTTAAGTGGGAATGAATATATGTACATGTGACAAAAGCCCAGCGGAGGGGCCGGTGACTGTGTAGTACATAAGCACATTATAGAGAGGGAACAGAACGAACTCGGTCTGTGTAATTAACCCCCTATAGTGCAGCTCAACCAGAAGAGCTGAAACATACTAGACTGCTAGTAGTTTAGCCTGCAAGACGGGTACTTCCAGATTGTAAAATCTGACAAAGGTGGAGGGGGAAGCCCATCCCGCTGCCACGCAAATGTCGTGAATGGAAATTCCGCTGGACCATGCCCACGATGAGGCCATGCCTCTAGTGGAATGAGCCCTGATGCCCAGAGGGCATGGCAGGTCTTTAGATGCGTATGCTGCTGCAATGGCATCAACAATCCATCTGGATAGGGACTGTTTCGAAGCGGCCAACCCCTTGGAGCGCCCACTGAACGAAACAAAAAACTGCTCGGATCGTCTGACCGGAGCAGTGCGAGTAACGTATAATCTCGGGGCCCTGACCGGACCTAGGAGATTAGTATCAGATTCGCTATCGGATGCAGGCAGAGCCGATAGGGATATAACTTGTGCCCTGAACGGGGTGCCGATCGCTTTGGGGACATAGCCATGCCTAGGTTTGAGAACGACTAAGGAGTCATTAGGTCCAAACTCAAGACAGGACGCGCTGGTGGACAGCGCGTGTAGGTCTCCCACCCGTTTTACTGACGCGAGCGCGAGTAGAAAAACGGTCTTTAGCGACAGGTACTTTAGGTCCACGGTGTTTAACGGTTCGAATGGGGGAGCTTTCATAGCATCAAGAACTATGGAAAGGTCCCAAATCGGCACCGAAGGGGGGCGAAGGGGGGTTCATCCTTCTAGCTCCCCTGAGGAAGCGGACTTACCAACCCATCTTTGCCCAGTGACTGGCCGCGCCGGGGTTCAGCAAACGCCGCGACGGCTGCCACATACACCTTAAGAGTGGACGGGGATCTGCCCTTGTCCAGCATCTCCTGGAGAAAATTTAGCAAGGAGGGAACCTCGCATAACCGTGGGTCCAGGCCCTTTTCGGTGCACCACTCTGAGAACACAGACCATTTTGACGCATAGAGCCTTCTGGTAGAAGCCGCTCTAGCCTGCATGATCGTGTTTAACACTCCCTCTGGCAAAGCAACGTTGTTGAGCACCCACGCGTGTAGCGCCCAGCGCTCTGGGTGGGGATGCCAGATCGTGCCGCGAGCTTGGGAGAAGAGATCTGCTCTGACTGGAATGGGCCACGGCACTGTCTGTGACAGCTGCGTGAGCCCCGGAAACCAAGTCTGACCCTCCCAGCGCGGGGCTATGAGGAGCAACCGAGTGCTGCGCTTCTCTGATTCTCTGAAGCACCTGTGGTAGCAGAGAGACCGGAGGGAAAGCATAAAGCGGGCGGCTGGGCCAGGTTTGGGCTAGCGCGTCCTCGCTTCTTGAGAAAACTATTGGGCAGTGGGTGTTCTCCGCCGAGGCGAAGACGTCCACCTCTGCTCTGCCGAATAAACGCCACAGTTTCTGAACTGTAAGAGGATGCAGGGATCACTCCCCGGTGGGAGTGGGGTTCCTGGACAGGCTGTCTGGACCGTCGTTCAGATGTCCCGGCACGTGCGTCGCCCTGAGCGAGAGCAGGTGACACTGAGACCAAACTAAGATGCGTTCTGTCAGCTGGAAAAGATTCCTGGATCTGACTCCGCCCTGACGGTTTATATAAGAGACCACGGCTATATTGTCCGAACGGATCAGCACGTGGTGGCCCTGAATGCGCGGAAGAAAGCGCATGAGCGCGTTCTCGACCGCCAACCTCTCCAAACAGTTTATGTGTAGGAGGCTCTCTTGAGCTGACCAGGGGCCGAAGGCCGGTGAGCCCTCGCAGACCGCTCCCCAACCCGTGTTGGAGGCGTCTGTCGAGATGACTTTTCGGCGTGAAACTGTCCCCATGGAAACGCCCCGCTGAAACCATTCTGCCACTGACCATGGCTGCAGAGCTGTGATACAGGTCTGTGTTACTTTTATCAGCTGGTGGCCCGTGGTCCACGCTCGGTGAGACACACGGCTCCTCAACCAAAGCTGAAGCGGGCGCATGCGCAGTAACCCCAGCTGGAGCACCGCGGAGGCTGAGGCCATACAGCCCAACGCTCTCTGAAATGTTTTCAAAGGCGTGAGTCTGTTCATCTGAAAAGATGCGGCGAGACACTGCACACGGTGTGCGCGCTGCGTTGACAGACGCGCCGTCATCGTGACCGAGTCCAGCTCTATACCCAAGAAGGAGATAGTCTGACTGGGTTGTAGTACGCTCTTTGTCCCGTTGACAGAGAGGCCCAAAACTTTCAGATGGTCGAGGAGAACTGTACGATGAGACAGTAACTCTCTCTGAGATTGTGCCAAAATCAGCCAGTCGTCCAAGTAGTTCAGTATTCGCAGCCCCTGACTCCGCAGGGGGGCGAGCGCCGTATCCATGCACTTCGTGAACGTACGGGGTGCTAGGGATAGGCCGAACGGTAGGATGGTGTATTGATAAACCTGGCCTTCGAGGCGAAACGTAAGAATGGCCTGTGAAGGGGATTTATCTGGATCTGAAAGTATGCATCTTTCAGATCTAGTGATATGACCCAGTCCCCCTGGCGCACATGCGCGAGGAGTTTTCTGATAGTGAGCATTCTGAACGGTCTCTTCATGAGAACTTTGTTCAGCGATCTGAGGTCTAATATTGGTCTGAGACCGCCGTCTTTCTTGGGGACAAGAAAATAACGGCCGTGAAACCCCGACTCGCTCATAGCCAGAGGCACCCTCTCTATAGCCTTTTTGCACAACAGAATTGTTATCTCTGGACGGAGCAGCGCGTCACTGCTTCTGGGTTCACAGTAGTTTCTTAGCCGCGCTCGGAAGCGAGGAGGGCAGCGGCAAAACTGTAAGCGATAGCCTAGCTTTATTGTGTTTAACACCCACTGCTTCCCACGCCTTGAAGCGTGACGCTAGGGGGTGAATGGCTACATGGTCCCCGTCGCTGCACTTCGCGGGCTGCGTGAGCGCGCTGATAGTGTTTACAACAGCGGGACGTACACTCGGAGAGGAGTTTATGGGCCCTGTAACAGAGTGAACAGAGGTAAGACGCGCACACGGGCTTGTGGGCGCGCTTATACACTCTGAGACTCGAGCGGGCTTGGCCCGCTTTATGAGAGTGGACTCTGTGTGAGACAGGGGAACTGGAGTGTCTTTGTGTATGAGTGAACACAGTGTTGTGGGCACATTCTCTACACAAGTTTATGGACCGTGTAACAGAGGTGGGACGCGCGCACGGACTCGTGGGCGCGCTTATGTACTCTGAAACTCGAGCGGGTTGGGACCGCTTTATGAGAGTGGACCCTGTGTGAGACACGGGAATAGGAGTGTCTTTGTGTATGAGTGAACACAGTGTTGTGGGCACATTTTCTACACAAGAGGCTTTTACGCTCTTTTTGAGATTTCTCTGGGACGCCGTAAACACGGCGTTTTGTGTATGAGTGAACACAGTGTTGTGGGCACATTTTCTACACAAGAGGCTTTTACGCTCTTTTTGAGATTTCTCTGGGACGCCGTAAACACGGCGTTTGTGCTCATGCAAGCGGGAAGGGATACCGGCTTGGTAATGGCGGGGTACACTGCTGTAGTAGCCGCGTGAGCGGGGACTAACAGAGGGCGAAACTTTGACGGCGATCCGGCCGCCGGCGGGAGAGCGCCGTCTTTTTCTCAACCACGCTAGGCAGACTTCGAGTAATCAGTTTTCAGCGCGATCCTCTGCCGAGGCCCCCGGGGAGGCGGCGGTCTGTGGCGGCTGTCAGAGCGAGAGCGGCCGCCCTGGTGTCGCTGAGAAGTCTGACTGTGTTTAGCTAGGCGCTAGGGTGGGGCTCGTGCAGGAGGCTGGTCACGTGAGCGGCCTGCAGAGGAGCTAGCGCGACGAGGCAGAACAAAATTCGCGGGAAATCCTCAATCCGCGACTGAAGGGGATTTTTCCCCCCGCTCTCGTCCCATTCACGAAGTACCTCACTCTGTAGTAGACATGGGGTGCAGAAGCTGCTTGGCCGGCGGCTGAAAGCTTGAAGTCGGACTGCAGGCTTTAGCGGGTAGCACAGGTGATGAGCGCCATCTCGCGGAGGGCGGCATAGACGTGCGGCGACCAGGTCCTCTACAGGGAAAATGGAGATAAAGCCCTTCTCTGCGGCTCCGTCCACAACGCGACGCGGGGTGGAAGAGTCAGAGCGAGTTCTAGCAGAGAGCGGGGCGTTCCAGGACTTCGTGAGTTCTGCGTGCAGATCAGACAGAAAGGGCGCAGCCCGTTTAGCGGCGGGAGTCGAGCGCTGGTGGAAGTAGCTGCGCGGGTCCCGGTTGATTCTCGGGCCGAGGAGGCGTGAGAATCGGACCAATCCTCACCGTCTGAAGCGAGAAGCGAACATGTCTCCTTGGTGTCCGCGGCGTCAACAGAGGCAACAGAGCGGCCACTCGGCGGCAGCTGTATGTCCGGAAGCGGCGGAGATGGAGAGCGGGAGCGAGAGGCTCCGGCGGGATGAACGCTTCCGGCTGGGGGTCCGGCGGCCTCTGAGAGCGGCGTTTCTTTCTCCGCGGCGAAGTCAGAGGCGGCACGGAAGCATCTTAGTGGCCGAAGTCGAGACCGCGGGGTCAACAATGGCATAGTTTCCCAGAGCTCGCAGCCGCCACAGCGGGGGCGAGCTCGGCGTGCTCCAATCCGAGGCAGAGAGCGCAGAAGAGGTGGCGGTCCCCAGCCTCGAGGGGAGCGCGGCAAGAGCCGCCAGAAAATTTACGAGACATCTTGAAAAAGACGCTCGCTCTTTTAGATACAACAATATATAGGAAGCATTTTTGTAAAAAGGATACAATCCGTCGGATGGCGCTAGCTCACAGGACGGCTGAAGGTGGCGAAGACGGCTGGCTTCCTCAGTCTCCCAAACGCTCGCTAGAAGGTGCCTTTTCGACGACGGCGGCTTCTCTCTCAGGATCAGCAGATGCAGGTGCGTCGCTGAAGGATGAAAAAATCAGATTATTCAGCCTATTTCGGGATATTTATAGCCTCGTCCACACCCGTTTCGGCGGGCGGTGACGTATTGAGAGCGAGTCAGACTCTCATTGGTCGCGGGTTCACTCGCGCTCCCTCATAGGCTTAAGCAGTTCTCCGTGAGCGAACCAATGAGCGGCTAGCTAGCCCTCTCATGGTCTGCTGCAGCTGAACTGCGTTGACAATGGATACAAAATTATAGGATAATTTTTTGGCTTCAATTTCTCAGAAAGATGGAATCTTTCCCGTAGCGTAAGCTAGCTTACGCAATACGAGAGAACCTCTCGTAAGAGAACCTGCTTGTTAAAGCGAATGTATAATCCTGTATCTGAGGCAAAATTACTAAATATGCAGCGCGAATTATATATTTCTAACTCCAAACAATTAGCGACTGAACCAGCGTATTAAATATTCTTCAAGGCTGTAATTTACTGGTTGCATTTGAGGTACAGGTCATTAGGGTTTCTCAGATTTCGCTTGAGACCGGTATATTAGCCTCAATAGTAGTCATGTCTCCTTCATTGCGTAATGCGTATTTTTATATTTTGAATATATCCCTCCACTGCATACTGTAACCCATTTTGCCTCGATCTGGAGGATATCGCGGAGGTAATTGCTCGAAAAAAGGTCACTGACACGCACGGGTATACCTCTTCCATTCATGGCAATCTGTGGCGCTGGTCGTGTTTGACCATTTGTTTGACGGGCGTAGCAACAATAACTAGGGGGCGTGGCTTTTGCGAACGGTCAATTCTTAATGCGCATGTGAACGCCATAAGAGTTTATCACAGGTTTGTGTTTAAAGTCTGTTTAGAGAGAACGGTGTCGTCTTAGCGGCCCCTAATTTAATAACAAATTATCATTTCGACGGAAGTGAATCAATCAAAACTAACTTTAGCTGGAAATAACATTATTCAAGAACCGCTATAAAACCAAACAATCTACCTTACCTTAAATTATGTTTATCTCTGTAAAGCTGCTTTGAAACAATCTACATTGTTAAAAGCGGAAGCGCTATATAAATGAGGATGACATGACTTGACTTGATTTATCTTGGTAAATTGATTTATCTTGGCTCCTAGGTAGATAGTGGTTCAACATAAGATATAATTAATATATAACTAAGATCACTGGCGACAATAACATCTATAGGCACAGGAACAGTTTCTTCCCACAGGCCATTTCCCTTCTAAACAGTTAACATATGCCTGTAAGTGCAATACTGTTTAGTGCAATATCTTCTAAACTCCGGTGATATTTATATTTATTCATACGATTCAAAATACTGTAAATATGTACTGTAAAAGTTTATTCTGACTAAACCCAGCTGTGACCTTATACTTTCATACTATTTTCATATTTTATATTTTTATTCTTAGAATTGTTATTAATATGTTTCCTGTTGTATTTGTATATGTGCACTGGAAGCTTCAGTAGCAAGAAAAATTCCTAGTGTGTGCAAGCACACTTGGCAATAAAGCTCTTTCTGATTCTGATTCTGAATTAGTTTTGTGTATATCAAATAGGCAGTCTTTGGTCTTATTAATCTATTACTTGTTCCAGAGCAAATCAATTTGGCTTAAGGCAAAGTTATATTTCATAACTTTATATATTTTATGAGTACCATGCATTCAAACATACGTTTGTCACATACTGTTTTTCGCCCTCTGGGAAGCATGCGATTTCGGATGCAGCCAAAGTGTAAATAGGGTCCTAGTGTCTTTGTGGTGAGTGAGTTAAATAAGTATTGATCCCCAAGCAAAACATAATTTGGTACTTTGTGGAGCAACCCTAGTTGGCAAGCAAAGAGGTCTGACGTTTCTTGTAGTTGGTCACCAGGTTTGCACACATCAGGTTTGCAGATAGAAGGATTTTTTTGTCCATTCCTCTTTATAGATCCTCTCTAAATCCTCAGGATTTATTTGGCTGTTGGTTTGCAACTCGAGGTTTTTGCTCCTTACACAGATTTTCTATAGGATTAAGGTCTGGAGACTGGCTAGGCCACTCCATGACCTTAAAGTGCTTCTTCTTGAGGCACTCCTTTGTTGCCTTGGAGGTATGTTTTGGGTCATTGTCATGCCGGAAGAACCATCCACGACCCATCTTCAGTGTTCTGAGTGAGGGAAGGAGGTTCTCGTCAAAGGTTTTATGGTAGACCTACATGGCCTCGTCCATCAGCCCGCTCAAAACAGCGAAGTCTTCCTGTACCTTTAGCAGAGAAACAGCCCCAGAGCATAATGTTTCCCCGTCCATGCTTGGCTGCAGGGAGGATGTTCTTGGGTTCATAGTCAGCATTTCTCTTCCTCCAAACACGACAAGTTGAGTTGATACCAAAGACCTCAATTTTGGTCTCATCTGACCACAGCACTTTCTCCCAAGCCTACTCTAAATTATTAGAAGTTCATTCCCAAACTGGCAGGGGATCTAAACAGAGGATTCAAACGCAGAGGTAACGTGAACAGAGTTGATTAGAATTGTGATGGCCACACTAGCAGCCACACAGGGAAACTTCAATGCATGGTGGTAACTCTTTCATTTATTTTGAACACATTACATATACAAAATGAATAACTGGACACACACATATTTTAGTTTTAAAAACAGTTTTATTAGTTATTTGACCTAGTTTTCTGTTTGGGTGCACACATTTAGTTAACTTTGTCAATTTAGCTAATTTCAGGTTCATTATCTTTAAGTTACATTCTGTGAAGTTAATACCTTTTCTTTTTGAGTTACCAGTTCCTGGGGAGTTGCTGTTGGGGTCTCCGGCTGGGTGACAGGCAAAAGGATTTGCAACTGACTCTCAGCTGTTTAAGTAGGGGAATGGCTAATTGGACTGCACCATGTATTTCCATTTCATGGGGGTGGCAGAGTATTACATTTTTGAGTTTTGTTATTTTTCTTTGCTATTGCTAATATTATGTGTTTGTCTACCCCTTTTGTGTCAGAATGGCCTGATCAGCCACTATATAAGTTTTCCCCATGTCTCAGTTTAGATAGGAATCTACACAAGAATAGAAGGGAAATGGACAAAGTGGTTAGTATAAATAAATATGTTAATGAGTATATTAAAAACTCACACTACTCATTTCTTCAAATATAATACAGATGGTTCAAAGAGTATAGAGACTGGAAGGACAGGGACTGCTTTCTACATTCCAGAGTTTAAGGTGAGGAAGCCGGGAAGGATAACAGACGGCACATCAGTATATACAGCTGAGATGACAGCTATTTTAATAGCACTAGAGTGGGTCTATGAAGTTAGACCTGATAAGGTAATAATATGCTCTGACTCAATGGCAGTTCTTGGGAGTTTACAATCACTGGAATCAAAGAGAACTGATATTTTAACAGAAATCCTGATCAGGTTATACAGTTTACGACAGATGGGGATAATAATTCGATTTATGTGGGTTCCAGCACACGTGGGTATTCAAGGTAAAGAAGCAGACAAGATAGCCAAAGAATCACTAAAAATGAAAGAACCAAATATAAACATTTCAATCAGTAGAGCAGAAGGAAAACATTTTATTTTAGAAGCGTGCAATAAGAAATGGCAGACAGTTTGGGATTCATGTCATACAGGTCGGCATTATTATAAGGTCCAAAAAAACATAAAGCGGGCAATATAATACACAACTTAAGTAGAAAAGAACAAGTTATTTTCACACATTTAAGAACAGGACATTCAAATCTAAATCATACTTTACACATTATAGGGAAGCATAACACAGGTTTATGTGAAGTATGTTCAAAAGAGGAGACAGTAGAACATGTACTGAAGAAATGTAAGGCTTATAATAAAGAAAGGAGGATTCTTAAGGAAGAACTGCAAGCAGTAGGGTGCCAGGAATTCACTATAACCAAACTATTAAATGATGGTCCAAATTCAGGAAAACAAAAAAATGCAGTCATGAGGTTTATTAAGAATAGTGGGTTATATAATAGGATTTAGGAGAATTTAGTTCATTCTTTTCACACTCCATCACAGTAGGTGGCGGTATGCACCTTTAAAGTTGGTTCGCAACCCGCCATAAAACCAAAAGAAGAAGAAGTTTAGATAGGTTGAACAAAACAAAACCGACCTATGTTAAGGTTATGCTGCCTGTTTAGTTGACCTCTTTTATGGGCCCAGAACTTTGTTTTCTGTGAAATAGTTTTTTTTTTTTTTTGTATTGTAAATAAAATCATATATATTTTTGAAAACACATTTTTTGACTCCTTATGCCTGCCAGCTTGGTCCCTCACAAGAATCTTGGGAAATACAACCTCCAAGGTTAGTGACACAAGTGCTCAAATGGTAAGGTGGGATGAGGAATCTCCAGAGCTGTCCGTAATGCTCATTGGACACACAGGCTGAGGAGACCACTTCTGAAGCAGCCCCCACCTCGGACAGGGAATGAGACGAGACAGAGAGAACAGCCCGTAAACGCAGCTGTCACTCCTCGTCTAAGTGTCTTGGGCACAGTGGTGAACAACGTAAAACATAAACCACAACCAGAACAGATCCACATGAGACAAAACCTAAAATGATCTACTGACAAAGAGGGGCAAACACAGCAGAGAATATAAAGGAAACTGGAACAAGTGACAGGTTTGGGAAATCAGCTTGTGATCTGTGCACAGCTGCGCTGAATCAGCACTGACACAGACAACAGGGAGAAGCTGATGATGCACCCTGAACCATGACACAACCTTCAGACCGGCCTGTACATAATGTGCCAGCAGGACCTTGCAGGAGCTGCAGGATTTCAATCCATTGCGGCATAGTGTGTTACCAATGGTTTGCTTGGTGACTGTGGTCCCAACTGCCTTGAGATCATTAGTAAGCTCCACCGATGTAGTTCTGGGCTGATCCCTCACCTTTCTCCTGATCATACTTACCCCATGAGGCGAGATCGTGCATGGAGCTCCAGACCAAGGGCGATTGATGGTTATTTGGTTATTTTGTATTTCTTCCATTTCCGAATAATGTCACCAACAGTTGGCTCCTTTTCACCATGCTTCTTGTCGTTGGTCTTGTAGCCCATTCCAGCCTTGTGCAGGTCTACAATCTTGTCCCTGTTGTCCTTTGACAGCTATTTGGTCTTTCCCATGGTGTTGAAGAGGTTGGAATGGAAGATAAAGTTTCTTTGCACAGGTGTCTTTTATACACATAACAAGCTCACATTAGGTGTACTTTCTTAAAGTGACAGGACTAATCTGTGTTTTAAATGGGCATATTTAAAATTTGTGGGAGGCTGAATACTTGCTGGTTGGTAGGGGATCAAATACTTATTTCACTCGATCAAATGCTAATCAATTTATAACCTTTATTTAATGTGTTTCTTTCTGGATTTTTGGTTGATATTCTGTCTCTATCCATTAAAAAATAATCCTACCAGCTCAGCTCAGAGCTCAGCGAATTCAAGTGTGGTACCGTGATTGGTTGCCACCAGTGCAATAAGTCCATTTGTGAAATTTCCTAACTACTAAATATTCCACAGTCAACCCGATAGAACACCTTTGGGATGAATTAGAGCGGAGACTGGGAGCCAGGTCTTCTCATCCAACATCAGTGCCTGACCTCACAAATGTGCTTCTAGAAGAATGGTAAAAATTCCCATAAACACACTCTTAAACCTTATGGAAAGCCTTCCCAGAAGAGTGGAAGCTGTTATAGCAGAAAAAAGGGTGGGCCAACTCCATATTAAAGGGTACCTATTATGGAATTTTGAAAATTACCTTTCATGTAATGTGTAACATAGATCTAAGTGAACGAAAACATCCAGCAAAGTTTTAAATATGAAAGTTTACCGTATACAAAGTTATTGTCTCTCAAAAGTAAGAGTCGACTCTGAGTCGCTGATATGAATCGATAGACGAACGATGCTTTTGCTCTGTCTAGATGACGTCAACTTGACAAGTTATTTGAATAAGATATGCCCACTCATTGCGCGCGCCGTAGACACCGGTGAAACTTGACAACATCATGTCGACGAGACGCTGTGTTCAGAAGTGCGAATCAAAAGCAAATTTTTTTTTCACTGCCCAGGGACGAGCATGTGAAGAATCAGTGGCTAGAGTTTACATTTACAACTCTACCACACAAGTATAGCCGAACCTTGAGCTGTGTTCGCGTCATTTTAATGATGATTCCTTTACAAACATAAATGCTTTCAAGTGTGGATTCGCGAGCCGGCTGATACTGAAGGAAGGTTCAGTACCAAGTTTATTTGGATCAGCTTCCTCCTCCGAATCACAACCTGTAAGTACTGTTAATAATTGTTTCATTTATGAGTTTTGTAGCATGCTCAATATTGTGTGTGTGTGTGTGTGTGTGTGTGTGTGTGTGTGTGTGTGTTGTGTGTGTGTGTGTGGTGTGTGTGTGTGTGTGTGTGTGTGTGTGTGTGTGTGGTGTGTGTGTGTGTGTGTGTGTGTGTGTGTCAGTTAAGCTCAGCGCAGCTTAGGTCTTTAATGTCTTTTTTTTTTTTTGAAATATGTAAAATGTTTGTCGTTGTTATTGGAGTTGTCATAAAGAATAGAGCGTATTGTAGTACTGCAGTGCTTTATCAATATGTTTAAGCTTTGGGTTAACGCGAAAAATAACTGACTGTGTCGTCTGACCAATCACCGCAGATTAGCGTCACGTAAAGGCGGGGTTTGAAAAATGAGTCGTTCGAACGAATCATTAGGGAATCGGTGAGCAAATCAGGTAAAAATAAATGCATATTATAAGACAACAAAAGTGTTTTTTGTCATTGCATGCATGTAAAACTGTTGGGGACTCCCAGAACAATATTAGGAACATTTTAAATGCCATAATAGGTGCCCTTTAAACCCTATGGATTAAGAATGGGATGTCATTAAAGTTCATGTACATGTAAAGGCAGATGTCCCAAAACTTTTCTCAATACACACTAAAAACTCATGGGTCAAAAATAACCCATAATGGGTTAATTTTGACCCAAATCCTGGGTTAAAAAGGGACCAACTAATTTCTGGGTTATTTCAACTCAGAAAATTGGGTTCTTCTTTTTGACCCACATTCTGGGTTAAATACCTGGCCCAAATGTTGGGTTTAAAAAACCCAACATTGTAGTTAACTATAACCCAACTTCTGGGTCAAAAGAACAACCCCAATATATGGGTTGAAATAGTTACTATGACAGTACTCTTTATTTCAAAAAATAAAACTTTGTTTTACATTATATCTGTCACGGTGTGGTGCAGGCAGAAGAAGCGGAGGAGTCCAAAGTTCCAATTCAAATGTTTTACTAAAAGTACTTCCAAAAGGTACAGAGAGGCAGGATGTACACACACTAAACAAGACTACAAAGTAGAACAGCTGATGATGATGATGATGATGATGATGATGATGATGATGATGGTAATAATTAACTAAACAGAACACAAACATTGGTCATGCCATTTTTGATAGTTTCCTCATCTAAGAAATCCTTCCTCGTTTATGTCTTCATCTGAAAGACAGAAAACAAGACAACATGAGCATTGTTAATAAGTCGAGACAATCTCACCAGTCACTCTTTGATTATCAAGCTAACATAATCACTTTTAATGGAATACTGTGGCTTTTTTTTTTAAAATGTGGCCCAATTTGCTAGTAACTAATGTGGTTCTTTTGCAGCATTAACTTACCCATTTTTTGTGAATGACAGTCTGTCCATCTTTTATTTAATTAACAAGTGTAATGACATTAATGCAGAGATGAATATCTGGCCCATTTTATGCATAACAGCTTAATATAAGGCACAATATAAGCTTAATATAAGTAAAATGCTCACCTCTAAAATTTTCGATCAGCTCAGACAGTAGTGATGGGAAGTTCGGATCATTTTACTGACTCGGATCTTTGAGTCTCGTTCAGCAAAATGAACGAATCTTTTTTCGAGTCATTTCGTTCATTTCAGCACAATATAATTAAAATGGCATGTTAAATATACCAACACATCTTGTACTTACGAAAATGTTGATTACATTTGTAAAAATAATAAAAATAAACAATAGGGCAATGCAGCCAAAGCCAAATTATAGGAAACCTAAATGTTTTATTAATTGATTAGTTGTTGGGTTATTGTATAGGGTATTGCAGTCTGATTCTGTTAGTTCACCTCATCTCCTGATCCGAGACGTTCTTTCCTTTGCAACTTCATATTTATATCAGGTTTAGTTCTCCTCTCGTGTCTCGAGACGTTAGTTGTCGACTCGTCAGTGTCTGACTCTGATCTGTCTGCTGGGCCGACCGTGCCGTGTGTGATACAGCAGGACCGGAAAGAGAAATGATTAGTTCATCTTTCGAGTCTCGGGTTCGGCCGGGTCCGAGTCCTTCGTTCCTCCTGTCAGTCCCATAGAGCCGATGCTGTCACTCCCGGAAAGAGAAATGATTAGTTCATCTTTCGAGTCTTCGGGTTTGAGTCCTTCGTTCTTTTGTCACGTGACCGCTGGTATCTGGTATTAGATTCGTATTATTGACTGCGTCTGAATGTATAAGCCTATTGTTTTATATTTAGGAATATACATTTCTAAATATGTGCAATAGGGAATGTGGAGATGACGTCACGCCGTGTTGCATTATGGGTCCGCCGCCATATTTACAGGATCGCGCCCAATACCGCTGTATTTAAATGCATGTTTTGGAGGCTGTGTTTGGATTTTCTGTCGAGATTTTAATAAACGTCGATATGGTTGTTCAGTTCAACTGCCATAGCAGGTCACACGATCGTTCAGGGAGGAAACTGAACAACGGAGTATGTTTTTTCACCTTTCTTTCTTGGAAAAAACAACAAGGAAAGCAGGTCGAGGAGCTGACGAGAAGACGCCGGATCGCCGCAATCATGAGGAAAAACTTACTTACTGTCCTCCACTGCATACTACGTTTGTTAAAAGTTGTACAAAGCAAGAGGTTGTGTATTGTATATTCCTCGATGACTAACATTTTAGGAGGATAGTTGATGAATGATGTTGAATTTGCGGTTAATGTTAGCAGCAGATGATAAAGCCAGGACACATTGCATGAATCAAATTATATTTATTTTCAATAAACAATTTGCTTTGATATTCTGTACACCTTTTTACATGCCTTTTTAAAAATGTATGTGAATCATGATTTTGTAAACACTGCTTAATAAATACATTAAGTGACTTCCCTGTTTCTGTACTGATTGCATCCACAAAGACCCTTTAAGTAACGTTACACATAATGGGCAAAGATACATCAAACTTTTAAAATAAACGACCAAATACGCTCATTTTTACACGTGTCAACATTAAATGATGACAATAAGGCAGTTGTATTTAACAAGTTACCACATCTTGTGGCATTATAAAGCAAAGTACATTATTTTTTTCTTGCACAACCTATGAAAACTTAACATATGCTGAAAATAGCAAGCTAACATTAACTACGAGAGCTGCTTTTCAGGTAAAATAGCTTGAACTTTATGTACAATAGTAATCAACTTAGCATAGGCTTCGAACACCAAAACTAAATCAGATGTATCAACGTTTTTTATCGCGGATAGTTTGTCCAAATAGTTTTTTGACACTGGCATTTAGTTTATCCCAGTATAGGGTCCCTTCTTTTTCTTTAAACATTTCCATTTCTTCCGTTCTTCTTCAATTTTACCTCGTTTTAGCTAAACACCCACTATTATACCGAAGGTAAACAGAGATCGTGCCTGTAAAGATGGCGCCCACGTCCCATAATGCAACACGGCGTGACGTACCTCCGCATTCCCTATAAACATTATCTGAAAAATAAAAGTTCCATCTTATTATTGTCCCTGTCCGTCTCTTTTCTAAATGTTTAGAACTTGTGCATGTGTTTTATTATATATTATACATGAATTAAACTACTATTATAACTACGTGCTTGTTTGTAAAAAGGTTGTTAGTAGGCTATTCAATACGGTGACAAGTCACGTGACAAAAGAAACCCGAGAACCCGAGACTCGAAAGATGAACTAATCATTTCTCTTTCCGGGACTGACAGCATAGCCTCTATGGGACTGACAGGAAGAACGAAGGACTCGGACCCGGCCGAACCCGAGACTCGAGACTCGAAAGATGAACTAATCATTTCTCTTTCCGGGACTGACAGCATAGCCTCTATGGGACTGACAGGAAGAACGAAGGACTCGGAGCCGTCCCGAACCCGAAGACTCGAGAGATGAACTAATCATTTCTGTTTCCAGTACAGATTCAGAACCCATATGTTGCGCAATGCGCATGCGCGGTCAACACAACATGAACGAATCACTCTCTGACACAACTCGGTAGTCCCGAGTCATATTAAAGATTCGTTCAAAATAAACGAATCGTTCATGAACGACACATCACTATCAGACAGCCGTCACTCGGTTAGCTTAACAGCGTCAAAGCTGTCCATTGACCTGGAAAGAACATATCAATATAGATATAGCAATATAGTTAGCAAACAATTTTCAGGTGATATTCTCAATTCATTCAGTTAACGAACGCTCTGAGGTAAAGTGTTCAGACTGCAGACTCAGCAACGATTGTATTTAATTTGTACAGTACAATGTATGGCCAGCAATATTGTTATGTTTAATGACATTATGGAATTACACCTAATTTTATGAACTTATCGTTATTTTTAATCATTAAAATCTGGCTGTGTGGTTAATAACCAGTGTTGTGCAAGTTACTTCCAAACTGGAATACATTATATATTACATGTTACTGTTATTTAAAAGTAATTCATTACCTTACAATATTACTGTCTCAGAATTGTAATGCGTTACATTACTCCTGTATTACTTTTGAGTTACTTTCACCAAAATAACTATACAGAAGTAGAACTTAACATTCTAAAATGACTAGGGCTTTAACGATATGCGAAATGAAACCGAAATCGCGAAACTCAGATCCACAAACCTGCAGAATCGCGACACACCCCTTCCAACTCCAAGAGTTATCCTTCCCGTCCAGATCCAATGCTACCACGTCTTTAAATTACTATTAGTAGCCTATTATTTGAAGTTAACTTAACATTATAAAATACGTAGACCTACACCACAAAACTAGTTGAGGATAAATGATTTAAAATTTGGGAATTCCAGCGTTATGGACATGACATTTGCTGTCAAAACTTGAAAAATAAATTCTCAGAAAATGCATTAATACCAAAATATTGAAACGTGTTTATCCATAGGCTCCTCCCTGAAAGGAGTCCAGACATTAGAAAAATATCAGTCTACACATGCGTTTTACATTTAATATTAGGGAAATAGACAGTCATGCGTGACAAAAATAAATCTTTAACTTTTAGGAGGCAACGATTTTTGTTGTTGTAATTTTGTGAATTACACTGCGCACATCGGATGAAGAAGGGTTGGCTCTCCACAGAACATAAAATATTCATTTTATTTTATTTTTCGTGTTGGCATTTATGAGGAAAAAACAATGTTACAGACGTGACAGTTCTCCGTTAGGACGCGAGCGCTCTGAAGCGGCACTAAAAGACTGCTTTAAAACTTTCACAATGACCTTACACAAGACACAAAGCCTTTCTTTAAAGTGAATTTTGTTTTGTATTAATTGTATCTTAATTTTAATCAATGTTTCATCAACCAATTGCCTGGATTTTATAAATAAGAAGGCTAAATATAGCAGACAATAATAAATAATCACGACACGGAGGGCAATTCACTCATAAATGAACCGAAACTCAGCGTATAAGGTAGCCTATTCACGGACCTGAAAAATATATCTATATTGAAATGTCTATGTGTAAAACAGAACAATTCAAAACGAAAGAAACAGACTGCTCTCTGCTTATGAAATGAAATGTGCATTTCTCTCTGGTGCCTACTGAAGATCGCGAGTCAGCATCGTCAACTTCATCTTGACTTTATTACTAAACAATTAGAACGTCTCCTTGCTATATTTGACATATTCATAATCATTGCTTTTGCCGGTTATTTGTGACAGCTTTTAGGTGCTTTATCGCCTGCGCCGCCGCCCTTAAATGAACGCGTCACCACCGCATCAAAAACATGATTGCGTGATGAAAACATGAAAAATACCACATAAACATAGCCAAACTGTTTAGAAAGAAAACACAGAACGAATAGCCTAATGCGCATACGTCTATCTCGCGAATGGACAGTCTTCTTCATGCCATCTTCACCATTAGCCGCTTCTCCACTGGCCAGCGCGAGCACCGAGGCCGAAATCATACCTCACGGCACTCCTGTAAAAAGAAATCGCTATACAAATATATCAG
The DNA here is from genome assembly GCA_036326025.1 of Chrosomus eos. NCBI lineage: Eukaryota > Metazoa > Chordata > Actinopteri > Cypriniformes > Leuciscidae > Chrosomus > Chrosomus eos. The sequence goes on along the minus strand of CM070818.1, from coordinate 43,094,216 downwards.
GCGCTGCCATAGTTTTTATTAACAGACTTGGACACCACACGCGGCTATTGACTGACCACGAACAGGTAATTTAGCCTACTTGCATTTTTCATTTGTTAATGTCTCGCGGTCTTGCTGTGTATTTTTTTTTTTTTTACAATTAAAAGTCTGTTGTAACTTGTAACGCAAGCCTTACTGAACATGTACCGAGTAAAATATTACTGAAAATTGATTAGTAATGCCTTACACTACTGCGTTACAGCAAAAAGTAATATGTTACTGTAATGCATTACTTTTGTAATGCGTTACTCCCAACACTGTTAATAACACCTTATTCTTTAGTTTGACAAACTTTACACGGACACGGGCCGTTACCACGGGCCACGGCTAACACTTATCTCAACGTAGCAAGTAAGCCATGGTAATTTTGTCAGCAAATGGTGCTAAACTAACAACGGGGACATTGACACATAAAAGTTTACATTACAACAACACTGAAAATACTCGCTTACCTTAAATACACGATGAAGTTTCACCGAAGAAGCACAGTCCAAACGGATTGAGCGCGAACCGACGGTTATTTCAAACGACGACTGTGAGAAAATTCCAGAACTGCGCGAACGCGGGCGCGGGCGCGCGCGGGGGTAGAGAGGGAAAGAGGCCTTTCTTCTTGCTCTTCTCCTGAATTTGTGGCACACTGATTTAAATAATATAGGGGCAAGGAGGATGTAATATATGAACTTATATCTTCTATTTCTTAGTTAATATATTCATGTTTAGAGGGTGTGTCACTTTATTTCTCTTACAAATGGTGATACTGTTTTATAATGTACACAATACGCAAGTGTGATTGGTCATATTATGAACTATGTTGACATGATAATATAATAACTAGCCTACATAAAATATACCCCTCCAACATAAAATACAGAGAGAGAGAGACAACCCTATAACCCAGAACATGGGTTACTCCTTGAAAAATAACCCAGAAACCCAAACAACCCAGGAATTGGGTCAAAATATTAGCCCTATAACCCAGAAAAGGGTTGCTCTCTAAAAAATTAACCCATAATTTTGACCCAACACAAATAACCCATAAAATGGGTTGAAGAAATAACCCAGGAGTTTTTAGTGTGTATAGTAAATACACACACACATATATATATAATATATGTAATAACATTAACATTACCTTGTTTTAATAGTGTGACAAAATTGCTCATCTTTTGCTACCAATTATTTATATAATATTCATTTTAATTATATAATTATATTAATTGAATTTTTGTTTTTAAATTAAAATTACTCTCCATGAGTTGACCGAATGTTTATACCGAGCATTGTGAGCCTGTTGAACCTGATGTAAACCAAGTTGGATTTATATGGATTTGTCAACTCCAAACCTATGAAAACTCAGTTTGTTTAACTAGCTTCATGCAACAGACCTCTGCTTTCTGGAATGTTTTTTATAGACACTCGGTTGTTGTTTCTTATTTAATTACACACTTGTGCAATCGAACTGTTGTATAAAAACAATCACACTCGTATTTGTTCATATGGCTTTATATGTAGCTAGTATGAATAACAAAATGCACTCCGTGTCCAGATTTGATTAATGCAAAACTGATACTTCAAATACAAAAAAATAAAAAACTTTGACTGGTCTTTAATAAATGTCTAAATAAATATACATATCCAAATGCAAAAATCAAATGCAAAGTAACCAATTATGTCTGGATAAAAACCCAGCAACCTGTCACAACACAGGAGACAGACAGGTTTAAAGGTGAAAGTGTTTATTAAAAGCAGTGTTGGGGAAACAGCGGGAACCAGATGATGGTGAGAGGATGGTGACTTGATGATAGATGATGGTGATTTAGCTGCAATGACAGATGTGGAATCTCTGTGCAGGTGAAGAGGGAACACGATGACAGAAGATCTGGATCTGGATGACGGCCGGAGGACAGACAGGAAACTGGACGATCACAGGTGAGTAGCGTAGGTAAGAAGTCTGACTGTTGATGGTCGTCATAACAACGAGACCAGACACTGAGGTTATAGCAGTGTTGATGAGGGAGTGCAGGTGCAGCGAGTCAGTAATCTGGTGATTTTGAGCGAATGGGCGGGTCCTGGTGATTGGGGCTGTGACGGTGTGGCTGACACAACCAGGGAATCCACAGCATCTTGATCTAGTAGTGGTTACACGATGGCATTACAGATATTAAATGGCGCATAATTTAGGGATGCCCTTAGCTTCTGTTTTTTTTTTTTTTTTTTGAATAAAGGTTTATTCGGTTACTAAACATAAAACAGAATATATATAGGCCTATATATATATATATATATATATATATATATATATATATATATATATATATATATATATATCAAATTCATTACAAACAACGAAGGAACAGGTGTAGGCTGAAGCCATGGCTTGTTATGCCTTCCCTATTTACAAAACATCTACCCATCAAAATTTGAACAAACGATTTACATGTATATGCATACATACACACATTTCTATATACACATACTGCATATATACTCGTATACATACACTTGATTACAAATATGTCTTTATTACTTATTGTAAAAGGGATCCACTGGAGGCAAGTTGTAGCGAACCCAAGTGCAGTTTATTAAAAAAATAACAAGGTCCAAACATAACAGGAAACAAAAACATGGCGTGGCATGAAAAAAAAGTGGACAAAGACTTACACAACCAGTGGTTACAGGAAACAATACTTGACCAAGACACATGGCAAACATGAGGGCTTAAAGGGTACCTATTATGGCATTTAAAATGTTCCTAATATTGTTCTGGGAGTCCCCAACAACAGTTTTACAAGCATGCAATGACAAAAAACACTTGTTGTCTAAAGCCCTATTCGCACGGGATTAGTATTACCTGGTGACCTCTAGTAATTTGTAATAATTGCGGAGTTTGTCTGAGATCTTAATCCCGTGCGAATCGACCATGTCTGTAATTTGTAAAGTAAAAATTCCCCCGCAAATTACCTACTATATTTCGCCGAACACCGAGGTCCTGTGATAATATTAGTCCCGTGCGAATCGGCATCTCTGTGATTTGGCCGGATCGTATATCATTTTTTCAAGGTTTTTGTTTCATGTGCGCCTTTTTATCCATCTTTCGCGAATAATGGAGGCTGGTTTGGAGTGTTTTGATAGTATTTTGGGTGCTGAGTCATATCGCTTCACACAACTACACAATTTGCAGAAAGTGAAAGCTGAAGATCATCGGAAGAGCAAAACAAAAAGAATGATTAAATGGAGATGAATTGGCATGTATAGCAACGTGCGGTAAGGAACTTTATTCTGTTTAGGCTATGTCATAATATATCATACAGCTAGACCGAACGAAAAGAAATTTCCAAGCAATAGCCTGACGCCATATCCGGGAGATAAGTCAGTAAATTTGAGTAAAATCACAGGCTTCGGTTATCCCGTGCGAATGCGCCACACGAAATTCAGATGTGGCGGGGTAATTTCTAAATCACACGAGGTCCCCAGATAATACTAATCCAGTGCGAATAGGGCTTTATAATATGCATTTATTTTTACCTGATTTGCTCACCGACTCCCATATGAATCGTTTAGCGAGTCATCTTTCCAAACCCCGCCTTTGCGTGACGCTAATCTGTGGTGATATGTTAGACACCTAGCCGACGGGGTGTCATTGGTTGTTGACTAGATCTTACCCAGATACAACAGTGCTATTTTCTGATTGGCTAACAACACCAGACGAACAACACCAGAGGAGACCAGGGTTGCCAGGTCTGCACAACAAAACCAGCCCAATTGCTCATCAAACTAACCCAATCACGGCCAAAAATATTCAAATAGCGTTCCCGTGTGTTTCCTCAATAACAATCATGTTCCAGTGGATAAAACAATCGCGTCAACCAGCGTGCACTACACAAACAACCCGCGGAAACAGTGCAGGCATACGGACCTGGCAACACTGGAGGAGACGCGCTTGAATCCTGCCGGTTCCACAGTGAGTGAGTTTTGGGCACTGCGGCATATTAAATATATTACAAATAGTTTTTCAGTGTGAGAAATACAATGTGTGGCCGGAGAGCGTGACAAAAGACCGAAATGAGTGACTGTCACGCTCAATGCGTGATGCGTGACACTCGAGAGCCCTGTGACAACTCCATTAACAACGACAAACACTTCACATATTTCAATACAATTGACATTGAAGACCTAAGTTAGCTGCTAGAAGCTGCGCTGTGCCTGTGCGTACACAACACACAAAATAATTATAGAACATTATACAAACATAAAAGCAACAGCCTACTTACAGATTGTGATTCGGAGAAGGAAGCTGATCCAAATAAACTCGGTACTGAACCTCCCTCCTTCAGTATCAGCCGGCTCGCAAATTCATACTTTATAGCATTTAGGTTTGTGAAGCAATCATCTTCAAAATGACGCAAACACAGAACAAGTTCGGGCTATAATACTTCTGTGGTATAGTTATGAACTGTAGCCACGGTCTTCAAATGCTCCTCACTGGGCAGATGAAAAAAGTTTGCTTTTGCGTCGCACTTCAAAACACAGCAGCGTCTCGTCGACATGATGTTTTCCCTGGTGTCTTCTAATGCAATGAGTGGGCGTATCTTATTCAAATAACTTGTACAAGTGACGTACGAAAGTTAGAGAAAATGCATCGTTCGTCTATCGATTCATATCAACGACTCAGAGTCGACTCTTACTTTTGAGAGATAATAACTTTGTATACGGTGAACTTTCATATTTAAAACTTTGCAGGATGTTTTCGTTCCACTTAGATCTATGTTACACACTACATGAAAGGTAATTTTCAAAATTCCATGATAGGTACCCTTTAAATACACAAGACTAATGACAAGACAGACAAGGGACACCTGTGAACAATGAAACAATGAACCAATGACAACATGACTCATCAGACCAGGAAACACATGGCAGGATCACATGACTACAAGGGATCACATGACAGACATGGAACATGACATGAACAACCCAAAACGTGACAGAGACAAAACCAAATCATGACACTTATATTATTATTGAAATCTAAGCACAACAATTATGCATAAACTTATCTTGGACAATTTTTCTTAAGCATATTTGTCAAAAATATTTGTCAGAAATTAGGATTTTAAACTGTTTTTTAAAGTAATGAATGGAATTGCTCCTCTTAAGTTTATCAGTGAGACCATTCCACAAGTCGACCCCTTTGTTCTCTCCTCTTAAGTTATATTTCTGTTCCCTGTTTTCAAACAAACATAGTATATTTTCAGGCACTATTTTCCTATTAACTTTGAACATAAAAACGGCAGTATTCAGACTGACTAAATCGGAAAATTTTATTGCTTTAAATTTACAGAATATAGAATTTGTCGGTTCATTATACAGGGAATGATTGACTATCCTTATAGCTTTTTTTTTTGTAAAATAAAAATGGGTTTTGTGTTTGTGGTGTAGGCATGCCCCATATTTCAACACAGTAAGAAAAATATGGAACATTAAGAGAACACTACAGAATATACAAAGAAAGCGTATTTAAAAAGTACTTGGTTTTATGTAATATAGCTATTGTTTTAGACAATTTAGATTGAACATGAGCGATGTGAGGTTTCCAGGATAGTTTATGGTCTAATATTATTCCAAGAAATTTGTTTTCATTTACCCTTTCCACAACATCAATCTTTAAGCTCATGCTAGTTTTAATTTGTCGATTACCAAATATAATATATTTGGTTTTACTTAAATTAAAAGATAGTTTATTTCGGTCAAACCATTGCTTTATTCTGGATAGTTCTCTAGTCACATCAATAATTAATTGGTGAAGATTTTCCCCAGATACATACAGTGTTGTGTCATCTGCAAATAATACACATTTTAACAAATCGGATACCTTACAGATGTCATTAATATATAAAACAAACAACTTAGGACCAATCAAAGAACCCTGGGGCACACCACAAGTTACTTTACGCATTTCTGATTGATGCTCATTAAAATGAACATACTGGTGTCTATTGTCAAGATAGCTTTCTAACCAAGAGTAAGCACGGCCTCTAAAACCATACTGCTCTAGTTTATTCATTAACAATTTATGATCTATGGTATCAAAGGCTTTTTTGAGGTCGACAAAAACACCCAAAGTAGAATACTTTTTGTCTAATGCAGGTGTTATATAATCAACTAATTTAATTACTGCCATTGAAGTCAATCGACCACTCCTGAATCCATATTGATCGTCACTTAATATCATGAATTTTTCTATGAAACTATCAAGCCTCTTCAAAAAAAGTTTTTCCAGTATTTTTGAAAATCGAGATAATAATGAAATTGGTCTATAGTTTGAGTATAAATGACTATCACCACTCTTGTAAATTGGTATAATTTTTGCAATTTTCATCTGAAGTGGAAACACTCCAAATTTAAAGGACAAATTGAAGATATAAGTCAGGGGTTCTAATATTAAATGGATTATATTTTTTAACTAGTTTGTTATCCATATCTGTCCAATCGGTTGACCTTTTATTTTTAAGACCATTCACAATCTCCAGTATTTCATTTTTGCTAATGTCAGACACATACATAGAGGAGAAGTTCCTACTGATATTTTCACAACTCTTTATATTTTTACTTTTTGATTCAATAATACCTTTTGCCAAATTGAAACCAACATTAACAAAGTAATCATTGAATTCGTTTACTATCTCCTTTGGATTTCTAGTAAGGACTTCATTGTCATTCATGAAATAACTTGGACACTCTCGTTTGTTATTCGTTTTTTTAATAATTTTATTTAATACTTTCCAAGTTCCTTGCATGTTTTGCTTTTGTTTTTCTAAGAGGGTATGAAAATATTGTTTTTTTACTATTATGGATAATACTTCTCAATTTATTTTTATATTTTTTGTATTTTTCTTCCGACTCAATGGTCTTTTTTTTTTTTTTTTTACAAATTTCACAGATAGTGCATTCTTCTTTTTACATGCATTTTCAATACCTTGAAGGGGGTGGATTGGAATCCACTGCTGCTTCAATATATATGTAATGATGAGTAATTGACCCTTCGCAAAGACCCGCCCTCCTTAGTTACTGTCGCTATGTTCCGACAAGCTATGCTGCTCTCACGCTCTTACCATGTTCTCACGCAGTGAAAAATACATCGCGGAGCAGAGAGGAGACTGACAACACGCGGACAGACAGGACAGACCAGGTTACTTTTCGGTTACTTTTGATATTAAACATATTAAACAAAGTCTCAGCTTTCAAATGTGGTAATTTTTTGAAAGAAATTTAAACAATAAATACCGTTTTGGGGCTCTTTAATGTGCCGTGACAGATCGCTGTAGAGCATACGTTAAAGCTGCTCGTGATCCGATCATCTCTTCCTTCTAGTTCATTAAATAGCATCAAATAAACATGAACGAACATAAGAAGTAATGTTGTTTTAACCGCGGAAAGGCGTCAGTATATTCATTTTACCAAGTTAAAATCCTCCTAACTCTACTGGCTGCTTTTTCGGACAAAATGGCGGATGGCGAAGTATGATTGGTTAGAACACCTGTCAATCAAGCTCCACGCGAAGGGTCAATTATAATCAAGGTATTAATCAATATTTTTCTTTCTAAATATTAAATGAGTTGAATGTTTTCAGGCGCCGATACCGTGGGTGCTCCGGGCCGGGCTCGAGCACCCACGGAAAATACTAAGCACCCACGGAAAATACCGAGCACCCACGTGCTAGACTGCCAGTAGGCTACATTCATTTAAAATTAAACATTGCAGTTGGTGCTATGTGAAGCATCTGTCACTGTGATTGGTTATGTCGATGTAAGTCTCGCCTGCTCCAGATCCTATCCACCAATCACAGCGTTTCTTGGATGAAAGCGCCTCTGATCGCGGTTACTATAGAGAGCCTAAGTCCCGCCCCTCCACTTCCGGCTCACGGGACCTTATTTCGGAAAAAATATGTATGGTAGTCAATGGCGAGAGACAAGTTATCTTTTTATTCCGTCTGAACTGTGCCCTGAATTACACATATGATGTTTTTCAATTTAAAAGATAATTATGAAAGTCAAGAAAGTCGCAGTTTGTCATAAAACAGAAGAGTAACTTTTAGTTTTATGTGAAAATCGCTCAATGAACTACATCTCCCGGGAAGTGAAACAACGAGCAAGATCCGTTGCTCGTGTGTGTGCAGTCTGGAACAAAACACTCAGGCATGACGGCGTAATGTTACGATTATAACGTAAGAATATAGAAAAAATGACAGACGTTAGCTTCAGTAAAGTTATCTTTATTCATTGAGAGAAAATGTGCGCCTTTTGGGTTTGTAGTCTTTGTAATTACGTATCTTCTCAGTCTTATACCTCAACAGTTTTACATCAAACTGCGACTTTCTTGACTTTTAAAATGTATCTTTTAAATTGATAAACATCATATGTGTAATTCAGGGCACAATTCAAACGAGATCAAAATATTTGTTGTCTCTCGCCATTGACTACCATACAATATTTTTCCGAATTAAGGTCCCATGGTGGTCGACCGGAAGGGGAGGGACTTAGGCTCTCTATGTGTCTTGTTTATACTCGACGCGTCCGCACGAGCGCGAGTCTCCGCTGACTGCGCGCGCCCCTCTCCAAACGGACGAGGCGTTTATACTTGACGCGCTCGCCGTTGTGCTATTCTGTGAAACGACAGGGGGCGACTCGGAGTAATTCTCCTCTAAACCACCAGGAATCAGCAGTGAAGAAGTAGTTTGCCGTTTATTAGTAGTTTATAGAGATCGCTAAGACATGTGACCAACTGGGCGGCAACGTCATCAGAACGCAAAGAATTATGGGTATGTTTGGCCAGTTTACACAGAGAGATGGGCTGGCATAGCAGGCTTGCTTTCTGGAATGAAAAAAAATAAAACAGTAGTGTGAAAAACATATTATAATCCTACAAAATGCAGCGGGCTAAAGATAACATTGTCGGACCATACCGCCTAAAACTCAATTCTAATGCAAAGACGAGATATGAGGAGAAAATAAAGGAAATCAAGGGACTGGATCCTTTATGAGTGACTGGTCAGGAGACGTCAACCTGTTGCCCAACTTCCAGCACAACTACATGATATGAGATATATATAAATCAGACTCGACAATATATTCTCAATTCCAAAAAAATAAATAAATAAAATGCACAAACGTATGACAAATCTACACACACGAAGTTTTCAGTAACTTCAAGTCGCAAGTTTAAGCACCACACTCCTCGCGCTCTCTCATCTATCTGCATGCAGTCAGAATTCATGTCAAGATTGCAATCCTGGAGTGTGTGTGTGTGTGTTTGTCCGCGAGAGGGCGCGGGCACGAGCGGAGAGAGAGAGAGAGAGAGAGAGAGAGAGAGGAGAGAGAGAGGAGAGGAGAGAGCCCTGCTTATGAGTGACGACGGACGGAGGACAGAACCACTAAACATTCAAACGTAACCTATATGGTTACACTTTAGATCTGTGATATTAATCTGATTTTATTTGAGATTTCGGCTTCCAAAGATTATAGAATATATTTGAGGTATTTGATAGAGAGACGCGATCGACTGGTGGAAACATAAGAACATACTCCGTCATTTTGTTCATAACAGGACATCATTCAAACAGAACTGCAAGGTTTTTAATTATATTTGTGTACACTCGCAATAAAACACAACATTGTGCTTTTGTCACACTCTAAACTCTGCTGCTATACATGCCAGGCATTCGTCGCCTTTTTGTCACCTCTGAAACATGGGTTGTAGTTATTATTTTTCCACGCTGGAAAACGATAAAAGGATTTTCCGTTCTTAAGCTTTATGCCACTTCTATCGTGAGAACGACTACTGCAGTTTACAACACAGCAGGTAGACGGAATCTTGTACACTGCGTTCTTCCCTCCATGCAATCAATACTGGCGCCTTCTGTTTGTGCCGCGGATCCCCAAAATGCTTTGCGTTCACCACTGGTAATACGTCACTGGTGACGTCACATTAGCAATCTCTATTAATTGCTGATTCATAAAAGAGTAATAAATGCAGTAGGTTTATTGTAGCCTACTTTCACCGCATGTAAACTAAACAACTGAAGCCTTATTGAAGATGTTTAAACCTTATTTCATCAGCAGGGCTACTTTTTTTAATTTTTTTTATTAACAACAGTAAATAATACAGAATTAGAACAAACACCAGAGTGACACGAAAGAAAAAAAAAAAGAAAAACAAACAAACAGATTTAGCTATAAAATAATACAAGAGGATAATCAAATACAAAAAAATAGATACAAACAGTTAGAGCAAGTTGGGACAATAAAATGTGACAACTTTAAAGGGGATTTTGAAGAGAGCACAACAAGACAATGTTTTCCTTGCTTTGGTCTTCTCTGAAATAGAAAGCGTTTGGAGGTATTGGTGAAATTCGTTGAGAAGACTTTAAATAATGGCTTATGCTTGGAAAATTTACACTTATGAATATGAAATTTTGCTAGGAGAAGTATAGATTCATAAAATAAGATTCCTTTCTCAAAGTTTTTCCTCCGTATTAATAAACCAAACAAAACAAATTCCATAATAAAGAAAAATCAGGGTATACAGAATCAGTAATATACCTGCAAAAGCTCTTCCAAAACAATTTGGTATAGTCACAATCCAAAACAAGTGTACAGTAGTTTCATCTTGTTCTTTACAAAAAACACATTTTATGTCAATGTCAGGTTTTAAATTTTTTTAGGTAACTTTCACTGGATGAATCTATGAATTAATTTAAATGAAACTTCTCTTACTTAATTTACAATAGGTATTTATGTGGCATACCAAACTTTCCTCCAGTCCCAATATTCACAAAATTGCTCCAATAGGTAATTACATAAGATTTGGTTACAATATCTTTCTGAAAGAGAGCACGAATGGATCTATTGCTAAAAATGGAGCTAGACATGACTTTGCCCACCATTGTTTGAGTGGGATCAAGAATAGGTGGTGTGGCAAACAAAGTGCTTTCAAAACCTCTAAACAATGCAATAACACCTGTGGAATAGCATCAAAAATAATGGCAAATTCTCTAGGCGGACAGGAAAATTAAATTTTTCCAGGAATTCGCCATATGTATATAAACACCCAGTATCTTCATTAAAAAGATCACGTACTAATGTAAAATTGTTATCTTGCCAGTTTGAAAAAATAGGGACTTGTTTTATAGAGAATATTACAATTGTTCCAAATGAAATATAGAGTGTGGCGAAAAGTTGTGTTTATAAATAAGAGACCAAGCCAGAAGCATTTGTTTATGGAATGAAGAGAGCTTTGCAGGTAATTTCTCAATATTATAGTTGCATAACGAAAGAAACTGAAGGCCACCCAGCTGGGAGAATATATGATTCGGGATAAAGTTCCAAATTGAGGAGGGGCATTTTAAGAAGTGTTTCATCCAATTAATTTTAAAAGTGTAATTTAATGTTTTAAAATCTAGAAAATTTAGACCTCCATTTTCATACGTGTTCATTACAACAGTTTTCCTAATATAGTGGGTACGATTCCTCCCAAACAAAATTGAATAAAAGATTATCTATAATTTTACATGTTTTATTGTCCAAATGTAAAGCTAATGCTGCATATGTCAATCTAGATAACCCTTCAGCTTTAGTAAGCAAGACCCTGCCTTTTAATGAAATACTTCTTTGGAGCCACTGATTGAGTTTTTTACGGGTTTTATCAATAGCAGGAATAAAATTATCAGAACATCGTGTAGCTTGATTCTTAGTTATTACAACTCCTAAATATGTGACCTTTTCTCTGACAGGAATGTTACAAATAGATGAAACATCACACTCTGTAATAGATAATAACTCACACTTAGCTATATTAAGGTATAAACCAGAAGCTTTAGAGAATGCATCAATTACCCCTAGAGCTACTGCAACTTGATCACTATTTTTTAAGAAGAGAGTGGTGTCATCGGCCAACTGGCTGATGATCACCTCCCTTCCAGCAATTGAGATACCTACAAGGTTGCTTTGCTTGATATGGTCTACTAAGAGTTGAGCAGCTAATAAGAACAAATAGGGAGAAATAGGGCAACCTTGACGTATACCCCTTTTGACATCAAATCTAGAAGAAGTCCCATGTTTCAATTTAATTGAACTGTTCGCATTACAATATAAAGTTCTCACCGCATCACTAAAAAAAGGACCAAAACCAAATCTTTCCAGACTGAGAAAAATAAATTTGTGCTCGAGAGTATCAAATGCTTTGTAGAAATCCAAAAATAAAATATAACTTTGATCCGAAATCAGATAAGAATAATCAATAACATCTAAAACTAATCTAATATTATTGGAAATATGTCTGTTCCTAATGAAACCAGATTGTGTTTGATCAATAATTGACCTATGGCTAAGCCACGCCCCCTCCACTCACTCGGACAAACAATCAACATTCGGTCACAGGCCGTACCGGCAGCTGTCACAGTAGGAGACATTTCACAGGAGGCAATTGATGATTTTTGGAGACAGAAAGATTATATATCATCTCGAAGTCACCAAGGGGGCATTAACTATGCATTGGAGGGTTATATTAATAATTTTATTGTTGAGAAGGTCGATGAAACCCTTCAGCTCCAGGCAAAAATGTACAGGTCACAGTGTAAACGTGATAAACCGCATCTCGTTGCCATCACCATCTCAGACAACAAGATAGAGGATCAGCATTGTTCATGCACTGCAGTATTTACATGAATCATTCAGCACAACATTGCTAACATTCGTTATATCGGTTATTTACAGATACGTTAACGAAGCTAAGTGATATGATGTACAACGCAGCTAGAAGCTAACGTTTTAAGCTAGCGTTACGTTAGAGATGTTTAAAATAACATTCAAATACGTTGTTAACTTAGAACAGATGTAGACATCCTTGTTTAATTTATCCACGTTTAGTAGGTGTTGTGGTCTAACGTTACCGCATAACTTAATCCAGACCAGACACTTATCTCGGTTGAGATGTTTGGAAAAGGGTAAAAAAAAACATATCGCCACCCAGCCTCTCGGGATACCTGTGTCGGAGTTGCATGTACCCCATGCACACCGTTTGACCATTTTAAACTTAAAATTACAAGAAAAAACATATAAAAACGAATGAAAACTGACTAACTGCAATGCATTTCAATGGAAGTGGAAGCAGAGAATGTCCGAGTGTATTGGGTGAGCTATGCGCACTGATTGGCTCATCGCGTTTGGGGGCGTGGCTTAGCCATAGGTCAATTGAGTCTAGGACGGTCTTAATTCTCTCAGCGAATATACACGCAAGTATTTTATAGTCGTTGTTTAATAGACAAATAGGACGCCAATTATCAATAAATAATAAATCCTTTTTTGCTTTCGGTATCAAAGTAATAAGACCCTGATTTAGACTTGGTGGAAGCTGGCCAACATAAATACTTTCATTAAATACGTTAAATAAAAACGGCGCCAGTTTTGGGGCAAAGCACTTATAAAATTCTCCAGTAAGCCCATCCGTCCCAGGAGATTTGTTATTTTTTAATCGATCAATTGAATCCGTTATTTCTTTAATACTTAGAGGTTTGTCACAAAGATCTTTATCATCTGGTAGTATCGTACTCTAGGTTTATCTAGAGAGGCAAAAAAGGAGGAAGACGATTGATCAGAGTAATTAGAGGTATAAAGCTTACTATAGAACGTTGAGCAGAATTTAGAAATCAACTTCGAATCAGAGGTAACGGTGCCATTAATATTGATTTGGTGTACAGTATTGTAATTAGCACGTTGTTTTTCCAAACGGAAAAAGTAAGCAGAATTCTGCTCCCCCTCCTCGAGCCATTTCTTTCTGGAGCGAATAAAAGCGCCCTCAGCTTTTCTTTTATAGATCTCGTCTAATTTGTTTTGCAATTCTGCTAGATTTAAATGATCTTCATTTGTAAGCATATCTAATCCCTTTTCCATAAAAGAAGAAATGCTTGAAATTACATTATCCTCCTCTGCCCTTCCAGCCCGGATATAGGAGCTACCAAAAGACCTTAAAAATTTAGAGGATTCGTGCTTAAATAACTCCCAATTATTCGAATAAGAATTTTCTGTAATAGCTTTCTTTAAATAGCAATCAAGTAAGCGATTAATTTCTAACTTAACGGTTTCAATTTTTATGAGCTTCCAATAAGACGTTCTGGTAATTCCCTTCTCTATAGCGAAAAAGTGTATTCGTATCAAGATTGCTTTATGGTCTGTCAAAGGAGTCGGGTGAACAGAAACTGAAATATCTTCTTTATTTAAATTCTTTGATATCAGCCAGTAATCAATGCGCGAGTAGCTACTAAGATTCTTGTTGGACCAAGTGAAACCTGAATCGTCTGGAAATTTTTTCCTCCAAATATCTATAAATCGTACCTATCCATTAATAGATTTAATTGCTTAGTTGTCAAAGAATCCTTACCAGCTGGCCAGCGATCAATCTGGTTATTAAGAGTAATGTTAAAGTCCCCTCCAACAATAATATATGCACTAGGAAATTTAGACAACCAGTGTTTCATTCTACTTTCTATCAAATTAAGTAGTCGTGAATTTTCTGCATTGGAGTTGTAGCCATACATATTTATAACTAAAATCGTAATATTAATAACAGATAAAACATGAATAAGAAAATGACCATTACAGTCCCCTTCAGAATGTAAAATATTGCCGTTAAAACGATTCAACATAGTCATAACACCAGCTGAACGCTCAGAACAATTGGAAAACCATACATCACTCCCCCATTGCGATCTCCAAAATGTGCTATCCTCAGGAATAGAATGCGATTCTTGTACAAAACAAAGGTCAGTTTTAAATTGCTTAACAAAAAAAAGAGAGCTTTACGCTTTAACGTATGTCGCAATCCTCTGGCATTTAAAGATAAGATTGAAAAAGACATTAACAACAAATTTGAAAAATCAAAAAGAAAAACCCAATGTCACCTTTATAACGGAAAGTAAGTATCCTTGAGAGAATTAACCGAACGCGGCGCAACAATATCAGCAGTGACAGGTGAAGTCAAATATCCTCCGAGCAAACAAGAACTTAGGTGATCTTTACCTGGATTGAAAAATTCCAAAAGCGCCCAAACGGGCAACACACGGGTATTAACATATTAAGACATTTTGTCCTCGTCACCTATTGCATTCGCTGATCTTCCTCGATCTTTTGCAAACGAAGTTCGACGCCACCGATGAAGGCACGCGCCCCGACAAAGTACGCCGATTTCCCTTCACTACGTGCCTTTTGGATGGCAGGCCATAATTTAGCTCTGATCTCCTTAACAGCCTGCGGAAGATCTTCAGCAAATCTGAGGCCCTTTTCACGTAGAAATGAGTTGTTCTTCGCCGCGGCCCAGACTGCATCCCGATAAGTTCTCGAAAGAAAGCGAAGAATGACACCTCTTGGTTTGGACACACCCGTTTGCCTCTTTCCTAGACGATGCACGATGTCAATTGCCTCCGCCAATTTATTCTGATCTTGAGGAAGTATGGCTTTGCAGATCTGAATGGTCTCGATCTTAACATCCACAATCGACTCCGGAATTCCAAAAAGTTTCAAATTCCATCTTCTTGAGTAGTTTTCCAACTCTGTGACTCTGACTTTAAGATGAACGACCTCTTCTTCTTCTTTCTTCATGCATTTCTCCACATTTTCAACCCTTTTTTTCACATCCTTTATTTCTCTGCAGGCGAAGTCGATTGTCATCTTAAGACCCTCTATTTTCACGGTATTTTCACCTACCATTTTTTTCAATGGCATCCGATCTCGCGTTGATCAGTGTCGAGAGGGTATCAACAATGTCCGAGTTAGATGAAGAGCCCGCACAATCATCTCTCAGGAGAGCTTTTTTAGATGCAGGAGGCTTACAAGGTGTAGCCGGATACGAGGGAAAGTCATCTTCAGAGGCCATCAAGGACAGCTGGCCTACCGAGCTAATGTAGTCATGACAGTTGGACACGAGAGGATTTGTCGAACCTGTTGCTAATGTCTGTTTAGCTGCCTTCATCACTCTCTTTTTTTCCCGTGTAGACATATGGATGAACGATTAATCACATCCAGACTCTGCTCAGAATCTAATTACAGTCGGTCACTTAGTTTTTGTATTTTTTTTCACGCGCGCTCAGTAAAACAAGAGCGGTTAGTTCGCCATCTTGGAAAACCCCCCAGCAGGGCTTACTTCTGTTATAGGGAATGTGGAGATGACGTCACGCCGTGTTGCATTATGGGTCCGCCGCCATATTTACAGGATCGCGCCCAATATGCACGCATAAGTTCCGCATTTGAAGCAAGGATGCTCTTCCGTTTCCGGTTGGGGTGATTAAAGCGGAGGAAAACTGAGGAAAACGGGATTATGGCAGAGTCTTCAAAATGTACTGTCCTCCCGTCTTTGAAACGAAACTTTCATATGTTTAGATGTAATTTTATATATAGTTATGTTTATTTCATATAATTTTAAAAAGAAGCATAAACACAACAAGGGGTGTCTGTTTTGTCTGTTTTTGTGACTAACGTTTCTTTAGTATAACCATGGAGTATAAAATTCAATATTAATTCTTGGTATTGCATTGGACTCTACGATCGGCGGAAGTTATCGAGCATCCTTAACCCTTCACCGGAAATACCGCCGTGCATAGAGCCCATACCGCTGTATTTAAATGCATAGTGTTGGAGGCTGTGTTTGGATTTTCTGTCGAGATTTTAATAAACGTCGATATGGTTGTTCAGTTCAACTGCCATAGCAAGTCACACGATCGTTCAGGGAGGAAACTGAACAACGAAATACGTTTTTTCACCTTTCTTTCTTGGAAAAAACAACAAGGGAAGCAGGTCGAGGAGCTGACGAGAAGACGCCGGATCGCCGCAATCATGAGGAAAAACTTACTTACTGTCCTCCACTGCATACTACGTTTGTTAAAAGTTGTACAAAGCAAGAGGTTGTGTATTGTATATTCCTCGATGACTAACATTTAGGAGGATAGTTGATGAATGATGTTGAATTTGTGGTTCATGTTAGCAGATGATAAAGCCAGGACATATTG
This sequence comes from Chrosomus eos, assembly GCA_036326025.1. Lineage (NCBI taxonomy): Eukaryota > Metazoa > Chordata > Actinopteri > Cypriniformes > Leuciscidae > Chrosomus > Chrosomus eos. Next base: position 43,077,124 of record CM070818.1, on the reverse strand, counting down.
CATGAATCAAATAATATTTATTTTAAATGAACAATTTGCTTTGATATTCTGTACATCTTTTTACATGCGTTTTTTAAAATGTCTGTGAATCATGATTTTATATATCTGCTTAATAAATACATTAAGTGACTTCTCTGTTTCTGTACTGATTGCATCCACAAAGACCCTTTAAGTACACATAACAATGGGCAAATATACATCAAACTTTTAAAATAAACGACCAAATACTCTCATTTTTACCCGTGTCAACATTAAATGTTGACAATAAGGCACAGTTGTATTTAACAAGTTACCACATCTTGTGGCATTATAAAGCAATGTACATTTTTTTTTCTCTTGCACAACCTATGAAAACTTAACATATATGCTGAAAATAGCAAGCTGACATTAACTACGAGAGCTGCTTTTCAGGTAAAATAGCTTGAACTTTATGTACAATAGTAATCAACTTAGCATAGGCTGCGAACACCAAAACTAAATCAGATGTATCAACGTTTTTTATCGCGGATAGTTTGTCCAAATAGTTTTTTGACAGCGGCATTTAGTTTATCCCAGTAGGGCCCCTTCTCTTTTTCTTTAAACATCTCCATTTCTTCCATTCTTCTTCAATTTTACCTCGATTTAGCCAAACACCCATTATTATACCGAAGGTAAACAGAGATCGTGCCTGTAAAGATGGCGGCCACGTCCCATAATGCAACACGGCGTGACGTACCTCCGCATTCCCTATTGTATGCTTATTTTGTAAATGTAACCATTACTTTAGACAAGTGCAAACTGGGTGCTTAATGCAAATGTGTTCCTATTCACAAAATGAGAGGCTTTTATGGTCGCCCATCAATGCAAATGTATCTGTGTATAGAAGGATCATAAACATGCTGGTACAGACGTACCAGTTCGGCCAGATTCGGCTCGAAGTCGTTCATCTTCGGATGCGGCGCCGCACGTGAAGTTACAAAAAGTGCCGTGCACACTGCCAGGCGAAATGGGGTCTTGTGCACCCAACGCGCACGACCGCCCATACCGCAATGACGTCATTTTTGCCGCGCGCGCTTCGCGCTCTTGCGGACGCGTCGAGTATAAACCAGGCTTCAGGACCTTGTTCAAAATCCTGCCGTGCCACAGAGCGCGATTTACATAGTTTTATATTAAATTTACATTTATTTGTCTCAAATCGTCATTAATATATACTGACTTCACCCTGTGCTGCAATATACATCTAGTTTTACATTCATTTGAAATCAGCTGGTTGAATGAAAATTGCTGATGTTAACGAATTTTCAGGTGATATTCTCATTCAGTTAACGGACTGTAAATGTTAAGACTGCAGCAAGGGTTGTATTTAATTGTACATTACAATCATAACATAACATACAGACCTGATCTGAATTCCATAATATCCTTATACATAACATTACAATATTGCTCGTGTAACTGCGCGTCCGGTGTGTGATACCTCGAGGGTCGAGTTGTGACGCGGCGCATTGTCTACTATATTTGCTTGCTTATTTATTAATCCAGGCAATTTGTTGATAAAACATTTATTAAAATGAAGATACAATTTATACAAAACGAAATTCACTTTCAGCAGTAGAACTGATAAGAGTAAGGTTCTGAAATGCAAACATTTTTTGACTAGACCTACTTTTTTTTTTTTTTTTTTTTTAAAGGGCCAGCGCCCATGAGCACCCACGGAGTAAAACATAAATCGGCGCCCATGCTAGGCCTCTGAGATTTTACTTTGTTATAGAAGTTACCAGTGTGATTACTGAAATATTCTTTTCATGTATTCTTTAATGTCTGTATTTGATATCTGAATGCACTAACAGTGCTTGCTTATTTATCCCGGCTTCCAGAAATGAAATAGGGACTTGTTTTGTATTTGAGAAAGGTCTTCAACGTGTTAAAATATATAGGGGTCATTGAAGCCAATAGTTTAAGGGACCATTTCTTTGTTAAAGCCTTAGTTTCCTCTAGGCTAAAGTTAAGAGAAAGAACGCATTATCTTGATGTTTTGAGAGGACTCTCATGTTTATAGTTAGAGCCTGGCCAAATCCAACCTTGGAAAAGCTGTGTGTCGGTGTGTGTGTTAGTCTTCTTGGTTACAGGTTAAGGAACCAATGGCGTTATTGGAGATTGAGTGAATTGTTGTTCGAGACATGCTGGCGCTCAGTAACCCAAATCTGCGACCTGGAATGTGTCCGAATGTGTCAGCTGCATAATCGATGGAGATACGCTTCCGTCTATCTGTATATGTGTGGAAAATTATGGTGTTTATCTATTTCTTAGCCAATGAGAACCATTCAACCTGTAAGCAATGACGTAGCTTAGACCTTGGAAATGGTATAACTTTGTAACTGTAAGAGGGGCGGCCTACGAACTCCTGTGTGAGTATTGAAGCTCACTTCTGCTGATGAAACTGCAAACTATCTTCAGTAAAACTTTTCATTCATTTTTTATAATTCTGACTCCGGGTCTTCATTCTTCATATCTGCTTCTGGGTCTTTGACTGTATACCCCTTACAACCTTTTGTTATCCATGGCTTTTTTGCTGATTTATTTTCTTGGTTGTGAATCATCTTCATGGGGCAATTGATATTATACAACTCAATAAGTATCGTATGCTACATTTACATCACTTTCTGTATAAATATCAGACCAGTTTTGGTTACTGAGTTCCTTTTTGAATTCTTCAATATTTTTTGCCGTACATCTTCTTATGAATTTTTTACTGATCTGGGATTTCTTTTTTTGTATAAAAAATTTGGAAATATTGCAAACACTGGCAAATGATCACTGACATCCGTAATAAATAAGCCCCCAACAACTTTTTCCTCAAGTCTGTTGGTAAAAATATGGTCTATTAGTGTTGCTGTTTCTGACGTAATTCTGCTTGGCTTATCAATAAGTGGACATAAATGATTACTGTACATTATATTTATAAACTCAGAAATACCTTTAAAGACACATTGATTAAGTATATCACTGTTGAAGTCTCCACACACTATTTGTACTTTGTCAGTGGTCATATTGTTAAGCAAATCTATAATTTTTTCATTAAATATTGACAACCATGTTCCTGGTGGTCTGTACACACAGCTAATAATTATATTACTGGAATGTTCTACTTCAATTTCCACTGTTACACAATCCAGAACATTGTCTATGCTGTATGAAACATTTTTTACAATTTTACTTCTGAATGATTAATCTATATACAAAGCCACTCCTCCGCCCTTTTTATTATTCCTGTTGATATTATACAACTCATATCCCTTCAAGACCCACCTCACCCACTTTGCCATCATCAAGCCAAGTCTCTGATATTGCTATTATAGTTCATTTTTTAAAGGACTTAAGAAATTCTTTGATAGGGGAGAAATTTTTACTTAGACTTCTGCTATTGAAATGTATGACGGACAAATTCTTGTTCCGTAAAATAATTACAATTTATATCAAGATTGTTATAGTAATGCATATCCGGATCAATTTCATTTTCAAAACCATACCTCTTAAGTTCATCCCGGTCAGACATATCATCTATAGTTATATTCCCCAATTTATTCACAAGTTCCTCCATAGCCATACAAAGTCCTTTATCCTGCTGAAGTGGACCATCACTTGTAACTGTCCAATTCTTGCAATTTTCTTATTATGGTTGGCCTGTTTTGATCTTCTCCATTTGGTCGGATGTACACCTTCCCATTCCTTGTCCATGTTGCTTGTATTTTGTTTGGACTTTTTTGATATAGGAATCTTTTGAACATTGCACAATTCACATGTTTAATGTTTGCTGGATTTGATTAACCAATCTTCAAAGCTATAGGCTGTTGCTTTAAACAGCATGCCACTCACACAAGAGTTACATTTTACAAGAGACTGCTGCTATTGGCTTTAAATGACACATTTTTATAAACTTACCCCACACAGGACTTGAAACGACCTGAAAGGTTTTGGGCTTGTGGCCACTCATTTGACACTGATTCACCAAGCTGCCAAGGAGAGCTTTCAGTGTGAGAATGAGCACACAAGCGCATTAGTTAGCATCCTAACCAATTAACCATCAGGGATGGGACGGTATGAAAATTTCATAAAATCATATCACGATTATAGTGACCAAAATTATATATCAGAGATATCAACCTGAATTAGCATGCTAAATTACTAGCCACGGCCTGACAGGTGTCATAATACCAGTTTCGGCCATGAGAGGCGGTATGCGGGAAACATAACCACCAGCCAAACTGCAATACACGAATAACTCTCACGGCTTGTGGGCAGTACTTGAAACTGATGTCAATCGTGCTTACATGCGCTTCATGAGACACACTAGCACACGCACGCAAGGTCTCGTGCTCTCTACCACTCTGCCGTGCGCGCTGTTTGAACAAACACACTGTATTCACATAAACTTTCGAAAACCGGGACATACTCACATAGCCTTTTGAAAACCGGGACATTTCAATATCCTAACTACAATTAGCCTATTGCCCAATCATATTTCGGCTACTGAAGATATCATGTTACAGTTATAGCCTTGGTCTGCATTGTTCCGTGAACACAGCATGCTATAAGCCAACTTCCTATAATAACAGCCTAATAGTCACAAATCTCAAGTTAAGTATTAACCCTCTGGTTATCTGATTTTGATGATGAACTGTTTTTATAGTCTCAAAAATGTATTCCCTCTCTCTCTCTCTCTCTCTCTCTCTCTCTCTCTCTCTCTCTCTCTCTCTCTCTCTCTCTCTCTCTCTCTCTCTCTCTCTCTCTCTCTCTCTCTCTCTCTGTGTGTGTGTGTGTGTGTGTGTGTGTGTGTGTGTGTGTGTGTGTGTGTGTGTGTGTGTGTGTGTGTGTGTGTGTGTGTGTGAAATAAAACAGTCAACCAAACATATAAAAAGTTATTCTGCTCAATTGAATTGGTCTTTTGTACAATATAAAGGGATAAAATCATAACTTGTTGTTCTTCCAAACTCATTTCCCTTGAAGATGCTGATTTAGCCTTCGTCTATATTAGGACCTGACTGAAGTACGAGTCTTCTTTACATTAATAGTTAGCATCCAAATGTTACATTGCAAATATGGAAACGTACGGACCAAATGAGAGATGCGCGAACCCAATGCCGGTGCAGTTTCAGTTTAGATTCAAACAAACTTGTTTAGGCTTCGTGTTTAAAATAGGCTAAAAGATGTTTGTAATAAAGGGCACAATAGGCTATTTTGATAGGCTACTATGTATATTTTTTATTATACGTGGCTACATTTGTTTATTCTTGTTGTTTTCTGAATAGGCTTGGGTATCATTTGACATAGGCTACTGTAAGGGGAAGTAAAATACGCATAGCATGTTATTAATAGTGTTTATAATGTTCATTTTGTATTTTATTTACCGTTCTTTTACACTATTTCTGAATAGGCGAATAATAAAATGTTTTTTTTACAACGTGACGCGTGCATGTTTTACTCTTGACCCGGTGCGCTGCGCACAAGCGCACATCGGCTAATAAATTGTAATAAAACACAAGGCCTACATCATAAAACTCAGAAGAGTGTATTTTAATATCTCTGTTGTTCTCTGGTTGTAAGATAGTCAGACTGAATGACAGTTCATACGTGAACGTTAGGCCTATTATATATGCTAGGCAATGAATTTTTCTTTCCCTTTAATATTAGTGTTTAAAATATTTAATTTACAATTAATTCTATAATTTTTTTAAACATACTGGGCGAGGTCGACCATGCTAGCAGCCGTCATTTACCCTGCCATACCAGCGTAGGTGAATTTAAAAAAATAATAATAATAATTCATTACATTTTATATAGCGCTTTTCTGGACACTCAAAGCGCTTTACATAGAAGGGGGGGAATCTCCTCAACCACCACCAATGTGCAGCATCCACTTGGATGATGCGACGGCAGCCATATTGCGCCAGAACGCTCACCACACACCAGCTTACTGGTGGAGAGGAGACAGTGATGAAGCCAATCAGTATATGGGGATGATTAGGAGGCCATGATGGACAAAGGCCACTGGGCAAATTTGGCCAGGATGCCGGGGTTACACCCCTTCTCTTTCGAAAGACATCCTGGGATTTTTTGTGACCACAGAGAGTCAGGGCCTCGGTTTAACGTCTCATCCGAAGGATGGATATATAATTTATATCTACACAGAAGAAAGCCCCGTCTACTCTTCCCCGGTACGGGTTGTGTCGAGCCATTCGTTATTCTGGTTGTTTGATGAGAAAAAGATGAAATGTAGTTGCAATAAATGAGTTAAGAATCTGGACATCATCAGCAGCAGAGGACTCTTATTCTGCTGTGCGGACCCGAGGAAGAACTGATGACGACCCAGTTTGATCTTCGGCTGAGAAATCAGAGGAAAGAGGCGTTTCATTCCCTCCCACGTGTAGAAATCGAATATTCAAGCTGTTTACTCATTTTTCTACTTAAGAACGAAAACAAAAAAATCAAGCTGAATTCATGTTTTTCGTTTTTTTTTTGGAAAAAGTCTAATTTTTCTACACTCAAAAAAATAATATGTTGGCTTTACTTAATTTTATTTCGTCAACAGGTTCCACATAACTAGGTTATGTTAAACAAACATAATTTTTCATGTAACTTCAACATAATTTGTTCATGTAACTTCAACATCATGGAATTAAGTCATTTTAAGCGACTTTATTTAAGTAGTCTCAAAGTGATTTTTTAAAGGCTTCCTGACATAATTTGAGTATTTTTTTATATTCATTCATCCATTAATATTTCATTTATTTTAGTGACACATAATTAAATTGTTAGACTACAGCTAGCTATTTGCTAGAAGTAGCACATATTAACATCTTAGATGCTAAGATTAACGTGCTCATTAAACCAAACAGTTAAAATAAGAAAATTAGTCCACAGCCAAACAAAATGCTCCACTCTTCTCCACAATGGTAACTCACTGTAATTTAAATGGTTCTAATAATTCAAATGTAATTGAACATTAAACACAATTACACACTATCAAGTCTTTCCCTTTTCTCATTTTCTCAAAAAAACATTAAATAACACTTAATTTTAACATTTATTCTCTCTTAATTCAACCATATGCAAATCATGCTGGGAACTAACAAGCACCGCCCAGTTTCAGTTAATGCAACACAAATCAATCATGTTAACCCAACTCAAGCGGATTAAGTAAACTTAAATTTGACATATTTAAGCAGATTGAACACAATCAAATTAAGTTCGGGCAAAAAGGCCGTTGGCGTCGCACTATACTGCCACCCTCTGGATGTAAGAATTTTTTACTTAACATAAATGGTTTGTGTTTAGGCAACACATTAGGATTTTGTACTGTTAAGTTGAGACATAATTACGTAGACCTTAATAGAAAAAAACATTTAAAGTCAAAAAACACAATTATTATAAGTAAACTAAATATAAATATATTATGTAAAGTGCACAACCTTCCTAGTTCATTTTTTTGAGTGTACCCATTTCTGAAAGTAAAATCAAATGCACGGACCATCTATAAACACATCAATGACAATAGGATAACGAGATTGTTTTTCGTTTTCCGTTTTTTAATATCAAAACAAAACACGAATAATGGGTTATTTTCCGTTTTTTGTTTTCCTATTTACTAATGGTAATTGGGAAACTGGCTGTTTTTCATTTTTGTTTTTTTCCTTTCAAAACGAAAATCTGTTGGCCGCGAAGTACACGGACCCATGCGCATGCACACACACACAGTTCAAAATATTTAACAAAATTTTAAACTCTGCTGCTCTGTGCTTCACTGAAACCTGGCTGAGTGAAACCATAACGGACAACGCAATACATCTGCTGGGCTTCCAGCTGTTCCGAGCGGATCGAATCACGGAGCTAACGGGGAAAACGAGAGGTGGTGGATTGTGTTTCTACATTAACGAAAGTTGGTGTTCAGATGTAACAACACTGAAGAAGATGTGCTCTCCTAATTTGGAGGCCCATTTCATTAATTGCAAACCTTTCTACTCGCCACAGGAGTTTTCCTCTTTCATTCTCGTGGATGTGTACATCCCTCCAGATGCGTGTGTGAGCGCGGCGCTACAACAGCTGGCTGAACAAATAGCTGAAACGGAACAAAGGTACCCAGACTCTCTTTTAATCATTCTTGGGGATTTTAACAAAGCAAATCTTTTTCTGTGAACTACCAAAATACAGACAGCACGTTACATGTCCCACCGGAGACTGTAAACTTGACCACTGTTACACCACAATAAAGAATGCGTATCACTCAGTACCACGGGCAGCTTTAGGGCTATTTGATCACTATCTGGTTCATCTCATTCCGACCTACACGCAGAAACTGAAATCAGCTAAACCTGTAATAAGGACTGTAAAAAGATGGACTAAAGAAGCAGAGCAGAATCTACAGGCCTGCTTTGATTGCACTGATTGGACTGTTTTTGAAGCTGCTACCAACGATCTGGATGAGCTCACAGATACTGTAACATCATACATCAGTTTCTGTGAGGATACATGCATTCCTACCAGGACATTCTTATCATTCATTAATGATAAACCATAGCCTGGGAAAACCCAGACAACTTCCGGCAAATTTAGATTTGCTCTGAAAGTTAGTCTGGCAAAGAGCTCATTGAAGTCCATTTCCAATCCGGCGAAATCGCGGCACCAATCAGAAACGTTAGGGCGGGCTTTACACGATGAAGACAGCGCAGCGACGGTGAAGCAGATTTTGTACATTTACAAAGATGGATTAGATGTGTGATGTTGTACCGTCATTAGAACTCTATAACCGCCAAAACCATGTTATTAAAATATTTTTTTCACAAACATTTATCATAGAGAATGTTAAAATACTAATATCAGCTTACGAGGGAAACGGAGGCGGAGTTAGTGGTGCTTCTGCTACTGCTGGAGATGATTCGGAGAGCGCGCTGACACGGAGTAAAGCCTTGTTTATACTCGATGTGTCCGCACGAGCGCGAAGGTGAGCTGGGCAAAAATGACGCGTTCGGTGCGCAAGACCCCATTTCGCTTGCCTGTGTGCACGGGTTTTTGTAACAGCGCGCACGGCGCAGCATCCGAGGATGAACGACTTCAAGCTGAATCTGCCCGAGCCGTAGGCTACGTCTCTCACCGCACCGACGCAGTTTGCGCATCTAAATTGCAAAGTTCATTAGGTTTTTTTTTATTGTGTGTGATTTATTTAATGGAAAGCACATTCACTTCCAGTTGTCTTCCTGTTAATTTTAAATAAACGTAGAGCAAGTAGCTAATCAGTGTCTGCTTGTTTATTCAAACTCAGTTGTTCCTCCTATAACAGACGAACGTCTCTCTGGAATACGTCATCTCCTTCATCGCTCTGGGGTGCGTTTCCCAAAACCATCGTTGCTAACTAAGTTAGCAACTTTGATGGTTGCAATGCAATTTCCCATTGCCAACCATCCAAGTTGCTAACAGGTTAGCAACGATGGTTTTGGGAAACGCACCCCTGATTGGTTTTAGGTCTATCCAATTGCGCCCAGAGGCATTTGAGCGACGTCCGTTGGTGACGCCCCTTTGGAAATGATTTGTCTATGAAGCTTTGCCAGACCCTAACTCAGTTTAAACTGAAAAGGGTCTGGTTTTAACCAGGCTAGATAAACCAACGGTGGCCTTATATTTTATATTTTATAGTATTTTCATATTTTTTCTAATTTTATTTTTAGAATTTGTATTACTGTTTCTTGTTGTATTTGCATCTGTATATGTGCACTGGAAGCTTCAGTACCAAAGAAAATTCCTTGTGTGTGCAAGCACACTTGGCAATAAAGCTCTTTCTGATTCTGATTCTTTCTGATTCTGATTCTGATTTTTTTTACTGCTTTATTTGCTCATTTGTTATTGCTGTTCAGTTCATTGCATTTTGATGTTCATGTCATGTATTTTTACTCAATATGTAATATAACTGTTCATTTCTGTTCATTTTTGTTCTGTTACAGTTAGTAACTGAAATGTTGATTAAAATTATAGAATTATATTAAAAACAGATGATTGAAATAAATGATCAAATCTAAAGACTCTAACATTTCTCTTTGTAACATCTTGTCCAGGTTTGATTCTAATCATCATTTGATTCATACTGGGAAACTCAAACAGCTTCGTCATGCCAAAGAGGATGCTCACAGAAGTGCGGATAAAATCTTGTATAGCCAGGCCAGAAACAGACTGACAAACTAGATGTTGCTAAAAGAGCCTACTCTGAAAAGCTGAAAAACCAGTTTTCATCCAATGACCCATCATCAGTCTGGAATGGCCTGAGGAACATCACCAACTACAACCATCCCCCGATCTGTGGACAATCAACACCTGGCTGATGATTTAAACTCATTTTATTGCAGGTTTGAAAAGCCCTCATTCACACCACACACCCGTTCTGATCTGCACTTCACACATTCACCATCACCTTCTGCACCGACTCTCCTCCCCCCTCCTGCCATCCAACCTGAGCTTAAGGTCTATGTGGAGGATGTGAGCAGGGTCTTCAAAAAACAGAAGACTAGGAAAGCCTCAGGCCCAGACGGCATCTCATCTGCTTGTCTAAAAGCCTGCGCTGACCAACTGGCCCTGGTCTTCACGCAGATCTTCAACAGATCATTGGAGCAGTGTGAAGTTCCCTGCTGCTTCAAATGGTTCAAAAATTTGCAGACGACACCACTGTCATTGGTCTCATCCAAAACGGTGACGAGTCTGCTTACAGACTGGAGGTTGAACAGCTGGCTGTCTGGTGCAGTTATAACAACCTTGAGCTGAACACGCTCAAAACAGTGGAGATGATTGTGGAGTCGGACTTCAGGAGAAAAAGCCCAGCACTCCCCCCACTCACCATCATGAACAGCACTGTGGATGCAGTGGAGTCATTCAGGTTCCTGGGCACTATCATGTCTCAGGAGCTAAAGTGGGACAATCACATTGACTCCATTGTGAAAAAGGCCCAGCAGAGACTGTACTTCCTTCACCAGCTGAGGAAGTTCAACCTGCCACAGGAGATGCTGATTGAGCCATCATTGAGTCGGTTTTATGCACTTCCATCACTGTCTGGTTTGGTTCAGCTACCAAATCAGACATCAGGAGACTACAGCGGACAGTTCGGACTGCGGAGAGTAATGTTTATTTAATGTCCGTAAATGTTTATTCTGACTAAACCCAACTGTGGCCTTATATTTTATAGTATTTTCATATTTTTTATAATTTTATTTTTAGAATTTGTATTACTGTTTCTTGTTGTATTTGCATCTTTATATGTGCACTGGAAGCTTCAGTACCAAAGAAAATTCCTTGTGTGTGCAAGCACACTTGGCAATAAAGCTCTTTCTGATTCTGATTCTTTCTGATTCTGATTCTGATTTTTTTTACTGCTTTATTTGCTCATTTGTTATTGCTGTTCAGTTCATTGCATTTTGATGTTCATGTCATGTATTTTTACTCAATATGTAATATAACTGTTCATTTCTGTTCATTTTTGTTCTGTTACAGTTAGTAACTGAAATGTTGATTAAAATTATAGAATTATATTAAAAACAGATGATTGAAATAAATGATCAAATCTAAAGACTCTAACATTTCTCTTTGTAACATCTTGTCCAGGTTTGATTCTAATCATAATGTAACATTACTGAAAAACTTTTTTCAGTACAAAAATGATAAACTTTGACAATTTATTTTATTTTTTTGTTATAATTGTGATTTTATAATATTTAGATTTGAATCCAACTTGTGAAAATATGTAATTCATTTAGTAAAATAGCAAATAGCATACAGTGGAGCTCTATGGTGCTCTATAGCTCTAGTGGTTAAAGTGATTTTTTTTTATTTTCCAAAAAAATTGCAATTTTTTTTACAACCTTGTAAAATTATCCATGTTATCCCCATGAATGAAAGTTTGAAATCTGGGTCTTTTACAAAGTAAAATTTACATAAAATGCTGTTTTTTGTAAAAAAGCCTATTTAAATTAATATTTATTTATTTATAGAAATTTAAAAGATATTATAAATCCTCCAAAAACTGCACAAATGTTGAGTAAAAACATTAATAAACAAAGTAAAATTACATTTGTAAAAAAAAAAAAAAAAAAAAAACTATTATTCTGTTACAAAATGGAATTTTATTGCCTGGGGTCCCTGTAGACCCCAAAGATAACGAGTGTAGACAAAAATGAAGATAACCAGAGGGTTAAATCAACCATGCATAATCAACTACGACACACTCACACACATATAGCTGTAACAATTCAATGTGTTTGAGTTCTGTTTTTGTGATCTTGGTTTCCCCTGTCTTTGTGGTTTTTGGTTTAGCCCTGTTAAGTTTTCCCGCTCCTCGTTTGTGTTCAGTTTTATCACCTGTGTTCAGTTAATCATTCAATCATTCCTTGTGTATTTAAGCCCTGTGTTTTCTCCCAGTGTTTGTCGATCGTCGTCTATGTATGGTTGTGTGTGAACCTTGAAGTCCTGGAGTTTTGTTCTTGTTTCATTTTGGAAAGTTTCATTTTGTCATTAAATATATTATCTTTGAAATTCCGTGCCCTCGTCTTCAGTCACCTGCACCCAACCCTGACAGAACGATCGACCTACAACAAAAGATGGAAGGCTGGAAGCAGGCCTTCATGGGAACCCGGATGGCCGTATTTCGCGGGACCCGTGGAGGTCGTAGAAGGGGAAGTGATCGAGTTCTGGTGGTCCCGAGTCCAGTATGGCCTGAGCCCATCGCATGCCCGCCAAAGCCTGAGCCCATGGCATGCCCGTCAGAGCCCGACCCTTTTGACGACCTACCTGAGCTTCTTCCCCCAGAGCCTTCACAGCTGGTCCCGTCCAGCCTAGTCAAGCCTTCACCGCTGGTCCCGTCCAGTCCAGTCAAGCCTTCACCGCTGGTCCCGTCCAGCCCAATCAAGCCTTCACCGCTGGTCCCGTCCAGCCCAGTCAAGCCTTCACCGCTGGTCCCGTCCAGCCCAGTCAAGCCTTCGCCGCTGGTCCCGTCCAGCCCAGTTGAGCCTTCGCCGCTGGTCCCGTCCAGCGTCCAGCCAGAGACCGTCCAGCCAGAGACCGTCCAGCCAGAGACCGTCCAGCCAGAGACCGTCCAGCCAGAGACCGTCCAGCCAGAGACCGTCCAGCCAGAGACCGTCCAGCCAGAGACCGTCCAGCCAGAGACCGTTGCCTGCCCACCAGAGTATGAAGCTAGCCCCAAGCTCCCTGATGTACTGGCCCTGTCCAGTTCCGAGTCCTATGATGTGCTGGCCCCGTCCAGTTCCGAGTCCCATGATGTGCTGGCCCCATCCAGTTCCGAGTCCCATGAAGCGCCAGAGCCCTTTGACCCAGAGCCCGTTGACCCAGCGCCAGAGCCAGAGCCCGTTGACCCAGCGCCAGAGCCAGAGCCCGTTGACCCAGACCCCGTTGACCCAGCGCCCGTTGATGTCAAGTCTGTTCACGTTCCTGAACCTGTCCTTCTCCCCAAGAAAATTTTGGGGGGGGGGCTATACGCCTTCGCCGTGGCCGGCCAAAGATCCACGGAGGCCGGCCAAAGATCCACGGAGGCCCGGAAAAGTAACACCGCCATGGCCACCCGAAGGGTCCTCTCCGCCATGGCCACCCGAAGGGTCCTCACCGCCACGGCCACCTGAAGGGTCTTCACCGCCGTGGCCACCTGAAGAACCTGCACCGCCATGGCCACCCGAGGGTCCCACAGCACCGCCCTGGACGCCCGAGGGTCCCACAGCTCCGCCCTGGACGCCCGAGGGTCCCACAGCTCCGCCCTGGACGCCCGAGGGTCCCACAGCTCCGCCCTGGACGCCCGAGGGTCCCACAGCTCCGCCCTGGACGCCCGAGGGTCCCACAGCTCCGCCCTGGACGCCCGAGGGTCCCACAGCTCCGCCCTGGACGCCCGAGGGTCCCACAGCTCCGCCCTGGACGCCCAAGGGTCCCACAGCTCCGCCCTGGACGCCCGAGGGTCCGACAGCTCCGCCATGGCCACGCCCGCAGCCTGCTCCGCCATTGCCACGCCCGAAGCCTGCTCCGCCCTGGCCACGCCCACAGCCTGCTCCGCCCTGGCCACGCCCACAGCCTGCTCCGCCCTGGCCACGCCCACAGCCTGCTCCGTCGAGGCCACGCCCACAGCCTGCTCCGCCGTGGCCACGCCCACAGCCTGCTCCGCCCTGGAGGCTTCCTGGACCTGCACCATGCCCTCGTCAGCCTCCAGGGCGCCCACCCTCCCACCCCTTTGGATGTTATACGGCGCGAGGTCGCGCCTTCGGGGAGGGGGGAGGTACTGTAACAATTCAATGTGTTTGAGTTCTGTTTTTGTGATCTTGGTTTCCCCTGTCTTTGTGGTTTTTGGTTTAGCCCTGTTAAGTTTTCCCGCTCCTCGTTTGTGTTCAGTTTTTTCACCTGTGTTCAGTTAATCATTCAATCATTCCTTGTGTATTTAAGCCCTGTGTTTTCTCCCAGTGTTTGTCGATCGTCGTCTATGTATGGTTGTGTGCAGGGATGTAGTGGAGGCTAAACGCACGTAAACGCCGTTTACGCACCTCCCAATATTCGGAAATAGCGTTTACCCACCTCCAAAGTGCGTTTATCCACCTCTAAATTGCGTTTGTCCACCTCTAAATAGCCTGTTCCTAAGACATTTTAAATTAAGCTTATGTCGTTTTAGTTTCATATTGTTCATTATTAGTTTCATAGGTTGTTAAACCTAAGACGAACTCTTTCATATCGCGCTGCATTACTGTCAGTGCTGTTGACTATTACTGACGGTAAGGTTGCGCTGTTGACGCTCGCGCAGCCTCTCGAGGAGAAATCTACACACATGAGCGCAGCACACACACTCAGTTAACAACATACTGCCTATAAAACATCTAAATGTGGAGTTTTTATATTTTAACATATGTTAAGCAGCCAATTATTTTTCCTGAACACCATCACGATTGAAAATGTGACATTGATTTCCTGCTACAACAGTCCAATAAACAGTTAAAATTAAGTCACTTACATTTTAGATGCAATATTGGCCGTTTTGTTCTGTTTCAGCAGCGAAAATAGTTCCAAACAAAAATCACAGCAGAACCACGGCGCATCTCACAGGAACATCACTGTTTTCAGTAGGCTACTAAATGATTCGGCATTTTGAACGAATCGATTGAGTCAATGATTCAATGACCAATTCATAAACTGTCTCGTTCTTGAATGAATCAACCGTTTGAACAAATCGTTTGAATGAATGAATCAATTACTCACTCATTAAGACGGGCGCCTGCCGCCACCTACGGGCGGTTTAGTGTTCTTTCCAATGTTTCTTATATGCAAATTTAAATCAATTTCATAACATTATTTTATGCAATTGACCCTTCGCAAAGACCCGCCCTCCTTAGTTACTGTCGCTATGTTCCGACAAGCTATGCTGCTCTCATGCTCTCACCATGCTCTCACGCAGTGAAAAATACATCGCGGAGCAGAGAGGAGACTGACAACACGCGGACAGACAGGACAGACCAGGTTACTTTTCGGTTACTTTTGATATTAAACATATTAAACAAAGTCTCAGCTTTCAAATGTGGTCATTTTTTGAAAGAAAATTAAACAATAAATACCGTTTTGGGGCTCTTTAATGTGCCGTGACAGATCGCTGTAGAGCATCCGTTAAAGCTGCTCGTGATCCGATCATCTCTTCCTTCTAGTTCATTTATAGCATCAAATAAACATGAACGAACATAAGAAGTAATGTTGTTTTAACCGCGGAAAGGCGTCAGTATATTCATTTTACCAAGTTAAAATCCTCCTAACTCTACTGGCTGCTTTTTCGGACAAAATGGCGGATGGCGAAGTATGATTGTTTAGAACACCTGTCAATCAAGCTCCACGCGAAGGGTCAATTGTATTTTTTTCAGTGTAAATGATTTAATTTGATCAGCCCCTAGGGTAACAGCCTTATAGTGTCTTATTATTCGAAATAATTTAATTTATTGATCAAATATAGGAATTTAAAATGAAAGATGAAGCATACATTTAATAATATTGGGGGAGGGGATGCCTTTTAAAGGTGCAGATATTGCAATATTTTTTTAACAATAAATGTAAATATCAAAGCTGATTGAACACTGATATTGATATTGTTTCAGAATAAATTAACAAAAAAAAATAAAAAAATCCAGACAAGCAACTTTTAAGTCAATGAAAGATTTACTTGTCTGAGGACAAGCGTATGAAAAGGCTTAATGTCGAGCCCTCCCTATAGCAATGTCATCAGGATACACAGATCGGTAGGTAGTTGCCCACCTTACCGGGTGACCACGTCGTGGTCCACCAGTCCAGAATTTATAGTTTACCCACCTCTTTTTTTACCACTACACCTCTGGTTGTGTGTGAACCTTGAAGTCCTGGAGTTTTGTTCTTGTTTCATTTTGGAAAGTTTCATTTTGTCATTAAATATATTATCTTTGAAATTCCGTGCCCTCGTCTTCAGTCACCTGCACCCAACCCTGACAATAGCATATCAGTGTCAAATACATAAATTACACCACGGCTGGTACAACTTACGAAGAGTAATAAAAACAACTGGCCTACTCACGTTCTTAAAGGATTAGTTCACTTTAAAAAAAACTTTTGCTGATAATTTACTCACCCCCATGTCATCCAAGATGTCCATGTCTTTCTTTCTTCAGTCGAAAAGAAATTAAGGTTTTTGATGAAAACATTCTAGGATTTTTCTCCATGTAATGTAATACACTGGTAGCCAAAGGGTTCAAAGTCCAAATGACAGTTTCAGTGCAGCTTCAAATGACTTTAAACGACACCAGACGATGCATAAGGGTCTTATCTTGCGAAACGATCGTCGTTTCTAAAATGAATAAATAAATAAAAAAGTTTATGCCTTGCTCTGTTCCGTGATGCATGGTCGTGACTCTCTCCTGTTCGAACTCGTTTATCAAAATGAACAAGTCTTTTTTCAAGTCATTTTGTTCATTTTGTTTGTTGAATGAACGAAACAACTCGAAAAAAGATTCGTTCATTTTGATGAACGAGTTCGAACAGGAGAGTCACGACCGCGCATCACGGAACAGAGCAAGGCATAAACTTACTTTTTTATTTATTTTAGAAATGACCGATCGTGTCGCAAGATAAGACCCTTATGCATCGTCTGGTGTCGTTTAAAGTCATTTGAAGCTGCACTGAAACTGTCATTTGGACTTTGAACCCTTTGGCACCCAGTGTATTACATTACATGGAGAAAAATCCTAGAATGTTTTCATCAAAAACCTTAATTTTTTTTCGACTGAAGAAAGAAAGACATGGACATCTTGGATGACATGGGGGTGAGTAAATTATCAGCAAAAGTTTTTTTTAAAAGTGAACTAATCCTATAATACAGCTGGGCCCGTATTTATAAAGATTCTAAGAATCCTCTCAGAAAACTCTTAATTTAGCTTAAAAACTTTTACATAGGAGTCTTAGCTTAAGAGCGATCCGGGATCGTTCTGAGAGCAACTCTGAGTAAGGAAAAGACAAAAACTTTTATCTTAGTGAGGAGGCGGGGTTGACCCCGTTGCTATGTATGACACAATCTTTTGAAGACTGTGATTGGTTGGTTGTCCAAGAAGGAAAAAAATAGTGATTTAAGTATTCAGGTGAAACTGGAAAAATTAGAATATCGTGCAAAACTTCATGTATTTCAGTAATTAAAATTAAAAGATGAAACTAATATATTTAGTATATTTAACTATAAACATATGCATGATTATACTTTTCAGAGGACTGACATTTCTGTGTTTAATAATAATAATAATAATAATAATACATTTTATTTCAGGGCGCCTTTAAAGACACCCAAGGACGCCTTACAGAGCAAATTTAAAACAGAACATTAATACTAGCCCAACAATAATATCATTTGTAAAATCAAATTAATAAGTACAATCAAAAAATTTAAGTAAAATGAAATCCCGATGAAAATCTATGTTGAATAAGCTAATCTAAACAGATGAGTTTTAAATTGAGATTTGGATTGAAGAAGAGAGTCTAGGTGACGAATGTGAGGTGGGAGAGAATTCCAAGATGTGGAATGTTTAAAATTATTTCAATTTTTTTTATTTCATGTAACATTCTAATTTTCTGAGATTTTAAATGTTGGGGTTTTCATAAGCTGTAGTTAATCATCAAAATAATAACTTTTGCACGATATTCTAATTTTTTGAGTTTCACCTGTAGGGTCTATTGTAAGCCTTCATTTTGAAAATACATGCGTAATTTTTCCTATTTGACCGTTCTCACACACACACACATAGTATATATGTGTATATAAATCCTTTTTTGCTGTTTATTTCTTATAAGGTATTTGTTTGTCTTATAATGATACAAATTGTTCCACTCTTTCCAATTACACTGATTACTGGCGTGTCTATTTAAGTGGTGGTTTGAATGTTGGTTTTAATGTACCAAACTCACTGTCATCCATTGTCTGCAACACATTTCTTCTGCCTCTTCATCTTTCTGCCATTTTCTCCTCTGCTAAAGAAACTCTTAAGCCTCCTTAAAGTCCTCGACCGTTCTCCTAACAATTTTGACCTTAAGACCTCTTTTAAGGGTTAAGATGCTTTCTGAATTACTTTTTTCTTTACTAGTATTTTTTCTTTCATTTTAAGATTAAACGCCCACATTTCTAAGAATTTTCGTAGAATTGTGTCACTAGGAGCTACTCTTTGCATTAAGATTCTTTATGAATACGGGTGTATGTATGCTTTTCCTCCCCTGTGCCTGATAATTCCCACACTGGCCAGGGTGAGAGAGCAGGGCCTGTCTCTCATTCAACGGCGAGATTTATTACTCACACACGGACAGAGTGGCTGTCTGGGCTTGGCCCGTGAGAGGACGAACCTATGCGCACTGGGGCTTTCAACGCGCGTGATTGCTACTATACAGAATACCATGGCCGTTTCTACACGGTCCTTATATGGTTGTAAGTGGCACGTTTTTGAAGGGTGGTGTGATGGGCGTGGTCTCACATCATATCAGTGCTCAGTTCCTGATATTTTGTGTTTCCTTCAAAACCGCATGAAATAAGGGAGGTCCATTTCCACAATTAAGGTCTACCTGGCTTGTGATTTCTGCCTGTCAGTCGGGCAGCATCCTCTAATCCGCAGATTTATGAAGGGTTGCCGATCACTCTTTGCCAGTCAACAGGGACCTCTCCATGTTGCTAGAGGCTCTGTTTCAATATCCTTTTGAGCCTCTTGGAAGTATTTCCCTAAAGCTGCTGTCTTTTAAGACGGCTTTGCTCTTGGCCTTGGCGTCAGCTAAACGTGTCAGTGAGCTACATGCACTCTTGGTTCATTCCTTGTGTATTAAATTCTCTCTTAATGGAGATAAGATTTCCCTTAAACCTAATCTGACCTTTCATACCTAAATGCTTCCCTGCGTTCACATCGGAGGTGTTAGAGCCTTCACCCTCCACCTTTTTCCTCCATGGAGGATCAGAGGCTGAATACTCTGTGTCCTGTCCGTGCCTTACAGACATATATGGGTAGGACCAGCACTTTCCGGAAGAGCGACCAGCTTTTTATTTCATTGGCGCCCCCTCACAGAGGGAGTCCCATATCTCCCTCTGTGCAACTCCTCTCACATTTGCTTGTGGATTCTATAGCTTTGACATATGAATCAAAGGAAGTGCAGCCCCCAGTGGACACCAGGGCCCGGTTGCATAAACATAGCCATTACGTTAAGACACTGTCTTAAGTTCTAGTGTGACCCACTAGCAGTTAGTCAGGGGCAGTCAGTCTTACTTTTCGGTATCAAATTAGGCCAATCTACGTTTTTATGTAACTAATTTTAAAAAGCTATGAACAGTCTAAAAGAAACAAATTTGATGTCTAACTTGTAAGACTAGTCTTAGAGGTTTATGCAACCGGCCCCAGAGCTTATTCCACATGGGGCTTAGCGACCTCTTCTGCTTTGTTTAGGGGAGTGTCACTGCAGGACATCTGCTCTGCTGCCAGTTGGGCTTCTCCTCATACGTTTGTGCGTTACTACCGGCTGGATGTCACCAGAATCTCGGTAGCCCATTCTGTTTAAGAGGTTGGATTTTCTTAGGCCTTCCCTGCGACCACCCTTTTTCTTTTCCAATTACCCATTGAAAGTAAAAGAACAGGGTGAATGTGCAGGCAGGCCATGTACATTCCTGTCACCTGTCATTCCTGTATATATATATATATATATATATATATATGGGTGTGTGTGTGTTGCTGTCACCATTAGGCTCTTTTGGACTTTCAGTTTGTTTTGATTTCCACGTGTGTTCCCCTGTCTGAGTTTCCCGCCACCAATCTGTATCCATGGACACTGATTACCTCCCTCACAGCTGCCTGTCATTTGTATCAATCATCTCTGTGTATTTAGTTCCTGCCTGTCTTCAGTTCAGTGTCCGGTATTGTTTGTGTGTTACACTTTGTTATGTGTTCACACGCTGTTGCACCCGTTTGCCTGTCTTGTGAATTAAACTCGTTTTTGGATTATACCTGCCGCTAGTGATGTGACATTTGAACCGAGGCATCGGAGCTTGTGTCGAGAAAAAATGGGCGTGCCAGATGAAGCCGCGATTCCAGGCTTGTGTTGTTAACGTGAAAATCACGTGACTGATGACCAGTGTTTGGAATAACGCCGTTTAAAATAACGGCGTTAGGTAACGACGTTATTTTTTCAGTAATGGGGTAATCTAATTAATTACTTTTCCCGTCGTTACAACGCCGTTAACGTTACTGGACGTTAAATGCGATCCGTTACCACGGGTGTCAGTTTGGTTTGCAATGTGCTGGGGACGCATTCGGAAGTGCATTTTTCAGAAGTGCTGGGTACAAACTTGTCAAACTGTGCAGCCTCTCTGCTCAACCCGTAAATAAATCCATCGATCCGTAGTGGTCTAGTGGTAGATTGTTTGCCAAGCGTGTCAGAGGTTATGGGTTCTAATCCACACTAGTATAGGTTTTTTTTTTCCCGTATCAAAACCGAATATGTTCATCAGTGTTTACAGTCCATATCAAGCAGGGAAACGTTTGTGTGCTTTTTATTTTGTGATTTCACCGGAATGAATAGAAAGTCTCCACAACGGCGATAGATTGAAGAGCGCGCATCCGAGTGAAGACTGCGTGCGGCGCGCGCACCACAGAAGAACAACTATGCAGCCGCGGCAACGAGCGCTCAGCTTGAGTTCAAAACCCAAACAATTTAATGCTAGATCTCTTATTTAATAGCGAACTAAATTAATGCTCTGCTAGTTAACTGGAGATGTTTTATTTATTTGTTTCAAAAAGTGGTGAGTACAAATGACGCCTATGTGTTACTAGCCTATGTATTGATTGAATAAACTGTGTAATCCGAACGCACCCCTGGCTCACACAGCTAGTGAGGAGCTGGGTTAATAAGTGCAGTGAAGTGCAGGATAAACCTCTTGTTGTCTGTCGACGTGCAATAAATATAGAAAGTTATGTACAAACACCTGTCATGTTTTACTCATTTCAACTGACTTGTGAAAACTGCAAAAAAAAAAAAAAAAAAAATCTTTGACATAATAGCAACTTTTTTTTTAACAGTAACGCAAATAGTTACTTTCCCTGGTAACGAGTTACTTTTATTATAGAGTAATTGAGTTACTAACTCAGTTACTTTTTGGAACAAGTAGTGAGTAACTATAACTAATTACTTTTTTAAAGTAACGTTCCCAACACTGCTGATGACAAACGAGGCCTCGGTTTGTGTGAATACGTCATCGGTTCGGTCTGAGTGTCGCTTCCGGAAAAAAGGGGGTTCGAAACTCGCGCCACCTTCTGGGTGTTGCAGGAGTAGTAGAAGCATGAGTAGAAGCAGTTGTAGTGTCAGAGAGTCAGAGATCTCTCATTGTCGTTAATGTGTCATATATGTGTTAGGGCTGTATATTATTACATTATATCAGGTTAGAATAGTTATTAATAATAATAATTGTTATTATATAGTAGCTATATTATAGTCTTGTTATATTAATTAGATAAGATTTTGGATTGCTGTGGATTTTCCCATACGGAAATGTAATATATGACATATATGTCCCTATATCGCAAGTGATGCTGTCATATATGCTAAATATAAGACAATATATTACTATCACATATATTATTATATCTAGATATATGTTGATATAGGTTTATAACATATATAAATTGTCCATATTAAATGAGTATATTGACATATATTAATACAATATATATGATTATTGTTTATATAATATTGTATGTTATAACCATATATTTCACCAATATGTTTAATTTATATATGCCAATTTATTTAAACAACATACATACATTTTACATGCTTATGGTTCCTTATTAATTCATTCCTTGTTTGAACTTTGAACAAGTCATTCAAACGCAATCAAAAGACCGCCAAATTACGCACATTCAGAGACCAACGGATGAAGAATGTTCGCTCTTGTCGAGTGGAAAGAAGAAACGGATAATGAAAGTTGGAGCATTGTTCCAATATCACACATAAAAGACTGTATTATACATACATAAAATATATGGGCTAGTTTTATATGTCAATATATGAAATTGTTCCATTTTCTAATAGGTTTTATATATGGCCAGATATATGTAGGCTACATATATGTTTTCACTTTCTATGTGGATATATGTAATATATGTATATTTCATATGTGTACATATATTACATTTCCGTATGGGTTTGGTAGCTTAGATTTTTGGATCTGGACTGGACTGCTTTTAAATTTGGATTGCCCTTTTGGATTTGTTTGCTTTTAATGACATCTTCCTTTTTCCTGCTAATGGAGCCAGCAAGAAAGAGGAGATCCTCCCCATTTTGGGCTCAACAGAAGCATCAGTATCTTCATTTATACCCGCTGGCACTGACATTTTATGTTCCCCTACATCCTCTGTTCTTTGTGAAAGGATATTATTCCAAGGCTGGAGAGGTTTTGTCCAAGAAGAGGAATTGTCTAAACCCCAACACACTTCAAAAAATTCATTTTCTCAATAAAAATCTATTATAATCCTTCCTTCATCCACCCCAAACTGCAGTGTTTACTTGAGTTTACTTTATTACACTCTCTCGAGTCCCTCCACCAAGCACTGTCACTTTTGTTGTTCATACTGTCTGTCACTATCCAATTTTTTTGAATAATTAATTAACTGTGTGTGTGACAGTTGTCTCTGTAAGTAAATGCAGACAGAGAAAGATACACGTTTTATTTCATACCCAGGCAATGGACACATGTCTGCACAGATCTCTTTATTATTGCAAATGAAAGGTTACAGAGACATTAACAGTGAGAAGAAGATAAATAAATAAAACAGCGGGAGGGGGGCGGGGGTTCAGGTCATTGGTTCAGAATGAATTAATTTGCCTGCTATTTCTTTGCACAGTAGCTAGGTGTCACTAGTGAGCAATGCTGAATGAAGCTTCGAGTAATGAATCTTTGGGCGAAGCAATGGGCTGCGAGGTCTCAGTGGTTCAGGAAGCCTCATCTTGCCATCACTACCTGCCGCTCCTGTCCTTCCTGAACCACCCCGTGACAGAATACCGGACCAACAAAAAAAATGGATAATGTTGATTTTATCCAGCTCGCTGAGAAGAGCAAGAACTTTTTGTCTTTCACCAGAGATTTTTTTTACCTTGCAGTCACCAGCCCCCTCGACGACGAAACCCTGAAGAACCTGCTCTGGATCGGGGCCAACTTCCATCAGCATATCGACCTCCCAGACACCTCTAACTTGAACTGGAAGGAGGCCATCATCAGGTGTCTGGAGAGCGTCGCACCCCGATTCAGAACACAGCCAGACCCAGAGCCCGGATTACCATCCTTGACCGTGGAGAACTCGTGCGTGCCCCCCGCAGACGGAGAGCTACCACCCGCCGTGACGCGCCAGCCTGAGCCTGAGACAAAAAGGACAGAGCTGACCCTCACCCCGGAGGAGGAGCTCCAACAAGAGTCTGACCAGGGGTGTGAGCCCACGACATCTGCGGACGAGGGAACCCAATCGACGGAACACGAGGACTGGCTGATCGATCTTCTCCGAAGAGACACCATCTCCCACCCTATCCCACCCATCTTCTGCATCTTCGTTGTTGTATAACCACTCCAGTGACTGTATCTGCCCTATCATTAACCTGTCTGATACCATCTTAACACCCAGCTCAGCCAGTCCTCCAGCCTCGCCGCTGCTGGATGTTCGCTGCCCTACACCGTCTCTGGGGAGTACCCCTGACGTTGAGTCACAGGTCAGCCATCCATCCACAGCACTCAAGCATGAGGATCCCCTGGCTCCGCCTCCA
Organism: Chrosomus eos; assembly: GCA_036326025.1. Lineage (NCBI taxonomy): Eukaryota > Metazoa > Chordata > Actinopteri > Cypriniformes > Leuciscidae > Chrosomus > Chrosomus eos. The sequence continues at coordinate 43,052,797 of CM070818.1, read as the reverse complement.
GCCTTGGTCCTCTGCACTCCATCTCAGCCTGTCAACCTGCCAGCTCCATCTTGGCTTCTCCCACCTGCGCCTCCACCAGAGACCCTCGAACCATCGGCTACATCGGGTTCCCTCGTCCTGCCGGCTCCCCCTTGGTCAGCTCTGTCTTCGCCACGGACTTACGGTCTGTCCGCTACGCTCCGTCCCTCCACCCCTTCGGCTACAGCGGGCTCCTCCCCCTCGGCGTCACCTCTGTCCTCCCTCACACCGACTTCGCCTCTGCTCTCGGGTACTCTGGCTCCACCTTCAGCGCTCGTCGCCGCGATGTCGCCTAGGTCTCCCAGTCCAGCGACGTTGTTTGAGTCCACCGGTTCTCCGTCTGCGCCGATGGATTCTGCCGCTGAGTCTCCGTCGGTCATCCCCCAGCTACCGTCAGCCTCCTCGCCACCTGGTCTCTTCCCTCCTTCTACTCTGCTGTGGGCTGTCGGTACTGGACGGCTCTGGGTCTGCGCCACCAGGCCATCTCCATCCATGCCGTCTGGGGATCGTCGTCCTCCCTTCACTATCCTGTCACTCCAGCCTCGTTTCTGCACTTCACCATTACCTCGTCCACCACCAGAACCTCCTCCGGTCCTCCCTTCGTTGTTGCGTTACGGTGCGAGGACGCACCTGGCCGGAGTGGGGGCGTTATGTCAACCTTAAGGCTATTTTGGACTTTCAGTTTGTTTTGATTTCCACGTGTGTTCCCCTGTCTGAGTTTCCCGCCACCAATCTGTATCCATGGACACTGATTACCTCCCTCACAGCTGCCTGTCATTTGTATCAATCATTTCTGTGTATTTAGTTCCTGCCTGTCTTCAGTTCAGTGTCCGGTATTGTTTGTGTGTTACACTTTGTTATGTGTTCACACGCTGTTGCACCCGTTTGCCTGTCTTGTGAATTAAACTCGTTTTTGGATTATACCTGCCGCTCCTGTCCTTCCTGAACCACCCCGTGACAGTTGCTGAGGTTATTATACTTATGTGTAAATCAGGATTGCAGGTTCATGATTATGGGACGTGTCAGCCAGCGCCTCCCTTGGGTGACCATCCTTCTCTGGCTTATAGAACCTCACTTTGAGTGTATTGGGCAATCGAGGAGCTGTCCATGTCTCTCCCATAGGTGGATCTCTAACATGAGATGATGAAAGAGAACAATAGGTTACTGTCGTAACCCTGGTTCTCTGAAACCTCGAGTGGAGAGATCCACCAGCTTTGCCCCGCTTGCCACACGAGAAGCGAATATACTTACAGGAGAACAGCAGCGCTTGCAGGCGTTATATGCTTGTTGCAACTGATGCAAATGTACCACGAATGTATACACCGAAGGATAGTTTATTAATATGGAAAGTGGATTGTTCCATGTGTAAGCATAAGGTATACATTCCATTTTTAAATATAAGCAACATGTTTTTGTTACCTCACAAGGAAGTTGAAAGTCGCTCAGTAGTGTATATAAAGCTCAATCTTACTGTACTGACTCAGAGGCATGAAGGGGTGAGAGGAAGGAGAAACAAAGAAAAACAATTTACAGCTGGCATGATGGGGTGAGGGGATAATGAAATGGGGAACAGAGAAATCTGGAATAAAGACCAACTCTCATGTATATAACTCTCAACTCTCCTTATTCTTCTGTGCTTGTTTCTCTCCTATGTCTGATACATGTATACAATAATATATAATGATCTCTTGGCAAAGTAACTGGTGTAGCTTCCGTGATTCAACAATAATGGGGAAAGCATGAATGCTTTACTCTTGATTTATAAGTGTCACAAACTGCTCAATGGAAATAGGCGGTGGTGATCCAAATGCAGGCTTTATTTAGAGGAAGATCCAGAGACAGGTACAGGGAAACAGGCAGGAGTCAAAACCAGGTAAGCAGTCCAGATCAGCAAACATACAATGCAGGGATAAGGCAAACGGGAAGACCAGATACAGGCAGGGAGTCCAGGAACCGTGAAACTAGAAAATACTCGGAAACACTAAGAAACTAGGAAAACGCTTAGGATGCAGTGAGACACATACAATACTGAGCAAAGGAACAAAGGGCCACTCAGGCTTAAGACAGGTGCGCTAAACAAGATAATAAAACACAGGTGCATAAAATCAACCATATTCAGTCCAGGGTAAAACATAATGTAAATAATAAACTAGGAAGGAGTGCCCCCCAGAGGCACAAGCGGACACTCCAGCAGCAGATCGTCACAATAAGCATATCTATAATGTGTTTAATAATTGTATTTTCATACATTATTAATTATAAATTTATAATTTCTAAATCATTATAAATCACGCCACGATGACAGTGTGAGTATCGCGAGATTCGAACAGAGGTGAGATCGAACATGGCGGCACACAGTTGTTGACAAACTCAACAGGACAAGTTTAACACTGGAGGATCTAACGGACCTTGAAATCTTTATTGACGACTACTATCACCACCTTCATCCAACCATGGATAATACCGACGTACTCAAACCAGACTCCAAACCAGATTCCAAAAGAAGAAAGAGAGACTCCGCAACGGACACAAATGACCTGCACACCACCGAAGTTGAGGTTAGTGTGCTGGCTAGCATCAATAAAAAACTGGACATACTGGTCACAATTCACGAGGAGTTAAAAGATATGCGGAAAAGCCTTGAATTTGCTCACAATCAAATCGAAACACTACAACAATCAAATCAGGAGTTTCAAACCTCAACAACAACACTCACCCAGCAAATGCAAAATGTCACCGCAGAAAATAAACAGATGAAAGAAACAATTATTGACATCCAAACACGTTCGATGCGCGATAACCTCATCTTCTCAGGAATCCCAGAAACATCATACGATAATCCACAGTTACAGATTCAGAACTTCATGCATTCTCAACTCAAATTACCCGTTGACGCCGTTCAAAATATTACTTTCCACCGAGTTCATCGTCTCGGCAAACAACAGCAAGACAAAACTCGTCCCATCATTGCAAAATTTGAACACTTTCAACAAAAGGAACTGGTTAAAAGCAAAGGAAAACTACTTAAGGACACTCATTTTGGAATGAATGATCAATACCCACGAGAAATAAACGAACGAAGGAAAGCTCTCTATCCCATATTAAAAGAAAACCGAAGAAACAACATACGTGCAGTGTTAGCAGTTGATAAACTCTATATAAATGGACAATTATTCCGAAGCCATGAAAAAACACCATGGCTTTACTGAATAAATATACAAATATGCTATATGTATAAATATTAGTATTCTTGGTATTTTTATTCTATTTTTTTATTTTTTTTTTATTTATTCTTTCCACACCTCTGTAAACGTACAAAATCTGTTAGCCCAGTATCTTAATTTTGTGCTCACACTCTCTCTCCTTATTTGTTTATCTCTTTTTTGTTTATCTCCTAATTTGTTTATTTGTTCTGTTCACACCCTCTTTTTTTTTCTTTCTTTTCTTTTTTTTCTTTTTTTTTTTTTTTTTTTCTTTTTTCTCTTTTCTTGTTTGACAGTCTCTTTCTCTCTTTCTATATAATATATATATATATATATATATATATATATATATATATATATATATATATATATATATATATATATATATATATATATTTTTTTTTTTTTTTTTTTTCTCTTCTCTCTTTTGCTTCTTTAAATTTCGGATAAGGCATGTGCCTTTCTTTGCATATTGAGAATTTATGTCTTGACCCTCTGTTTGTCTTTGTTTATATGTGTAAAGTCATTTTGTCCAATGTCTGTTTGTTAGTTTCGTATTCATGTTTAACACCACTACTACCTCTCAGCTCAACCACAACCCAAAACATTGGGAAATATCTTATACGAGATGTAACACACATTCACCCTATACTGACGAGAAGAAACATCCATGCCATATTTCCTCAATCAAACCCCCCTCTCTTCTCCCCTTCACTCTCTTTTTCTCTTTATCGCTTCATATGGCTCTTAACCTTTATATACGTTCTAGCCCACAACTTTGATACACTTGACATACACACATGCAACCACTTAAATTGATAACATGGAATATACGCGGCTTCCGTAATCAAACAAAAAGACTTAAAGTAATTAATCATTTAATTAAATTGAGGGCTGATGTTTGCTTCCTTCAAGAAACACACTTAACAGAAACAGAATCGCAACATCTTAATTTCAAACAATTTGACAAAATATACTCTTCAACATATAATAGCAAACAAAGAGGTGTCTCCATTCTAATAAATAAGGATATCCATTTTTCACTAAACCAATCTATCATAGATCCAGATGGTAGATTCATCATCATTAATGGAACTCTAAATCATATAACATTTACATTGGCAAATATTTATGGCCCTAATAATGATGACCCTAGTTTCTTTCACAATCTTTTCTCCACACTATCAAATTCAAAACAACCTCATCATAGCAGGAGACTTCCATACAGTCATCAATCCCACAATTGACCGTTCAAGCACCTCTGGTAACTTAAGAAATTGGCACTCCACTGACATAATAAAACAATATATGGAGGACTATGGCCTTAGTGACAGTTGGAGATTGAGGAACCCTTTTTTAAGAGAATATTCATATTTTTCTACAGTTCATCAATGTTCATCTAGAATTGATTTATTTATCATTAGCAACTCGCTAATAACCAAGATATCAGATAACACAATCCATCCCATTGTAATCAGTGATCACGCCCCTATCTCTCTGTCTATAAACACTCAAATATATGCTAAAACTTCAACTACATGGCGTTTTAATACTTCACTGTTAGAAGACCCCAACTTTAAAACTTATATAAGGCGAGAGTGGGCACTCTTTCTGGAGACGAACGACTCGGCAGACATTGCACCTTCATTGATATGGGAAACTGGGAAGGCTGTAATCAGGGGAAAAATTATATCGTACTCTTCATATAGGAAAAAACAGCAACAACAATTGGAAAATATGTTAGAACAAAAAATTAAATCCCTAACACATGAAATATCTCGCCATCCCAGTGAACCAAAACAGAAGGAATTAAAGGAACTCAAAACACAAATTGATGACATCATACAGAAAAAAACACAATTTCAAATTCAGCAACTGAAACATAATGGTTTTCAATATAGTCATAAAGCAAACAGTAAATATTTAGCAAATTTACTCCAACACAAGAAAGAGAAATCAATCATTCCAGCCATTTTAGACGTTGCAGGAACCATCAATCAAAACCCACAGGATATAAATAACACATTTCGTAATTTCTACTGCAACCTCTATTCCCCCACTCATCAACCTACTCAATCAGAAATTGACACCTTCTTGAACAGTATAACATTGCCAAAATTAACTGCAGAAGAAACCAATATTCTAGAGGTACCCCTTAGTCTTAATGAACTTACTATAGCACTCAATACAATTCCTAGCAATAAATCTCCCGGGCCAGATGGATTTCCAGCTGAATTCTACCGACACTTCTGGGACATATTATCACCACTATTCAACAGAGTAATTATAGAAATTAAAACATCATCCACCATACCCACACACATGAATACAGCAGCCATTACATTACTGCTAAAACCCCAAAAAGATCCAACTCACCCTTCTAGCTACCGACCTCTTTCGCTATTGAATACTGACTTGAAAATCATTACCAAAGCTCTAGCAATCAGAATAGAAACAGTCACCTCCACACTCATCCATCCAGACCAGACAGGCTTCATTAAAAATAGACACGCTACAGATAATGTCCGCAGATTGTTTAACCTATTCAATATATCACAAGAAAGACAACAGAAAACCATTATCATTTCACTTGATGCAGAGAAAGCTTTTGATAAAGTAAACTGGTCTTTTTTATTTAATACGCTTCATAAGTTTGGTTTTGGAGAGTCGTTCATCCACTGGATTAAAATACTGTATACATCACCCAGAGCCACCATCACCACTAATGGAATTACATCACAGAGTTTCATATTGCATCAGGGCACCAGACAGGGATGCCCACTCTCGCCTTCTCTCTTTGCCATTTTTATCGAACCGCTCACAGCAGAAATAAGACAAAACATCAAAATCAAAGGAATTCAGGTAGATAATGTACAACACAAAATCAGTTTATATGCAGATGATATCTTACTTTATTTACAACAACCTCGAGTATCACTTCAAGATTTTCTCTTGTCTCACATTACACTATCAACTGGAACAAGTCAATTTTACTACCACTCTCAGATGATGCATGGGATTCTGGAGCTCAGGACACATTATTTCACCTTAACACAGGCAACATCAAGTACCTAGGGATTCAGATTTCCCCCAGGCTGTCAGAGCTTTTCACCCTAAATTACACTCCACTCGTAAAGAAAATTGAAGACGAATATAAACGCTGGTCTAAACACCCACTCACACTCATCGAAAGAATAGCTGCTGTCAAAATGAAAACCCTACCCCAAATTAACTATCTTTTTTCTATGATTCCCATCACTCCTACAGACAAATGGTTCAAAACTCTTAATTCATTAACAACACAATTTTATTGGAAAAACAAAAAACCCAGAATATCACTTTCAACACTACAAAATAAAAAATTACATGGGGGGCTTGAGGCACCAAATTTCCATCACTATTTCTTGGCAAATCAATTACAATACCTAGTTAAATGGATCAATTTACATAAGCATACATACCCATGGCTGGAATTAGAACAAAACCAATGCATAAATATCCCAGTTGCAGACCTCCCCTTTCTCTCACAATCAATCAAGAAATCCAACATCTGCCAACCCATCACCATATTCGACTCTGACAGCCTGGTGGAAAACGATTCAAATCACAAAATCATCACAAGAATTAAATAAGCTAACCCCACTTTGGCACAATCCAGAATTCATGATACAGAATAAAACTCTTTATTTCCCCACATGGGCACAAAAAGGAATCACACAGCTTCACCACTTATTTGAGAACTATCATTTCATGTCATTTAACACACTCATACAGAAATATGGGGTTGGGAGGGAACAATTCCTTAAATATCAACAACTTAGACTCCTAATTAAAAATAAAACCACACTCACAAACAACAGATTACAACCTTCTCAGCTTATAGAAGAACTTATGAAAATTAATAACTTCAAAAAATTAACCTCTCAGCTATATACAATGATTTCCAACCAAACCATAACAATAACACTCCCAACAACCAAATGGGAAACCGACCTGGCCATCTCTTCCAACCTTGAGTACTGGGAACAAATTTGTAGGAACACATTTTTTATGACCAATAACACAAACCTGCAACTTATACAATATAAAGTCATTCACAGAACTCACATTACCCAAAGTAAAATGTTCAAAATGGGCCTACACAACACCCATATCTGTTCACAATGCACCTTAGGTAGCACTGACGACTATTTGCACGCCATGTGGCATTGCCAACCAGTTCACTCTTTTTGGATCACAGTCACTGAGACACTCTCCACCATCATGAGCCACAGAATCCCATTATCCCCAAAACTTTGTATAATAGGCGACCTTTCTGAAATTCATATCTCAGAAAAATATAGGAATCCTTTGCTCATCTCTCTAACTGTCGCTAAGAAAATAGTTCTCCAAAATTGGAAATCAAAGAAATCCTGCCACATCAATCACTGGATAAATTTAATCTCAGAATATATCTCAATGGAGAAATACAATGCACACAGAATAAAGCAAATATCAGCCTTTGAAAATATCTGGTCCCCTTTTCTTACATTTTTGACATCTTGATTCTTTTTAATCGCACAAACATAACTATAAGCCATGTATATTACCAGACACATACCTCAACCCTTCAGATACTGCAGTTATCACTGCATACATACATATAGGCATACACTATCCACACTCATGCATAACATGTTTTTCAAACCTATCTCTTCCCTCAAACATTTTAACCGTGATCAACTAATGTACATCTCAGATTAACAGGAAAATTGTTTGTTGTTTGTAAGTTATTGTTTGTCTGTCACGTTGTTGTGTCCTTTGTTATGTGTTGCACTTTGTACATCCCCCCTCTTCATTTATGTACCCAGGGCCTCACTAAAAAGGGTGAATAGTTGCACTGTAATAGTAAAAGTTACCTGAAAAGTTACTGTGTATACATTTATTGTCTGCATTGTAATATATTATGTATAGTTTTTTCTGCTTTATTAAAAATAAAGTTGTCCTCCAAAGAGGGGGGGTGGTGGCGGGCAAAAAAAAAAAAAAAAAAAAAAAAAATCACGCCACCAGCCTCGCGCTGTTCTCTCACGTCCCTTGGCCTCATCCTGCTCGCCACAAACTTTATAAATAATGCAATACTTAATTTAGAAATGATAAAAATGTCCCACTCCGATCATATTTTGAGCTATTTTTAAACATTCCCAGTGGTCTTTAAATTATGATTATGCCATTTTTAGCCAAAATCACAAAACCTGTGCCGTTTTCTGGGACTTTGCTTCAGTAGAGCGGCAGTAGCTCATTAGCAATTCGCCTCTGCGTTGTAGGCGGAGCCGTTGGCACGGAGACGACCCTCCCCCTCCCCGTTGCTGAGAGCTCTGTCTCTCGGACTCTCTCCCGCTAGCTGTTGGTGAAACAGTCTTCTGTGAAGTGCTGACCGCAAACCGATGTGTGGTTTTTAACATTGCCGTGACCAAGGAACGTAATCCATCTATCTCTCACATAGGGAGAGAGAGCGAGCGAGACAGTTTGAAGACGGTGAGTGCGCGCGCGCGACCGGGGCTTTCACTCTCTCTGCTCGCTCTCTCAGTTAAACAAGCGCAGCAGACAGCAGTCCGTCATCTACAATACATCACTCATCTACATCACTCACCTGTCAAACTTTGGCGGGACAAAAATACGCTTTAGGAAGGCTGACAGAAAACAGCGCGCAAGTTCCAGTATTCTTGGTGTTGATCCGCCATCGTCTTCTCTACTCAGAACACTCAGAACCTGAGCGGGCGGGGCGGAGGGGAGAATGAGCTTGTGGCCCCGCCCAGTGGAGTTACTACGTCAGAACTCCAGTCTATTTTAAACGGCATTTTTGCATCTGCTACTGATTCACAGCCATTTGAATGTAGAAATACTCAGAAATACAACATTAAGCTTATTTTTCTCTAGATATGTCCTCTAACATCAGAAAAATTACACAAGAACATGTTAACACCTAGAAAAACATTATTTTCATCGGAGTGGGTCTTTAATGAAGTATGAAAATACAATTATTAAACACATATAGATATGTTTATAAATCAAGAGTAAAGCATTTATAGCTGTATTTGTAAACTGCTTATTAATGTCTATTAATGATTTATAAATGATGAATTAACTGTTTACTAATGCTTAACTAATGATTAATAGTGTGCAGTTATTATTAGTGTTATCGAATTTTGTTGTTTCTGTTTATGATACAATATATTATCAATATATTATATAATGTAAATTAAAAGCAGAACTTAAACGTCAAGATTCTCTCTCTCTCTCTCTCTCTCTCTCTCTCTCTCTCTCTCTCTCTCTCTCTCTCTCTCTCTCTCTCTCTCTCTCTCTCTCTGATGAATTAGTGTTCTTTTTCATAATTCCAATGAATGGGGACTTTGCAAATATATGCAAAGGCATCATAACATTTTCGAAAGCATAGGGCAGGTAAAGCGTTCAGGATAACTAAGTCTATTTGCATGCAAGAAAATGACTCGGTTACTAATGTAACCTCGGTTCCCTGAGAAAAGGGAACGAGTATTGTGTAGCTATACGCTATGGGGAAACTCCTTTTCTCCGAATAGTGAAACCTTTTATATAATAATGCAGTGCTACATGGCGCCAAGTCGTGTGTGCCATAGCACGGCCGTATACGCAATACTCGTTCCCTTATCTCAGGGAACTAAGGTTACGTTAGTATCCGAGTCGTTCCTTTTCGAACGGTCAGTCGAATTGCGTAGCTATATGCTATGGGGAACTAATCCAATCATGCCGTGCCATGATAAGCGCAACGACATGTTCTGAAACCCAAGTTGGGAAGCTTGTATAAGGGTCTGGAGCAAGGGCCTTTGACATGACATGTTGAACAGGCAAAAAAACTTAATTATGATGGGCTGGGCTCACTCTTCAATTACACAGTAAGGCGTGGAGGATTAAGCATTTTTGCTCCCTTTAGGAAGCGGACAATCATGTCGCTTTTCCCTATTGACTGGCCAGCCACCGGTGCATGGAAGGCTGCAATGGCTGCCGCGTAGACCTTGAGCGTGGATGGAGTACGGCCTGCATCCAACAACTCCTGGAGAAACGAAAGTATCAGTGTTACTTCACACGAGACTGGGTCATGGTTCCTGGCTGAGCACCAGCCAGAGAACACAGACCATTTAAGAGCATAGATGCGTCTTGTAGACGGAGCTATAGCCTCACTGATTGTGCTTAGGACAGTCGCTGGGAGGTCCACTAGCTTTCCGTCGAGGGGCCACACATGGAGGGCCCATAGTTTGGGACAGGGGTGCCACATTGTCCTGTCGACGGAAAAAACGGCGGAGTCAGAGGGCCGAGTACATGGATACTAATGAGCTTACGCCAGTTCAAACCCCGAGCTGATCCGCGTCTTTGACTTTGGAAAGGATGCGGATCTGCTCGGGGTTTGTACTCGGCCCTCTGACCCATTTTTTCTGTTGAGGTTCAACAGAGAAAGGAAATGGGAGAGCGTGAGGTGCGTAGTCAGAGCGTGTTCTTTTCAGAGAGCGACTACGTCCCTCGCAAGAGCAGAGACAAGAGAGCAGCATACTCTCGCATAGAGAGCAGCTAAACTCTGTGAGAGCGGCGTCCCTAGGGCCTTTCCCAGGTAGACGGCGCTGTGAACGTACTCGTCTTGCAGAGGGGCTCTGCATTTGCCACAGCCATGGCCCGACCTTTGCAACAATGTCGTTGCTCTTTTAGACAAATAATGAAAAAGAGAATAAGGATATGCCTGAAGATTGTAGAAGAGTGCAGGGAAACAGCGTGACAGCTCGCTGAGGATCGCCGTGGAATTAAGTGCGCTGGATTAGTCAGTCAGCTGGCTTGCTCACTGTCCCACTGCTGGCTCTAGTTGTCTCGGTGAAGAAGGCAAAGGCTTCGTAGAAGGGAGTTCAGCGAAGGTCCGAAGATCGTCGCTGAAGGAGAAAAATCTGAATCCATGGCAAAATCAAGCGTCTTTTATAGGCAGATGCCCCGCCCATTCTGGCGGGGTCTGCATTCCGATTGGCACCGTTTGGTAAGCGCAGTTATGCCGCTCTGCCATAGGTTTCTGCAGTTACCACTGACCAGCCAATAGCGTGCGAGTAAGTCTCAGCACTATGCTGGCTGTGCAGTAGCACTGCTTTATTAAATATAAGGCTTCAGTATTCGGAGAAAAGGAGTTTCCCCATAGCGAATAGCTACGTAATACGACTGACCGTTCGAAAGGGAAGACTGAAGTGTAGTAGGAGGGGATGCCATCACTCCTTTTGTTTTCTTCTTGATTGTGTGTGATTATTCCATGTCACTTGCTGGCCATGTGCTGTTTTTGGGGAAATTGCCCTGGCAATACAGGTATGTGCTTAGAGGAGTTTGTGCCCACTCTGATTAACTCTCCTTCACTCATTCTAACTCTTATGTATCTTTCGATATTCATTAGTACTCCGAACAGCTGGAACCAGACTATATTGTTATGATTTCCATGAAACTTTCTTTAACTCTTTCAAAGCTTTATAAAGTATCAAAATATGGAGACTGAATATTTTTATTTATTGTTTATTTTATAATTTCTGTTCATTAACAGACAAATGGCACATTAAAATTCGACAAATGGCACAACTTCGACTTCCTATATTTAAATAAACATGCATGTGAAAAAACATTCAGACACCTGTGCCTCCATGACACGGAAACTAGCAGAGCGTGGAGAGATTGGTCAGAATGCACAAAGGTGCCGTTGTTTGATCAAACACTATCATAGAACACAGCAGCACACATTGGTACAGAGTGAGAGATGAGCAACACATGTAAGTTTACCTTTATTTCTTTATCGTGTTTCTTTAACTTGCTCAGTTGTTTGTTGTTCAGTTAATTTACTACTGAAATTTCAAAAATATGTTGTAAATGTCTGTTACTCACAATATTTGCTTTAGCTGGAGATATTTAAAAAAAAAAAAAAAAATAAAAAAAAATAATATATATATATATATATATATATATATATATATATATATATATATATATATATATAAAATATTGTTATAACAACTTTAAATTGTATTATATCAAAACTGTGAAATTTAACTACATCTTAAATAGATTTAACTGTATCTTAAAATGTATAAATGAGCTACATAATAGTTGAATACTTTCATAAAATATAATTTTAAACAGGATCATTTAAAATAAACTTGACAAGTACATTTAACATTTTTGGACAGGAATGTTGTACCAGGATCAACAAAATATGTTGCAGTGACCTGATTACAATAGAGCCAACTCCCATGTCCAGTTATGTTGCCAAGATTTCGCTTTTGCATGTTGCTAGGATGTGGCTAGACAGTTGTGCAGGTGATACTTCCAGAGCGGTGGGCTGCCTAAATCAATTAAGCCAGCCCTCATGTCTCTATGAACTTTGTACTCCCATGGGTTACATGGGTTATAAAAGCCATAGCACAGACCTCATTCATGGTTGTATGACAAACCTGTAGGAGAATTTATGGTTACACTTTATTTCGATAGTCACTTTAGACATTCTACTAACTATAAGTAACTTTTCAACTACATGTCAACTAACTGTCATTAGAGTATTAGTAGGCTGTAGTAGACTGTCAGTAGACTGGTAGGTTATGGTTAGGTGTTAGGGTTCGGGTTAGGAGAACAAGTTGACTTGTAGTTGCTATGTTACTTATAGTCAGTAGAATATCTGTTGGGGGACCAACAAAATAAAGTGTTAGCAGATATTAAGCAGACAGTCTACTTATACTCTAATGACAGTTAGTTGACATGTAGCTGCAAAGTTACTTATAGTTAGTTGAATGTCTAAAGTGGACTATCGAAATAAAGTGTTACCGAATTTATGAGCTGAAACTTTGTCCAGAAGAAGTATGCAGGACAATAGTAATATGATTTGGATCATAAGCACCACTAACTAAAACAAAAATAATAAAATATTTCACATAATTACATGTTTCACAAATGTTTACAAATTCAGTATTCAAATGAAACTCTCTTTACATTTCTAACAAAATTGAAGAACTATTGATGCATATTTTATTTACACCATTTTTTTTAGTGGAAGATCTCCTGATCATCTATGAGGCGGAGGCAGAGCAGTGGGCATCGTACCTGCGCTTCCACCTGACAGGCCTCATTCCTGAGACTGGTATTTGTTGTTATGATATTGCTATGGTGACCAGTCGCCAGGATGACTTCCTGAGACTGGGAGAGTACAAATGTAAGCTGCTTATCCTGTCGCGTGGCATGCTGGAGGGGCTATGCCAGCTCCGGCGGTTCTTTCTGGCTCGTGTATTGCGACCGGAGACCCGTGTGATAATTCTCCTGTGTGGGGTGGAGAGCCTGGATCCTCTGCTGGAGCTTGTTCCACTGAAGGGGGAGGAGTGCCTCCAGATCTCCAGCGAGCAGGACCCCCAGGACTATCGATTGGCTGTGGCAGAGATTGTACACAAAGGTGAGGAGGTGAAGGTTTGGGGTCTTTTTGGAAGTTGCTTGGTAGCCTAGATTGCACCAAGGGGGCTCTCCCTGTAGTAAAGAGTAGCATAAGTCACTGTGAATAATTAATAGTAAATTAATAAATGTTTCTCTCGAAGTACCTTAATCTTCTGACAGGTAAATCTTAAAAGGTAATGCTCTGCCATTGAAACTCTCACTAGTAAATCTACTCTGATTTTGTGGCATTCAGAATCCTGACGTGTGACATAAGGAGGTCTGATTTAGGAAGAGTGGGAATTAGACTATAGACTACACATTGAATTGCTGGTCTACCCAGCTGAAAGTATTAACCCCCATGAAGTAGTTGCATTGTGACAAATAGCTTGTTGTTGCAGGTTAAGCAACACCTATGGGGGGAGTTTAATCAGGTTTACATTTTGCTGCTATAATTGGTGGTCCTGGAGACTGTAATTATGGAATAGTGCGAGGAGAGGGCCAGAGACAGAGCTGTTCTTGGCACATGTGAGACTTCATTATCCCTCCTATCCCTCCTTGATTATCCCTCCTCTGAAAGGGAATTACTATCATCGCTTAACTACATCACAATCTGCAGTTCTTTTGAGAATAATGTAATTGACACACTTACGAACTGGGCATATATACAGTACAGACAGCACATTGTTGTTTAATGTACTTTTTGACTTCAGTCTAGCTCAGCCAATTTAAATGTACTTTCAGTACATTATGAAATTTCAGACACTGAGATTGGATTTAAACTATCTTTATGACTTACAGGGCGTATTACACACAGTTCTTTATTTGACACACATCTCTCAGGAGGTTACTATTCATGAACCTGAACTGGTTTTGTTATTAATGCTTCTGAAATCCCTTCTGCAGCAGTGAAAAGTTTTCCACATGTTGATATGAGAACACTGTGTACTGTATTATCCACTGAGTGAGATCCGGTAAGAGCAATTATAGCGTATTTGCTACATCAGTTTTGAGACGCTTTTTTAAACCAGACTCTTTTTTTTTAAACCAGTGTTTCATGTGTAATGGAGACGAGACTTTCACCGCATTTAATGCCTGTACAGCTGCTTGAAGCTCCATCTTAAAAAAACAGTGATAGCAAATGAACTAATAAAGAACAAAGTGGGTAGTTTCACCTGTAGTTTTGCATAAAATAAAATACTGTATAGCCTTAAACATCATTCAGATTATAATGACAGAAATGCAGTGATGTGCCCGTTCACTGTTCTTTTACAGTTTGATGCAGTAAGAAGTGCTGCTTTTTGCTGATGGATGTTTCAGCACAGGACAAACAATATGCAAATGTGTGCACTTCCTCATGCGTCATACTCAGTACTTATCACTGAATATGTAAATCTTGATCACCTCTCCTGGGAGTAATTTACCTTGGTGTGAAAATGGTCACTTTGCAATGAGGTAAACGTTCACTTTAGCAGTTATTATTATTAGATCCATTTAAAAGTGACCGTAACAGTAGCAACAAATGCTTTTGAAAAATTATGTAAATATGTACATTTAAAAATAATTCCTCTGAAAACAGGGGTGGTAAAGGAATTTTACAATACTTGAAAGTTGCAAGTTTTCGATGGTTAGTAAGAAAAAAATATATTTAAAGTTGGGTAACACTTTATAATAAGTATACAGTAATACAATACTCATAAATGAATAGTTTGTAAACTATTATTTTATAATTCATTCATAGTTTATATTTTGTAGACTAAATTATTAATATAATCATATAATTACCCTATATACAAATTGTCACGTTTGGTTATTGATTTTGTTTCATATCCATGTTTTCATGTCAGTGGAAATGTCACATGGCTCAGTGGTCAGTGCTGTTGCCTCACAGCAAGAAGCTCCGCCAGGGGTCCTTTCTGTGGAGTTTGCATGTTCTTCCTGTGTCATCGTGGGTTACCCCACAGTCCAAAGACATGTAGGTTACTGTAGGTGAATTGGAGAGTCAAAACTGCCTGTGTGTGAGAGCCCTGTGATGGATTGGCCATCTGTCCAGGGTGCTTTCCCCTGCCTCTGGCCTAGAGAAACTGGGATAGGTTCCAGCCCTATGACCCCTAGATATTCCTATAAGGGATAGATAGATAGATATGTAAAGAGTGCTTTGTGTCTTAACCCTAACACTAACCCTAACTGATGCATCCAAATCATAACAATGGGATCTCATAGGTATTTGTGTGTATTTTCTGCCACACCTACATTTACTTACAGTACATTTGCATAGCCACAAAATTTGCAGCATTATTAGGGCTGTCAAGCGTTTAACATTCTTCAAAATAAATGTAAATAAACAGAATTTACAATTTTGGACAAACTATCTTCAAAATATGAAATTATTATTTTTGTTTTTAATGAAATTATACTGTAATAAGAAATTAAAACTGCCTGTAGGTGGCATAAAATGTCTAAATGAGGAAGTTACTGAGTTATTCACAGTGGCAGATTAAGACTCTTTGGTGCCCCTGGGCACTGATACCAAACTCAGGACATGCATTAACTAGAACCGACGTTTACACTTTGCATTAACATGCGATCACCATGATCCGATCAAGCAGATGGGATAATAAGCCATTCAGAACATGGTGCGTTTAGATCTGTCCACATCAAGTGGCTTCTGTATCTGGATAACAGATCGGATCTCGCATTCCTGCAAAAAAAAAAAAAAGGATGACTCCGGTGCAAAGTTCTTTTAAAAACAATTTTCAGTCGGGAGACATTTTACAAATCTTGCAAAAATAGGAGGATGAAGAGGCTGCAAGTACTAATAATGCACGTTCTTTACTGAAAATGAATGGTTCTGCAACTTTAGGGTGCGACCGTGCAAACTGCGAAGGCAAACATTTCAGTATACAACAGACTGTATCGCAAAACCACACATGTCTCAGTTACAGAGAGAGGAGGGGGAATAATGACAGTGGGGTTTTGTGTGACGTCCACATGTGAATGCAGACACGATGGCTGGATTGGGTTTACATTACACTGAGATCCGATTACAGACTACCTGTGTCCTCGACTACCTCCGAACCTGGACACACTGATAACATTCCGATCAGAAGCGCGTTTACACTTGCCTATTCAATGAGTATGTGGACAACATCCGGATACAGGTCGCATGTTAATGCCAAGTGTAAACGCAAAGCGAACTTATATACACTGACAAACAAGAAGTACTAATTAGACCACAGCTGAACTAGATGAATAATCAAATGACTAACTATGGTGACATATCAATGAACTAAGTTAGGTGGGGAGACTGTGAAAACAGAAAGCAAATAAAAACGGTGTGTTCGACATCGGCTGCGGCTGGATGTAACCGATCAGAGAGAGTTGGAGAACAACTGACAAGAGGTCAGAGACCATTCCTCCATACAGAATCTCCCCAGATCCTTCAGATTCACAAGTTCATGTTGGTGCTTCTTCTCTTCAGTTCACCCCACTCATTTTCTATAGGGTTCAGGTCAGGGGTTTAGAACGGGGGATTAAAGCGGTCATGGCAGAAGCTTAACCCTCTGGGTCTGAGGTGTTTTCTGGGTCCTGGAGGTGTTCTGACATGCTCTGACATTTGTGCTTATTTCTGTTACTTGTGACATTTTCATGGCTAAAGTCTTATTACACTGTATTCAGCACAAACTCTGCTACAGTAATATGTCAGCAGCATGTAGGTAAAAGCTTGTAGTTTTGAGATAATGTTGTTTATGCGTGGTTTGTGAAAAAACTAAAAAGAATTGTCACTGAAATAAGATCATAAAACCAATACTAATTATTTCTTCACGAGACTTTTGATAATTGTATCACGCAACCTAGAATATTTGTTTCAAAACTATGTGAAAATCATCCTGACTACTCATTCATATAAGACGACAAAAGTATTTTACAATTTGTATGACGTGTTTAGTGTGAGAAAGCTTTATGCGAGGAGGCGTGATCTCTCATTAATATGTATGCTTTTCACACCTCAGGAAGACAAAGACCCCTCCCATAATGGCCCTTTTAGGCGCTATCAGGCCCTATCATTAGGAGCCTTGCACAAAGAATGAGGAGATTTAAAAAATAATGGCTTTTTGATTGTTTGGATTTATTTACAACACAACATAATCCAAAGATACACAACAAATGACAAAAAAAGCACATTATTGAACACACTGATCTTTAGATTACACACACTCTGTTCAATAGAGACCTTTGTGCCATTCCTGAAACATAGTCTACATACCTGTCATTTCCAATGTTTTTCACTTGAGAGACTTACCATGGGAGACTGAATGTTGAAGTCAGCAGGACTCATCAGTGGCATCAGCTGGTCCCTGTAAAAAAAAATTTCTAATTGAGAGCGATAGGGCTGCACGATTTTGGGATACATATTTCATATGTTACTTCAAGCCTTTCCATTTTTTATGACGTTATGAAATGAGATTGGAGTAAAAACATGAAGCCTAATGTTTGGTAAGTTTTGCTTTTCAAACCCACAGCATGAGTGACTCAAACTCACAGCGCGTGCACAGGACATTTACTGAAGCGATCGAGCCGCACCAAACTATGAAACATTATTTTTAAGATATCTACGTGTGAGCAGATATCCACAAACACAGTATTTAACAGTAAACACGGTCTAAATATTATAATATTCACCATGAATACACACGCATACGAGCCTATAGCCTACTGTTATATCGTGCTGTGTTTAATTATCGAACATAAAAACATTCTCGTACATATACATTTAGCATTAGGCTTCATGTTTTTACTCCAATCACATTTCATAACGTACATTTTAGTCTGGCAACAGTTTAACTAGCTACAATGTAAAGTTAAGACTTACATCAATAAGCTACTAATCGTGTCTCACCTTAAAAATCGTTCTCATAATCAAATCGTGTTCTTCTAACTCTTCTGTGGTAAATCCATGGTAAACAGCACAAACAGTCTTCAAACTCGGTGAAAAGCAGAGCAGGTCTGAAGAACACTGAAGTCGCTGATGCTTTGTTTAGAGGGTGAGGAGTGCATTGCGTTCCTCCGTGTTGCTCATTTGCATGTGAACAGCTCTCGCGAGCATGAGTGTGATCAAATTAGCGCTAATGAGCTGGGCCTGGAGAAACTGTAAATGTCCTTGCTTTCATACGAATTACTTAAACAGAGAATATTTGTTTTTGATATGATTTACATTTAATAATGGAGACTTCAAGCTTTGTAAAGACATATGTTTCATGTCACAGTGACAAGTATTAGCTGAGTTACAGGTCCTGTTCTGTCGCGTTTCAGAATGAACTTCACATTGAGAGTGTCATGTGGATGGATGGCGGATGAACCCAGTCGCAGACAGCAAGTCACTCAAACAGGGGTTTATTTAAGACAAAACAGAAAACAAAACCCACGATGGGGCAAAACAAGACAGGATAAACTAGGACTCTGACAATAAACAAACAACTAAGACAGGAACAAACTTCTAATAACAAGACTTCCGATAAGTTACTCTCAACAAGATACACACAAAGTGTGTCACTACATCGAACAGTTGCAAACAGCAAACAATGAACCGACCCAGGACAGCAAACACACAGGGATTATAAAGGGAACACTAATGACAAGGACAGGTGAAACTGACTAGACAATAATGACGAGACGAGGATAACAAGGGGGCGGGGTTACAAGACGAGACAACACAAGCACATGGCCCAAACAGGCCATGCGCTTGTACACAAAACATTGGTTCGGTCATGGTCCTGCCACAAGACTAGGAATAATCAATAACAGGATGGCAGAACCATGACAGAACCCCCACCCTAAGGAGCGGCTACCAGACGCTCCTCAAAGTGACACTAAGCACAAGACAAGACTGAACGAGACATGGACAAGAACCAACAAAACATGGTGAACATCAACAAAGGCATACTAGAATAAACAATAACAGGGTTGGGGTGAAACATCAAATACAACATACAAGGCAAGGGGGGTGGAGGAAACACAGAGTTCATGAGGGGAGGTCCAAGGTGGATGGGAGGACTGGGGGTCTTGGGTCTTCGGGACGAGGGCTGAGGACAGGGAATCCGGGGGGACTTGGCTAGAGACACATGAGGAGAAGACTTAGGCGAAACAGTCCGGGGTTTTATGGTGACAGGGGAAACAGTCCGGGGACAAGTGGCGACGGGGACAAATGGGGAAACAGTCCGGGGGCTGGTGGAGACAGGGACAAACTGGGAAACAGTCCGGGGGCTGGTGGCGACAGACTCAGACACAGGGGACACAGAGGACATGGAGGAAACGGGACTTCTGACAGGGGACAAGGCTGGTGACAGGACAGGACTGTGCGCTGCGCTCTTAGCGGCAGGCGTGTGTGCTGCGCTCTCGGTGACAGGCGTGTGTGCTGCGCTCACAGCGGCTGGCGAGGGTGCGTCGCTCACAGCGGCTGGCGAGGGTGCGTCGCTCTCTGTGACAGGCGTGGGTGATTCGCTCACAGTGACAGGTGTGGGTGCTGCGCTCACAGTGACAGGCGTGGGTGCTGCGCTCACAGTGACAGGCGTGGGTGCTTCGCTCACAACGGCTGGCGAGGGTGCGTCGCTCTCTGTGACAGGCGTGGGTGCTTCGCTCACAGTGACAGGCGTGGGTGCTGCGCTCACAGTGACAGGCGTGGGTGCTGCGCTCACAGTGACAGGCGTGGGTGCTGCGCTCTCGGCGGCAGGCGTGGGTGCTGCGCTCTCGGCGGCAGGCGTGGGTGCTGAGGACAAGACAGGATAGACAGGGGGTTCAAGGATCTTGACTAGACAGGACAGGTAGTCTGACAGGGTCTTGGCCGCTATGACGACAGGCATCTCCTGACGCGCCGAAACAGCTTGCAAGACATCCTTAGCGGCGAGATCGGCCGCAACTCTCTCTGCAGATCCTGGGATGGCGCTTGCTGGAGCGGGCTCATGGACAGCGCTTGCTGGAGCGGGCTCATGGACAGCGCTTGCTGGAGCGGGCTCATGGACAGCGCTTGCTGGAGCGGGCTCACGGACAGCGCTTGCTGGAGCGGGCTCTGTGACGGCGCTGACTGCAGCGGGCTCTGTGACGGCGCTGACTGCAGCGGGCGCGTGCTCTAGGACAGGCAGGGGTGAAGGACGAGAAGCTCCCCTCCTCCTCTTCTTCCTAGGTCGAGGAGCAGAGGACGTAGCCGGGCTTGTGACAAGTTGAGGAAGCACAGCAGGGACCGTTACCGGAACCGGTGACTTCACTGTAGGCAAGGAGGATTCGGGGCAGGAAGACTCCGATGCAGACTCCCACGACGAGTGCCTTTCACGCTTACCAAGACCGACAGGCAGGGAAGGTGTCTCAGGAGTCGCGGCGAGACTGGGTTGGTCCTCAAGTGTCACAACACCTATCATAAGACCCTCCGGGATCACGGGAAGTGTAGCAGGAGATGATGACCCTGTAGCGCCCTGCAGCTCCCTCCGTGACAGACTGTTCACCAAACTGTGGAACGGGCGGCTGACCAGTCTCTCTCGTTCCGCGAGAGGAGGAGGGATGTTGAGACCCGCGATGAGGTAGCGATTGATCAGGTTTTCTGGCAAGAAGAACCTTCTCTCCTCCACCACCTGGGCATATTTCCTCAGGGTCAACCCACCCTGAGGAGGGAAAGGAAGCTTGCCTTCCCGGCTGTCGGCGATGGCCGACTGCCACCATCGTTCGGGGTCTGACGGCTGCAGAGTCGGGTAAATAGGCACGCTGTCTGCTGGGTTCTGTTTTGGTCGGTTCATTCTGTCATGTGGATGGATGGCGGATGAACCCAGTCGCAGACAGCAAGTCACTCAAACAGGGGTTTATTTAAGACAAAACAGAAAACAAAACCCACGATGGGGCAAAACAAGACAGGATAAACTAGGACTCTGACAATAAACAAACAACTAAGACAGGAACAAACTTCTAATAACAAGACTTCCGATAAGTTACTCTCAACAAGATACACACAAAGTGTGTCACTACATCGAACAGTTGCAAACAGCAAACAATGAACCGACCCAGGACAGCAAACACACAGGGATTATAAAGGGAACACTAATGACAAGGACAGGTGAAACTGACTAGACAATAATGACGAGACGAGGATAACAAGGGGGCGGGGTTACAAGACGAGACAACACAAGCACATGGCCCAAACAGGCCATGCGCTTGTACACAAAACATTGGTTCTGTCATGGTCCTGCCACAAGACTAGGAATAATCAATAACAGGATGGCAGAACCATGACAGAGAGAGACGGGAGAATGCGCATCATGTTTATTTTCTTTATTTTACGAAAAACACAACATTTTGTTTTTATTATGAGTATACACAAATAAAAGAAGACATGAAATATGTATAACACTTATATGTGATGCGATCTGGGAAAACCCGTCGGATGTCGCGCTTGTACATTTTCAGTAAAGTCTAAAAATAGATTGAATGTCAGTTTATTGTCAAATTTGGGTTTTCAATAAATTATTATTCTATAACATCTTGTTTATCATCTCTGAATATATCTAGTGAAAATTCACTAGATTAGTGCCGAAAAATAGCGATTTATAGTGGCAAGCTGAAAAGACGTGTCTTTCTCTTTAAGAACACGCGCGGAGCGGAGGTGCAAAAACAACAACAACAACGGCTATTTAGTTCTCCTTCTCTTAACACTACAAAGACAGTTTCGCCTATCAAAATAAACCACATAACAGAATAAAGGTCCCGCCAGTCCTGTGTAAACTACAACGGCACGCAAGTTTTTATTTATTTATTTTTATTCAGCGTTATGTGATGCGGAGCACAAGAGAACAACAGAGTCTGAAGCTGCTCGTTTAAAAGATCTTGCTCGCCTCTCAATCGTCCAATTTCAGAACGGTTTTTACATGATTAATTTTGAGTTTGTAAGCATTCGAATGATACCTAATCTATGATGATTACTAAAATATGTGATATGAAAAAAGGCAATCAAAAAAAAGAGCGCCAGTCGTCCCGCTAGCAGGACGTGACAGTTAGTTAAACCTGTTTTTCTCAAAATTCCATTTCTGAAAATCACAGCGATCAGCCGACTTCAGATAACCATAACTTTTGTTACAGACAAACTATAAAATAAATAAAAACAGATTTGGAAAGGGCTTGAACCAAGCTTTAATATGATCGCAAAACCTGTAATATGTCAAATTTCACCATGTGGTGGGTTTTCCCAGATCGCATCACATATGTAAGATCAAAATCAACAGAGTATTTTGAGTCTCTTTTGCACTGATAAGAAAAAAAGCGAGCAGATCACGCCGGCGTGATTGCCGACCCCAGAGGGTTAATTTTGTGCTCAGTTCATTTTTGTGTTGATTTTGATGTTTGTTTTGGATCGTTGTCCTGATGGAAGATCCAACCACGGCCCATTATAAGATTTCTAAGAGGCAGTCAGGTTTAGATCTTTTGAGCCACAACATATAAGATCCAGCAGTATATTTGACCGTAGACAAGGGGTACTTTTTATCCCTGTTTGTACAACAACAACTCTCACAATGAGAGGAGGCCTAGCACCTAACAATGCCCCAAGCTCAGGACATCTTGCAAGGAGACTCACAGAGAGCCTACTACTCGCAATCACTATCCTAGCGGAGCTTTAGGGAGTGGAGGCCTCAATAAAGATAACTCTTTCTAGTGAGAGGAAGCCTAACAACCCTCGCAGTAGCCAAGGAGGCTCACAGAGAGCCTAATGACTCAGCAAACAATAGCCAAGCTCTAGGAGCGGAGGCCTCAGCATGCCGACTCTCTAAGTGAGAGGAGGCTTAACTTCGTCCAAGTCTCAGGATAGCTTACAAGGAGGCTCACAGAGAGCCTAGCCACATCATATTGCTATCCAAGCAGAGCTCTGAGAAGCGGAGGCCTCTACAAAGTGTCTCTATAGACCTTATGCACGAGAAAAACGAGGGCGCCGCCATCTTTAGAATATTGTCTTTGAACTTCCGTTTTTGCAGTCGCTCTGTATATTTCTATGGCATCGCAGTCCAGGAGTAATTAGCTGGTGAAGTCGATTTACTTAATGTAGAGTTAACGAAAGTTATCATGAGCATTGTAATGTTTATCATAAGCATTGTAAAGCAGATGTCTTAACAAATGTCGACCGGGAACTTTTTTAAACGAGCCGTTCATTCATCTATGAAAGATCGTTGTGAAAATACAGACAGGAAGTCAAAAGACAACGAGCGCAGCGCTGAAAAGGAGCGGGGCTACATAAGGTCTATAGTGACAGGAGGCCTAAAAATGCTCCATAGTACAGGCAGTAATCAAGGAGGCTAAGGGGAAGCCTAACGACTCAGTAGTACTGCCTGGTCGAGCTCTAAGAATCGCCTCAGCATGGTAGCTGACGACTCTCATGCTACCTCAGCATGACCTCATAGGCCCATAGCAACCCCTAGGGGACACAGAGCTAGTTCCCTTTCGAAAGGGACATACATAGGGATGCACAGAAACCATGAGAACAGACAAAAAGTCGATACAAAACAAAAGGCACAATACTGGGATTGTAATAATGTGAATGATCTAGCTGGAGTTTACTGTAAATAATACGAATTTTGCTGAGGTATGGGGGAGCACCATAAATACATTTTAAAATGAATAAGAGATCATTAGTGAGGAGATTTAAAGTCCACATGAAATGGAAGTTATAGTTTTTTGTCCCGATTGTGACATATATCTACGGAGCCCCTAAAGGGTGGTGGAAAAAATTTGGGATGGGAGAAAACTTTTTTTTTTCATATATTTTGCGTTCCCTCGAGAAACTTTGCGTTTCCTTGCAAAACTTTTGTGTTCCCTCACAAAGATATTTGGTTACCCACACAAAACTTTGGCGTTTCCTCGCAAAGTTATTTGCATTCCCAAGCAAAACTTTTGCTTCCACGTCATTTTGATTAAAAATAATGAGGGCACATTAATTTTAAAATAATGATGTCCAAAGACAAGTCATTTATAATAAATATTTCATAAAAAAAATTTGAAATGTCAATTTTTATTTCATAGTAACTTTAAATTCTGTAATAACTTGATTCCGCAGTGTAGAGCAAGTCAGCATTCTATACAGCTCAATTCTTTGTTGTAAGTATTTGATAGAGCTTGTTGGCAAGCCAGCCAAAATACCATTTCAGTAAGTCTGAAACGTCTGGAATGCATTAAGTGTCGATGTAAGGCAATGGGTTCAATAACAGAAATTAATTTCATAACCTGCCACAGAGGGGAAAAAATGTGCAGTATATGTGTAAGAGATATTGACCTTTCTCTGTGAGCATCTTCATACTTCCTCACAGATGATATCATCTGTAGTTCATTAATATGGCATGCTTCTCTAGGTGTACAGACAGCAGCAGTGGATGGAAGATCAGTTCAGGAGTTGAAAGTAGAGAAGAAACTGTCTAGTGATACTCTTGTCGCTAATAAGACTTTATTGGTCCTACCCAGCCGTGTACCATGTGAGGTAAGACACTCATATTTTTTTATATTCACCTTCTTATGGACAATTCTCTGAATCCTGAAATATCTTCAGCTTCTTAAAGGGATGGTTAACCCAAAAAAGAAAATTTTGCCCTCAAGTACTAACCCTTGTGTTGTCCAAACCCCTAATTCTTTCGTTTATCATCAAAACAGAAATGAAGATTTTTTTTTTAATGAAAGCTGAGAGATTTTATATTTCTCAAGCTTCATAAAGTTAATAAAGACATTTGCTACACATGAAGTCACAATCTTTATAGTAAGTGCTACATTTGATTTAAAACTTACTTCGTGACCATTAAAAAAGTATGTTCTATATATTAAAAATGTGTGTAGTATGAATGAATTTTGGACGTACTTTATCTGCCATATTTTTATTGATATGTGACCTGCTGCGTCAGTTGTTTCGCTTCACCTCCATTCACAAATCCTCGTCAATCTCCGTCAATCTCCCGTGGCCTCATGGGATAGTAATGTATCCATCGAATGAGCACTTCAGAATTTCGCCAGAAGAAGTAGGTCATTCAGGTACTTTTCACCTACTGTTTTATGAACTCCATGAATTCAGACATACTACTGTTTTTCACCAACTGTATAGTATGACAGTAAGCATATTCGGATGAAGTGATTGTATTTGTTGTGCTCTATGTATGTGTGTTGATGAATGAGATTACAATGCTGGAATGTGTGTGTGTGTGTGTGTGTGTGTGTGTGTGTGTGTGTGTGTGTGTGTGTGTGTGTGTGGTGTGTGTGTGTGTGTGTGTGTGTGTGTGTGTGTGTGTGTGTGTGTGTGTGTGTGTGTGTGTCAGGCGCCGGCATGATGGAATCATAAAAATATACTCCGTCAATTTGTACAGGACATCCTTCGAAACTGCAAAGTTTTCACTTTTGTGTTCAATAAAACAAAACATTGTGCTTTTGTAAAATAAAGAAAACAAACAAACAAACTGCAGTCTCGGTTTAATTTCCGTCAACTTGCATACAATTAGGGGGTAAAGTACATATAATGCCTGTTTGGCGTGCTGTCCGGGGAGATGGCTCCGAACCCAGAGTACCCCCCCCCCCCTATGTAAAGTGGTTAGGACTATTAGAGTGGAGAAGGGGTGGTGGAGGGACGCTGCTAAAATGTCAATGAAATGAGGTGAGACTGCTGAGTCTTTATATACACATTTTAATCATTGATTGTAGAGTTCTCTCCACTCGTGGTAATTATCTGAACGTGCTCCTCCAGATCTTTGTTAATAAAACATCATTTTGTGAAGCGCCGCGCCCCCGCGTTTTCATTACAGATTTGCGCAAAACTTTTGTGATTTTATCTAAATCCATATTTCACATGTTTCTATTATATAGGCCTAGACCAGGGGTAGGCAAGTTCGGTCCTAGAGAGCCACTGTCCTGCAGAGTTTGGCTCCAACACTGAAAAAAAACTCACCTGCCTATAGCCTTAGCAATCCTGAAGACATTGATTAGCTTGTTCAGGTGTGTTTGATTAGGGTTGGAACTAAATTCTGCAGGACAGCGGCTCTCTAGGACCGAACTTGCCTACCCCTGGCCTAGACTATGATTTTATGAAAACAAATTTAGTTTTTTTATTTAATTCTATTTTATTTTATTCTATTCTACGTTTTACAGTATTGGGACTGAGGCGCCAGAACTGCAGCTGATAAAATGTGCGCTGTAGCAATACTACCATATTTCTTCAAAAGCAGATCGTGGAGACATTAAATCATCCATGATCAAAAATTGTGATTTTGCATAAGCACAAGTATAAAACGCCTGTTATCATGTCTTTTTAGGCCAAAACATTTTTTTGTCACATACAGGAAACATCTCCTCACTATCCGCTAGCTGCCTGTCCCCTGAACACACTGTAAAAAGACGCGGTCTCTGCAGACACCCCAGGCTCCACAAACGGCAACAAAAACAAACTGTAGCAACCCGCGCCACGAAACATAACAAACTGTTCCAGCCAATAACCGACAAGAACAATTTGGGGGTGGGTTTGGGGGGTTAGTGCGTGGATGAGGAAGAGGGAGGGTCTAGCTAGTCTCCGTTTTGTTTGACAATACTTTAAACGTCAACAAGAAGTGACATCACCCGACATCGCTTAGAGCACCTTTAAATTATGATAGAATTTAAATTTTTGGGTGAACTATCCCTTTAAGCATTTACATTAAGCAGGTAACCATAATAAAACTGCATTAGCAGTTTTGTATATATGAATCTTGAACACGTAAAAAAAAAAAAGGTATGGTTGCGATGGTCGAGAAAAGTTGCTATTATGTAATCTTACAAGTCCTTCATAGCCAGCCTATTAGTCAAGGGCATATAGAGCTGAAGATCGCAGAGCACTCTGTTTGTGAATGCTTTACTCTGCCATCAAACTAAAATAGATCTCTTCACAATGTTTAGGTTAGAGTAGACTGAATATTGACATGCTCTGTGTCTTAACAGAATCCAGGGAAGATATTCATTCTTCTGCAGGAGATCATGGCCAGCAAAGATGCAGAGGTTGAGTTCAGTGGGAACAAGCAGAGAGTGAGAGCGAAGCCTGTGAATTGGAATGAGAGCACACTGAGTGTCACTGCACCGGGTAAAATGGCCTACATAGATGTTCAAGAATTTTTTTTTCTATTGAAAGGGTGTAAAAAATATTATGGTTGCTATGATACATAAAAAAATTCATATATTATAAATTTTAACATGATTTTCTGTAAAGCCGCTTTGAAACAACAAGTATTGTAAAAAACGCTATACAAATAAATTTGACTTGACTGGGCATTCTAAAGCAATGGATGCCACAAAATGAAAACTGTCAGTATTTACTCACCCTAATGTCATTCCAAACTTTCTTGTTCTTGTTCTTTTCCGTGCAATTATAATGAATTGGAAATAAATGGCTCATGTCATATGGCTCACATGGCACACATCTAAAGCCAGTTTCTATTCATTGTAATTTTACTGAAAATAATGAACAATATATTAATGACATGATGGTGAGTAAATTACATGTTTTGATGATTTTTTTTATCATGAATGAAACTGCTATATAATATATTATTTGGTAGTAAAATAATCTGTGTTTGCAGATTTCACTGCTGAAGAGGTGATTGTGACACTTTACAGTAAAGGCCAGGTTAAAGGCAATGCCTGCTTACAATACTACACCATCATGGGAGAAATTGCCCAATTCCTCCAGAAGGCTGCAGATCCTGTGAAGTTTATGTGCCAGGTAACCACATGTCTGTTGTGTTTTGGTGTAAATAGGCTTTTAATCTGTAATTAAGATTTAACCCACATGCTTAAGGCACAGGAATACTTAATTTTCTGCATTCCAGCTCCATCTTGCACAGTCCTATCTGCACAGCTTTAAAAGTATACTCAATCGAGAATGAGCGTGGATGGACAAGTTTGACACATGCAGAGTGCAATTGGTTTTTATACTCTTCCAGACGTCAGAGGGCAGCACTGAGTCGTGCCAGTAACAGGGCATTTGCTCGAAAGGATAGAAGACAAAAAGTAGTGAATCACTCATGACACAGCCATAGACCTTATTCAGACCAGCGCCATGACAGGTATTAAAGCAAGGCTGTGAGGCATAGACTTGGCATCAATAACATCCATTGTAAAAGCTGTAAAAGCTCCTACATCATTTATAATTTTACACAGCTCATATTGTCGGGAGTTTTTATGTCTACTGAAATTTATGGGAAAGATATTTTTGCAGTGTTTCGTCTGCAGAAAAATCCAAAAACACCAAAACTACAACACACTGAAGAGATGCATGTCTATTTCTCACTGCCTCGCTTTCATTACCGTAAAAAAAGAAAAAAAAGAAAAGAGAATTCACAGATAAAGGACCCAGATTGTTGTTTATCTGTATAATATATGCCGGCGGTCCAAAGACTACCATTTCTCTTTTAGATTAATTCAGCGAATAAGAAAATTAGCTGCCAGCCAGCATCTACCCTCTGCAAGAGAACCTAACAAAGAGTACATGTCATAATTTTCCAAGGGAGGTATAGCTGGGTATCAAACAAAAACGATGGAGAAGGATATGCTGCTTTGTTTACTGTTCTTGGATCAGCGTGTTTGGGCAGGCTTCACGCAGGCATCCGCGGACCCTTCAAATGACATAAATTACATCATGTGGACATTGTGAGGACCGTCGTGGAACACGGACTGGAGAAGTATACTTTGGGCTTTAAACAAATTGATTCATATTATGTTTAGCTTCTGCCATTAAGTGAATCAGCATTTATTAGTCACAAATGGGACAGATGTGAATGATTTAGGTATAGCCACATTTAAAGGGATAGTTCACTTTGAAATTAATTTTTGATATGTTTTAGCTTACCTCAAGGGCATCCAAGATGTAGGTGCCTTAAATTTGTGTCCGCAGTATTTTCAATTTTGATATTTTTAGGTCAAACCGTTCTTGTCTGTCAGTCATATAATGCAGGTCTATGGGGTCCACCTTAAAGAGCATGCACAGAGAAGTCCAAATTAAACATGATTTAATGACTCGTAAATGTAAGTACACATTGATGGCCTAAGACACGAAACGAGTGGTTTGTGTGAGAAAATGAACAGTATTATATTGTTTTTAGCTCTTGTAAACACAGCCACGTCCAAGTGATCTGAGAGGCTTCCTTCTTTTCCGGAAAGCACCGGAAGTGAAACCTCGCGCGTGTACGTCACACATATAATTGTTTTATTTTTTTGTAATTGTTTTCTTTTATGACGGTTTAAACATCCCGGATAAGCGCAAATTAGTACCCTTTTAATTAGCCGTTTTACCTACAATCTCTGTTCTGTGTAAACAACGAGTGACGTACACGCGCAAGGTTTCACTTCCGGTGCTTTCCGGAAAAGAACGAAGCGCTCGCGACCTCTCAGATCACTTGGACGTGGCTGTGTTAACAAGAGGTAAAAACTATATAAATACTGTTCGTTTTCTCACACAAACCGCCCGTTTTGTGTCTTATGTCATCAATGTGTACTTACATTTACGAGTCATTAAATCATGTTTAATTTGGACTTTTCTGTGCATGTTCTTTAAGGTGGACCCCATAGACCTGCATTATATGACTGACAGACAAGAACGGTTTGACCTAAAAATATCAAAATTGAAAATACTGTGGACACAAAGACACCTACATCTTGGATGCCCTTGAGGTAAGCTAAAACATATCAAAAATTAATTTCAAAGTGAACTATCCCTTTAAGCAAAGGTGGCAAATAATTCATAAACCTGAAAATTTCACACTTTCAGCTTTATTAACGTCCACTGCTGGTTTTCAGGCTTTAATGTTTTACTTTTGCAATCTTCAAGATATTAGGGGTTAAGGCATACGCTTTTTCCATGTTCCTAATTGACTGCATGTTAGAAATAAGAAGGATGCAATACAGACACATTCTGAATAGTTTTAAAGGCTGGTAAAGCATGTTAGACTTTATTGGTTTATTTATTATTACTTTATTGAAGTAACTTTATTATGGATGGCTGTCATCTTTTACTATTTTTTATAAATGTTATACATTTTAAATTTGATCTTATATTTATTGGTATTCTGGGTTGATATTTTTAAGTAACTCACAAGAGAATGTATATACTGTATTTCTAACAGTTTAACTGATTTAATTTAAAGATGTATCACAATGTTAAAATACTTCCTTGTATCCCAGCTGAATATGTAGAAACAACTGTAAATGAGTCATTTGTACTACATGTTGATTCCCCTAAAAAGTGGGCATGTGGTGCAACCAAAACTTGTTGTTTGTTTGAGCAGCCAACGTGTCAGCTTTGGTTCAACTAATGGTGTGACTTTGCGACAGGGCCATCCTTTTATCTGACCAATGGAAAATGGGGGAGTGTTTGGGAATTATATTTGCACTTATGCTAGTGTCACACTCTTCGGCTTTCAATAATTGTAAAGGTTTATAATGTTTATTATGTTTATATTAAGGCCTTTCAGGTGTCTTCCTTGGAAAAGCTGGATCAAACTCTAGCTTCTTGTCTGGTCCGGAAAATGCCAACAGGAGGTTTCCAGGGCCTGCAGTGTGATCGGTCTCCTGCTAGGGGTAAGGGCTTCTCTAGTTCTGTTTAGCGCTTTTAACCAATTTTAGGTCTCACTCTCACCCACCGCTTGCAGATAGCCATTTCTAAATCAGCACGAAAAGGCTAATGCTACAAGCACTTTATTTTACAGTCTGTTATAGGCATGAATAAATGATGAAGGGAAGTGACCTCAGCCCACTGAAGTGCATTACTGTGCACTTGTTTCTTCGACATCTGCCTCCCTGCCCACATAAATACAGCATGACCCAGATCCACTGCAGTTTGACATGGAGTAATTGGCAGTATTATTGTGCGTGCAAAAAAAATTGTCAGCAAAAAAAGGCACCAGGGTGGCGGTGCCGTAATCTTTATATTAATATATATATATATATATATATATATATATATTATATATATATATATATATATATATATATATATATATATATATGTTATAAAGATTACGGGCCCAAGCCGGTGGCACCACCTTTAGGGTTATTGTGCACAGTGTGACACAAAATATCTGCTCGCTATCTGCCGAACGGCTCTGGTAGTTCCGCTTCAGCACTGATGATGTTGTAGAAATAGTGTGCTCTGGTTGGTCTGGATTATTCGAGATTTTTTATTTTATACAGAAATAAGTTATTTATAATTCAGATGAGAATAAAGTTAGTGTTGATTAAAATGAAGCAAAACAAATATATTGATTTGAAATATAGCACATTAATTTTAAATTTATTTAGGTTCAATTACCAAACATACAATCTTAATTTAATTTAAAGCAAACAATACATTTAAAATATATGGGTTGTATGCACATTTTTTTAAATAAAAAAAAGATATATATCCAAAAAGACAAGGCCTTAAAGGGTTAAACTCTTGTCACTGTAACAGACACAATCTCTCTCTCTCTCTCTCTCTCTCTCTCCTCTCTCTCTCTCTCTCTCTCTCTCTCTCTCTCTCTCTCTCTCTCTCTCTCTCTCTCTCTCTCTCTCCTCTCTCTCTCTCTCTCTTCTCACACACACACACACACACACACACACACACACACACACACACACACACACACACAACAAACAAACAAACAAACAAACAAACAAACAAACAAACACACACACACACATACTGTACACATACACGTCAAGTCACTTACATTTTAGATGCAATATTGAATAAGCAGAAAAATCGGATTTTCTGCTCTGAAAATATAAATAAGCATAAAAATTGAATAAGCACTTTGAATATTCTAAACAGAATAAGCAGAGAGAGAATGACCTTTTAGATACTAGTACCTATTAATAGATACTAGTATTTATTCAATAAATACTAGTACTAAGTCATTAGATACTAGTACCTATTAAATAGATACCAGTACTTATTCATTAGCTACTAATACATATTCAAAAGAATATCTAAAGAATAAGAACTAGTATCTAAAGAATAGGCACTAGTACTAAAGAATAAGCACTAGTCGCAAATGAATAAGTACTAGTACTTAATGGAATAGATACTAGTATCTAAAAAATAAGTATTAGTAGCATGAAAATAGAGACTAGTAGGTTAAAATGATTAAATGTTAAAACGGCTTGCCATATTGGCTCAAAGAGAGAGAGAGAGAGAAAATGACCATATTCAAACCACAATATCTGACTTCCTGTTCGTCGGAGGTAATGACTTTAAATTAGAAAGTTGTTCGGCTTGAGGAAAAGAATATACACACTGATTTTCGTAACTGTAGGTAAACTAAGTTATAACACACTTTATATGTCCTTTTTTAGTCATGAAAATTGATTTCCTCGCCACGGCCAAACCGTTCGAGATATCAAAAATCCCCTGGCAATTTTTCATCCTCAATGTCTTGACTTCATGCTGACCGAGTTTCGTGGTGATTGGTTGAATTCTCTAGGAGGAGTCTATCGAATTCCAGGGGCATATGCTTCCAAACAAACCATAATAGCCGACTTCCTGTTGGGCTGGGGTAAAAAATAAAAGTACAAAAGATATATGAATCGATGAGATTTATATGTGTGCCAAGTTTCATATTATTACATGCAAGCGTTTTTGATTTATGGACCAAGTTTTTGGACCCCGTTCCAGGGGGCGCTGTTGAGCCCCCCTGCCACGCCCGGGTACCAGCTTCAGCCCGGCCCTGATGGCCGCGGGTTCTGACCCGTGTGCAAAGTTTCAAGAGTTTTTGAGCACGTTAAGGGCCCCAAAAGTGCGCTAAGAATCTCAAAAGTATCCAAAAAGAATATTAAAGTTTGATGCGTTGTCACGGCAACAGCATCTAAGATATCAACAATCCTTTCACAGGTCTACATCTGGCGTGTGTCTACATTATACACATCAAGTTTGAAGCAAATCGGGTAAAGCGTGTTGGATATATGGACCAAATTGTCGGACCCCGTTCCAGGGGGCGCTGTCGAGCCCCCCTGCCACGCCTGGGTACCAGCTTCAGCCTGGCCCTGATGGCCGCTGGTTTTGACCCGTGTGCAAAGTTTCAAGAGTTTGAGCACGTTTAAGAACCCCAAAAGTGCCCGAAAGCATAAAAAAGCATGAAAAAGCTTAAAAAAGGAATATTAAAGTTTGATGCATTGCCATGGCAACAGTATCTAAGATATCAATAATCCTTTCACAGGTCTACATCTGGCGTGTTTCTACATTATACACATAAAGTTTGAAGCAAATCGGGTAAAAATAAGAGGGTGATTTAAAAGCATTTTGAAAGTGACACACTTCCTGCTGCCAGTTGGTGGCGCTATAACTTTGACTCAAAATAGTCACATCCATGTGATCGGGCTCTTACAACGAACACACTGCTGAAGTTTCATCAAGATTAGTTAATGTATGCAGAAGTTATAACACACTTCCTGTTTCACGTTTCTCGCCATAATTTCGTTTCCTCGCCACGGCCAAACCGTTTTTTCATCCTCAGTGTCTTGACTTCATGCTGACTGAGTTTCGTGCCGTGTGTTTGAATTCTCTAGGAGGAGTATTTCACATTCCATTCCATGCGTTTTCCAAACAACCCTTAATAGCCGACTTCCTGTTGGGCTGGGGTAAAAAGTAAGAGCATGAAGTATATATGAACCGATGAGATCTATATGTGTACCGAGTTTCATATTATTACATGCAAGCGTGTTTGATTTATGGACCAAGTTTTCGGACCCCGTTCTAGGGGGCGCTGTCGAGCCCCCCTGCCACGCCCGGGTACCATCTTCAGCCCAGCCCTGATGGCCGCGGGTTCTGACATGTGTGCAAAGTTTCAGGAGTTTTCGAGCATGTTAAGAGCCCCAAAAGTGCCCGAATAGTCGTAAGAAAAATAATAATAATAAAAAAATAAAATAAAAATAATCCTTAGGAAAACAATAGGGCCATCGCCTTTTCAAGGCTTGGGCCCTAATAAATAATCCTTAGGAAAACAATAGGGCCTCGCCTTTTCAAGGCTTGGGCCCTAATAAAGTTATTTCAATAGAAATCTGCATGATCGGGAGTAAAAAAGTTGACAAACAGAAAGCTGCTTGGTTTCAAGGTGACTTTTGTTTAGTGTTTCTTGCATCACTACAATATAGAGAATAGACCTTTTTTGTTCGCCAATTTTTGCCAAAATTTCACTCATGTAATTGCACCTTTAGTGATGACAAACATGCCTATTACTTTTTAGCCTGTCCCCTCCAAACACCTCTATCCATTTTGGATGTTAGACTATATTTGAATCAAATGCGTTTGCAAAACGAATCCACTCACATTCGTTTGGACTGCTCTCTCTCACTAAATCATCTGAAGCGATTTCTCACTCGGTAAAACAAACGGACAGTATCGAGAGAACAACCAGTGCTGTTTTTACGTTGTTTTCCTATGTGAACAACATTTTGTATCTTTTTGCAGTTTGGTAATAGTTAGGCTTTATGCTTATTTAACTTTTTAGTGTTAAATAAAAAACCTTTTGTTCGTACCGTGAGATGAAATCCTGCCGGTCCATCCTTTCCCCATCCATGCAATAAATGCACATCCATGAATGAGCGCTGATTCCTAGTGTATTTACTTGAACTTCTCAGGTAATGTCTATGGTTTGACCCATTGTAGAGGTGGCCAAAATCAGAATTTAAAATGGACTGAATAAAGCTCTCTCTACAAACTTGATGTACAATGCCGTGCTGACTGACATATGCACATTAATCACTTTCAAACTCCCCGGAGGACTCATCATGACGCTGATGAAATTGGTCGATAAGAGAGTCCAGAATGTCACAAGCTGGAACCCAGCATCTCTTCTCCGGACCATAGCCCTCCCAGTCTACCAGGTATTGATGACCTCTAACCCTTCGTCTGACATCAAGGAGCCCCATATAAGCTGGTGACCCCTCGATGAGTCTAGGGACAGAGGTCTAGGTCTAAAGGGGGAAACGAATGACGGGCTTGATCTTAGATATATTCTTCATCTATATTTAAACGGGGGTTAATTTGAGTTGAACCGACATCGGTCTGAGCACCTTATTGATAAAAAAAATGGTCCAATAAATTTGGGCCCCAGTTTACGTGAGGGAAGCCTGAGAGGAATGTCCTGGGAAGATAACCAGACCTTATGACCACACATGTAAAGTGGGGGCTTAGTACGGTGATGGTCCACCGATGCCTTATTCCTGTTGCCAGTCCGAATAACTGCTTCTCTGGTGATCCTCCATGTACGGAGGCATCTTTGAATAAATGCATGCACGGACAGAACAATGGCGTCAGATTGTTCTGAGGGGGAAAATGGGGGCTGGAAGCCTAAACAGCACTGGAAGGGAGAAAACAAACCCGTAGATAAAACCAGGAATGATTTATGCATGTACTCGACCATGGTTAATTTGGAACTCCAAGATGACGGTTCCACAGACGCCACACACCTCAAGACCCTCTTCAGATCCTGGTTAGCACGATAGGCCTGACCGTTAATCTGTGGGTGATACCAGGAGGATAGACTTGCAGTTGCCCCAAGCTGTTGACAGAGCTCTGTCCAAATTTTAGACACAAATTGGGGACCCCTGTTAGAGACCACATTCACCGGGATGCCATGAATACGGAAAACATGATCTTAAGAGAACAGAAGTGGCCTACCTCGCTGAAGACAATTTGGGGAGGGGAATAAAATAGGTCGCCTTTGTAGAGCACTGAGTCAGAGAGCACTGAGATAAAAAAGGAACTACATGAACCTGGGAGCTCCAAAGCTGTCCGTACAGTGCTCAGTGGACAGTATCGGCTATAGAGATCACCCAAGGTGCACGCCCACACAGGACAGGGAACGAGATGAGACAGAGAGTACAGCGAGGGAAACCAGCTGTCACTCCTCATCCAAGTGTCCTGGCAACAGCAGCTAACAGAGGTTAGACACAGATACCACACAGAACAATGCCATAAACCCATGAGACAAAGCACAAAATGATCTACTGACAACAAGGGGCAGACACAGAAGAGATTATAAGGGGAAATGGGAACAAGCGACAGGTGAGTGAAATCAGCTTGTGATCTGTGCGCACCCGAGCTGCAAAATAAGCACTGATTGCTCAGGTAATGAGCTGCAGAAAATTACAGAACAAACACAGACAACAGAGTGAAGCCGATAATGCACCTGAACCGTGACAAATTATTGAAAGTCAACTCATTTAAATGGAGCACCTTTAATGACATCTACACTGTCAAACTTGGAAATGTATTCCACAGAAATTATTTTATTTGGTATAACCTAAATAATCAGTTAGACTGAGTAAATAAAACCAGTAAAATAAAATGTTACAACATGAAGCACGTTGTTTAGGTCATCTGACAAAATTGCATTGATTTTCTTTACCAGAGTGTAGCTCAGAGGACATTCCTACTCTCCTGCATTTTGCTGCCCAGCATGGATTGCGAGATCTGGCCAGTGCTCTACTGCAGTGCCCTGGATCCCGGCAGGCCCTAAAGGTCTCCAACAGTCAAGGAAATACGCCATTGGATCTCGCACATGTACATGGGCATGAGCTCTACATCCTCCTACAGGAGTCATTGGTGAGTGAAACTTATGAAACATAGTTATTATTTTTTTTATCATGTCTGAAGACAATAGTGTCATTATTCAGTGCAGTTCAAGTTTTGTTCTCATCCGATAGTGTCAGTATAGTCATATCAATAATATTATTAATACTATTATTAAGTGTCCCCAATAAAGCAAGCCAAAGGTGACAGTGGCATGGAACCCAACATCTATCAGGTGATAGAAATGGAGAAAAAGCCAGGGAAAACAGGCTCAGTCAGGGCAGCAGTTCTCTTGCCTAGATAAATGGACATGGTGTTATATTGATTGGAATACGTCACACAGGCATTAGTCAAGTCAAGTCACCTTTATTTATACAGCGCTTTTTACAATACAAATTGTTTCAAAGCAGCTTCACAGAGATAACAGGAAAATAATGTTGTAATAGTATTGTTAAATTCAAAATTAAATGTTAAATGTCCCAACTAAGCAAGCCAAAAGCCAATGGCGACAAATGCGAAGAGAGGCGAAAAAGGCAACAGTGGCAAGGAACCAAAACTCCATCAGGTGACAGAATGGAGAAAAAAACCTTGGGAGAACCCAGGCTCAGTCGGGGGGCCAGTCCTCATTTGGCCAACGAACGAACAGTGTATTATTATTATTATTTAGGCAGCATAATTTCAGGAGTCAGATGTGATCAGAACTTTCACGATATTTATCCAGTTCATCTGGTTGGAGGTTGGGTCATCCCGCCGGTGAGGAGATAAGTGTGTTGAGGTGTCCATGGGCCTTCACAGTGTTGATGGGGCTGGCACATCAGGGATGCGTTGTCGTCGTGTCCATGCAATGGTCCTTCCATTAGGTGGGAAGGAATAGTTGTAGTCTGCCCAGCAGTTTGAAACAGGAAGTCAGGGCTGCCATTGAGCCAGTAGTACACAACTGGCTTATCAGTGGCCTTAAGCACGATGAACTTCCTTCTTGTTAAAACGCCATAGGTCCCAGCTGGTCCTGGCATGACGTGTTCATAGCTGGCCAGGGGATCTGTGCCAAGGACTCATCTATTTCTCAGAGGTCATTGCTGAGGATCTGTTCCAATGGCTTGTCTTGTTTAGAAATGCTAGAAATGTGGCTTTCACATAAAAGATTGCTATCAAATAGCACACCCAGATCCCTAATTGATAACGAAGATTTGACAGAGCATTCATCAAGAGTGAAGGCCAATTTATACTTCTGCGTCGGGTGCGCGCGGTAGGTACGGCGTAGCACACGCACAGACGCGTGCCCTTCGCAGTACCATTCGCCGTAACCTGACGCGCACCTCCTCAAAAATGTAACTACGCGTCGCGGCGACGCGGACCGCAAGATCTGTGATTGGTCGGCTTGGTAGCATCGCGTTTCCTCCTACGCATTTCCGGCGTGTTTTTCTGCACCGCCCGCCATTTTTAAATTCTAAGTACAGCGAAACTGTTAAAAAAACTAAAAACTTACTGCTTTTCCACCTCGATAAGCTCCAACTCCAATGTGATCCGCTCTCTTTCAATCGCCATTGCTTGTAGTAGCCTTAACTCAAAACAGTCGCGAGGAATCTTCTTCTTTTCTAGGAACCGCGCGGAATCTAAACACAGTGGAACATTAAAACCCTCCGCTGCCAACTAGTGTTTCGGCGCTGTACTGCAGAGCAACGCAGACCTAAACGCAGAAGTATAAATGCTCACGATGGCATCGCCTACGTGCGTAGCCTACGCCCTACACTACGGCGTACACTCGACGCAGAAGTATAAATTGGCCTTTAGCCTGTATTCTATGTTATTACATGCAGAGGTTTTTGATCCATTAATTAAAACCTTTGATTTTGTTTCTGAAGGTAGTAGTAGGAAATTAATTATTAGTCGTCCAATTTCTTATATCAACAATGCATTCTGTTAGTTTTGATAATTGGTATGCTTT
Source organism: Chrosomus eos (assembly GCA_036326025.1). Classification (NCBI taxonomy): domain Eukaryota; kingdom Metazoa; phylum Chordata; class Actinopteri; order Cypriniformes; family Leuciscidae; genus Chrosomus; species Chrosomus eos. The sequence continues at coordinate 43,013,628 of CM070818.1, read as the reverse complement.
GTTGGCCCTTGAAGAAATATAGAGCTGAGTATCATCAGCTTAAAGGAGAACTCCGGTCAATTTTGTAAATTTGGAGTGCTGTCAGTACAGAGAACAATGACAAAAATCGGTGTTTCCGACACCGTGTTATCCTCTTTTTAAAATGTGCACCCTGTTGACTTAAACGGGGCAAGTTCTAAACCTTCTTTTAGCCTCTTAACATCCTTGATGTGTCATTACAGCCATCAAACACCCCACGCGTTATCTAGTTATCTAGTTACAAATGATCGCGCGCGCGAACTCGACTATCGCCTACTGTGGACTTCGACCGAAAACAGGAAGAAAACACAGGTATGTGAGCTGGCTGAATAAACATCATTTTTATTCATATCTTTCACATCTACTGCAGTCAGATTCACCGTATTCACTCTTAATAACACCACTCGCATGGCTGTGCACTTGTAATGACAAATCAAGGATGTTAAGAGGCTAAAAGCAGGATTAGAACTTGCCCCGTTTAAGTCAACAGGGTGCAAATTTTAAAAAGAGGATAACACGGTGTAGGAAACACCGATTTTTGTCGTTTTTGTCTGTACTGACAGCACTCCAAATGTACAAAAAATGAGCTTAATGTTAAAATTGACCGGAGATCTCCTTTAACTGTGAAAACGAATGGCATGTTTCCTAATACTCCCGTACTCCCAAGGGTAGCATGTACAGTGTGTGACAAGCAACGGTCCTAGTGCTGAGCCTTGTGATAATCTATACTGAACTTTACTGCTTCAAAATTGATAACTGTCAGATAAGTACGTTTTGAACTATGCCAATGCAATTCCACTAATGCGGACATCGTTTTTAAGCCTGTCCAAAGGAATGTTGTGGTCAATAATATCAAAGGCAGCACTAAGGTCCAGTAACACTAACAGAGAGATGCAACCGTGATCAGATGATAAAATAAAATAATTTGTAACTCTGATGAGAGCTGTCTCAACACTATGATACTGGAATCCCGACTGGAAGTCCTCACAAATACCATTTCTCTCCAAGAAAAAACATAGTTGTGAGGATATATGTGATTTAATAATTTTGACAGAAAATGTATTCAAGTTCTATAGATTCAAGTTTTTTTTTTTAGTTTTTTTTTATGAGAGGCTTAATAAAAGTCCACTTGAAAGTTTTTGGGACATATCCTGTAACGTCAATGACGAATTAATATATATTAAGAAGATTATCTACAATTTCCAGAATTTAGTTTTTTCAATGGCTTAATAGGTATAGGGTCTAGAATTCATTTAGACAATTCCCGATTCCTGATAGTGCACAAATGTAATACGGTAGCAAACGGTTGCATGGTTATAATTTTGTATCTGATATTATCAATCTTGTAAGTAAAGAAATTCATAAAATAATTACTGCTGTACTGCTGGGAAATGCAGTCTGAAACTGTTGATGCTTTATTTCTCATTAATTTAGCCACCATGAAATAAATATGGGTTGTATTTGTTTTCTTCTAAAATATTTGAAAAGTAGTCCTCGAATTAAAGTTTGGATGCGTGTGTCACGTTTTGATGTTTTTAGTTATGTTTTGAGATCTTGTTTTCCCCTGTCTTCGTGATTTTTGGTTTAGTCCTGTTAAGTTTTCCCGCTCCTCGTTTGTGTTCAGTTTTATCACCTGTGTTCAGTTAATTATCTTGTTTGGTTCAGTGTATTTAAGCCCTGTGTTTTCCCTGAGTGTTTGTCGATCGTCATCAATGTATGGTTGTGTGTTAACCCTGAATTCCTGGAGTTTTGTTCTTGTTTGATTTTGGAAGTTTCATTTTGTTAATTAAAACTATTATATTGAAGCTCCCGTGTCCTCGTCTTCAGCTACCTGCAGCAACCCTGACAGAACGATCGACCTTAAAAAAAAAAAAGAAGATGGAGAGCTGGAAGCAGGCCTTCGTGGGAACCAGGATGGCCATATTTCGCGGGACCCGTGGAGGTCGTAGTAGGGGATGTGATCGAGTTCTGGTGGTCCCGAGTCCAGTATAGCCTGAGCCCATCGCATGCCCACCAAAGCCTGAGCCCATTGCATGCCCGCCAGAGCCTGACCCTTTTGACGACCTTCCTGAGCTTCTTCCCCCGGAAACCGTCCAGCCAGAGCCCGTCGCCTGCCCGCCAGAGCCTGAGCCCATTGCATGCCCGCCAGAGCCTGAGTCTGACCCTTATGATGACCTTCCTGAGCTTCTTCCCCCGGAGACCGTCCAGCCAGAGACCGTCCAGCCAGAGACCGTCCAGCCAGAGACCGTCCAGCCAGAGACCGTCCAGCCAGAGACCGTCCAGCCAGAGACCGTCCAGCCAGAGACCGTCCAGCCAGAGACCGTCCAGCCAGAGACCGTCGCCTGTCCGCCAGAGCATGAATCCAGTTCCGAGTCCCCTGATGTGCTGGCCCCGTCCAGTTCCGAGTCCCCTGATGTGCTGGCCCCGTCCAGTTCCGAGTCCCCTGATGTGCTGGCCCCGTCCAGTTCCGAGTCCCCTGATGTGCTGGCCCCGTCCAGTTCCGAGTCCCCTGATGTGCTGGCCCCGTCCAGTTCCGAGTCCCCTGATGTGCTGGCCCCGTCTAGTTCCGAGTCCCCTGATGTGCTGGCCCCGTCCAGTTCCGAGTCCCCTGATGTGCTGGCCCCGTCCAGTTCCGAGTCCCCTGATGTGCTGGCCCCGTCCAGTTCAGAGTCCCATGATGTGCTGGCCCCGTCCAGTTCCGAGTCCCATGATGCGCCAGAGCCAGAGCCCTTGACCCAGCGCCAGAGCCAGAGCCGTTGACCCAGCGCCAGAGCCCGTTGACCCAGCGCCAGAGCCCGTTGACCCAGCGCCAGAGCCCGTTGACCCAGAGCCCGTTGACCCAGACCCAGAGCCCGTTGACCCAGGCCCAGAGCCCGTTGACCCAGACCCCATTGACCCAGCGCCCGTAGATGTCAAGTCTGTTTCCGTTCCTGAACCTGTCCTTCTCCCAAGAAAATTTTGGGGGGGGCGCTATACGCCTTCGCCGTGGCCGGCCAAAGATCCATGGAGGCCTGAAAAAATAGCACCACCATGGCCACCTGAAGGGTCCTCAACAGCACGGCCACCTGAAGGGTCTTCACCGCCGTGGCCACCTGAAGGGTCCTCACCAGCACGGCCACCTGAAGGGTCTTCACCGCCGTGGCCACCTGAAGGGTCTTCACCGCCGTGGCCACCTGAAGAGCCTGCACCACCACGACCACCCGAAGGGTCTTCACCACCACGGCCACCTGAAGGGTCCTCACCAGCACGGCCACCTGAAGGGTCTTCACCGCCGTGGCCACCTGAAGGGTCTTCACCGCCGTGGCCACCTGAAGGGTCTTCACCGCCGTGGCCACGCCCACAGCCTGTACCGCCGTGGCCACGCCCACAGCCTGCTCCGCCCTGGCCACGCCCACAGCCTGCACCGCCGTGGCCACGCCGACAGCCTGCACCGCCGTGGCCACGCCCACAGCCTGCACCGTCGTGGCCACGCCCACAGCCTGCACCGTCGTGGCCACGCCCACAGCCTGCTCCGCCCTGGAGGCTTCCCGGACCTGCACCATGCCCTCGTCAGCCTCCAGGGCGCCCACCCTCCCACCCCTTTGGATGTTATACGGCGCGAGGACGCGCCTTCGGGGAGGGGGGAGGTACTGTCACGTTTTGATGTTTTTAGTTATGTTTTGAGATCTTGTTTTCCCCTGTCTTCGTGATTTTTGGTTTAGTCCTGTTAAGTTTTCCCGCTCCTCGTTTGTGTTCAGTTTTATCACCTGTGTTCAGTTAATTATCTTGTTTGGTTCAGTGTATTTAAGCCCTGTGTTTTCCCTGAGTGTTTGTCGATCGTCGTCAATGTATGGTTGTGTGTTAACCCTGAATTCCTGGAGTTTTGTTCTTGTTTGATTTTGGAAGTTTCATTTTGTTAACCCTCTGAGCCCGACGGCATCGTCGACGACGCCACAAATCAGCTCCGAGAAATTATGATATAACTCGATGACAGATTTATGGATTTTCTTACCGTTTTTTTCCAGCAGAAAGCTAACGAGCTAGCCATCACGGGGGTGTCTTTGGTGTCTTTCTAGCCTTTACAGAAGGTTTTCTATCCAGCCTGGAACTTGTGCATACTTTCTGAGTTTTTCAGCAATAAATCCAAACGTTTATATCCAACTTTGATACACTTGAAGTCCATAATTTATAAATATTCCGTCATATTTGCCGCTAGCTCGATGCTAGCTGCCATTTTGGATATCCACGTGATGGTTTTTCACCAATTACAGGCTGATCCGTCGTAAACATTGGGTGCGTCATTGGGTCATTACGCACACACCAAGGGAGAGAGTGTGAGAGAGAGAGAGAGAGAGACGCACGGAGACCATAGGACGGAGACGCAGGTTTCACAGAGAACACAGAGTAATAGATGAAATCGAGCGCTGCATGATGGATTTTCAGGAGAACAGAGCTTTTTGACAGATGAGGAACTAGATTACCAGGATAGACCCAGCTGAAGTGCCATTTATTTATTTACTATAAAAAAGTATTAAAGTATAAATGTAGTATAAAAAGAATAGAATAAATAAAATAATAAATAAAATATAAATGCAAAGCCTGTGATGTGGCCCTCTTTGTGATTGCTGATAGGAACTGTTTTGAGGCTTGGCACCAGTGAATTTCATGAAAACGCCTGGACTTCTTTTGGAAAAATGTAAATAGTTTTGGTTCTGTACAAGTTATAATGTTTATTCCTGTGCTCCAGGACTCCAAAGACATGAACAAACTGTTTTCCAGAGGAAATTTGCTTAGCTTTTATTTATTTCTGTGTGATTTCAATAAATATTTGAGTGATTCAATTTCCGATTTATTTTTTCATTTGTCTTTATGGTCCCATAACTTATTTTACATTCAGGTGACATCAATGTAACACAAATGTGCTGAAAGTTCAATTTGTCCTGAAAAAAAAGAGGTGTGTCAATTGTCTGTGCACAAAAGGGTTGATGTTTTACAAGCTTTTTTAGTTAATAACACCAGACGGAAAATTGATTGTAAAAATACCCTTAGGTCTCTGAGGGTCAGTGGCGTGCACAGACCTCTTCAGGGGCAGGGGCGGAGGGACCAAAAAGGGCACTAATTTTTTTTTTTTTTTTTTTTTAACAGTACCTGCATTTTTATTCTCTTTTCAGCCAATTTGTGAGAGGGATGCTTCCTTTGGCTGCATCAGAGAGTTCCCTGATTTTTTTTTTTTCTTGACATTCTAAGAAAATCTGTTGATACAATTATTAGAATGCATAACACATCAAATGAAAATAGAGAAATTATGATAATATTACTAAATATTATTTACTTTACCAAACAAAACAGAGAATCAAGAAGGTAATTATGGAAAATTATTTTTTAGTTTTGTTGATGTTGTAAATTTTATGTATGTATTATATGTATGAAAGACACTGTTAGCTATCAAGAATCAGTATCACTTTACAATAAGGTTTCATTAGTTAAATTAGTTAGCATTAGCTAATAATGAACTGCACTTCTACAGCATTTATTAATCTTAGTTAATATTAATTTCAGCATTTACTAAAACATAATTAATAATTAAAAGTTGTTTTTGTTATCATTAGTTAATGCACTGACTGTGACATAATACCAATTAACAGTTGTATTATTAAAGGGATACTCCACTTTTTTTGGAAATAGGCTCATTTTACAACTCCCCCAGAGTTAAACAGTTGAGTTTTACCGTTTTCGAATCCATTCAGCTGATTTTCTGATATTTAGAAGAATATCAGTAACCAGACATTCTTCTAAATATCAGAAAATCAGCTGAATGGATTCGAAAACGGTAAAACTCAACTGTTTAACTATGGGGGAGTTGTAAAATGAGCCTATATCCAAAAAAAGTGGAGTGTCCCTTTAACTAAAATATAGGCCTATACAGTAACAAATGTGTTGCTCATGGTTAGTTCATTAGTTCATAAATGAGTAATGAACAAATGAACCTTATTGTAAAGCGTTACTATGAAATCAAAGATATAAGTTCCTTACACGTTGGACATGGACTTAAGATTTCATTTAACTAACGTTAGATGCATTTCCTCTTGCACTTTTATTCCGTGGATAAAAACGAATTACATTATCACTCAGAAATCTCGTCTGATATCGAGTTATACTTTTATTATAGTTAAGACTCGCGTGCTACTCGCGTGCTGACTCGCGTGCTGCTGGAAAAATCCTCACGATGGCTGTGGATCAGGAGGGACAAACTGTGGGCGAACGCTTCTTGGACACAGGCCGGGAACTGATCACTCCTCCTCCCGGTCGGGTCGCCTGGGTGAGGAGGTCTGAAGTTGAAAGACCCGAAACCCCCTATGACCCCAGGTACTATCACTGAGGATGTGTCCAAGAGTGCATCACAAGGTGTATGTAACAATCAAGACTCGCGTGCTGCCGCAACTTTTAGAGTAGCATGGTGATGGTAAGATAAATGTAATTATCTGTTACCTGCTGCTCGTGTAGTTTGAAGACTCGCGCAAGCTCTGCTGCGTAGCGCCTACCACCGTTAAATGCGTATGAGGCGCTGCAAAGGAAACTCCGCCTACCACTTCTCCGCCAAAACTTTTTTTTATATATAATATTTGTTTGTATTATTATTTTGAGTGGCAATGGTGCGTAATTGTATTGTTATTTATTATAATATTTATAAAAATATTAATAATTTTTATTATTTACAATTATCAGAAAAGGGCACAATACATTTTGAGACAAAAGGGGCAGGGGCTTGAGCGTTTTCAGAACTGAAAACGTCCTTGTTAGTCCAATAAATGCTTTTTATTGACACCAGCCTCAGCAAACAAATAGTTTTTCAAAGTGGGAAATTATGACGTCAAAGAGGATAAAAACACCACCCCCGCAGAAGAAGATCAACGCCTACTTCACATGCTACTTCAACACGGCCGGTTTAGCCCCGCCCACTGATTCGCGCATTACACGCATAGCTAAATAACATAGGCCTACCTCGTGATGACAAACCGGATCGAGCTACCGAGCAATACAAAATATTGTGCAGTGCCTGGTTGTGGAAGAAGACAGTCGCTGCATAAGCTTCCTCTGGATTCCAATAGGAGTGCATGGATAAACTTTATTTTTAATGACGTTCCACTCCAGCTGATGAGGTAAAACATTGTCCGTCTGTTCGCTTCATTTCACTGAGGATTTTTTGTACAAATATAATTTCACTCACCAAGCCTATCACATGAAGCAAACATCCATCCCTTTTTAAATGTCCGCGCCAGCGAGCGCGTTGGGTCGTTTAGTGAAACTGACGCAGCCTATCTAAAACCGTACATCTTCATTATAATCATAAATACAGTGTTCTGTGATATGTTCACAATAACAGTTTAAATATATAAAGGAATGATTTAAACTATGTTTTACTTTTGATATAAACATTTAGATTAAATATGCCATTCTGATTAATGGAGTTAGACACTTAAATTACATGAAATCATTACTGAGAAGTTACAAAAAAAAATTATATTCAATAAATAGAAATATTTGTTGTGGATGCAATTTTGGATAGCTCAAGCCCCTGCCCCTTTTGTCTCAAAATGTATTGTGCCCTTTTCTGATAATTGTAAATAATAAAAATTATATATATATATATATATATATATATATATATATACAAAATAGAGTAATTTTAATTTTAAAGGGGTAATGAACTGGCTTTTTAAATCTTATTATATTATTGTCTGAGGTAAACTTATGACGTTCGCTTGGTTTTTGCATTCAAAAACATCAAAATGAATAAGTAATAGGCTATTTTCTACCCTAGTTTTGGGCCTAGCTGAAAAACGCTCGGTTTTTATGGGCGTCTCGCATTGAAGACTTGGAAGTAAACGCCCACTGCTGTGAGTGGATAACCGTTTTGCATTATAATGAGTTTCAACTCACCCGTCGATGCACTTGGGGGAAATTGTTTTGAAAACGTCCAATGTTGTAAAATGGCAACCAGAATGATTCGCCCATACATGTTCGACCCAGAGTCCAGGGGTCTCATTTATAAAACTGTGCGTAGAATCCTTACTAAAAGTGTACGTGCGTCCGAAAGCCAAAAATGGCGTACGCAAACAAATATTCTGACTTATAAAACCGTGCGTACGCCAGAACCTGCGCAGAATTTACTTTATAAATCCCAGTCAGCGGAAGATTATGCGCACAAGCGTCTCCTCCCCGAAATAACCATATATGGAGCTTACAACGCCTAGTTTTACTATGCATATTCACATCTGCATATCATTTGCATATGATTATTCATCCACGTGATAACATGTTTAATGGTACAAGACATTTGGAAAATATAAAGGCACACTGTGGAACTTTTGGCCACTAGGGTGCGCTCGACCTGTAATTTTCACGTCTAGTGCCCCTAGAGGCCACAAGCGCCGCAGCATTGTCGCAAAAGTCAACAAACAGTCAACCGGTCAACCTCCAGTGTCTTTATGTGTGTGCAGACGGCATTAATTAGTATGTTTGAGAAAGTTAATCGATTCACTACTGACCAAAATAATAATATAAATATAAGATTAATAATATAAATCCTATAAAGAAAACAAATTGAATAAAAGTAGCATACGCAGAAAACAATGATCAGGTAAGTCGCATTGACAAGGGTTGCCCAATCCTGCTCCTGACTGATACAACAGCAACACGACACGTAAATTAGTTCAAATCTCCTAGAATCTAGAGCTGTGCATGCGAGACAGAACATAGCCTACTATGTTAGCATAGCCGTCGATCAGCGCCAAACCGTGTAGCGCGGAGAGAGAGGGAGAGACCTTGCCTGCAGTTTTGTTACACGAATTCGCAGTAAATATTACATTATATATACACTTTTATGCCGATGTTTATTTTAAAATTTCAGACATCATTATCTCCACCGTTTAACGTTAATGCTACCAGATGAATTGCATACAAATTAAACAAAGCCTGTAGCTAGTTGTTAAGTTGCAGCCCTGTTTCGTTTCAAAATCGGAGGATAAAGTGTCTGCTGAATGCAAACCTTTCCCAATATTTATAAAATTTATATTTGTACTAACAGCTACCAGATTGATAATTCGCTAACTTACTCTACTAGTATTCCTTGTTACATTAAGTTAAATGGAGGACAATATAGAATCAGTAACATGGCCAGGCAGAGAACAAATTTGAAAAAGTAGAGATATTGTGCAAGCAATATATTTAACTTACTAGTCCAAAAGCATGACGGCCAGGTCAGCATCGGTCGGGAATCCCTCATCCTCCTTTATCGCACGCCAGCGAGGGAACGCTTGAGTCAAGCGCAAGACAGAGAGAGCGAGAGACCTTGCGTGTGTGTGTGTGTGTAAATATGCGTGTGTGCGCATGAAGCGCATGTAATTGGAATCTAAGCTCCAAACGAGCAGCGCGCGCAAGACAGAGAGAGCGAGAGACCTTGTGTGTGTGTGTGTGTGTGTGTGTGTGTGTGTGTGTGTGTGTGTGTGTGTGTGTGTGTGTGTGTGTGTGTGTGTGTGTGTGTGTGTGTGTGTGTGTGTAAATGTGCGTCTTTGCGCATGTAATCGGAATCTAAGCCCAAACGAGTAGCGCGCGCAAGACAGAGAGAGCGAGAGACCTTGTGTGTGTGTGTGTGTAAATGTGCGTCTTTCCGGAATTCAAAGCACCGTCTATTAAGTGTTGAGCATCCCCATAGCACCTGCAACAGAAAATCTCTGGCGCCGCCACTGCGCTTGACCAATGTTTATCCTCGTCCTTGCTTTTAGTTTATCACTCTCCCTTTTTCTTTTTTTGGTCTCCTCTGACAAAATCTTTGCTTTCTTCCGAGTAGCTCTTGATTCAGCCATGACGACAACATACAGACGCCGGCAGTCAAACGCGAGTTGAGCTCTCACGTTAGAATTTGAGGAAGTTGGGGTGGTGGGGGAAGTGACGTATGCCGTAAAGCGTTCGAATTTTGTAGTTCTTTTTGTGCTCGGGTTCCTACCCGAAACCCGAAGTTACATAGTGCTAGTAAAAGCGATACAGACACCTTCAGGCTTCGGCAGACGTGTCATTCAACCTATTGTACGTCGATGTACCATCTCAATGGGTTTTGGTAATATATTATAAAGGTTGAAAAGTTCCACAGTGTGCCTTTAAATACGGATGTGCCGTCACATTATTAGTTACATTAATAAAAACTTATTTAGTAGCCTATATCCTTGTTTTTGAATAAATAAATAAAATAGCCTACATTTCATATTTTTTCACTGGCCAAAGAATATTTTTAATTGATTTATATTTTTTATGGAAACAGATATACCTTGTTGTGCATTATTTGCACGGAACTATTTTCTCAGACAATCTGCTATTATCATGAAGCAATTGATCTCTGTAACATTAAAACACAGCATGTCAGAGGAAAAGTGTTTGAAAAAATTGCATCCACAACAAATATTTCTATTTATTGAATATAATTTTTTTTTGTAACTTCTCAGTAATGATTTCATGTAATTTAAGTGTCTAACTCCATTAATCAGAATGGCATATTTAATCTAAATGTTTATATCAAAAGTAAAACATAGTTTAAATCATTCCTTTATATATTTAAACTGTTATTGTGAACATATCACAGAACACTGTATTTATGATTATAATGAAGATGTACGGTTTTAGATAGGCTGCGTCAGTTTCACTAAACGACCCAACGCGCTCGCTGGCGCGGACATTTAAAAAGGGATGGATGTTTGCTTCATGTGATAGGCTTGGTGAGTGAAATTATATTTGTATTATCTTTCTGTATACTGTATGTTTAATTTTCTTTAGATTTTCGGTCTAAAAGTGACCAAAAAGACATTTTGCTTCAGCTCACCATCGGTGTCGCCAAACTGCTCCGTCTCCAAAACGTGCGTACGCACGGCTCAAAGTTTGCTTAAAGGTCCGCACATTCTCCCGTCAAGTTTGTTTTTTATAGATCACAACCTTTGTGTGGAAACTGGCGTGCGTACGTTTCCAGCCCCGTTTTGTGCGTACGCACGCTTTATAAATGAGACCCCAGGTGTTGCATAATTCCTGTCAGATCCAATATAGACGGCACAGCACTTTCTTTACTCATAATCGGTCTGCAAATCCAGTCTTGTTTACAAAAAATCCTCAGTGAAATGAAGCGAACAGACGGACAATGTTTTACCTCATCAGCTGGAGTGGAACGTCATTAAAAATAAAGTTTATCCATGCACTCCTATTGGAATCCAGAGGAAGCTTATGCAGCGACTGTCTTCTTCCACAACCAGGCACTGCACAATATTTTGTATTGCTCGGTAGCTCGATCCGGTTTGTCATCACGAGGTAGGCCTATGTTATTTAGCTATGCGTGTAATGCGCGAATCAGTGGGCGGGGCTAAACCGGCCGTGTTGAAGTAGCATGTGAAGTAGGCGTTGATCTTCTTCTGCGGGGGTGGTGTTTTATCCTCTTTGACGTCATAATTTCCCACTTTGAAAAACTATTTGTTTGCTGAGGCTGGTGTCAATAAAAAGCATTTATTGGACTAACAAGGACGTTTTCAGTTCTGAAATTTACAGGATATTCTTATAATATGATGACCTCTCAGATGTCAAAAGCTCAAGGAAAATTTGATTTCTCAGTTACTCACCCCTTTAAAGTGAAGTGTTATCAAGTTGGAATTCTTCCGATTCTAAGATTAACTGAAGTATCTCATACTGCTCATACTATTCTAACCATGCCACTATTTTCATGCAAATTACTCTATTTTAGTAATTGTATTCTAATTTTACTCGAATTTTACTCATGAAAATTACTCTATTTTGTATGTATGTATGTATATATATATATATATATATATATATATATATATATATATATATATATACAGTATATAGTGTACTGCTACAATATATATATATATATATATATATATATATATATATATATATATATATTGTAGCAGTACACTATATATATATATATATATATATATATATATATATAATATATATATATATATATATATATATATATATATATTGTAGCAGTACACTATATACTGTATGTATGTATGTATATATATATATATATATACACACATACAAAATAGAGTAATTTTCATGAGTATATATATATATATATATATATATATATATATATATATATATATATATATATATATATATATATATATATATATATATATATTTTTTTTTTCATGAGTAATTTTCATGAAAGTGAAGTGTTATCAAGTTGGAATTCTTCCGATTCTAAGATTATCTGAAGTATCTCATACCGGCCATACTATTCTAACCATGCCACTATTTTCATGCCAAAGTTAAAATGACTGTGAAATTACAAATCAAACACAAGAGATCATTTACATATGTAAGAGCATGTAACCATGCTATTAGAAGTAATCCAGGTAGAAGACTCATGAAAACAGGGTCAGTGAGGTTAGATTTTATTTACTGCTTTTTTCTCTCTTTCCATTCCACTCTACCATTGAAGTTGACCACATATTATGAATATATGAAAGAACAGAGCATATTTTAAATAAGCAGCCCTTTAAGGTTACACTCCATATCTCATTAATATTCTATATATGTCTCTTTTCTAGTAAAACCCCTCAAACAGATGTTTGAAGCAAGACAAATAGATACCCAGTGCATTGCAGCATTGTTTACTTTATGCCTGGATGCACTGAATTTTGTGCTCTTTGGCTAAGAGGGTCGGAAGGGGGTGTTGGGAGAATTCTAATGCTCAGATTTCCCTTTACTAATGGTGTTTTTCCCCATAATTTTGCTAATATGCGAAAGCTTGGTTATGTTTAACCCGCTATATATGCCTAAGATAAAAGCAAGAAGGATTGTGTTGCATGGAGCGTTTAGTTTCTAACGTCACACAATCCTCATTCGGTATGTATCCAAATGTTTATCTAGGAATCTATTAGCTGAACCGAGAGGAAGCTGTTTTTCAGCTTGGCTCTCTTAAAGGGGTGGTTCGGAATTTTGGACATCGGGCCTCATTTCCAAGTGAGCCTTAGTGTTATCTATCAGAGTAAAACTGTTTTAATCGCATGCTAAAACTGATACCATTGATTCGCGCTAGCCTAGCACCGGCCAACTACGCAACTGGGACGACTGGATGAATTTAAAAAAAAATGTCTCTACTGATAAATAACACTAAGGCTCACTTGGAAATGAGGCCCGATGTCCAAAATTCCGAACCACCCCTTTGATACATAATCCCATTAAAATGTACAAGACAGCAATCTGTTACACACATATACAGGCAAATCCACCATGACTGCCATATTATTGTGAATGATCAGTTTCTAAAGCACAGTGATGTTTCTAAATCCCTTTTCATTTAATAATAGGTATTAAACCCAAAATCTTAGAGACAAAAGATGAAAACAATAATGATGAAATTAAAGAGGTTTGTGCTGCTGTAGAATATGCAGAATATGTAGAATGGTGTAGCATTAGAAACATATGTACAGTTGGTAGTAAACCAGAATGCCTATTAACGCCGCTTTTACTGCCGAGGTAAATAAACCAGTCGCATTTCAAAGTCATTCGTCAAATGATCGTCAGGTGGCGCAAAGGGACATTTTGCAAAACAGCTGCAATTGCTGTGTTTTGAAATGTCAGTGGAGCTGAAGTCATAAATTAACAATAAGGATGAACTACTATACAATGATGGTAATTTCCTACAACAAACATGAAAAATCAAAACAAGAGCTATTGACGTTTACTGTACAATAATGAAACAAACAAAGATTTGGTGGAGTTGAAACTGCAGGGTAAGATTATAAAGTAATTATGTAATTATTAAAGAAAGAAAAAAACATTGGTCAATGTTGTTTAAACAAATTATCATATATTACAAGTTCACATAGGCTATTATTTGTATGAAGTGTGAACTGTTAAATAGGCTATCTCTGTTTGTAGGCTATCTGTTTATTTATTTATTTATTTATAAACATCACAAGGTCTTGTAAAACATCTTTTGTATTATTAAGACAAGAATGAGACTGATTAAATATTTTTTTAAAAACAGAATAGAATGAACTGTTAGAACAGAAAAAATAGAATCAACAGTTTAAAACAAAGACGACAACAATAGCCTATTTAATATTGTAGACTTCGGTGGGCAACAGTATTCTTCTGGGAGCAGTGCGATCACTGATCAGATTTTCAACATGGCCCCTTGCACTATAATAAACAAAAAACCCATACCATCATATGCGATATATGATGGTCTGTGTTTTTTGTTTATTATAGTGCAAGGGGCCGTGTTTAAAATCTGATCAGTGATCGCACTGCTCCCCGAGGAATAAAGTCAGTGATAAAAAATGAGGTGCAATGACACTGATTATTTTTACTATTGCAGAATGAGACAAAGGAAGAGCAATTCTCTCTCGTGTGCTCGGACACACTGAGTACTGCTATTAAATGGAACTCTGGGCATTTCTTAGAGAGTCAATTCGTGGTCAAGTGGTAGAGCATTGGTCCAACAATTTCTATGGTATATATCATAGTATACTCACTACAAAAAACTAGACTACACTACTGGTCGGGGCCTAACCCTGGAAGCATAGCATCCCGAAGTAGAGGCAGTGAATGTGGTGTGACACTTACTTGACTCTCTGGGTCCCAAGAGGGACTGGCTAGGGATGCGTGAGGAAGCAATTGGTCCTTGAAATGCAAACTCCCCACCAGTGGCGAATGAAGGGGTGGTTGAGAAAGAGGAATCGGAGTGTAGCTCACTGTCAGAACAGACCCAGTATGGTCCAGAAGATTCTCCACCCTGCCCTCCTCTGGGGGAAGGAGTGGTGGGTTGACCATCTCCTGGTTCAGAACAGCTCCCTTCTTCTCTGGGCCACCATTCTCAGGGCCGCTTCGATGTACTCTTCGAGGGAACTGCTGGGCGAAGTCCTCAACAGTGTCACCGAAGAGGTCGGCCTGGGAGATGGGGGCGTCGAGAAAGCAAACTTTTTCGGCGTCCTTTATCTCAGCCAGGTCCAACCAGAGATGGCATTCCTGGAACACCAAGGTGGACATTGTCTGGCCGAGGGCCCGCACTGTGAATTTCATGACTTCTGAACCTCCTCATGCACCTCCTGGAAGAAATGCACTGGGGTGGAACACAGCTGTGAACCGCACACCGCACCCAGGAACCAATCATCCAACCACGACCACTTTGGGCACAGAGGAGGGTTCTATTCGAGCCCAATGGCCTCAGCGGACCAGGCAAGCATGGCCCTCAACTCTGAATCCGATTCAGTATGAGCGGCCACCCCGGAGGGGGGAAGCTCAGCCTCATCATCCTCTCCAGTAGACAAAAGCCCACTCTCTGATGCAACGATCGACATCAAATCCTTATCTGGAGCTCCGACTGAGACACAAGGTGCCCCACGAGAGGGACTTGCGCTAACATTCGGCAACTCAATGGCACATGACACGCTAGAGGTGGGAGTGGGAGTGGGGTCTATTGAAGTGGGAGGTCCGTGGGGGCTGGCCCAGTGGAAGAGCTCCCACTGTCAAGTCAAGTCATCCTCATTTATATAGCGCTTTTAACAATGTAGATTGTTTCAAAGCAGCTTTACAGAGACAAACATATTATATAAGGTAACAGAGATTGGTTTGGTTCTATAGTGGCTCTTGAATAATGTTGTTTCCAGCCAATGTTAGTTTTGATTGATTCACCTTCATCGAAACAATCATTTGTTATTAAATTAGGGGCCGCTAAGATGACACTGTTCTCTCTAAACAGACTTTAAACGCAAACCTGTGATAAACTCTGATGGAGTTCACATGCGCATTAAGAATTTCCCTACAAACCATGCCTAAACAAACTACTTGTCTTGCCTATAAATTTTGATGCAGAATTTTATTTTATCATTTCGGGTAGGTACGCGAAACCGGAATTTCCACAATGCTTTATCTGTAGAGTGGTATAGGGATCCTCCATAGGGAGAGGCTAGTTGGCACTTCAGCACTGCGTTGTCATCGGATCCAGGCGTAGGTCCTTCGTCAGATCTGGAAACGGCCTGGATGCGGCAGGCTGCGGGAAAACCTCTGACTGACTGAATGGGAACAGTAGGCTACTGTGCAAAAGCCTTACGCACTTTGTATTTTCACCAAGAAATGGTTTTAAGCCAGTTATTTATATCTTTTGCTGTATTGTGTCAGTAGGAAATATTAAAGCTAGCTGAAAAACTATGAGCAACTGTACCTATAACCTATATACTAGGACAAAAGTTGTTTTAAATGCAAAGGGAGGTCATACCAAATATTGATTTGATTCAGTTAATAGAAAGTTTAGAGTTAATTGATAAATAAAATCTATTTATGACATTATTTTTGAAAGCTCTTTACTCTACAGCACTTTTACACAAGTGCCTCAAACGTTTCAGAGTACTGTAGCTTTGCTGGAAGGTTTCTCCAAGTGTCTTAGAGACATTGCGGCAGTTCTTCTGGATTTAGGATTAGTTTTTATGTGTCTTCATGTAATTACAGACAGACTCAATGATGGTGAGATCAGATCTCACCTAAGCTATCTTCTCTTTATTTAAGTAGTAATAATAATGTGGCAGGGAAATTTAATAGAAATAAGGGTGAAGTTCAGAGGGATGCCCAATAATTGCACACAGGAATAACGCCCCAATAGCATAATAAAAAGCTATTTATTTTCAAATTATCCATAGTTAATACTGCTGTAACAGGTGTATTGATGTACTAAAATTGAACAAAATGAACAATTTGCCCTAATAATAAGTCTGCTATTAGCATTTGAATATGTAAGCTTAAAAGTGGTTAAAATGTTATTTTCCATTTTACATTGATTATGAAACTGTAGTTGAAAGGTATGAAGAGGTCTTAGAGTAGAAGTTACTGTTTAGCTAATACTGAACTACTGCAGTTATTAGTTATTACAAGTCAAATATATTTATATAGCGCTTTTCACAATACAGATTGTATCAAAGCTGCTTCACAGTATCAATCAAAACAACTTAACAATGTTTGTTTATTACTGGAAAAAAGACATCCAAGTTTGGTAGAGCTGATCAATGGTATGATTGGTTAATTAATTTGAATATCCCCAACTGAGCAAGCCAAAGGCAACAGTGGCAAGGAACCGAAAAACTCCATCAAGTCACCTAATGGTGTCCTAAAACTCCACCAGATGACCCAATGGAGAAAAGAAAACCTTGGGAGAACCCAGGCTCAGTCGGGGGCCAGTTCTCCTCTGGCGTTTATGAACTAGAGGCCGAATTTACAGTAACTGTAAGATAAAAAATGTATATGACTGCCTGGCTAAATAGATGCGTCTTTAGTCTAGTTTTAAACTGGGAGAGCGAGTCTGAGCAACGAACAATATCAGGAAGGCTATTCCAGAGCTTCGGAGCTAAATGTGAAAATGCTCTGCCTCCTTTGGTGGATCTGGATATCCTAGGAATGACCAGAAGCCTCGAATTTAGTGATTTTAAAGAGCGCGATGGATTGTAGGGCGATAGAAGATCCGTTAAATAGACTGGAGCTAAACCATTTAGAGCTTTATAAGTCAAAAGCAATACCTTGTAATAATACGGAACTTTATAGGTAACCAATGAAGTGATGATAAAATCGGTGTTATATGATCACATTTTCTTGATCTAGTAAGAACTCTAGCGGCTGCATTTTGGACTAACTGTAGCTTGTTTATTAAAGATGCAGGACAACCAGCTAATAAAGCATTTCAGTAATCTAGTCTCGAGGTCATAAATACATGAACTAGCTTTTCTGCATCAGACAGTGATAGCATATTACATAGCTTAGCAATGTTTTTGTAACATATTAGATATGCTTTTTAAAAGACAGGTTGCAGTCTAATATAACACCCAGGTCTTTTACTGTAGCGCATAAAGTAACAGGGCATCCTACTATGTTAAAGTCGTGCTGTGAGAGGTTTTGTAGACAGTTTTTAGAACTGATAAGTATTACCTCTGTCTTGTCTGGATTTAATAAAAGAAAATTACGCGTCATCCAATCTTTTATATCTTTAACACAATCTGTCAATTTGGATAATTTAGCGTATTCATCTGGCCGTGATGAAATATATATTTGAGTGTCATCAGCATAACAATGGAAACTAATTCCATGTTTCCTTAGAATATTACCAAGTGGCAGCATATATAGAGAATAATAAAGGGCCTAACACAGATCCCTGCGGCACTCCATAGTTTGCCGAAGTTATGATCGATTTTTCTCCATTTAAGTAGACGAAATGGTAGCGGTCAGATAAGTATGACCTGAACCAGCTTAATGCTTGTCCTTGAACACCAGTGTAATTTTGTAGTCGATCTAAGAGTATTGTGTGATCTATAGTATCGAACCCTGCACTAAGATCAAGTAAAACAAGTACCGAGATACAGCCTTGGTCCAAAGCTAAAAGTAAATCATTTGTGATTCTAACAAGCGCAGTTTCAGTGCTATGGTGTGACCTGAATCCAGACTGAAACTTTTCATAGATGTCGTTGTCTTGCAAGAAAGAGCCGAGTTGAGCGGACACAACTTTTTCTAATATTTTTGACATAAATGGAAGATTTGAAATGGGTCTGTAATTTGCTAGGTTATTTGGATCTAATTGTGGTTTCTTAATAAGAGGTTTTATAACTGCCAGCTTGAACGTTCTTGGAACATGACCTAAAGATAAAGACGAGTTAATAATATTGAGAAGAGGCTCTTCCACTATAGGTAACACTTCTTTCAGTAGTTTAGTTGGTATAGGATCTAATAAACATGTTGTTGTTTTAGATGAAGTGATACGTTTATTTAACTCTTTTTGTTCTATGGTTGTAAAGCATTGTAATTGTTCTTGTGGGGTGATAATTGCGGCTGAATTATAAGGCGCGAGCAAAGATTGAACGTTTACGATTTTGATTCTGATGTTTTCAATTTTCTCGGTGAAGAAGTTCATAAAATCATTACTACTAAACTGTAACAAGGTATTTTGTTGATGACGTCTGTTTATTTGTTAGTCTAGCCACGGTATTAAATAAAAACCTTGGATTATTTCGGTTGTTTTCTATTAATTTGCTGAGGTGCTCAGCCCTGGCCGTTTTAAGGGTCTTTTTATAACGTGACTGTCACGTTTTGATGTGTTCTGTTAATGTTTTGTGATCTTGGTTCCCCCTGTCTTTGTGGTTTTTGGTTTAGTCCTGTTAAGTTTTCCCGCTCCTCGTTTGTGTTCAGTCTCATCACCTGTGTTCAGTTAATTATCCAATCATTTCAAGTGTATTTAAGCCCTGTGTTTTCTCCCAGTGTTTGTTCGATCGTCGTCCATGTGTGGTTGTGTGTTTCTGATTTCCTGGAGTTTTGTTCCTGTTTAAGTTTGGAAAGTTTTCATTTTGTTATTAAAACATTTATATTGAAGCTTTCGTGTCCTCGTCTTCAGCACCTGCACAAACCCTGACAGAACGATCGACCTTAACAAATAAAAGGGATGAACTACGAACTCTGTGTCCCACAAGATGGCCGGTCTCTGGAAGAATATGCGGAGATATATCTCCATCTTTTCCGGGACTCTAATTGGGACGAGGAGTCCCTTACACATGAGTTTTGGAGTGGGATGGACGATACCCTCGCTCAGATATTGTTGTTGGGAGATCTCCACCTCCCATTAGTAAAATTCATTGCCCGTACGCTGTGGGTGTGTGGTTCCTCACTCACCGTGGGAGACATCCAGCCCGATCTCCACGGCCAGCAAGAGCCCATCACCTGCACGCCAACGCCTGAGCCCATCACCTGCACGCTCCCACCAGAGCCCATCGTCTGCCCACCAGAGCCTGCACACCGCATCAGCCCTGCCGCCAGATCGGTCCCTGGACTTCCCCGGCTGATATCCGGTATGACTGATCCCCCACTGATATCGGTGCGACTGGCCCAAAAGAAGGCTGCCGAGGCTGGGGTTCAAGTCAGCCACATCCAGCCAGAGCCTGAGCCCGTCGCCTGCCCGCCAGAGCCTGAGCCTGTCACCTGCCCGCCAGAGCCTGATCCCAGCCCCAAGCTTCCTGATGTGCTGGCCCCGCCCAGTTCCGAGTTTCCTGATATGCTGGTCCCGTCCAGCCCCGAGTTTCCTGATATGCTGGTCCCGTCCAGCCCCGAGTTTCCTGATATGCTGGTCCCGTCCAGCCCCGAGTTTCCTGATATGCTGGTCCAATCCAGCACAGAGCCCGTTGACCCAGAGCCAGAGCCAGAACCCATTGACCCAGCGCCAGAGCCAGAGCCCGTTGACCCAGCGCCAGAGCCAGAGCCCGTTGACCCAGCGCCAGAGCCAGAGCCCGTTGACCCAGAGCCAGAGCCAGAGCCAGAGCCCGTTGACCCAGCGCCAGAGCCAGAGCCCGTTGACCCAGCGCCAGAGCCAGAGCCCGTTGACCCAGCGCCAGAGCCAGAGCCCGTTGACCCAGCGCCAGAGCCAGAGCCCGTTGACCCAGCGCCAGAGCCAGAGCCCGTTGACCCAGCGCCAGAGCCAGAGCCCGTTGACCCAGCGCCAGAGCCAGAGCCCGTTGACCCAGCGCCAGAGCCAGAGCCCGTTGACCCAGCGCCAGAGCCAGAGCCCGTTGACCCAGCGCCAGAGCCAGAGCCCGTTGACCCAGCGCCAGAGCCAGAGCCCGTTGACCCAGCGCCAGAGCCAGAGCCCGTTGACCCAGAGCCAGAGCCAGAGCCCGTTGAGCCAGAGCCAGAGCCCGTTGATCCAGAGCCAGAGCACGTTGACCCAGAGCCAGAGCCAGAGCCCGTTGACCCAGAGCCAGAGCCCGTTGATCCAGACCCAGACCCAGACCCAGAGCCCGTTGACCCAGACCCAGAGCCCGTTGATGTCAAGTCTGTTCCCGTTCCTGAACCTGTCGTTCTCCCCAAGAAAATTTTGGGGGGGGGCTATACGCCTTCGCCGTGGCCGGCCAAAGATCCACGGAGGCCGGCCAAAGATCCACGGAGGCCCGAAAAAATAGCACCGCCATGGCCACCTGAAGGGTCTGCACCGCCATGGCCACCTGAAGGGTCTGCACCGCCATGGCCACCTGAAGGGTCTGCACCGCCATGGCCACCTGAAGGGTCTGCACCGCCATGGCCACCTGAAGGGTCTTCACCGCCATGGCCACCTGAAGGGTCTGCACCGCCATGGCCACCTGAAGGGTCTGCACCGTCATGGCCACCTGAAGGGTCTGCACCGCCATGGCCACCTGAAGGGTCTGCACCGCCCTGGACGCCCGAAGGTCCCACAGCTCCGCCCTGGACGCCCGAGGGTCCCACAGCTCCGCCCTGGACGCCCGAGGGTCCCACAGCTCCGCCTTGGACGCCCGAGGGTCCCACAGCTCCGCCTTGGACGCCCGAGGGTCCCACAGCTCCGCCTTGGACGCCCGAGGGTCCCACAGCTCCGCCTTGGATGCCCGAGGGTCCCACAGCTCCGCCTTGGTCACGACCACAGCCTGCTCCGCCTTGGTCACGCCCACAGCCTGCTCCGCCTTGGTCACGCCCGCAGCCTGCTCCGTCATTGCCACGCCCGCAGCCTGCTCCGCCCTGGCCACACCCACAGCCTGCACCATCGTGGTCACGCCCACAGCCTGCACCATCGTGGCCACGCCCACAGCCTGCTCCGCCCTGGAGGCTTCCCGGACCTGCACCATGCCCTCGTCAGCCTCCAGGGCGCCCACCCTCCCACCCCTTTGGATGTTATACGGCGCGAGGACGCGCCTTCGGGGAGGGGGGAGGTAGTGTCACGTTTTGATGTGTTCTGTTAATGTTTTGTGATCTTGGTTCCCCCTGTCTTTGTGGTTTTTGGTTTAGTCCTGTTAAGTTTTCCCGCTCCTCGTTTGTGTTCAGTCTCATCACCTGTGTTCAGTTAATTATCCAATCATTTCAAGTGTATTTAAGCCCTGTGTTTTCTCCCAGTGTTTGTTCGATCGTCGTCCATGTGTGGTTGTGTGTTTCTGATTTCCTGGAGTTTTGTTCCTGTTTAAGTTTGGAAAGTTTTCTTTTTGTTATTAAAACATTTATATTGAAGCTTTCGTGTCCTCGTCTTCAGCACCTGCACAAACCCTGACAGTGACATACTGTCTTTCCACGCGATTCTAAAGACCTCTAAATTAGTTTTTTTTTCCATTTACGCTCTAAATTACGGGTTTCTCTCTTTAAAACATACGTAGTATTATTGTACCATGGTGCTATACTTTTTTTCTCTGACCTTCTTTAATCTAAGGGGGGCAAAGGTATCCAATGTTCTAGAGAGAATGGTGGTCATAGTGCTAGTTAGTTCGTCTAGTTCATCTGTTTGTTTGGGTTCGGGCAGCAGCTGAGACAGATCAGATAGGCTATTTGAGAAATGATCTATGGTGGGTGGAAGAATTGTTCTACCTGGTCGATAACGTGGTGCAGCATGACGTCTTACAGCAGTACGTAATATGCAAGTTACCATGCAGTGGTCAATGACATCATCACTTTGTGGAATGATATCTATATCGGTTGGATCGGTTCCATATGATATAATTAAATCGAATGTATGATTAAGACTATGAGTTGGTCCGGTGACGTTTTGCTTGACCCCGAAGGAGTTTAATAAATCTGTAAACGCAGCCCCTAACGCATCATTTGTGTTATCTACGTGTATGTATAAAATCTCCAACAATTAATGCTTTATCGACGTTGACCAAAAGATCTGATAGAAAATCAGCAAACTCTTTTAGGAAATCGGCGTAAGGCCCTGGAGGTCTATATACAGTAGCCAATGCTAGAGATAATAGGGATTTTTTTCTTACATCTAAGAGCGTAACATTTATTACAAGTACTTCAAACGAATTAAACCTATGACGAGTTTTCTGAGTAACATTAAGGATATCTCTGTAGATTGTTGCAACACCGCCGTCAGTATTACTTACTAATTTAGTATTACTTACTAATTGATTAACAAAATTAGTATTACTTACTAATTTTGTTAATCAGAGTTTCTTGATAGTTAATAGAAGTTAGTAACTAGAATGTTCATTTTGAGTTACTCATTTGTTCACTATATTATAAAGTGTTACCCTCTCATTCTCTCATACAGAGGGTTCTCTGTATTAATTTGTGGAGGTTATGAACTGGGGGGAAAAGCAGAGAAATTGTATTGCAGTAATTATTTTTACCATGCAAATACTCTGTTTTTATCATGTCGAAAATTCCATAGATCAAAGACTGGTTCACAGATATCTTTGACATTCTATTTGGTAAACTTTTGTGCAAGAATTGTATAAATCATCACAAATTTCACATAAACAAAGATCAGGTCAGATCCATTACAGGGCCAAGCACTTTAAGCCCTTCAGGGTAAGCTTTTGCTGGTCAAAAATTAGCCAGAAACTGACAAACAGAAACATTTTGATTAAACAAAATCAACATTTTGAAGTTGAAGTATTCCATTTAGCATTTGGTGGAGTGTTATGAATTAAAGGTATAGTTCACTCTGAAAATAATTTTTGATATGTTTTAGCTTACCTCAAGGGCATCCAAGATGTAGGTGTCTTTGTTTCCACAGTATTTTCAATTTTGATATTTTTAGGTCAAACCATTCTTGTCTGTCAGTCATATAATGCAGGTCTATGGGGTCCACCTCAAAGAGCATGCACAGAGAAGTCCAAATTAAACATGATTTAATGACTCGTAAATGTAAGTACACATTGATGGCATAAGACACGAAACGAGCGGTTTGTGTGAGAAAACGAACAGTATTTATATAGTTTTTACCTCTTGTAAACACAGCCACGTCCAAGTGATCTGAGAGGTCGCGAGCGCTTCGTTCTTTTCCGGAAAGCACCGTAAATGAAACCTCGCGTGTGTACGTCACTCATTGTTTACACAGAACAGAGATTGTAGGTAAGATGGCTAATTAAACGGGTACTAATTTGCGCTTATCCGGGATGTTTAAACCGTCGTAAAAGAAAACAATTACAAAAAAATAAAACAATTGTTTGAGTTACGTACACGCGCAAGGTTTCACTTCCGGTGCTTTCCAGAAAAGACCGAACCGCTCGCGACCTCTCAGATCACTTGGACGTGGCTGTGTTTACAAGAGGTAAAAACGATATAATACTGTTCGTTTTCTCACACAAATCGCTCGTTTCGTGTCTTATGCCAGTAATGTGTACTTACATTTACGAGTCATTAAATCATGTTTAATTTGGACTTCTCTGTGCATGCTCTTTGAGGTGGACCCCATAGACCTGCATTATATGACTGACAGACAAGAACGGTTTGACCTAAAAATATCAAAATTGAAAAATACTGTAGAAACAAAGACACCTACATCTTGGATGCCCTTGAGGTAAGCTAAAACATATAAAAATTTCATTTTAAAGTGAACTATCCCTTTAAGACGGTCTCTTTTGACTAAAGAAAGTGTTATCTGTGCTTACTCCCTTAAAACACCACATCATATAAATTTATAAATTGTGTTAAATTAACTTCAGTAAGCTTTCACTGACAGCTTATTCTGTGTGGGCTTTACATTAGCATGTCACGTCTAGAACATTACACCCCACACTAATGCAACTCCCACAGTGTTGAGAGAACCAAAGTAACAAGAACATCGGGAATCTTGAATAACCTCAAATTTAAAGTTTAATGCTGCCATTAAAAGAATATTATCAATTTTATAAGGTAGCCATGCATAGCAGGAGTCCAGCATAGCTTTAGGTTGACATGCACTCAATATGTAGGTTGAATCCTATGGAGAGGAGTGGAATGTTTGTGGTGTATTGATCCGAGGGGTGGATAGATTTCTAAGGGCCCTTCAATGAGTAAGTTTGCCCATATTGTTTTTAAGGTATTAGGTTAAACTTATTTGGCTTGCTGTCCACTGATGAGGGGCTCGATGAAGCAGCTTCAACTCGAGCTCTGATATAGGCTACTGATGGATGTTTATATGTGAATAAAAGCCTAAATTAAATCTGTTCATCATATAAAGTGACAGAGTCTCTTCAGAAAAATTGGACTAAACCACTCAATTCATATTGATTCGTTTATGAACTTTTTGAAGAATCAAAATATTAGTTGCAAAGCTGTCAATGAAAGGACTGAAATTGCTCAGATTTCATTAAAAGTATCTTTGTTTGTGTTCAGAAGATGAGCGAAAATCTTATGGGTTTTGAACAACACGAGGGTGAGTAAATGATGACAGAATTTTCATTTTTGAGTGAACTAACCCTTAAAATGATCAAGAAGAAGAAACAGGTACAAAAAGACAGAAAAAAGATCCTCGCCTCTACTTTCTCAGAGAGAGAACAGTATCCCTTTACATTTGAACATCCATGGTGTGTTGCATCTTTACTCCTTCATCAAACAGCCATTACATTTTATTGCGTTTTTAGTCCAACTTGAGCACAGTCATTGAATGAATACATTATTACCAGCAGGATACTGGCATGGCACTGAGATTTGTTTGATATTTGAATGTAGAAAACAACATTTGTTTTCTACATAGAATACCACATAATCCAATTTATTTATTTATTTATTTATTTATTGTCTCATTGTTCCCCTCTCAGTTACATTATCATGTCCTGCCCAGGTCAGAGGTATGGCTGGAAGGAGAAGAGCTTCTTTCCCTATGAAATGTTTTAGAGTTCTTGCAATGCCTTGTAATACCTGTAGAATGGCACTAATAATGCAAAGGTTATAGCTTTGATTCCCTGAGAAAATCACTATAATTTGCTTCGGATTATAGTTTTTGGCAAAAAATAAATATTAATATCTATTAAATCCTAAGAGGAAGGTTCTTATTTGTCTGTCTCAGCTGAAAGTTTTTTTAGCTTACACTTTAGTCGTGCACTAGATCAGATGTGTAACTTTAGGACAAGAGCAGTGCCATAAACATGCATTTGAAAACATGGTTATTAAAAATTGCAACTGAATCAAAACATTTCCAAATATAGTTTTAATAAGCAACATGGTGATTTAACCCACAGCTTGGTCTTTTTTTTATTGCTTGTCTGTCAATCAGTTTGTTGACATGTCAGATTATTTCTCTGACAACAGAAAAATATTCAAATTATTCATCACAACAAGAGAGCACTTGTGGATAAATGATAATATTACACTCATGTCCAACATCAAAGCAGCTGTCTTTCACAACCCCTCAACTTGTGACGTGTAATTAGCTTGTCTTGTTTATCTGTTAATTCTCCCTTTCTACTCTAATGAATATATTCATAACACTGAATGCATAATGTGCATAATCAGTATTGAAGGGAAAGAAGTGGAGGCTATTATCACAAGTGAATAGTAGCAGGTTGCTAAGGAACAGAACACAGAGAGTGGAAGTAAGAAAGAAGTGTCCATTACACTGAAGTTAACACTTTGTAGTGTGCCTACTATCATCATATTGTATTTATTGTTTGAACTGTTTAAAATTATTTGAACTGTCTGTCTGTAAACAATATATTATCTTGTCTTTTCTAATACTGTCATGTTCAAGCTAATTCCAACTCAGACCTGTTTTATCATAGACGACCTGATGTACCTCTGCAGTTTAACCAAACATTTTACTCTTTTCTAAAACACTTGCAAAAATGTATGTTTCTTTGATGTTTAAAGGGGACATATCATGCTAAATCTACTTTTTTAGCCCTTAAATGCCTTTTGTTGTATATTTGGAGTGTTTATAAGTACAGAAAAGTTGAAATTAGTCTCTTCAGGAACTTGATATACACTGAGAACTGATATTGAACTTGATATTTTTATATTCTGTTTTGGTCACATTTTTCAACCGGTTTAGATTTTTCTGTAATCTATGACGTTTTGTTAACTATTACGTCACAGTATTCACAGCGGAACTGCCAAATAAGGACATCGACTTCCGGCCAAACACTTTGAGCAATCCGCCCTTTTTATTTCTCGCTGCAATTTTGTAGTCCAAGTTCAAGGATGCAGAAGTTACAAGAGGGTACGTCAAAATGTTCGGTTGTTGGATGTAGTAACCCGCACACTTCATTACACCGTCTCCCAGCATCAGAACCTCTTTGAAGTGCCTGTTTGAGTTTTATTTTTCACGGAAATGTACCCACATCTGTGGGTAAAGTCATGTTTGTGTGCGCGAAACACTTCAAGGATAACCAACGTTACTTCAGCAACCTCCGCCAGT
This sequence comes from Chrosomus eos, assembly GCA_036326025.1. NCBI lineage: Eukaryota > Metazoa > Chordata > Actinopteri > Cypriniformes > Leuciscidae > Chrosomus > Chrosomus eos. The sequence goes on along the minus strand of CM070818.1, from coordinate 42,986,465 downwards.
ATAAAGAAGGATTTGCCGATAGACTTCGTCTGATTGAGGGGTCAGTTCCTTCTATCTTTGGAGACGACGAACAAAGCACTTCGGTAAGCTGTAAATAACGTTAATAAAAAATAAAGTATTACTTTCTTAAAACACACGGTGGTCATGGTTTAGCAGTTGTCTTTTTAGTGTGCTTGTTTTAACAAGAGAAATAATCGACTTTTCTTTAATTGTTTATAATATAACTTATATATTGTTTTGTGAGTATAACATAGTCGTTGTAAATCATGCAGTATTGTAGTAATGGGCATGGATTGAGAACTTACTGTAAATACAGTAACACACCATTGCGATACATCCATATGAAGACGTTGTTCTGCAGGCTCGTCGTCTTTATTTTCATCTCGCTCCGACTCTGGCTCGAACATGTAAGGCTTGATGGACAAGTCTTCCGTTTGTTGACATTTTGTTAATAACGTGTGAATAAAAAGTTTCTGTTCCGCTAGATAATGGTATCTCTGCTATCAAACTACAAAAATGGCCGAACGGGGTGGAGTTGAACCGAGTGTCACCTCTGCAACCTGGATTTAAAGAGACCGCACCAAAACGAGTTGATCTCAGACGCACATCAGAAAAGGGGTAGAAAAGGGGCCTGTGGAGCTATAACAATGAGGAATTCAGACCCAAGCATTGCAGTTCTGCTTTATATAGACCACAAATGTATGATTTATATATAAAAAGGAACGATTTAAAAGCATGATATGTACCCTTTAAACATTTATCAAGGATTGTGTTGATCTTTTTGGTCAAATATATGCTTTTTTAAAATGTTGTCATATGTCATTCATGTGTCATTCTCATAGGTTTTTGATGACAATGATGGCAACACTGACACCGGTGTATATGAGTTGATGGGCAGAGCAGGTATGTTAGTGAAAATATTATTCATATTTTGTATATTTAAAGATGCTCTAAGCGATGTCGTGTGACGTCACTTCTTGTTGACGTTTAAAGTATTGTCAAACAAAACGGAGACTAGCTAGACCCTCCCTCTTCCTCATCCGCGCACTAACCCCCCAAACCCACTCCCAACTCGTTCTTGTCGGTTATTGGCTGGAACAGATTGTTATGTTTCATGGCGCGGGTTAATAGAGTACGTTTTTGTAGCCGTTTGTGGAGCCTGGGGTGTCTGCAGAGACGGTGTATTTTATACAGTTGTTTCAGGGACAGGAGCTAGCGGATAGTGAGGAGATGTTTGCTGTATGTGACAAAAAATCTTTTGGCCTAAATAATGCGTGACATCGCTTAGAGCACCTTTAAGAAATATAATGAGCAAAAGTGCTATTCTTTCGAATATCCGCTGATACTGCTCAACATTAAAGCGTAACATTGCTTATAAAATTCCATAAATAAAAAGTTACAGTTGTTCTTAATTGCTATGGCTCATTTTTTGAACAGTCTTAACATTCTCAATGGAAGTAAAATAATGAAAATGTTTTTGAAACATTTTAATACTCCAGGATTCCCCAACAACTCTTAATGTAAAAAAATGCTTAATGTGGCTTAATAATACAAGACCAAAGTCAGTATAAACATTATTGATGGTGCATACTGTATTCAGGTAAGCAGATGCACTCAGAATATGAACTTAAAATGTGCAAGGTTTCAAGTTTACCTCCTATATAAATATAAATAAAACGGTTAACGTGTCTTATACAGTAATAAAGATCAAATTCAGTATAAACTTGATGTACAATATACACACTATATACTATATACAACAAGCAGATGAGCACAGAAAGTGCTTTGCCATAGAAAATCATTAAAGCTTTGATTAAAAAAAAAAAGACCAAACTCGCTAAATTGGTGATGCAAGTAGCTGCACGCTAAACATTTTCTTTATAATAGTTTTCTATGATGAAAACAGTAAACGTGAAACTTTGCACATTGCGTTTATATTCTGGGCTCATCTGCTTAACTGTACATAGTATATTATCCCGAATTTGGTCCTTTATCGTCATAGTCAACCACATTAAGCGTTTTCTTTAAGGAAAAATGCTTAGTTTGATGTTAACAATTTTAGGGACATCTCTACGACATTGGTATGCATGTTTCTAACTTCAATAGCATTTTGAAGAGAATGACTTACAGTCATAAAACTAACTGTAAAGTGTTCACGTAGGTGTTAGGCATGATGCACACCTTTTAGACTTTTATATTTTTAAAAAATAAACTGTCAAATAATGTTTAAATATTGCAATTTTTTCACTACCGCATGAGCTCATATTTATATATGATTTATATAATAAATATCAACCAACTTCTATGCCAGTATTTCAACGCTTAGCGTGAAACTTTGCGTGTTACATTCAAATTTCTGAGTCCATCTGCTTGCCTGTGTAGCCTAGTATAGCCTACATCCCCAATAAGGTGCAAGTTTCGTCTTTTATACCACTGTATTAGTTAAGCTACGTTAAGCATTTGTTTACATTAAAAGTTGTTGGTGAATTCTGGAGTATGACATATAAGGGCAACCCAAGTCGTATTACAGCAAATACACAGGGAAAGTAACCGTGAAGACATTAAATTAAACATAAACACAAATTGTGTGTCTTCATCAGCTTTTCTGCATATATACTGGCCCTGATAATCATCACATACACTTACCGCTTTCTCCATTTCTGTAAATCCGTTTTTGTGAATGAATGACTCTCTCGAACTGTTTCTCTGGTTTTAGTTAACAAACGCTTGCACCACCTGCTGGTGAGCAAACAAACAGCCCATAGAGATTATGCATCGGTACTCTACTGCTTTTCCTGTTGTTCCCGGATGTGCAATGTTGAATTTTCTGTTGAATTTGAACCAACTGAATTTGTGGAAGCTAATTTGTAATTTGTGGACATTCCTCTGAGCAACACACAGTGGGTGTTTGACCATGAATGAGCGTTTTTTTTTTTAACAAATTGATGATTGAGTGGCTCACTCATTAAGACAGTCATTTGAGTATTTCTCAATGAGTATTGGAAGGCTGTCTTAGTAAGGCTGCTTATCTCAGTTCCAACATCATCAAGCATCTTAGAAGGACGTCTCAATTTATAGTGTCATTAAAAGGAAACCTTCATTTCACTTCCTTCATTCAGCATATTTTGAAGTCTATCCTTCACATTCTCGTGTAAATCCTTTACCACATTTCAGTCACGCAAAATAATTTGCGGAGTCAGCACAGAGCTTGCCCAAGTTCATTGTGAAATTCAAAAAAGAAATATTTTGCTGTGCTGTAAATTAATCATAATACAAAACTGCCCAAATTGTAAATCTCTAGAAGAAAACAGAGGATTGTCATTCACTGTATGGTGTTAATACAATTAAGATCATATAAAGATTTTTTTTTAATATAAAGTATTTTTCAAAATGTATTTTTAATACTAGTTTTAATATATTGACCGTCAGTCTGGAACACGCAAACACAGACAAGAAATTTACCCCTGCTGTTCTTTACACAGATAATCTTCGGGTGGATGATCCTAATGAGGAACACCAAAACAATGAAGATGAGAATGTCTATACTCCTCTGGGTAGAAATGAGGAAGAATATGACACCATCCTTACATCCAACAACCCTGTGGTAATAGTGAACCGCCCCCCTGCACCGACCCCACGGCCTGATTCACTTCCCACCCCGGAGGACAAGACTCCTTTCATTGCACAAGGTTTGGATTTTCTACTTTAATTAAGATTAAGAAACAATTATTATTTATGCAGTGTATGTTTTTGTCATTGGCCAGTTGAGGACCTTTAATGGATTGGTGACACTGACAGCAAATTCACTTATTCAATATAAGTGTTGTGACATTAAAACATATTAAAAAATAATTCCAAGAGCTGATGCTTGTCTAAATGATTCCTTCAATTTTGCCTATTACAATGGATGGTGCCACTGTGCAGGCCCAGTTCAGTCAGTTCTCAGTGTTTATAAATACTTAATAATATTTCAGACTGTTATTTCCCCTATAATCCTTTAATAGACTGGGAGAAAAGAGTGGCTTAATATGGACTGTTCATCACATGCAGCATTCTTAAATGTTCAATTTCAGTTTCATTAATAATTAATTTAGATGAAGGTGCCAAGTGACTTGTATTGTTAGAGCTTTATAAATAATTTACACAGTTCTTGAGCTGTATTCATAAAGCATAAAAGAAGCAGTACTCTTCCTGGATCACAATCATTTTAGCTTCTTATGACCGAAAAATCTCACAACAGTATTCAACCCTTGTTAGACATTCCTTGCAAATTCAGAGCATGATTCCAGATAGAACTTATGTCTTATTTTTGTGAAACAATAAAACACGTAATTCCTGCATCACCTTTGACCAGCACTCACATAGGAACAATTGCTAAGCAACTAAAAGTTACAACACATCAAACTTATAACAAGTGTCCACAGCCATGTCTCTAGCTAATTGCCACTGTTTCTTTGGAGGCATACAGCATTTTTAATAACCTTATATTTGTCACTATTCTCATATTTAACACTAGAGTGTGAGCAGCAAAGCCTAGGGTTTGTGAGTATGTGCCAGTTTCTGTCAGGAACACTATCATCAAATACGATTGACAGTTAGCATACAGTTTGGATTGGCGGTATGGTTCTGTTCTGGGAAAGAACTCCCTGCGCATCCATGCAGCCTAGCATGGATAAGAGCAGGGAGAGCAGCAATAACCCCCCTTAGGGTAAACAGAACCAACATGAATGGATTGCAGATATCATTAGCCTAATTAATCTGATTGTACAACATAATTAGAGAATTGTAGTCTGATTCAGGGGTAATCAGAATGCCAAATCCTGACTAACAATAGGAGGAGCTGGGGATGGAGGAGGGAATTGGCTCCTGAGAAATGCGATAGCTGTTGATCATACTGAAGGAGCTTATAGAGGGTTTTCACCTACGTCACAATTTTACGTCACACGGATACAAAGATAATCGGATTTGGACTGAACATGTGAATCTAGCCTAGTTAACTACTTTACGTCAACATTTTAGCCATAGTCGACGCTTTATTTACACATGTGGCTGATGCTGTGCCTCTCTCAACCACAAACGCCTAAAAGCTATTTTGCATGAAACAGATGGTAACTAGCTAGTGTTGCTATGTTCGCCTTGTAATAGCCTTATATTTTAATGCAGAGTAGATGAAAACATATGCACTGCAATGACTCACATTCAGAAAACTCTCTCTCTCTCTCTCTCTCTCTCTCTCTCTCTCTCTCTCTCTCTCTCTCTCTCTCTCTCTCTCTCTCTCTCTCTCTCTCTCTCTCTCTCTCTCTCTCTCTCTCTCTCTCTCTCTCTCTCTGTCTGTCTGGCTGCCTGTTTATCTATCTATATGTCTATATTTCTGTCTGTCTGTAGTAGTGCCCCTATCTGCTTGTCTGTCAACAGTTATCTGCCTATCTGTCTGTATTTTTTCAGATTTTAAAATCTCGGTTGTAGAAGTTCAGCAATGAAGACTGTTTTTTTGATTGACAATCAAAATCTTGGTTAAGGTTTCTTATTGGACTGAAATATGAGGAGAAGAAAAAAGAAGAATGATGGACAAAAAGAAGGCCAAAGATATGTGCTATTTTTTCAGGATAGTTATCAGCTTCTCTCTGAAATCCCCTCCTTCTGATATACAATCTCCTTTTGTATATATTTTTGCATTATATACAGACATCACAACAGGCTTACATTAAATTCATATTATCAGGGAATTTGTATTTATATAATGGAAGGAGTCTTCATAGTTCATTTGAACCACTGATTGTCACTAATCACTGACTTTTAGTGAAAGTTTTAGAAAGAATAACATGGACCAGTTAAAAGACCTTGTATATATTTCACATATATCATCAGAGCACATTAAATATAGTGTGCACAATGTTCAAAGCAAAGAAAATAAAATTGAGGCATGTTATTTTCCATGAACCATTTGTATTAAATGTGTTACATGAGTGGTTGAAACTGAGGAAACCAAGTACATCATAATAATTAATTCATTACATTTATATAGCGCTTTTCTCGGCACTCAAAGCACTTTACATAGAAGGGGGAATCTCCTCAACCACCACCAGTGTGCAGCATCCCCATGGATGATGCGATGGCAGCCATATTGCGCCAGAACGCCCACCACACACCAGCTTACTGGTGGAGAGGAGACAGAGTGATGAAGCCGATTGGTATATATATATATATATATATATATATATATATATATATATATATATATCATACACAGATTGTTGAACAAGTCTTTAGGGTGAAGGGATCGCTACTGTTTTAGAGTCATATTTCCCTGTCATTATGCTGTGTCTGTGTGGCAGTGCTGCGGTAAGCAAGATGAGTGTGTGTACTGTATGCATGTGTTGGGTTCAGAGGGGGTTGGGAAGAGTTTATCAGTCTCACTGCTGGGAATACTGTGTGTCATAATGTGCTGTTCTTTACATTGGGAGCCGGGATGGGGGACTATGTTATGGGGACTTTCCATAGACATAATACTGTACAAACTGTATATTCTACCCCTAAACACAACCCTAAAGGTCCTTGCACACTGAGTCAGAAATTCGCGTCTGAAAGTTTTGCACGTTAAAAAATAAATATGACCTTGTACGAAAATTTCGGGCGAGAAATTTCAGACTCAGTGTGCAAGGATCTTAAAGCAACACTATGTAACATTGTTTACCTTAAAATAATGTTTCCAAAATCTTATCAGTGGTTCATCAAGTCGTAACAGGGTGAAAGGCACTTCTGCCATAGCCTGACGGGGTCTGTATCGCTTTTACTGGCACTACAGAACTTCAGGGTTCGGGTAGGAACCCGACCACAAAAAGAACTACAAAATTCGACTGCTTTACGTCAAGCGCTACAATAGTCATTATTTCGTTTTTCTTCGTTTCTTAAGTCGCAAACTCGCAATATATCATCCTTTCATGAAATCATGTAACATACTCTACCTTGTCTGTGGACATTGTTCATTCTAAAGCCGGTGCTGGATAAACAGTGAGCGTGCGTGCGATGGTAGACTAAATTATTTACGACAGCGGCAATGGACAAATTAGTTCCAACCAGTAGTGATCCATCCAGACCAGTAGGATCCAACCAGTAGTGCGACCGAAGAGGAAAAGTTACTTGGTGTTACTTTAACAGAACATTTTCTGCATTTTTACATTTTCAAAAATAAAAAACACATTCTTTATGATTTATAACACACACACACACACACACACACACACACACACACACACACACACACACACACACACACACACACACACACACACACACACACACACACACACACACACACACACACACACACACACACACACACACACACCATTTAGACCATTATGACAACATCTGCAACCATTTAGAGCAGGGGCCAAGTAGGGTCAGCATTGCACATTACATTTGTTTTCCATCTCTTATTCCACAACATGAAAATACCAAGTGCAAGAAAGCAAGATTTTTCCATCCATTCCTTCAGAGGGTATTTCGCCTACGCACTGATCAGATTTCTTCGCCTACTCACGAGGTGGAGAGCCTCCGGGGGAGGGGCCAATGTGTGCTATGCCTTTGGACTCAAACTACGGCAACTTGGACTTCACAAGTGTAACAAAACCCTTCATAACAGAGAATTAAAGCCAGCACAATTTATTTTCTCAGGGGACGACGACAGAATGAAAGAGGATTCCCAAGTATGGAGGATTGCCACATAAAATTCCATGTGCTACTTTTGAAATCTATGGTGAATTGAATGCTGTGACATTGTGGTGCTCTTCATGAGTATGTTATAGGCAGTGACTCTCAACTTCTTTCAACTCACTGTTCCCCTTATGACACACTCAGTTCAGTCCATAGAGCTCTTTCCTAAAGAGCTGAGGATCTGAATCAGGTGTGTTAAATAAAGAAGACATACAAAATGTGCAGAGCAATGGGTCCCTTGGACCAGAGTTGAGAACTACTGTTCTCAACTGCCTCAAACAATGACAAAGTTGTATGGCAGTGGGACACAGAGAGCATGCAGCACATCATTTAAAGCACGATCAGTTTCATCATTGACTGCATGCTTCCCTTTAAATCCATTTGTTTGCCCTCATTGATCTCATTGGGCCTTATATTTCATTCAACTACTTCAATGAGGACTTTCATATTTATATGTATAGAATTAAACATTCGAATTGACACACCTCATATCTTGAAACAGAATTCATGCTGTTTGTTGTGAGACTGGGAGAGTTAAATGTTTTTGAATACATGCCTCCACCTTGTGGACTTTCCAGGATAATGCAGACTAATTCTCAGATGTGTTTGGTATACTGATGCAGTGTGGAAGCAATAACCAAAATTGTAATAGTGCTGTATTTATGTGATTTTTTTAAACAGTATTCCAAAAGAAAAAGTCCCAAGGAGATGCTGAAACACTATACTCTCTTCCTACAAGACAGGGTAAGATTTGTTTGTCTGAAAATGGAATAGTTTTAGACAGTATACACTATAAAATGACATGAGATTTCATGTTTTGGATCTGCTGTAAGCCTTTAAAATTCTTACTGTGTTTAAATACGTCCAACATTTTAACTGCTTTGTGGTCTCCATTGTGACAGCGAGGCAGAGGGATAGCATCTCATCCACTTATGACACCTTTGTGCCAAGTCAGCCGCCAGGACTGGACGAGCTGATCAAACTTCAGGAGGAGGTGAAGATGGGCACTCTAAGTATAGATGATGCCCTGGATCGATTCAATGACTGGCAAAGGCTTCAGAAGGGAATGGACAGCGTCCAACAGGTGAGGAAAGCAAATCTATTTCAAAAACATGTTTATGTGTTTCTTCAAGTATATATCTTTAAAATATCACAATCCTAGTTTGTGTATTATTACCCTATTTGGTAACACTTTATTTTACAGTGTCCGTGATACAGAGTAATTACTTAATTAATTACTTAGTAGTAGACATTGTAATAACATGTAACAAAATGTAATTAACATGTAACTAAGTTATGGAACAGCCTGTACTTACAGATTGTAATTACACTCATTTAATAGGCAGCTACTGTTACACATATGTAACAGGCCGAGTCGGTTACATACGTGTTACCGACTTGGTTCAATGTAACAAGTACTTAAATATGTTACTAAGGTAGAAAGCCTGCAGTTACACATGGTCATTTTGTACCTTATAAAATAAAGTGTATCAAGGTTGTACTTAAGTGCACTTCATGTGTGTGACAATGAAGAAAATCTGTGCCGCGAGTCACGTAATTGATTGTTTACTTTCACTGTCACGTTACGCAAAATGGGAGGAGTATGTCAATCAAATCAGCGTTAATCACAGATGAAATTGAATATAAGGAAGTGTGTCATACCTGGAAAAAGCGCGTCACACGTTTGTGCAATGAGACGTTTGTAGTGGAATCATGATGGATTATTGGGGAGAAACTGCCGCTGGCCGATCTGTTGCTTCCTATGGTTGAAGTCTGGTGCGTCGCGACAGTCGGTGCATTCCCAGGAAAACTATTTTGGAACTGTTTTAAAAGCCAATCTGTTTCATCCGCCTATCCAGTGTTGAAGAGGACACTCGATACTCCCAAAAACTGTTTCTTGCCTGCAAATGTGGTCAGTACCTCTATGCCGCCTACACACATCACTACACACGCATACACCCCTCACATTTCACTTTTGCACATTCAGTGTGCTTTGTTTGTTTTCATAAATTGTTGTTGCCTGTTAAAATGATATTTTGTGCTGTTGGTGATTTACAACGAACGAATGAGTTGTTTACTTTATTTTCTCTTTTTCTTTTTTATGAACAATTGTGAATGAATGTGGGACGAATCTGCCAACGTGGATTAGTGACGCGTTGTGACGCGATGTGACACGTTGCGTTGAAGACGCGTTGATGTTGCGTTGAAGTTGAAGACGTGTGAAGTCTTGCACGGATTTATGTGTGAAGTAACATCCTGCTCAGATTTATATGTGACGTGTGAAGTTTTGCACTAATTGAAAGTGAGAGATGAGATCTACCGCTAGGGTGGAACGTATTGTGGGTTATTAGTAGTATTATGAATAAATATCCATGGTGAAATGATTTTTATGTCTTGATTATTACTAGAATTTTGTTGTGTAACCGGTGGTTATTTTGCTGGCTATCCTGGGTTTATTGAATTTTTGACAGGTTTCATACTGTCTGGTGCCCGAACTTTTCTTTAGAGTCATTTATTAGTATTAGGGCGGCCACCACCGTTACATGTGTATCTGTAAGTACAGGCTGTTCCATAACTTAGTTACATGTTAATTACATTTTGTTACATGTTATTACAATGTCTACTACTAAGTAATTAATTAAGTAATTACTCTGTATCACTGACACCGTAAAATAAAGTGACACACACACACACACACATAATCTGGCAAGGGTTATCCTGCCATTTCCAATTAATTTGAAGAAATTTTGAAGATTCACAAGTGGAAAACATTGTAGACCGTTGCCAATCTTCCCAGGAGTGTATGTCCCAGCAAATTCACCTCAAGGTCAGACCATGCAAGGCTCAGAAAAATTGTAAAACACCCAAGATCTACACCTCAGACTCTACAGGCCTCCGTTACCATGTTAAAGTTCATGGCAGTACAATTAGAAAAGTATGACTTGTTTGGAAGGGCTTATTTTCTCTAAAAAGAACAGTTCCAGCACAGTTCTGAAAAAACCTCAATATTTCTGGAACAATGTCCTTTGGACAGACGAGACCAAAATAGAGATGTTTGGCCATAATAAACACCTCATACCAACTATTGGAGGGTTGATGATTTGTGGCTTGATTTGTTGCCACAGGGCCTGGGCACCTTGCAGTCATTGAGTCGAACACAAACTCCTCTGTATACCAAAGTATTCTAGAGTCAAATGTGAGTTCATCTGTCCGACAGCTAAACCTTTGCTCAAATTGGTCAATGTAACAGGACAATGATCCCAAGCACACTAACAAATCTACAACAGAATGGCTGAAAAAGAGAAGAATCAAGATGTTGCACTGGCCCAGTCAAAGTTCAGACCTCAACCCGACTAAAATGTTGCGGTGGGACCTTAAGAGGGCTGTGCATATCTCAGATGCCCACAAAAATCTTAATGAACTGAAGCAACATTGTAAAGAAGAGTGGGTCAAAATCCTAGCCTGACTTCGCCCTCCTTCGTACTTCCGCTCAATTTTCATTTTCATTCAGTACTGAGTTTGGGATTGTGCTATAGACTTTAGTTTTCTCCGATCAATTTTTTACCGGGCCAATCAGCGAACAGAGGGAGTGGCTGAGAACGATGACGTTGATGTCGACTCGTGCGTTATTTTGAGTTGTAGTTCAAAATAAGAAAGATGCGAGCGAAGCCATTCGGTCCGTTGTGGCAACGCTGCCGAATATGCTCGCAAGTTAAAGCCGGAGCAAGAACAATCTTTGCTTTGTTTTGTTGGTGGCCATCCTCCCCACGGGGTTTGGGAAAATACATATGTCACGACCAAACGTTAGCGATTGGTTATGGCAGATAGAGTGACTCTGGGCAGATCCAATAGTTTTAGACTGTAATAAAGTGCCCGCCTACAAGGAAGTTAACGCTTGTCAATGGAGAGGTGCCAGACTCTATGTACAAATTAAATGTACGAGAGTCTGGTGGGACCAGGCTACCAAAATCCCCCCAGAATGATACAATTGAATCATAGGGTGTACTTAGTTTTTCACCCATGGCTTTTCCATTTTAGCTGTATTTTTGTAAGATAAATAATGACACGGTGTATTGTGTCTTTTGTTGGTTTCATCTAAGGTTATATTTACCTCATTTTAAGACCTGGTAATTACTTTTTATTATTATTATTTTGTTTCTGATATGTAAAACCATAACATTTACCTTTTCACATGACTGTGAAACTAATTAAAGGACTAATTAAAATTAAGATACTTACTAAAAGATACTAAAATATTTTTCTTTTGTTATAAAGGACTATTTTAGTTTTATACAAATCACCCCTGGAAGATAAAAGTACCTGTAGGTGAAGAAACACTATAAGTCAATTGTATTGTAATTTTTCTTATTAAAGTTAAAACATAAGGCAATAATGAAATAAAATATTTCTACCTGACAGCAGTGGATCATGCAACATATTGTAGGTACAAATGTAATTTATACAAGGTGTAATGAGTGTGCATCGACAGACTGTTAAAGACAAACGAATAAAGTTCCAATACAAGGTTTAATTTAAGAATACAAATAGGTATAAACCCAAACACACACTTAACTGAAACAAGGGGGAGAAAAAAAGAACTTATATATTAAAGATAATGAGGTGAACACAGATAAACCTAACTAATAACAGTTACCGTGGAAACTAAAGAGCAGCCGGAATCTAAAGAAAGGAACACATGTGACAAATAAAAAAAATAAATAAAAAAAAAAAAAGTTCATGAAAACTGAAATTAACTGAACATAACAGTGACACAAGGACTGTGTGTGTAGTGTATAAAACCATGGGTAACAATTTAGTTCGATAGTCTACTTTAGACATTCTACTAACTATAAGTAACTTTGCAACTACATGTCAACTTATTCTACTAACCCTAACCCATAGTCTACTAATACCTTAATGAGAGTAAGTTGACATGTAGTTGCAAATTAATTAAGAGTTATTTGACATGTAGTTGGAAAGTTACTTATAGTTAGTAGAATGCCTAAAGTGGACTGTCGAAATAAAGTGTAATTATACTGTGTATTATGTGACTGATACACAAATATTATGTACTAGTATATAATTACTGTAGTTTTAGTTGTGCACACCTGAGTCATCTCCATTATGAGGTTATTTTTTATAAGTGCATCCCCTCAACCTGCACAGCAGACATACTTCATGTGCACTTTACTTTACTGTACAATGTGTGCACTTACAATGTACTTACCCAAGAAAGTAATGAGTAAAATAGGCAGATGGGTTAAGGTTAAGTTCAGGCTTAATACCTAGTTATTGTGATTACTACAGTAACTACATACTGGTACACTGTAAAAAAAAAAAAAACATCAAAGTTGTAAATAAAAGTGTTTTACTAATATATATATATATATATATATATATATATATATATATATATTATATATATATATATATATATATATATATATATATATATATATATATATATATATATATATATATATATATATATATAAACTTCCAACAAATACATGTTTGAATCCTCTTGGTATGCTACTAACAAGTGCATATTAAAGCCTCTTCAACAAATTGTTTTCCACAGGAGAAAATACAGCAGTTGAGGGCAAGTATCATCAGCAACATAGAGGATGATGAAAGTGTCTATGGTAGGTTTATTGCATCTGTTCAATATATTTGAGATAAATCGCTCATACTAATCTGATATAAGGCCCTAATTTCTCTTTGATGCTCTTGATGCTTCCAAGAGTTTACAAAAAGGTGTTTTTTTAAGTTCTGATTGGATAGACATCAAAAGACTGTTTCTCTGCTTGTGTTGTTCATTCTGCACAATGATTAATCAATCTCAAAATAGAGCCAGAGCCAATCAGTTGAGAGAAAACATCTCATAGATTAGCGAGATATAATCCTTGGTGTAAAGATTACAGCGAGAATATGACAGAAAAAATAAAGTCACCTTGGTTGAGCTAGATGAAATGGAAATATTATGTCAGTTAACAGGCCTCTTTTCTCTCCATCAGACAAAATCAGCATTATTCATCACACGCCAAGTAAGTGCCCTGCCATGAAAGCAAGAATACTTTCTTTGTTGCTGTTACTTTATCTCTGTATCTGTCTCCTCCATATCTGTGGCAATGCAGCTTTTTTGTTTGTCTCAGGGGAACTGTTAGCTAGAAGAATGGCTTTTACACAAGGGTTTTAGTCTCTGTGTCTGGGAAAAAATTGAAGGCTTTTGAGAAGACGTACCTTTTATATACTTCTGTAAGTGTCTTGTGATATAATGTGATTTATGTGACTGTCAAAGTACTATCTAGAGCAAGCCACCCCTAAGCTCTGTATACTCATGATAAAAGTGTCTGATAGTTTATTGAAGGGCTGAGGTGAGGAAGTTTCTTTGTGGTGATAAATGTATGTATTCTGTGTAGCTGCATCTGCAAATGAGTGTCGAAGAGCGACCCAGCAACTGGACACAGAGTTCTACAGTAAACCTCTTAAAGGACATAATGTGAGTTTATGAGGAACATTTTGTACATGTACTGATCCTCAAGAATTCTATAATACTTATCCAGCAGGTTGTTTTACCCAGTTAGTTGTCTTATATATTATCTATTCTTTTTTAATAGTCAAATTTCTTCAAGAAGGCAGACAAGCAGTAAAAGTAAGTAACAAACAAACCATTTATCATTTTCTTTAAGTAAAAATATTCACAGTGATTTTGTAAGTTTTATTGATTGAGCCAAAACATAACACACCTGTAATGCAGTAAGTGCCACAATGTGTGGTTTCACTTTATTTTGACACATTTTATTTTGTCCCTTTAACACATTCTGTTGACTATAAGTAACGTTGCACCTACATGTCTACTAACTCTCATTAGAGTGTTAGTAGAGTATTAGTAGACTGGTAAGGTTAGGGGTAGAATAAGTTGACAAGTTGCATAATTACTTATAGTCAGTAGACTCTGTTGGAGGACCATAACAATAAAGAGTTATCAGATATTAAGCAGACAGTCCACTAATACTCTAATGAGAGTTAGTTGACATGTAGTTGCAAAGTTACGTTATAGTCACCAGAATGTTCAAAAGGGACCATCAAAATAAAGTGTTACCCAATGTGTTGTCACCTTTATGTCAAATGAATTAATTGATTTATTTTGTCTTATTCCAGTCATCCTGTTTGAGGATTTAATGCACTAGAAATGCTGCTCTGAAGAAATGTACTAAACAGGAACTGATACATTGTAGGTAATATTCGCACAATATCACTGCAATTTGTAACTATTTTACGTTTTAGCGAAGTGGTGGCTAATTTGTATGAAATCGTACAATCTCAAATCTGTTTGGGTTAGAGGTGGAACTTCATGCTTCCTCTTTTTTTTCTGTTTTTTTAAATCATGTTTTCATATGCATCACTTCATGCACATTAATATGAAAGTGCCACCAAGTAAAATAGCTTTCCCATGAGAGCAGGTTAGTATCCAGTCTTTAAGAGCAATACAAAAATTGTACATATCCCACTATTTGTTTTTTTTGTTTATATTCTTCTTAATGCTTCATAACATGAACTGTGATTGACTTCTGAAGACTTTAGTAGTTGTAATTTTTTTTATATAAAGACCTTTTTGTAGCCTTCACCACCACTGTTTACTCAATATTATTTGGACAATACATTTATCATTTCTTTAAAATGTTGTCAAATGTATTATTTATATCCAATAAAGAACATTCAACCTGAGATTCTACTATAATTTGATGAGGATGTATTTTTAAGGTTTTCTGTTTCATGGCTTTAAGGATTTTTTTAGTTACATTGCATGTTCTGGTCCTAAGGGGGTGCTGTGCTACAAAGCATGGCGATCGGATTTCTGGTTTACGCAGATTTCTCATGTTGTATTGACGGGCATTTTGATAGACAAAAACAAAGCCATTGCACATCCCATTCGTCCCAGTGGACCTCTCAGTACCATACGGATCACTGATTGTAAGTAAGGACACAAACAAGCGTCTGGGAGAAAGCATCTACAGAAGTGAGGTCTTCCCACACGCCACTTCTGTGTCAGGGGACACGATCTAATGCGGATCTGCGATTCGAGGCAAAACCCCGGGAGCTGCGCTACTAACCCGCTCTGCCTGCCAACCCCAGCAGCTGGACACATTTGCATTATCAATCATGCTCTTTGTGAATAATATGTATTAAAGCCTTGCTGCTCTGCAGTGCTTGGATGAGCCAGTTCTGCCTCCAGAGATGATTCGGCTCCTGCAGACTTGGTGGCATTTGTGCCGTGTGTTTGGCTGTCACCTGCTGCTCTGGGAAAGAGATGCTTTCTGATCCTGGGCAGGATCAAGCTTCGACATACCTTCTTCAACTATGAGAGTGTTCAATCCAGTATAAAAGAAGCAGCACCAGCCTGAACAGGATAGGGAAGCACACAGGCCCTCTACCTTGTATGACATTCTGACATATTAGATCTCATTCAGTTCACATGCAAGAGAAACATCAATATCAAAAGCATCTAATCACCACTGTTAGTTGCCAAAATAAATATGATCATTTATATCGCTAGTCCATGGACTCTTATGGAAATTAACATCAGGAGCTCTCACTTTTCTCAAGCTGGAAGAGAGATGATAAACCCTACACAAAGGATTAAGTCTTCCCTGAAGTATAGAGCTTTATCAGGGGGAGTGAAGGGCAGGATTAGGATTCAAATGCACCAACAATACTCTCATAATACCACAAACTGATAGAGATCCAACCCAGCTGAGGCTCACAGTCGACCGCAAAATCAATGGTAAACCCAGGCCATACCTCTGCCATATATGAGCAATGTCCTTTTTATGATTGGATTTTATTTTATTTGAACTAAGCTTTTCAAATTTCTGTGGTAAAAAAGCACTTGCGCAGATATGTAAAATTATAGTTCTCACAGTTTTTTTGCATAACAGATGCCCATGGGTCTATGTAAACACAACTGCACACAAAAAAATATTCTAGTCCCTGTCCCTGGGATTAATACCCAGAATTATACACAGCTGCTTCCCCTTTGCACCCTAATAAAAATCAGGCAATTTCACAGCCAGTGGCATTCTCTCATCCCATAATCCCCCTGCATGTGTACAGTACATGTGACCCTCCTCAACAAGGGCCAAGGTCGCTATCGGGGTACCTCCAGTTGATAAGAAGAGCTTTGATTTGGGGTTCCTGCCTGGGAAGAACCAAGCCGTTAAATGGAGTCCACCACAGCAGGATCCCCCCACCCCCAGCCCCCCATTCTGCCATTACGCTCACCAGCACATCCATGAGCAGCCTGAAGCAATGCCGAAGTGTTTGACATTAACTGAAATGCATTGAAATGAGTTTTCAGAGTTAAACCTGGCTTTAAATGATCCACAAACCTTGCACTGATTCTCACAGTCACCACGCAGCTCTTATTAGTGTAAATGGCACTCTTCATTAACATGTTGCTAATGGCTTGTCCTCTTAATGCTGAGTGTTTGTAATGCCAAGGACAATGCATGGAGTGATTGCCAATCAGCAGATACAAGAGCCAGGTGTCCTCTGAGTGTGTTAGTGCTGACTGCTCCTCAACAGTTGTTAAACAAAAGACTTACTTAAAAGACTTGAAATACTGGCAGGAGAAAATCATTAAGCACGAGGCACTGACCTAGCTTTTCACGTGTCATTTTAATGCAATGCGTATAACATATTTGATATTTACAAACTCCCACAACGGGCTTGTTATAACAGCTAAGTTATTAAGTTCCTAGTCATTTGTTATGTAAAAGACCTGCAAATCACCTTTTTTAAAGTAAACTAAAAATGCATAAGTCTAGCACTTGGCAAAATAAAGACAGCATTAATCAAGCATAAAAGAGGAGAAATCAAATCCCTGTGGCTGAATGTGTTTAGAGAGATCCTGGAAAACCCGGATGTTTAAATACAGCTGGGCACAACTGTCTGTCCTCCTTTAAAAATAATATCTGGCTAAAGAAGAAAAACAAGATAACCATCAATTTGCATATTCTGGAGATAGAAGTAGTTCTGAACAGAATTCTGTTGTGATTTAATCCCTCAACCTTTCCCCTGGGTGTTCCAGCTGGGCTTTTAATCTCTGCCTGTGCTTCCTTTTGTAAACCTTTCGCAGGCACAGGAGAAGCAGGGACTATAATTCAGTAAGTCCCTCGCAAGCACTTTCTAAAATGTCATCTGCCCCCAGCGGAAAGTTTCAATCCTCCATCTCCTCTCGCCTTGGTTCTGGTGTTTTGGTGCCCCCTTCCAGAGCTACTCCGTTCCCTGAATGGCAAAACAGCATCTGGTGCAAGGGCAAAGGTACACAGGACAGAACAGCCCCTGCCGACCCCTCGCTTGTCTGATCAGGGGCCAAAAGAGACCCCTGGAGTGTGGCTGTACCCTTGAGTCTGTGGCTGAAAGCCCCTGTGCTGGAGCTTTGGGTAGATTAGCAGCACTGTTCCCAAATGCAGGGCCTTTGTGCAGCAGTGCCCAGGCGAGGCCAAGCTGTCCGTGGCCACAGGGATGCAGTAATTCCACCGCAGGTCAGCGGCTCTGCATTTTTAAGCAGCCCCTAAAAAGGTCACTTCCGCTGTGGCGGAGCCAGAAGACTATCTCTATGGATAGTGGATAGCCCGGTGACTTGCTTTCCCCACCAAAGTCGCTCACAGATTGAATCAAAGGCTCGATGATAAACAGGGATGACTAAAGGCTTTATCATTTATTTGCGCTCTGCTTCTTCTAAGAGGGTGTTGAGTCTTTGAAGCTGATGGTTGTGTTTTTGCAAGGATGTTTTGACTGCTTGATGTCCTCATGAAGGGCTGTGTATGTTGGGGAGGGTTGATTTAGTATGTTTTTATAAGAGTTTTAGTGATTGAACAAATACTGTATAGCATGAAAGGGCTGATTGCAGAACATATTTATATTTAATAAATGCTTGGACCATTTCCAGACCTTGTGGATGCTGAAGTTCTGCATGCAATGAATGTAGACTGAAAGTTTACTTGGCTTTGTAATATTTATACTCTTTCCAAGAAAGCTTACCCTAGCCAAATGTCAAGGTGCTCCAGACTAATCTTAAAGCTAGGTTGTGCAGTTTCATAGAGGCTAGCAATAGCAAGCTAGTTTTGAAAGCAAAAGCTCACACCCTCTCAAATCTCATGAACGTGCACAGCCAGAACAGAGTCTGCAAAGTGTCACAAGAGGCGGTGTTATTAAATTATCTAATATAATATATATATATATTATATATATATATATATATATATATATATATATAATATATATATATATATATATATATATATATATCATTTAATATTTAGATATATATTTAATTAATCCAGAGGAGCAGCAGAGGGGAAGAACTACCAAAACACATGCAATTTAACTGCCAGAGGGACAAAAGTTACATAATGTAGCTTATAGCTCTTATTTTTTCGACATGAAATTGTTAGTTGCTTCATTTTGCTCCTAAACTAAACTATCATCATCATTAATCACAGACTGACAGTCTGTCTGGAACATGCACAAATGCAGACAAATTAATACAACAAAAAGTTCCAATGATGTTGGACTGTATCAACGCTTTCTGATCACCGCTCGGCCAATCAAGTTCGATGACCCCATCTAATACAACTATTGTGTCTGAAGTACATCTGAAGTATGGTAATTAATATTAAATGTTTAGTCAAGTCACCTTGATTTATACAGCACTTTTTACAAAACAGGCCACTGAATCTGTAAAAACGGTGACAGCATCCACATGCATAGTACGTTTAGTCTATAGGAATGCATATAATGCATATAATGATCATATTGAATGCATATGTGTGCTGGTGCGTAGTCTTTCTTTACAAAGTGACATTGCCAATTAATTGACCTTTCACCAGCCCCTCCCCCAAACCGGCCATTGTCCAATCACACATCATAGCAACCGTTACTATGTGAGCAGGTCTGTCAAACATTGACTCCAAGTTGTGTTTTCGGCTTTGGGAATGGAAAGAACACAACACCTCCAGACAATCTACTGTCCGATTTACAAACAATTTACAAACGATTTACAAACGCCGTGGGCGCACTGCTTCACCAGTTGGAGTCCAAGCAAGATGGTGAAGCAGTGCGCCCACAGCGTTTGTAAATCGGACACTAGATTGTCTGGAGGTGTTGTGTTCTTTCCATTCCCAAAGCCGAAAACACAACGTGAGCGGTGCCTACAATGGATAAAACAGTGTGGACGTCAGTGGCGGACCGTGCATTTCACACCTAGGCCTTCTGTCCTATCTGAATCAATAACTTTTAATAGTGTAGCAGCGCAAAGACTCTCTATAATTGTTGTTTTTATTTTGCACCGGCAGTTATAGGGTTAATGCGGTGAGTTCGGGAAAGGCCGGTAGAGAGAAACGAGCGCGTGAGTTCGGCTGGTGCGTTTGTGTACAGTTCTTGCGTTCCGAATCCGATTATAAGTTCAGAAACGGAGCATCCCTTATGTTGTCGTTCAAGGTTACAATAGTCCCTTTCAGACGCTACAATAGTATGGATGTTTGAAAAAAATTACGTTTCGATCATAAATCTAAAAGAAAAATTAAGAAGAAAAGCATATTCACCACGGGGGAAAAGCATTATCACCAAAACTACTGATTAGTTTTTTACACAAAATCCATCCTTATTTCTTTCCTCAAGCAGACTTCAATTACTGTTGTACAGGTTGCGTTGCAGTTCCACAATGTCGTGTCTGTCCCGTCATATTTCTATATAAGCATAAGTTTTTACTTCGCTTTAGGGCTGAGTGTGTCTGCTCGACAGAAGCAGTGGACACAGTCACGGTCACCGCAACACATGACGATGTGTACAGCTGACTATGCTCTCTCACACAGAGTTTTGAACGAAATCAATGAGATCAGCGGGACTTTGCCTTCAAAATCATTCGTGGCATAACTTACATTAGTCTGTTCTGTTTTAACCAGCGGACAGATCGAGCAGTGTTCCGTGACTCTGAGTTAAACGCAGGCTGAATAAGGGACTTTTTCCGGTAGGTTTGAAACTGCTGGGGGTCGAGGAGGGAAAGAAACATTAATTTTTGGGTTGAAAAACTATTAAATCTACAGGAATATATTTTAGTTTATGCAGTTTGCTACAGATGCGGATACTAACCATATAGTACGCGCTCTGAGCATCCTATCAAAGAACGAGAAAATGCAATTATTGTACCCTGCAATGGCCCGCTGCAGTCAAACGGAATCTGATTGCAATAAATCTGAACTGATTATCTGTTGGTTAAGCAACAGTTTCATTGCCATTATTTTAAGTTACAGGCTTGGCACATCGATAGAAGGCCTAATGCCAGATTTATTTGCCATGCAACGCATGATGCTGAAATATGATTGATAAAAGCCGTAACATAAAAACCACTACTGACAGTGCGACCAAGAAAAGCTATGGAATAAGAGATGCACATGGATAATTTAATACGCATTCATGGAAAAATTGATTAAAGTGCAGTCGTAATTTGATTGTTTATGCCAGCAGAAAGCCTTGCTGGCCTGACAGGCACCACCACGGTGGACGTAGTGTGGAGCTAGTTAAATGTGTCGAACATGGTTAACTCGCGTTCATTGCGTATTTTTATAGTTTGAATATATCCCTCCACTGCATACTGTAACCCCTTGGGCCTCAATCTGGAGGATATCACAGAGGTATTGCTTCAAAAAAGGTCACTGACACGCACGGGTATACCTCTTCCCTTCATGGTAATCTGTCGCGCTGGTCGTGTTTGACCATTTGTTTGACGGACGTAGCAACAGTAACTAAGGGAGGCGGGGCTCGGCGAAAGGCTAATTGTCTGACATGCACAACACAGCTTTTTTACTTGTTTCTTGGTATCTGTGTGAACGGGAATCATTTTGATAATGTTTTCATCTGTATAAAGGAAAAAAAACTTTTGTTGTGTTGATGAGGCCTTCATAGTGGATAGTCTAGTTGACACGATCTCTGCTGATGTCACAGGCCGGTGTGGCCAACCGACCACCACCCCTAAGGAGCGAGCCACCTCGAGGAGCCGACCCGAGAAAACCCAAAAGGCAGGACACAGAGATGAAAATATAAAACAGTTCCCCTTCGGTGGGTGTTGGACTCCAGACAGATAGATACCCGTGCAGCAAAGCTTCAATGGTGGAACAGCATAGTTCAGGTAGGAGGCAGGTGGCGGATAACGGTTCCTCTTCAGGGGGGCGTTGGATTCCAGTCAGGCAAGATAACCGTGCAGCAAAGCTTCAATGATGGAACAGCGTAGTTCAAGTAGGAAGCAGGCAGCGGATAACGGTTCCTTTTCGGCGGGTGTTGGACTCCATACAGGTAAATACCCGTGCATGGTGGAGCAGCGTGGTTCAGGTAGGAGGCAGGTGGCGGATAACGGTTCCCAATCGGTGGACGTTGGACTCGTCAGGTAAGTACCAATGCAGCAAAGCTTCAATGGTGGAGCAGCGTGGTTCAGCTGGGAGGCAGGTAGTGGATAACGGTTCCTCTTCAGTGGGCGTTGGATTCCAGTGCTAGCTTTCTGCTGGGAAACACATTCGAAGTCAATTAGCAGTATGCAACCGAACAGAATTAGGCTGATGCCGCCAGCGCATTCTAGATTGTGGCCGCCTCTTCGGATCCAACTAGAGGCTCTGCCACTTTGGGCCACAAAGCAGAGGAAGCTGGAAAAACTTCTCTATATGGCACATTAATTTCTTTAAACCATTTCGCTCAGCTGCCCCAGCATGGGAGGAAATAATCAGCTGTGATTCGCGAGTGAAAAGCTTTGAAAATCACTGCAGAAAATCACTTGTACAATTAAACTGCTAAATCAACAGACTCACGGTGCACTCAAGGCTTACACCCGCAATCCAGCTGGAACCTTCCCTCATGATGGATCTAACGGCTGGGGCTGCATGGGAATCAATTTATGTACTGGTCTTCACTGGTATACAAAGAGTCAGACGGATATTTGGTTAGTTCCAGTCCTCAGGCTTATAACTCAATATCATCATTCAGCAAACGGCAAAAAAATACAAGACGGTACTTAACTGCCAGCGATCCACAATTGTCGTCAGACATCAAGCAGCGGAAGGCGGGTCACAGCTCAGTCAAACCCACATCATGTTTTCCGTGATCCTCATTATTCCCTTCAAAGTGTATACATGCTGCTCTCCACCCATCCGAGCTGATAGAAGCCTCCACACTCTCTCTTTTCGCTACTTGTCTTCTTCTGTGTCCACGACGGCGCGCTCCTCTCACCAGCAGCGTGGCTTTTATAATCCCTCTTTTGAGTGCGTGTCTCAATCACAGACCACAATCTTGCTCATCACCACCTGACACGAGTTTCCTCATCAAGCCTCTCCCGCCGCCATGATCTTGACGTAGGGGACCGGAACCACCCTGTTGTTACACTGAGATCGTTCCTCAAGGAAACATGTTACAAAAAGAAAGGTTCCGCCGGCCGCTTGTCACCCCGTGACACTGACACTTCAGGGCTGCGTTGTGGTTATGTCTTGGCGCTGGCCCTTCATCTGATCTGGATACGGCCCGGATCCGGCTGACTACAATAAACAACTGGGTAAACAGAGAGACTAATATTAGCATAGATGTCATTCTTCTTATGATGTAACAAGTACATCAGGTGTTAATGGAAGTGTTTCCAGTGTTTTTAGTCTAGATTTAAACTGACAGAGTGTCTGCTTCCCGAACATTGCTAGGAAGACTGTTCCAGAGTTTTGGTGCTAACTAGGAAAAGGATCTACCGCCAGCAGTCGATATTAATATTCTATGTATTATCAACTGGCCAGAATATTGAGATCGCAATCAGTGTTTGGAATAACGCCGTTTAAAATAACTTTTCCCGTCGTTACAACGCTGTTAACGTTACTGGATGTTAAATGTGGTGCGTTACCGCGGGCGTCAGTTTGGTTTGAAATGTGCTTGGGACAGACGCATTCAGAAGTCCATTTTCAGAAGTGCTGGGTACAAACCTGTCAAACTGTGCAGCCTCTCTGCTCAACGCATAAATAAATCCATCGATCGATCCGCAATTATTGTTTAAGTTCTTAAACGGTCTAGACTCTAGAGGTAGATTTTTTGCCAAGCCTGTCAGAGGTTACGGGTTCTAATCCACGCTCGAATAGGTTTTTTTTTCTCTCACCAAAACTGAATATGTATGTTCATTAGTGGTTACAGTCTATATCAAGCAGGGACATGTTTGTGTGCATTTTATTTTGTGATTTCACCGGAATGAATAGAGAGTCTCCACAACGGCGATAGATTGAAGAGTGCGTCCGAGTGAAGACTGCGCGCGCGCCACAAGAGAACATATGCAACTGATAGCTGTGGCAACGAGCGCTCAGCTTGAGTTCAAAACCAAAACAATTTAACGCTAGATCTCTTATTTAATAGCGAAATAAATTAATGCTCTGCTAGTTAATTGGAGATGTTTTATTTATTTGTTTCTAAAAGGGTGGGTACAAAATGACTAATGACAAAATCAACGCTTATGTGCGTTATAGGCTACTATGTAGCCTGTTGGTTGATTGAATAAATACAATAATTAGAAGTTTTTTTTTTTTTTTTGTGATATTGGTAATAGTCAACAGCTGTAAAAGCTAATGCCATGCTTCCTAATGATATGTACCAAGGGTAGCATACAGGGTGAAAAGCAGTGGTTCTGGTACTGAGCCTTGAGGTACTCCATACTGAACTTGTTATTCATATGACACCTTTTCGTTTACTCTTACAAAATGATAATTGTCAGATAAGAATGATTTGAACAATGCCAATGCAGTTCCACTAATGCCAACATAATTTTCAAGTCTATTCAAAAGAATGTTGTGGTTGATAGTATCAAATGCAGCACTAAGATCCAGTAACACTAATAAAGAGTTACTAACAGTAACAACCACAATCGGATGATTAGAGCAAATAGTTTGTAACTCTAATGAGAGTAGTCTCAGTAATATGATACGGACTAAATCCTGACTGGAAATCCGTGCGTGCAGATACCATTTCTTTCTAAAAAAGGAACATAGTTCTATCTTCATATCTTTGACAGAAAAGGTAGATTAGATAATTAGAGAGAATTAAAATTCTTTAGGATCTAGTTGCATTTTTTTTATATAATACCTACCTTTTTTGGTACATATCCTAATGACAAAGATTAATTAATGATATGTGACCCTGGATGACAAACCAGTCTTATTAGTCATTTTTTTTTAATTGAGATTTATACATCACATGAAAGCTGAATAAATAAGCTTTTCATTGGTGTATGGTTTGTTAGGATAGGACAATATTTGGCCGAGATACAATTATTTGAAAATCTGGAATCTGAGGGTACAAACAAATCGAAACATTGAGAAAATAAACCTTTAAAGTTGTGCATTTATGTTCGTGATTGTGCTGCATACACTCACAAAAATAAATGTTTTATACATTTACGGTAGGAAATTTACAAAATATCTTCATGGAACATGATCTTTACTTAATATCCTAATGATTTTTGGCATAAATAAAAATTGATAATTTTCACCCATACAATGTATTGTTGGCTATTCCCACAAATATACCCGTGCTACTTAAGACTGGTTTTGTGATCCAGGGTCACATATTAAAAACAGGATCTATGACCTCTGGAAGCATCTCTTTTAGTAGCTTAGTCGGTATAGGGTCTAACATACAAGTTTTTGATTGATTTAGATGATTTAACAAGTTTAGAGAATTCTTCCTCTTCTATAGCAATGAATGAATGGGACACTACAATGCACTGATGCGATACTGTAGTAAACGGTTGCATGATTATTATTTTCTCTATGATATTATCAATCTTTCAAGTAAATAAGTTCATAAATATGCAACCATATCACTCCGGTTTTGGAATCCTTGCATTGGCTCCCAGTTAGGTTCCGAGTTATGATGCTCACTTACAAATCTTTGCACGGTCTGTCTCCAGATTATCTAGCTGAACTGTTACACCCATACACTCCGAATCGCAGATTGCGCTCCTCACAATCGAGCATGCTGGTTGTTCCTAAAACTCGCTTAAAGTCTATGGGTGACAGGGCTTTTTTCCTTCTATGCACCTGTCCTTTGGAATTCTCTGCCTCTTGAACTTAGGGAAGCCAAGACTTGTGCCATTTTTAAAGGTCAACTTAAGACATACTTTTTTAAACCTGCATTCACCTGTTGATGTGTTTGTTTTTTGTGATGTGATGTGTTTGCTTTTAACAATTGTCCATTGTGTGTACAGTGCTTTGAGAAGCTGCATTTAAAAACGCTTTATAAAATAAAGGTTATTATTATTATTATTTAAATTTTAAAGTCATTACTGTGCTGTTTGGAAGCGTCTGGGGTTGAAGCTTTATTTCTCGTTAAGTTCGCCACTCTATAAAATAAATACATAAGGTTGTATTTGTTTTCTTCTAAGAGGGTAGGAAAATAAGAAAATCTAACAGTTTTTTAGCACTTTCTGTATGCAATAGTGCTGTCTTTCCACGAAATGCGAAAAACCTCTAGTTTTGTTTTCTTCCAGCTGCGCTCCATTTTCTGGCTGCTCTCTTAAGGGCCAGAGTGTGCTCATTATACCAAGGGGTTGGACTATTTTCTTTAATCTTCTTTAAGCGCGAAGGAGCAACTGTGTCTAACGTTCTGGAAAAGAGTCAATAGTTTTAATCTATCTGGTATGCTGGTAAGGGATCGTATATAAAGCAACCTGAGCAACAGGGTTCGCTAAGCTAGTCGCATCAAAAGCAGTATCTAAAGCCCTTGCATTCTTACTATCCTCGATTAAAGTTTGGATGCGTGTCTCTAATTCTGAAATCTTCTCCATCAGCCTGACTATATCCCTGCATTTATCACAAGTTAAACCCTCACTGCTGAAAGAGAATGCTATGCTATACATGTGGCAGGCAGTACAAGTGACAATAATAAGAAAAGATGACATGACTCACAGTGTTTGTTGACTGATCCAAAAAAGATGGCAAGCATGCATGGCAGGTTAACAGGCTAACAAAATGCTAGCATGTAGTGCTAGCGATAGCGAGTTAGATTAAAGCTAGTGATGTCAGATTAATGTGACAGAAAATATTAGGGAATATCCAATATATTGTGATGATTAAGTTATATTAAGCAATATAAACAGCAAGGAAAGATAGAAAATAGAGATTGAAAACAAAGCTATACAGAACAACAAACACAATCCACTCAGGCAGACAGTCATTCACACATCAACCATTGCATTTTAATGTCGGTATATTAATATGGTTTAGGAGAAAGTATTGTCAAATTGAACAAAAATTACACACATCATCTTAATATATATATATATATATATATATATATATATATATATATATAATATATATATATATATATATATATATATATATATATATATATATATATATATATATATAAAGGACTCTCCTCATGTGAATGCATTAATTTCATCATTACTACTCTTGGATGAAACAATGGGGCACTGCAATACAAAAATTACTACAACACAAAATCCTCTTAACAAAATGGTGGCAAAATCACCCATATTTCAAAACCAGACCCCCACTACTATTGGGTCTCATCAGAATTAGCTGCTCTCCTCAGCAACGAAAGAGATTAATTGTCCCACCACATGTGCAATAATAGCTTGATTCCATGCCCAACCAATCGAGTGCGCAATGGCAGTCCACAGAGTAATTGAGGTGATTTGGCAAGCTCTGCCTCGCATACATCGTTCCATAAAGACATTCTATGTCACATGAGGACTGCCCACATTTCGCCTCAAGGAGACCTGTGCCAAGGATGTGGTGTAAACATGAACTGGGGCATTTAGAAACCAATATGTACAAAACCAATGTGTATTTGAATGGTCTCCGTCAGCACTGTGACTTTGACTGAGCTGTGGGCAATACACAGTGCTGATTCTCAGTGGAATCTGTTAGGTGTAAATATTGCCTCTGGTCTAAAATTAGACATTTGTCCATGTAAGAGATAGCCATGATGTCCTTATACCTGAAAATGTGTATGGCAATACACCTGCCCACAACAGTTTTAGAAGACCAATCCACTAATAATAGCACACACACACACACACACACACACACACACACACACACACACACACACACACACACACACACACACACACACACACAATCTTCACATATTCATTTTTATCTCATATGATACTCATGCTGTCAATACAGTAAATGAAACTTGAATAGGGAAGCATATGAAACTTGATAATATTCTCTAATCTAATTTTATGCCTTGGACTAAATGAAAGGAATAAAATGACTGGGAAATTTTCCCAGTTTCTCTCAGCCTGAGGCGGCTTTAATGGCTTTTCTCCACTTGGATGCAGGTGAGGGGGATTTGATTCCAGCTGAATCATGTAAGAACCTCCCCCCTGCCTCTCTTCATCAGGTGTTCAGCCAATCCCTTCACTTTCCGCCACTGGACGGTCGCCATATTCTTATTAAATCCTGAAGGCAGGCTGAGCACAGCCTTGACACGCTGCCCTCCAGTTACAGAACCACTGCACAGCGTTCGTACATGATCAGGGAGGAATGGAGTTGAACATGCATTTTAACGTGCATATAGGACTTTTTTTTTTTTTTTCATTTAGAAAAGGGAAATTTAAATCCTGCAAATGAATTGGTATCAATTGCTTTAGTTGCTTAATATGCACTTCACTTTACAAACTTTTAGACTTGTTATCAATGAATATTAGATTTCAGCCCCACAGCATTAGAACGGATCCCTCTTCCCATCCCATGACATGCAAACTCATACCATCTGGAGAATTCGGGCCAAAACCACCAAAGCAGTTTCTTCCCTCAAGCTGTAAGACTCCACAACAACCGACAATGTCCAAACAGACTGACTGAATTGCAGAGGTGGACAGTAACAAAGTACATTTATTTGAGTACTGTACTTAAGTACACTTTTTGAGTATCTGTACTTTACATGAGTATTATTTTTTTTTCTGGAAACTTTTTACTTTAACTTCACTACATTTGAAGAGATAAATCGTTCTTTACTCCACTACATTTCTGTCAAGGTCCTTGAGTAGAAAGTAGTAATGTCAGTCAGTGGATGATTTTTGTTGCAGGGGTTGCATTTTGGTTGGAAATGAAAGTCGAGTTGACGTCAGAACCCCACGTCTGATTGACGTCAATACCCGACGTCAAACTGATGTTGGTTTCTGACGTCAACCCGATTTTTATTTTCAACCACAATACAATGTCTGTCGGTGGAGATTAACGGGTTTGGTCTTCTAAATGCGAATTTTGTCATTGTTTTGGAGCACAGATTATCAATAACAGTAAGGCTAACTAATACTAAAAGCCAAAAAACTTTAAATAGGGCACTATTTGAGGCTACAGCCACTTGGGTGTCTGAAACCATTGTGGACGTTATTGAGTGCACTTATTCAATCTCACATTTAATCCCACAACTCGAACTGTGTTCTAGAAATAAATTTGAAATTGATATGAGGTTAGGCAGACATAGACTCAGAGGCATAAGGTACTGTAAGTATTACATACAACAATGCAACAATAATAAAACAATGCACATTTACTTTTTACTTTTGATACTTAAGTACTTTTAAAAACGAGTACTTCTGTACTTTTACTTAAGTAAAAATAGGTCTTTACAACTTTTACTTGTAAGCAGTAATATTTGACCATAGTATCTGTACTTTCACTCAAGTAAGGAAGTTGTGAACTTTGTCCACCTCTGCTGAAGTGTAATTGTTGAGCATTGACCTTACGATCTTTAAACTGTCCCGTGTAGTGTGTATTGAATTCATGTATGTGGCCCCGTTTTTTTTTTTTTTTTTTTTTTTTTTTTTTGCTTGTTGTTGTTTTTGTACATTATGTGATGTTACAGACATGATGTACTTGGTTAAGTGTCAGAAATGCAATAAAACAGTATTACAAAAAAATAAACTGTCCCCGTGTGTTTTACAATATTGTTTAGTGCTGCATTTATTGTTTCCTAACTGCCAACAACACTTTGGGCTGGTTCTCTGGAAAAACTATAATTTGTCCTTTTTTATCACACTTGGCCTGTAATGAGAAGAATAATTTGACTTAGGACTTAAAATAGATCTCAAAGTTTGTCTCTATTTAGATTCTAACACCATGCTTATACACCCGGGATGCCAGCTTTACTGCATTAGTTTTGATAAGCTGAGCTTTTCTTACCTGCAGTCACTGACACCGCACACTTCCACCAGGCCCCATATGCAAATTATTATTAATGGTGATTAATTTACTTGGCATCCTGTGCTAAGCCTGGTTATTAAAAAAAGAGAGTGAGAAGAGCGAAAAATACTCCCAGGTTGCGGTTTTTAAGTCCCACCCCCATCCCAGCTTCCAGCGTTGCTATAGAAACTCCCAATCAGTGACTGTTGTGCCCATGCGTTTGGCGTGGGTTTTGGTGGCGCAGGTGGAATGCATATGGAACAATAGCCCATCTGGGTGTGCCAGTGGCGCCCATTTTAATCACACCGTTTCCACAGTGCTGGCTGATGGAGACATTGAGTGGGCTGTTGGGAAGCCGCCAGAGCTCATCTACGGTGGGCAGAAATGGACCATAGAAGGAAAGTTGCTTCAGATTTGCTCACATGCTGACTTCTAAGAATTTAGCCCATTGGTCAGCCAAATCACTTTATACTTGATTATTGTAGTTTGTCTGCTCTCTGTATTTATTTCTGCTTCTGCTTTAACATAGGACTATGCTATAATTTTCTTCCTTGAAGGTGCACTGTAGACAAACATCTATTTTCAAACTGTTTCTTGAAAATAAAATAGATGCCACTGAACCCACATCTCTCTTTAAGTATGCCACCCAAACCATTATAACCAAACTGTAATGCAAATGCTAAATATTGCGGTGGGCATTGGTGTGTGTGTTGAATGAATCATTCAGAGAACCTTATCAATTGAAGCACATTTAGAACAGTGAAAAGAACTAGCGCAGGTTAATTAAAAGACAAAAGCCAAGGGGGTGCCTTGGCAACTCTCCTGGTCTAAACCTATTTATGCCGTGCTGGGCGGATGGGGATTTTGGGGCTAGGAATTTAATATTGAGTCCCTCAAAAAAACCAGCAACATTGCTTCTACAGATACATAAATAAGTCAAGACTGCACCACTCTTTGCACCTGTCCTATTTAAAATGGTACTGTTAAAGACGCAGGAGACATAAAACTTGATTGCTAAATCGCATAGTGCAAATTAAGAAATTAAGAAATTAGAGAGTGCAGTCTATGTGATATTATGAAACTAATTTGTCATTTTTTCTGAGCTTTCTTTTGAGATTTAAAGTTCTCTCAACAATCAAAATGGCAGAAAAAAAAAGTTTCACAGGTGGCCTCCAAATGTTTGGAACTGAAGGGGCTTAATGCTTTGAAAATGCAGAGTTTAGTTTTAGTTTAGTTTTGTTTTGTTTTGTTCATTGATATTTAAGTGATTTGGCAGTAACATGTGCAGGAATGTGTAACATAAACCCAATCCTCTCATCTTTTATTATATAAAAAATAAGGAATCATTGTTTCCTATATCTATTGCATCTATCCTGGTATTAGTGTTAAAGGCAATGTGTGCTTCTAAATCAGCTTCCTAGTTCAGTAGTCAGGGTACTGATCAAGAAGTCGGCCATTTTAAGCAAAATAGCAAAATCCTACCTGTGCATTGAAAATATTTTGCTTCTCCCAGAATGCACCGTGAAAACAAGGGAGCCTCGATGCTCGCTATGTTCACTTAACGGAAGTTCTGAAGTGCAAAACAAAAATTTGTGAGCCAACTCTCTAGACATAATGACACACAAAATATGTTTTTTTTCATTATTTATGTAAAGCATAACAAAGCATAATGCATAAACATATAAAGCATAACAACACACATTGCTAAAAAGGCAATGAACATAATCAAATATATATATATATATAATATATATAATATATATATATTATATATATATATATATATAATATATATATATATATATTATATACAGGGGTTGGACAATGAAACTGAAACACCTGGTTTTAGACCACAATAATTTATTAGTATGGTGTAGGGCCTCCTTTTGTGGCCAATACAGCGTCAATTCGTCTTGGGAATGACATATACAAGTCCTGCACAGTGGTCAGAGGGATTTTAAGCCATTCTTCTTGCAGGATAGTGGCCAGGTCACGAAGTGCATCGTGATGTGCGGCGATAGCGGCAACATAGACTTTGAGGGTGGAGGGAGACAGCCTTCACTCCAACCCATCTTGCAGGAAGGAAAGCACGACACTGATTGGGCATTTTCTGGAGTCTTCTTGGCGAGAAGAACACAAGGTGACGAAGAGGTTCCACTTCAATGCATAGGCGTGTCGACTAGACAGGGCCCTAGCGGAAGTGATGGTAGTCACCACTGGAGGGGGTAGGGTACTCAAACCTGCCACATCTCATCCAGGAGCCATACATGCTGGTTTCATAGATCGAGACGTGGGTGCCAGAGGGTGCCCCGTCTTTGAGAAAGGAGGTCCTTCCTCAGAGGAATTGAGGGAGGGGCTGTCAAGAGGAACACCAGTTCGGAGAACCAAGTCCAGGTGGGCCAATGAGGCGCAACCAAAAGTACCTGCTCCTCGTCCTCCTGAAGGCTCACTAGGAGAACCTGCCAAGGCCCCGCAGCCAGCTGTGCGCTAGTGCATCTGTGCCGAGGGTCCGCTCGGACAGGGAGTAAAACAGGCGGCAATGGGAAGAGTCGTGGGAGGCAAACAAATCTACCTGTGCGTTGTTCCCAAAGTCGATTTGAACTGTTCCCAAATCAGCTGAACCGACTGGGTATGGAGTTTCAATCCCCCCGGAAGTGGCTGAAACCGTGAGAGCTTGTCGGCTGTATGCAGTGCAGAGCCAAGCGTACTGCCAGCAACTCGAAGCAAATTGACATGCTAAAGGCGCTGGGGTCCTGTCCAGGAGCCCCTGGCAGCATGTCGCTTGCACATGACACCCCAGCCTGTGGTGGAGGCATCTATTGAGACAACAACATGCCTGTAAACTCGTTCTAAGGGTACTCAGGCCGTAGAAAGGAGAGGTTCGACCACGGTGTTAAGGTCTGAAGGCAGGCCAGAGTAACTGGTACTCGGAGTGTGCCTGGTTGCCATGCCCATCTCGGGACTCGATCACAAAGCCAGTGCTAAAGCGTTCTCATATGAAACAGTCTGAGAAGGCTGCCGCTGTGGATATCATATACCCCAGTACCCTCTGAAAAAACTTCAGTGGAATCGCACTCTTGCTCTGGAAATGACTCAGGCAATTCAGCAGTGACTGCGCCCGCTCACTCGTAAGCTGCGCACACATGGCGACCAAGTCGACCCTACCGAGAAAAGAGATCCTCTGCATGGTGGAGAGTTTGCTCTTTTCCCAGTTGACCCAAAGGCCCAAATGGGCGAGGTGCCGGAGCACCAGATCCCTGTGTTTGCAAGCCTGGTCTCGAGAGTGAGCTAGGAGCTGCCAGTCATCGAGATATAGTAGTTCAGAATGCGAACCCCGTGTTGCCGGAGTGGCACAAGGGCTGCCTCAACGGCTTTCGGGTAGAAGCGAGGGGACAGGGCTTACACGAAGGGGAGAACCATGTACTGGTATGCCTGCGCCTCGAAAGCAAACCGAAGAAACGGTCTGTGTCGAGAAAAGAATGGAGACATGAAAGAACGTGTCAGGTCGCTGCAAACCAATCCAAATGAGGAACACATTCGAAAATGCGTTAGGATGTCAACATTTTGAACGGTTGCCTGTGAAGGGTTCGGTACAAGATGCGCAGGTCCAGGATTGGCCGTAACCCACCGTTCTTCTTGGGTACAATGAAGTAGGGGCTGAAGAAGCCGGACTTCATTTCGGCTGAAGGGGCAATCTTGATCGTACACTTGGCGACCTCCGTACGCATGATAGGGGCATTGCCACCCACCATGGTATAGCGTATTCCCCAAAAGCGGGGAGGAGACCGTGCAAACTAAATCGCATAGCAGAGCCTGATGGTTCTCGTAAGCCAGCGGGACAGATTAGGAAGCTCCAAAAACTGAACCAGCGGGGTCGTGCGAACCACAGACGTACCCATGATGGGGCAAAGAGATGGAATGACCGGCCCGGACTTGGGAGGTGGAGCGTCCTGGTGTGGGGGCACGGTTATAAGCCGCGTCCTGAAAGAGGAGACCAGGGAAGGACGTGCGTTCCACTGGGGCCTGCTCTGACAGGGTTCTGGCGACAGAGGGGGACAAGAGTGGCGAGGCTAGTAACCAGCGCACACTGCTATCCACGGCCTCAGAGATGGGAATGTCAGTTCTTTGGAAGAAGAGGTTCTCCACCGGGGGAAGGAGTAGCCCTGCAACCACTTCCTGGAAATTACTGCAACCCATCTTTGAACTCCCCTGGACAGAGTTGTGCTATGCAAATTCCGCAGACCCATGGCATTTCCTTGCCATTGGCATGGCATTTCCTTGCCACAAGCCCCTCTGACTTCGCCGCGGAAGAAGAAACGCCGCTCTCAGAGGCCGCCGGAGCCCCAGCAAGAAGCGTTCATTCCGCCCGAAGCCTGTAGCCTCCGGCTCTCCTTCTCCGCTGCTTCCGGACGTCTTGTCCCCAAGAAAGACGGCGGTCTCAGACCAATATTAGACCTCAGATCTCTGAACAAAGTTCTCATGAAGAGACCGTTCAAAATACTCACTATCAGAAAACTCCTCGCGTATGTGCGCCAGGGGGACTGGTTCATATCACTAGATCTGAAAGATGCATACTTTCAGATCCAAATAAATCCCCTTCACAGGCCATTCTTACGTTTCGCCTTCGAAGGCCAGGTTTATCAATACACCGTCCTACCGTTCGGCCTATCCCTAGCACCCCGTACGTTCACGAAGTGCATGGATGGGTGCTCGCCCCCCTGCGGAGTCAGGGGCTGCGAATACTGAACTACTTGGACGACTGGCTGATTTTGGCACAGTCTCAGGTAGAGTTACTGTCTCATAGTACAGTTCTCCTTGACCATCTGAAAGCTTTGGGCCTCTCTGTCAACTGGACAAAGAGCGTGCTACAACCCAGTCAGACTATCTCCTTCTTGGGTATAGAGCTGGACTCGGGCACGATGACGGCGCGTCTGTCAACGCAGCGCGTGCACCGTGTGCAGCGTCTCGCTGCATCTTTTCAGATGAACAGACTCACGCCTTTGAAAACATTTCAGAGAGCGTTGGGTTGTATGGCCTCAGCCTCCGCGGTACTCCAGCTGGGGTTACTGCGCATGCGCCCGCTTCAGCTTTGGTTGAAGAGCCAGTGTGTCTCACCGGGCGTGGACCACGGGTCGCCAGCTGATAAAGGTGACGCAGACCTGTATCACAGCTCTGCAGCCATGGTCTGTGGCAGAATGGTTTCAACGGGGCGTTTCCATGGGGACATTTTCACGCCGAAAAGTCATCTCGACAGACGCCTCCAACACGGGTTGGTGAGCGGTCTGCGAGGGCTCACCGGCCTGCGGCCCCTGGTCAGCTCAAGAGAGCCTCCTACACATAAACTGTTTGGAAATGTTGGCGGTCGAGAACGCGCTCAGGCGCTTTCTCCCGCGCATTCAGGGCCACCACGTGCTGATCCGTTCAGACAATATAGCCGTGGTCTCTTATCTAAACCGCCAGGGCGGAATCAGATCCAGGAATCTCTTCCAGCTGACAGAACGCATCTTAGTTTGGTCTCAGTGTCACCTGCTCTCGCTCAGAGCGACGCACGTACCGGGCCATCTGAACGACGGTCCAGACAGCCTGTCCAGGAACCCCATTCCCCCCGGGGAGTGGTCCCTGCATCCTCTTACAGTCCAGAAACTGTGGCGAATATTCGGCAGAGCAGAGGTGGACCTCTTCGCCTCAGCAGAGAACACCCACTGCCCAATATTGTTCTCAAAGAGCGAGGACGCGCTAGCCCAGACCTGGCCCAGCCGCCCGCTTTATGCTTTCCCACCGGTCTCTCTGCTACCACAGGTGCTTCAGAGAATCAGAGAAACGCACCACTCGGTGCTCCTCATAGCCCCGCGCTGGGAGGGTCAGACTTGGTTTACGGAGCTCAGGCAGTTGTCACAGACAGCGCCGTGGCCCATTCCAGTCAGAGCAGATCTCCTCTCCCAAGCTCGCGGCACGATCTGGCATCCACACCCAGGGCGCTGGGCGCTACACGCGTGGATGATCAACGACTACCCGTTGCGTTGCCAGAGGGAGTGTTAAACACAATCATGCAGGCTAGAGCGGCTTCTACTAGAAGGCTCTATGCGTCAAAATGGTCTGTGGCCCCAATGTGGTGCACTGAAAAAGATCTGGACCCACGGTCATGCGAGGTTCCCTCCTTGCTAAATTTTCTCCAAGAGATGCTGGACAAGGGCAGATCCCCGTCCACTCTTAAGGTGTATGTGGCAGCCGTCGCGGCGTTCGCTGAACCCCGGCACGGCCAGTCACTGGGCAAAGATGGGTTGGTCGTCCGTTTCCTCAGGGGAGCTAGAAGGATGAACCCCCCGCGCCCCCCTTCGGTGCCGATTTGGGACCTTTCCATAGTTCTTGATGCTAGAAAGCCCCCCCATTCGAACCGTTAAACACCGTGGACCTAAAGTACCTGTCGCTAAAGACCGTTTTTCTACTCGCGCTCGCGTCAGTAAAACGGGTGGGAGACCTACACGCGCTGTCCACCAGCGCGTCCTGTCTCGAGTTTTGGACCTAATGACTCCTTAGTCGTTCTCAAACCTAGGCATGGTTATGTCCCCAAAGCGATCGGCACCTCGTTCAGGGCACAAGTTATATCCCTATCGGCTCTGCCTGCATGCGATAGCGAATCTGATTCTAATCTCCTATGTCCGGTCAGGGCCCTGAGATTATACTGTACTCGCACTGCTCCGGTCAGACGATCCGAGCAGCTTTTTGTTTCGTTCGGTGGGCGCACCAAAGGGTTGGCCGCTTCGAAACAGTCCCTATCCAGATGGATTGTTGATGCCATTGCAGCCGCATACGCATCAAAAGACCTGCCATGCCCTCTGGGCATCAGGGCTCATTCCACTAGAGGCATAGCCTCATCGTGGGCATGGTCCAGCGGAATTTCCATTCACGACATTTGCGTGGCAGCGGGATGGGCTTCCCCCTCCACCTTTGTCAGATTTTACAATCTGGAAGTACCCGCCTTGCAGGCTAAACTACTAGCAGTCTAGTATGTTTCAGCTCTTCTGGTTGAGCTGCACTATAAGGGGTTAATTACACAGACCGAGTTCGCTCTGTCCCTCTCTATCATGTGCTTATGTACTACACAATCACCGGCCCGCTCTGCTGGCCTTTTGTCACATGTACATATATTCATTCCCACTCATAGAGTTCCCCGGGGTCATCCCTGGGACTAATAGTGGATGCTTAGCACGCACGGCGTTGACCAGGTGTTCCCGTAGCGTAAGCTAGCTTAAGCAATACGAGATAACCTCTCGTAAGAGAACGAATCGGTTACCTAACGTAACCTCGGTTCTCTCTAGATGAGGGAACGAGTATTGCGTTCCTGGCCGTGCTTGTGCTATTAGCGTTTCTCGCTTCATTTATATGAAAAAACCAGAGTATTCAGCCTATGTCGGGGAATTTATAGTCACGTCCACACCCGTTTAGGCGGGCTGTGACGTAATGAGAGCAAGTCAGACTCTCATTGGTCGCGGGTTCACTCGCGCTCCCTCATAGGCTTAAACAGTTCTCCGTGAGCGAACCAATGAGCGGCTAGCTAGCCCTCTCATGGTCTGCTGCAGCTGAACTGCATTGACAATGGATACAAATTATAGGATAATTTTTTGGCTTCAATTTCTCAGAAAAGATGAATCTTTCCCGTAGCGTAAGCTAGCTTACGCAATACTCATTCCCTCATATAGAGAGAACCGAGGTTACGTTAGGTAACCGATTCGTTTTCAAACCTAAAATGATCCAAGTTTTTAATTTTACATTTTTAAGACTTTTTTTAATAGTTTTCTTAGTCTGTTCAGTTGTTCGGACAGTTGCACCACCTGACATTTTGGGGGTTTAAGATAACAAAACATAAAATAATTTTATTGTTAAAATGTACTAAAAATTAATTCAAACTAAATAGTTTTTATGAAATATAAAGTGATGATACAGTATGTCATGAAATAATATTTATATATACAAGTGCATATACATATATATACTGTATATATTATTATTATTAGTACTGTACAACTATTGCACTGCATTAACTAATGTTAACACAAAGAACCTTACTGTAAAGTAAGTGTTGACATTTTATGTTAATGTAGCTAAGCATGAACACTTTTATCCCAAGCGGGATAATCTTTACAGACAGTTGTTAATAGCCTCGATTATTTTTCATTTCATCCAGAGACTTCGGTTGTGTCAATTTCAATCCAACTGGAAATTACTCTATGATAAAATAATCTTTCATTTTATTGTTTGATTAAGCAATTTATGTTAACAGCACCAAATGCAAGACGCAAGAGACGTATACACAGGAACATAAGCATGTTAAAAGACGCATTTAATCCAGCAAGAAACCATATGTACAAAGTCTCACATGTGTGCATAAGAGTCCCTGGAGACACTGTTGTGTGTGTTTAGACACATGGGGTTGCAAACTGCCCAAGTTTTAATTAAGTAGCTACTCTTGGCACAGCTTTGTGGGACAACCACTGAGCTTCATCAGACATAAGCAATTGCATAAACAACCCCAGAAGATTTTAGTTGCTAATATCACTACCTGAAGGCCATAAACATATTACATGCTGCTTAATACAAACTATAAGAAAAAACAAAAATAAGTAGAAAAATGGAAAAGGCACTGGTAATGTTCTGCCATGAGATTACCCGTTAATTATTTTAACGCCGAAACATAACACAATGTAATGTGCTATTCAAAATAAGGGTAAAACATTTGTGAAAGATCGATAGGAAAAATTCTTTCATATTCCATCACAATGGGAAAATCGAACATAAGCAATTAAACCTTTGACGATTTCAGCTGCTAATATCACTACCCAACACAGTAGGGTTTAATAAATGTCTCTAAAATATCAATATGGAACATTTCTTTATATCAACAGGACATTGTGCCCTTTTTTTGCAGACTTTTCTTAGGGTGCATAAACACTTTTTTTTATAAGTGAATGCGGCTAAAAAGTGATTTGCCTCAATAACCTCTAAAAATTCTGACAGGATTAACATGTTAAACCCACACTGCCCTTATGAATAATAACTGTGTGATGGATGCTAATGTGTTAGGTGAGATGGACTGAGAATGTATGTTCTCATGCCACTGTGATCTCAGTGTGTGTACGGTTATGCCCCGTTTGCCATCTGCAGCGAAGGGGTGGAGGGCCGCTGCAGTACAGTTAAGGTATTGTGTGTGCCCTGACAAGCAGGGGGATCGTTTTTTTGTCTGAAATAGAGGAATGGGAGAGGAGGTGAGAGCCAAGTCGAGTACAACTCAAGAGCTTACGAACTGTTTTTATTTTCAAAGATGTCATGAAATACATTAAAAGGAGAATTTTAAAAGTATTTGTGTTTAAATTTAAGTTTAAAATTGTCTAAATTCCCTCTGCAATCAAGACTACTCTTGACTACAAGTCTCTGTCTGTCTCTCTCTCTCTCTCTCATCTCATCTCATCTCTCCAGCAATACTCATTTGTTACAATCTTGGCCCAACATTAGACAGATACACCTACGGATTTGCTGTCACAAAGAAAAGAACATTCCGGAAATATGGGTGAAAAAAATGACATTGACGCCAAAGGTTTAGTATTAATATTTAGAATCTGGTTTCTCCTTGCCTTCAGACATGAGGGAGTCATATGTTAATCATTCATTACTGATAAACTGAAACTACACTACTAATTATTTCTTATTTTTCATTTTCTTGAAACAAATCTTGCTTGTCTCTTTAAGTGACATGAAGGAAATGTGATTAGCTTCTAAACAAGGGAAGAGTTACTACATTTTAGATGCATATTCCTGGGATTTTGGACAATGTTTAAGAAATATACTTCACATATAACCCTCTATCGTAATTTTTCATATGCTGTAAACAAAATTAGCGTGAGATAAGACACTTAAATTCAATCTTTATTAGCTGTACAGTAAACACACAATGCAGACAAGAGTATTTTCTTTTTTCAACAACTTTTGGTGAAGAGAGCCCACTGTTGGCTGGGAATGAGCTTTTAAAGCCATTTCCTGTGAGCTACGTCCATCATTGCTCTCCATTTCGCTGCGTTCCCCTTGTCAGCCATTATTCATCACTGTAATGTTGTGCTGGGCAAAGCCCCAAAACCTCAACTCACAATGGGGAAAGAAATGGAGAGAGACCAAACACCCGACACAAACGCACATAATACTAAACGTTGCCATGGATGGGATGATACTACTCAGTGCAGGTTAAGCCACCGTCATATGTTTTTCCATCTTTGGAAAGTGCCAATATGTTCAGTGATGGTTTAGGTTAAAAGTCAATGCATGCATTGGGTTAAAAAGGTAATGTTACTTTACTCCATTAGACACAACCTATTTGTTTTAATAACAGTTTAAGTGTGATTCTGAGTCCCTCTAAAGTATTTGGCAAAAACTACAAAGGCAGAAAGTTGGGTTTTAACAGGTAACCATGTAGTTTTAGTAGAGTGTACCATCTCTTCACCATTCCACTCCAGATTTTCTCAGCAGCCATATGCCGGTTCTGTATGGGCCTCTGGGGCTCGGGTAGGGAGAGGTCCTGTTGGGATGGAGATATGGGATTGATGTTGATTGTTTTAGCATGTGAGACTGCAGGGGAGGACAGGCACCGCTGCAGACTGCCTGCCTGTACTGAGGTTAGATAAGGTGAGAGCTCAAGGGCTGGAAGGGTTCTTCTGGCCTCACGCCCACCTGTAAATAAAGTCATACTCACACAGGATCCTTTGTACGAGAACTTTTTTTGCAGTATTTAGAAAGTGTGAATGCTAAAGTTTTTCTTGCAGACAAGATAGATATTTTTCCCATTTGATATAATCAGGGCTTTTCGTACATCAGAATGAAAATTTCTGCTGCTTTAACATAGTAAAACAAAGAGATATTTAGCAAAGCACAACACACCACACGTGCCTTCACCATATACCACAAGTCTGTCTTATCTGCTGTTGAACTGCTGCCAGTGATTCCATTCACATAATTGACTTGCGCCACAAACCCATCCAAATGAATTTTTGTCCCCTCACAATGCACTCTTTCCTCATTATTCATAATTAGCCATATAGTCTTTCTGTTACAATTGAAGAGGTACTGATAATGATTATGGCAATGATTATGTGTTTTTGCTTTTGTTGTTTGGTGTGTTTCAAAATGAGTTGTTGAACCCAGAATAGATGCAAATCAGCTGTATTGTTGTTCAGCATCAAAACTGTCCAAAACCCTCATAAATTGGTGTTCACACATATGATTATATATAATTTGCTCATAATATCGCATGTGCTTACTGTGTGCTGCTTATAAACACTTTGTGGTATGCACCTGAAACTGCGGTTTCACTATGAAGTATTTTGACACTTAAAAATGTCTGATTTTAGCCCCAGACTAAAATGGAAATTGAGCTGTTTTAACTGAAAGCAACTTGCAATGATATATATATATATAGATCTTAAAATATGTCAGTGCCATTGTTTTGTCTCAAGATGCACACGAATAATGTTTTTTAAAGCATGTTTATAAACGCCAATTAAAAATCCTAATTGAACTAAGGCCTATCTCTGGCTTAATCTAAGCCTTGTCTGTGAAACCAAGCCTGAATGTCATTGCATTAGATAAATATCAAACATGACATCAGCAAACAACGCTGGTTTGAAGGTAACTTTTGTGAATGTTTAAAGTCCGATCTAAGTCTACTTAAGTGTTTTTTTTTTACAAAGACAAAAAAACAACATTGATACAACATACACAAGTTTTTGTGAAATTTTTTATGAATATGCATAAAATCCTGGGTAGTGATACCAACAAGTTGCTTACTTTTCGTTGCACAGATAAGATAATTATTTGTGTAGACTGATCTTTAACTGATATTTCAATTCACATGTATTTTGTACAGCACTTTTCACAATACATGTAGTTTCAAAGAAGCTTTACAGAAAAGGCATGTCTTTACATTTAGAGAAATCTGTTATCAGATGTGAGTGTCAAAGTGATGCCCGTATGTCAGAAATGTACTGTTCTAAGTTATTACAAATCATGCAGTTAGCACACATTATGTATTCATTTTCAGCAGAATTTTTTTTTTAGCTTTAATAAGCAGTTGTGAACATAATGATTAAAATATAAAGAAAAAATACAGTGTTGTGTGTTGATTCAGGGTTGGGGTCATCTGAAGTTCTCGCAGGGTTTGGCATTGTCTCTTCACATGTGTTAGGTTATCATTAAAACTGATCAGTGTTATTTACACTGATAACTTTTGAGACGATCATGCTGGTCCATGTTGATAGATGGCAGTACAGTGAAACAATGCAGTGGTACGGTGCAGTATGAAACATTTAAGTGTATATGAGAATAGTGAATTTGAATAGATGAAGAATTTTAGTCATCAACAATCAACCCTTATAAAAGCAAAATATTTCTGACATCTCTGATCAATGTTATAAAATAAACATAATGCAACTAATCTCTGTATTCTGCTTTAGTTGTGTATGCACGTCACTCTCTGGCATTATAGTATATCACACCCTCAAATCCTACTTTTCCCTGGTGAGCTTCTCACACACACACGCAAACTCTCCCCCCACCTTTCTCATCTGATAATCCACCGGTCACAACAAGACTGCCACATTACAATGGAGACCAGCAGAAGCGGAGATGCCCCTCAGGTTTTCTATGCT
Source organism: Chrosomus eos (assembly GCA_036326025.1). Taxonomy (NCBI): domain Eukaryota; kingdom Metazoa; phylum Chordata; class Actinopteri; order Cypriniformes; family Leuciscidae; genus Chrosomus; species Chrosomus eos. The sequence goes on along the minus strand of CM070818.1, from coordinate 42,943,819 downwards.
AATCTGAATATGCAAGATGAGGAAGACTGGCACCACTGCCAATTTGACAGATGGACAATTAATCTGAGCTAATATGGCATCTTAGCCTGAATAAGAATTGCAGGATTGAGAGCTGGACCAGCTACAAACCACAGCTATGTTTCCCAAGGAAACATAGCTTTAAGAAATGAGGCAGAGAGATGAAACGGCCATGTCTGTTCATTCATACGGGTAACCTTAATCACTCTCAGATCGAGTCCAGTAATCACATTAATATCATAATAACATGCAATTTACTGCGTGATTTCCAAATATTAGATTACAGATTGTCACACTTTATGGTATAAGCTTCAGGCTTTAATTTTACAATAGGCTATATGCACGCATAAGTTCCGCATTTGACGCAAGGATTCTCTTCCGTTTCCGGTTGGGGAGATTAAAGCGGAGGAAAACCGAGGAAAACGGGATTATGGCAGAGTCTTCAAAATGTACTGTCCTCCCGTCTTTGAAACGAAACTGTCATATGTCTAGATGTAATTTTATGTATAGTTATGTTTATTTAATATAATTTTAAAAAGAAGCATAAACACAACGAGGGGTTCTGTTTTGTCTGTTTTTGTGACTAACGTTTCTTTAGTATAACCATGGAGTATAAAATTCAATATAAATTCTTGGTATTGCACTGGACTCTACGATCGGCGGAAGTTATTGAGCATCCTTAACCCTTCACCGGAAATACCGCCGTGCATAGAGCCCATAGACCCAAAGGAATGTTCTTTTGGTCATTTAAAAAAATCAATAGCTTTATAACTAGGAAGCGCAATGAATAAATACACAAAATTACTATTTGATTAAAAATGCACAACGACTCATTAAGACCATTAAAAGTTCATAACCTCCATCTGTCCATTTTAAAACGGTTGGGAATGCGTCAACTTTACATTAGGCTGCACCCAATACTTGTACATACCCAAACCCCACATCCAAAAGAGTTGAAAAAAAAAAAATGGTGGTTATTACAAGTGTTCTCTAATTGGCTTTCTTGCACTTTATTATAACTAGAGTTTAGAAAGCTCTGGAAGCATGGAACATCTAATGTCTGAAGAGTGCAATATCAGTATAAATAGATTAAAACAAAGACTGATTGACAACCAAAGGGACAATCTATGGAATTACTGTAGTAGTGAAAATTATGTGTTTCTGAATTTACAAAATTATTTCCTGAAGGGAATCGTAGTTATTTAATTATTGATTCGTCTCACATCTGGAGGGCATATACTGAAATATACTGGAAGGGATGATTTCAATCACTTCATTGTGGTTATGGTGTGATTCAGCCACTAGAGGGCAATGGTTTAGTCAGCCTTGTGACCCTGCATGTTCTGTAACAGTGACTCACCTGCACTGCATTCTGCATCGTTTCATTTTCATTAGCCCTTATGCATCCTCATCTTATTTCAGAAAATTCCAAAGCTTAAATCAACATGTTTTTAAATAAAACACCTTTCTGCTTTCCTCCCACAACATTTCTCTACAGCATTAGCCTAAAAAGATGTGGGTATGCGCTGTATCTTTTACTTAAAAAATACTGAAACTGAGACTGACATAATTTCCTTAGAATACCGTGGTATATATTTGAAATCACTGACCCTTTTTATTAAGAATGTAATAGATGAGATCACTATCAGTAAAGCCTAGCAAACACAGGTGCAGAATTCTCTGCTTCCCACCCCGTTTTTTAAGTTAATTAGCGATTTGTTCTATGGATATGACAAAAGGATTATTCTCACTTGCCCTGCTGTTAATCAGGACTTTCAAAGCATATTTTTACTCCAAATTCTAGTTATTTTTCCAAACCCTAATCTCTCCTTCCAGATGGCCCGAGTCTGTCTCTAATATAATTGGCTATAAATCTGGTGTGAGTTACAGCCTAACACATTGGAAAGACAGGTGCACGTTTCTATTTTCCCTTTTTTCTAGAGGCCCTGAGTTTCTGTGAAACTACTATGATGCATGTCCATTGTGAAGTGAGAACGTAAAAAAAAAAAAATCAATTGACACATTCTCTCCCTGTCCAGATCCCCATTTTGATGAAGCTCTAGCCTTGACTTATGAAATTCTCAATGGCTTGAGCAGCACAGTAGACACATGTGTCCTTCTCCGTGTTTTATAGCACCAGAGTTTTCCACATTTTCTGATAACATATGTCAGGAATTAGAGAAGGAGGTGAAAGCAAAGCAACGTGACACGTTTGAGGTGTCTGTAGTGTTTGGGGAGATCTGCGAAGAAAAAAGAGGGCAAGCGAGAGCAAGATGCCTACTTGATGGGATGGAATGAGATAGCTCAGGGGAACACTGAACATCAAGCTTGACCCCAGTACTCGTTCTCCACACTTGCTCCGCTCAGTGTGTGATTCCTCGCCGAAGCCATCTGGCCCTCTCTCTCCCATTCCCACTCAACATATTGTCATTCCCTCCCCCTGTCCCACTCACACACACCCTCACACCAATCTGTCCATTACCTACGCCAGCCTCGCAAGTGAGCCCACACTCCTCCATTTAAGATCCCTTAAACGCTCCCAGTTGCCCTTTTCCCTCTTCAGTCACTTCAAGGCCGGTATCTTTCCCTTCAGCTCTGAATGGCCGAGGACCCCATCAAGCAATCATACGGAGACGTCGGGAGGGGGGCGTCTTCTCAATAGCAGCCCCCCACTGGGGATAAAGGTCCTCTCCTGTCTACACATGAAAGAACGTGTGAAATACTTGTGAGTTTCAAGACATCCTAACATGCGTTGAGGTGGGAGAAAAGGGATCATAGTCCTTAAATTCTCACTCTCCTTTTCAGCTAGTTTGACCATTTGACTCTCACTGCGTGCGGGTGCGTAAAGCTTTGTGATAGTTACTGTTTGGTGTCTAGATTGATTTGATATGGAGAATTATACGGAAAGGATTTACCTCTGCAGCCCTATTGTTGACAAAATAAAATACCACAGATGCATTTTTAAGGACCAAATGTTGTCCTTCAAGAGGTCAAGTACATTCAATGATCTCACTTTTCCTAAATAATCAGCTTTCAATGGTAATGTGTATTTAAGAATGCATATCATGAATGACAATAGGTCCTCGCTGGGACTCATCTCTAATGGACCTTAGCAAAGGTCCACTGCTAAGCTATTCATTTTCCTCTTCCTCATTTGCCTGTCCCTCCCATAACCTCTTACATCATTTGGTAATGAATGGCCAATCACAACATATCAGAAGTGTAGGAAAGCAGCCAATCGGAGGGAAGTGTTTCATGTGCCCTCTTGCACCAGGTCAGCCACATGGGCAGCCTGTGCCACCTTCTGTCTTAGTGTGTATGAGTGAGAGACATCCAGGTATCGCTGGCCCACAGCTGTGGTGAGATAAAAAAAGAAAGTGTTTGCCAAGAACAAGAATGCATGTAAATGAAACCCACAGACAAGGCCAGATGTAACAGCAATGCATAATGTCTCATCACATGCCATGTGGTGGTGAGGGTTATGAGTTGTATTTGGGATAAATCATATTCAGAGCTAAAGTCTTTGTGTAATTACTAAGCTTTGTTTGTATATAAATAGCAAATTATGGTGAAACACAGACTACATTTGAATTTTATTTTTAAGTAAGAATCAAAGGGACAATTAGATTTAATTTTTTCCCTTAGCTTAGTTTACTGAAATATTTCTCTATGCAAAGGGAATAATATAGTTAATATTATATAGTATAATATATAGAATAATATAATGTATGTGGGTCAGTGACATGATGCTCATCTTTATAATTTATTCAAAAATAAATAAAAATGCAACATAAAACAGGAAATTATTACATTTGGATTCTGTTTATACTGTTTATTTCATATATACACTATATATAAGTGTAACATACAGTTAAAAATTATTTAACCCCTGGAGACTGTAATAGTTTACCAAATAGGATTTTCTAAAGATTTGTTTTGTATTAAATGTATATATAACAGTTTAGTGGCAAATTAAAAGGGATAATGTCAATATATAATGTAATGCTTTTGAGTTATAGGATTTTTTTGTATACAGCATGCCACTTCATAATTATTCAATCCCTATTCAACACTGCTATTTTTAAGTCACTTATGTGTATGCTATGGTCCAAAAGCCTTTGGAAACTATAACAAAACTGAATTAGCTTGTGCTGGTACACATGCATATACCATTGTGAAAAATATATAGGCTATGCTAAAATGTATTTGAAATACATTTATTTTAAGCAAAGCATACTACAAATACATTTCAATATGTTTGTACTTAATATAAATACCAAGCAATTGTACTTTTAGTATACTAAATTGGTAAGTCTGCTAAATTGGAACAACTAATTTTGTACTTACGGCACTTAAGTTATCCAGAAATAGTGCTGAGGTCCAACTAAATATATACTTAAATATATTTAATTGTGCTTAAGTGGAAAAAGTATACTTTAGGTACATTTAAAATATCTTGCATTGAAAGACTGATACTATCCAGAGACCATACTATCTGTGACAATCAGCGGCTGGAGGGCACTCTCTTCCTGCGTTATGTTCCACCATGGACTCTTTGTTTAATTATGGTTTCATCAGTCTCACCTGTGTACCCTCAGCTACCCTTTATCTGGACTGTTCTGTTCTGTGCCCATTTTGTGAAGTATTGTTTTACCCAAACTCTGTCTCAGTTTGTACCTCTTGTTTAGCTGTGCTTGGACTTGATCTTTTGTGTTTGAACTTGGACTCTGATATAGTTTTGTGAACCTTTGCTGCCTGCCTCTGACCATTGCGTGTTTGACTACGATTCTGGATTACCCTTGACATGTTTTAAGTTTTTGTCTGCTTGTTCTCAGTTTGTCATCTCCATTAATAAATATCTGCAAATGGATCCGACCGTCTCCGCCTCTACGTTACAGAATACTTCACCACAACAGGATCCAGCAGCCTTGTATGCCTCCCAGTCAGCCAATACAGATCGGAGCTCTGTACAGCAAGTTCGACTGGATCAACTCACCTCGTCGTTGGAGAGGTTGGCTAAGATGGTTCGCGGTCTTCATTTCTCCACACCGGGACCATCGCGCACTCAACGCGTCTCCACTGTTGTCAGCCCTGAACCGATCCGGGTTCCACGTCAAGCTCGCCCAGTGAAGTACGACACGGATACTGGAGCTGAGATCATGCGTCTACGCCAGGAGGGTCGTTCGATTGAGTGGTATGCCGAGGAGTTTGTTGAACTTGCACGCTTCACGAATGACCACCGTATGTTTAAAGCTCTTCTTCCGCGGGGGATTATCGGAACCACTCCGGTCTCAGATGCCCGAACCTGATCCGCACGGCTCCTTAGAGTGGTATATTGACCTTGCCCTGTTGTGGAGCGGCTCTTCATTTACTGTGGGCATGGAGGAGAAAAAGCTGCGAGAGCCTGCACTCCACGTGAGCCATGCCGAGCCCGCGACTCACGTATGCCCACTCAACCCCGTATTCCGCACGGGTCCTATTGGATTTGCCAATCCGGAGACCGCGGAGGTTTCGCCGGCCGAGTCAAGTGATTCAAGCGCCAAGTCAAGTGAGTCAAGTCCGCCCGCCGAGTCAAGTGAGTCAAGTCCGCCCGCCGAGTCAAGTGAGTCAAGTCCGCCCGCCGAGTCAAGTGAGTCAAGTCCGCCCGCCGAGTCAAGTGAGTCAAGTCCGCCCGCCGAGTCAAGTGAGTCAAGTCCGCCCGCTGAGTCAAGTGAGTCAAGTCCGCCCGCCGAGTCAAGTGAGTCAAGTCCGCCCGCCGAGTCAAGTGAGTCATTTCCGCCCGCCGAGTCAAGTGAGTCAAGCGCCACAGAGTCAAGTGAGTCTACCGAGTCTACTGTGTCAAGTGAGTCTACCGAGTCTACTGTGTCAAGTGAGTCTTCCGAGTCTACTGTGTCAAGTGAGTCTTCCGAGTCTACTGTGTCAAGTGAGTCTTCCGAGTCTACTGTGTCAAGTGAGTCTTCCGAGTCTACTGTGTCAAGTGAGTCTTCCGAGTCTACTGTGTCAAGTGAGTCTTCCGAGTCTACTGTGTCAAGTGAGTCTTCCGAGTCTACTGTGTCAAGTGAGTCTTCCGAGTCTACTGGGTCAAGTGAGTCTTCCGAGTCTACTGTGTCAAGTGAGTCTTCCGAGTCTACTGGGTCAAGGGAGTCTACCGAGTCTACTGGGTCAAGGGAGTCTACCGAGTCTACTGGGTCAAGGGAGTCTACCGAGTCTACGTTGTCTACTGAGTCAAGTACGTCCAGTAGTGAATCAAGCCCAGTGAAGCGCCGTCGCAGAAGGAAGAGAGGGAAGACTCGCTTGGCTCGCCGGGCTCCGGAGGGCGTTCCCGGACTCCTCGCCCTGCCGGCCCCGCCTCTGCGCCTCGCCCTGCCGGCCCCGCCTCTGCGCCTCGCCCTGCCGGCCCCGCCTCTGCGCCTCGCCCTGCCGGCGCCCTTCAAGCACCTTCCTCCCGTGGATTTTCCCAAGTATTTTTTTGGGGGGGGGGCAGGAGGTACCCTGTGATGGCCATGGGGGCTGCGTCTACATGGACCTTTGCTAGTAGGTACCCTGAGAGGGCCATGGGGGCGGCATCTACATGGACCTTTGCTCTACTGCCTACGTCTGAGCTTCCTGGACTACTGGTCCCGGCTAGCCTAGTTAAGTGTGTTCTACCCCATTCCCGTGTTCACTGTGCTCCGCCCTGTTCTCCTGTCTGTTATGCTCCGGCCTGGTTCCCTGCCAAGCATGCCCCGCCTTGGCTGCCTGCGGAGCTTGCTTCTCCGTGGTCCCGGGTCTTGCTCCTGTCTCCAGGTCCCCTGCCTCTCCACGGACCTGGCCCTCCATCCCATCCCCCGTTGACCTCCCCCTGGAGCTCTTAGGAGCGTCTGGAAGCCGCTCCTTAGAGGGGGGGTTATGTGACAATCAGCGGCTGGAGGGCACTCTCTTCCTGCGTTATGTTCCACCATGGACTCTTTGTTTAATTATGGTTTCATCAGTCTCACCTGTGTACCCTCAGCTACCCTTTATCTGGACTGTTCTGTTCTGTGCCCATTTTGTGAAGTATTGTTTTACCCAAACTCTGTCTCAGTTTGTACCTCTTGTTTAGCTGTGCTTGGACTTGATCTTTTGTGTTTGAACTTGGACTCTGATATAGTTTTGTGAACCTTTGCTGCCTGCCTCTGACCATTGCGTGTTTGACTACGATTCTGGATTGCCCTTGACATGTTAAGTTTTTGTCTGCTTGTTCTCAGTTTGTCATCTCCATTAATAAATATCTGCAAATGGATCCGACCGTCTCCGCCTCTACGTTACACTATCCTTACTAATAGTGATTAAAAAACACATTTTAGGCTTAATATTAAGAAATGTGAATTGTGCAATAAAGAAGTACTCCAAATAAAGTTTCATTATAATATTCAAATCAGTAACTCTCAAGCAATATGTGTAAATATGTTACTGGATTTGTAGTATTAGTATGAAATAAATGTACTTTAAATACATTTTGGTATAGATTTGTTTTTTCACTAGAGCATTTAGCCCATGCATGTGCTAAAGTTGAGTAGCAAATATGGCCAAATCAAAAGAGCTCTCACAAAAGAGCCCCCCTCTTGTTATAGAGGACAAATTGTTCTATTTCATTAGAAAGTCAACTACAAAAATTATTTCTAAGGCTGACAGCCTTATTCATAAGTTTAAAATTCATACCAGAAAACCTTTGAAGGTGTTGAAGAAAAAGCACAGTATCATTAAGGGGAACATAATGTTTGATCAGAGCAACTGAGACCATCAATTTACTGCTGAAGACTTGCAAGATGGCCTGATGAAAGAAGGAAAAAACATTCCAATGCAGAGTATAAGAAGAACACTAAACAGCATGGCCTTCATGTTGGGACATCTTGCCGAATGCCACTCTGTCTTGACCAAGAAGAATATTGAAGGCCGTCTTGAATATGCTTAAAATTAATTTTAATAGACCTGTTTAGAATGTTTTAGTGATATGACAAAACTGGAATGTTTTGCACCCATGGACCAGTGATGCACAAAAGGCAAAGCTCATGAGCAGAAGAACACACACATAAATATATATATATTAAAACTTTTAAAATGATTAAAATGAGAACATGGTATTCATGGTGTAAGATATTTTATTACTTTTTTACTTGATGGTTACACAACAGGTAATTTCAGTGTCATTATTTAAACTTTTCTTGAAAATGTTTTATATATACATTATTTTAAGACACCAACACAAGTCAAAGAGTATATTTCTCAGAACTCGGAAGAAATTTTAATTTTATTTACTTTTTAATTTTTAATTTGAATTAATTAAACTAATTTTTTTATTTATTTTTATTTTTAATTAAATTTTATTTACATACTTCTGTGTCATTAAGCCAAATGAACTGTGCTGTGTTATTCCTGTAGACTTTTATTTTAACACAACCAACTTCTCCCCTCCACTCTTGGAGATCTCAGATAGCCAAAACACCATGCCAGAGCCAGCGCCTCTTTCAATGTCATCAGTCACTGAGCTGAGACCGGGTGCCCGCTCTTCCCACTCCGGACAGTCTGTGTGTGACTTTCAATGTTGCCAGGCAACGATTTTGAGCCTTAATTATAAACAAAAAGCTGGACTAGACAGAATATTGACCCCTATTGGGAAGGAGTCATTTCAGTTGAGGATTATTTAATATTTGCATGTAGTATATCAGGTTTGTTTCAGCACTTGGTTTTAAAGCTGTAAGTTTCAATTATTTGATTTAATCACTCAAACAAAACAAATGAACTTCTGTGGTCCACTGAACCCTGGTCCAGGCATTACTTAAACCCACTCTCATAAAACCTTCTCACAAACCACTTAGGTGATAGTTCATCCAAAAATAAAAATCAATTACTCACCCTCATGTCGCTACAAACCCGTAAGACTTTCTTTCATGTTCGAAACAAATTAAGATATTTTAATGAATCTACCATTTTTCATTTCAAATAGTTCATAAAGAGATCGTAAAACGAATCCATATGAATCGAGCAGTTTGGTCCAAATTTTCTGAAGAGAAACTATCACTTTATATGATGAACAGATTGAACGTAGGCTTAAAAACATAAACACATATAAACATTGATCAGCAAACATTAAATGAAGCTCATGTAGGCTACTTGTTTGATGAGCGAGAACACACCTCATTGGTTTTTGCAGAAGCTCAAATGTGCTGCGTAACACAAGAATGAATATCATTGGTTCTCGCACAACAAGCAAGCATGCTTGATCTTCCGTTTAGCATATCGGATTGGATGTGTTCGTTAATTAATGTTAATATGTGAATGTTTAAATTAAATCTCTTCATCATATGTGATCAAGTCTCTTCAGAAAGTTTGTACTAAACTCGATTCATGTGGATTAGTTTTACGACCTCTTTATGAACTTTTTGAAGCGTCAAAGTTGGAGTTGCGGAAATGAAAATTCTGTCATTATTAATATCTTAATTTGTTTTTCGATTAAATGAAAAAGAGGACAGAATGAAATGGAATGACAGGAGGGTGAGTAAATAAATAATGACAGGAATTTTCATTTTTAAGGCACTAAACCACTAAGTGCATTCAATTTATTCTCCAGGTTGGGTAGATGACAGCTGGTGGGAATATTGGGTATCATTATGAGTTCCGAGATGTACCCGTGCGCTCCCAGGCTTTGAGGTCCAAGACTAATCACTCAACCTTGTGAGAGTCAAGATTCCCAGGCCTTCAAGAGTCCCAAACGCAGCCGCTGTCCCACACACACAGATACTCCCCCTTGGTCCTCCCCTCTGTGCGAACGCACTCTCATCTTAATGAGCGTAGAATTGGAAATCAGGCCTGATTGTTCTTCGAGCGCCTGCCTGGAGGCACGTTAGCGCTGGATGGAGGACTTGGGCCCTGAGAAGTCATACGTTTCTCTCTTGTTTTATTGTGAGCAGATCAGGCTCCACAAAGGGCTCGTTAGCTGGTCCCCCTCCTCCTCTGTCTCTCTCTCTTTCCTCTTCACCAAGCGGCAGCTGATTATGAATATGGGCTTTGGGTTCTAATTGAAGAGCTCTTTGGTGAGGGGACGTGCTATGCCATGGGTTGGAGTTTTAGTGTTTCCAGTGGCTCGTCCCTTCACCACGGTTCAGGATCACATGCTTAATAATACAAAGGCGTCTAGGAGGGTTTGGTTGAGGGGTGGGAATCTGCAGGCACCTGACATCAATATTATATTAATCTCTGGGTCATAATACAAAACTATAGTGCTTCTTTAGTGGATAATTTCCTCTGCGTTATACAAAATATTTTGTGTGCACTGACCTAATGTTACGATGCGTTTTGTCTTCTTGTTCTGAATAAAATATTTAGCTTATTTTACTGTATATTGATACAGTATAAGTGAGGTAAAATATCACGATATCTTAAAAAATAGACCCCCCCCCCCCCCCCCCCCACGCCTCATTTAGTCAATGAAGGTGTTTAAAAGGATTGTTTACTTACCCTCATGTAGTTCCAAAAATGTATTTCTTTGGTGAAAAAGGTGAATATTTGTATGGTCACCTTTTTAATATAATGGATGTGAATGAGGACTGGGTCTGTCGTAAAATAAAAAAAAAATAAAAAAAAAAGATGCAAAAACACCATTAAAGGTCTCATAAAAACTGGTTAATATGCACAAAATTCCAAGTATTCTGAAACCATGATTGGTATGTTTTGTGTGATGAACTAGTCACTATTCAATACACTGCCATTGTGACCTAATTGACCCTTCGCAAAGACCCGCCCTCCGTAGTTACTGTCGCTATGTTCCGACAAGCTATGCCGCTCTCATGCTCTCACCATGTTCTCACGCAGTGAAAAATACATCGCGGAGCAGAGAGGAGACTGACAACACGCGGACAGACAGGACAGACCAGGTTACTTTTCGGTTACTTTTGATATTAAACATATTAAACAAAGTCTCAGCTTTCAAATGTGGTCATTTTTTGAAAGAAATTTAAACAATAAATACCGTTTTGGGGCTCTTTAATGTGCCGTGACAGATCGCTGTGTAGAGCATCCGTTAAAGCTGCTCGTGATCCGATCATCTCTTCCTTCTAGTTCATTTATAGCATCAAATAAACATGAACGAACATAAGAAGTAATGTTGTTTTAACCGCGGAAAGGCGTCAGTATATTCATTTTACCAAGTTAAAATCCTCCTAACTCTACTGGCTGCTTTTTCGGACAAAATGGCGGATGGCGAAGTATGATTGGTTAGAACACCTGTCAATCAAGCTCCACGCGAAGGGTCAATTATGAGTCAGTGAGTTGATCTTGGTGACTGGATCAAAATGATTAGTGACTGAATCATTCATGGAAAAGATTTGACTCAAATAATAAAGGATTTGCTGACAAATCTAGTTCTGTTATGTACGTGGAAGTCTATACAATAAATAAAATAATATAATATATAGTGTCAAATAAATAAAGTCATAAGGGTGAGTAAATGAAGACAGAATTTCATGTTTGGGGGTACTACTCTATCGCTTGTAAAGGTCAAGAAAGTGATTCAATTGATACAATTAATTAAAAGGTCTCTGAGACGAACCTGCATTGGGGCACAGTTATTCAACTCTGTCATTTCAAATGTGCCATTCATTTTAGAGGAGAGAGAGGTAGAGCCTCAATGGCCAGATTTATGCCAGTTCTAACGTGTCTGTCCTTTCTGTCCTTGAGAAGTGCTCAGTCACACTGTCAGCATCTCTAACACTGCGCTCAGGAGCCAAACCACAGCATGCCAAAATCTGAGCTCACCGCATGAATATCACCAACTCACTGCGTGTACAGTGGCAGTGCTGGAAAAATGAACAATGTTTGGAGCAATGCATTAAATAAAAGACTGTGGAAGACATATGAACATGATATGACATAAAATACTTTCCCCACTAGTTTTATGTGCACAGTTACATTCATTCTGAATACTCCTGTTGACGAATAGGCTACTTCTCATCAGTGTAAATCAGCTTAATGTTGTGTAATAGATTGAGATTTCCCAGTTGTGTTTGTGGCACGGTAGAGATTAGTGTACAAATGCAAAAATATCCCGGAACCTCCCAAAGTCTCTCTGAACTGTATTATTAGATAAGCCTCTTTAAATACCCAGTGCAGAGATCACAAGTCTACATACTTTATTCCAGCAGAGGGCAGTCCCCATCTCTACATACAAAGTAGATACACTTGGCACTGCTATTCACACAACTCACTGACATTGTTTTTGTGTCCAGTGAGTAGGTGAGACAGGGGGAGAAATTTAAATACTAAGAGCTAATAAGCTGATTTGAGACTCGCTGCTGTCTTTTGCTGCCCGGTTCTCAAGCTCTCACTGCGGCTTCAGCACAGCTCGTGTGTGCCGTTGTTTAAGGTGTTTGATTTATGTGCTGATAGTGTTATGAGGTCAGTAGATCTTTTCTTTTTTAACACTATGGTACTTTTCTACTTACCAGAGTTAGATGTGTCAGATGGTTTATTTTTGTATATTGACATTTTTGTGCTAACGAATGTAGCCTAACAGTTCCAGTAATTTTTGTGCTAAAAAAGTATGCCTAAACATTTGAATATTATTTGTAGCTATACAGCACTTGATTATGATTATGATTTTGTCTGTACACTTTGGAGAACCACTGGTTCTACTCATTTAAGCATTTATGGATTAATTGTGTAAATTAGACTAGATTTGTATGGTTAGAAGAGAAGCAAAAAAAAAAATGTTACATGCACATGTTTGGTCAGGAATGCTTATTAATACCAGTTGTTAACATTTAAACATTTTTGATTTGTTGTTTGAGGGTGGTCTGACAAATAAAAACACAACACTGTTTACATGAATACAAATAAATAAAGATGTTTATTTGTTCACTCTGCAGACATATCACTCATAAACAGTCTAATAAAAGCCTTACAGCGCAATATAGCAGGACCCACTGACCACAAAAATTCAAAATATGAAAGAGGTGCTATTTGAAATTGTATAACTTTTGTTATTCAGTTTTCAAGCAGGACAGCGCAGAATGCCTGAGAAAACTCTTCAGATATCTACAGAACTGAAACAGCCAACATTCAGGAAGTTCTCCACAAACTTATATGTTTCATTAAATATGTTGACTAATTTGAGTATGCTTTTAGCTAAGAATATCTCTCAGCTCCATTTAAAACATTTCACTGTTTAAATCCATTCCTCTGATTTTCCCAAAAATATGTCATAGGTTCCATCTGGACCTGTATACGAGAAGCGAAAAATAAGCCCATCAAAACTTTTGAACACAAAAAGATATCCCCATGTCTCCGAGTTTGTGTAGGTCTCTCGGTCTCTCTCTCTTTCTATCTCACGGGGATAGTAGCAGTGGTGTGGGGTGTGGGGTGTGTGTGTGGGGGGGGGGGGGGGTGGTTAGGTAGGTCAGAGTTCGGCATCACTGGAAGCCTTCTACGTTCGGTAATGAATTCCCCAGGTCGGAATTCTGGGCTCTCCCGTTAAGATAAACAATGATTACACCTGGAGGGGAGAGTATGGGAGCGAGTCTGTATGAGTGTGTGTGTGTATGTGTGCTTGTGAGTGTGTTTAAATCAGTGGCAGGTGCAGCAGCAGATCAGGCCTCATTAGCAGCACCTTCTGCCACAACAGGCCTTCAGCAGATGGGAGTTCCACCCTCGTACACTACCTCACCTCATATGGCATGGGCGTTTGTGTGCGTGTAGGGAGGGGTATTAAAATCAGCCTTTATAATAGTTGCGTACAGGCTGATGCAGCAACGCAGTGGATCTGCTGGCTTATCCTGGCTTTCATGTGTGCGTGATCTGTTTTTACTCAGCGCTTGTGTTGCGGCATTTAAATCAGAAAGCCTGAAAGGAGAGAGAACATTCCATCTGTTGACATGTGGAATGACCAAACAGCTGATCTTCTTAAAGACCTTCACAAAATGACCATGCATGTAAAGGAGAATCAGCATCAAAAACCACAAGCACACAGAAGCTTTAATGTTTTTGTCCGAATTTAATTTTACATTTATAACAGGATTAATAATCTATTGCAAATGATAGGAAATCCCAGGCTCTTTAAATGTATGTTTCAAAGAGCAAATGTCTTGATCATTTATTTTCTGTGAGAGATTAGTTTCATAAATCCTTATTGTAATACATAAATCCTTCTCCCTGGATTCATATGTTTCACCATCAGCCATTCGTTGTGCATCTAATACCTTCTTGCAAAGCAATAAGACATACATCATCTTTTAAATGGAAAGATATTTATTTATTATTATAATCATTTTTGATAGCATAACGAGAAATGGGACAGTTGTTGACTCACTCTGATTTCTATACCTCTGGCCAGTGATTAAAAAAGTACAAGATTTAGTACAAGAAATGTAAATGCGAGTCAGCTCTGAGATAGATATATAAATGAAGGAAGATTAAATTAAACAAATGTGTGCAGAGTATTACAACCCACTCAAGTAGATATGTACCTGCCTTGGTGATTATGGATGCATCAAGAGGGGCCAGAAATGACAAAAACATGCACAATCAATATTACTTGTTAATATGTTCTTTAAATGTGATTTCAAGATGTCATAATTATTACTTAGTTTTTAATGAGTTTAAGAAAGTCAAGGGTGACAAACTTTAGTCAACTAATTGAAATAACAAACTAAAATATTCCTACAATTGAATTATCTTAATTAGCTTGTGTGTGTGTGTCAGTTCATTGTGCTCAGCCTCATGTGCTAAAACACACTGACAACTATACCAGTTGAAATGGAAGGTCTCATCATATTTCTTCCAGTGTCAGTGTGCAATTGATGGTGGTCAATAACAAAATGTTTTCCTCACATGCTAATTTTCTAAAATTGTATTACATTGGATGATCAGAACACATGCTGCAGAACACATCTCAGCACTCAAAATCTGAGTTAAAGGAGAAGTTCACTTTTAAAATGAAAATTCTGTCATCATATACTCACCCTCATGTTGTTTCAAACCTGTATGAATTTCTTTCTTCTGCTGAACAGAAAGGAAGATATTTAGAAGAATGTCAGTAACCAGGCAGTTTCTGGTTCCCATTGACTTCCATAGTAGAAAAAAATTATACTATGGAAGTCAATGGGAACCAGAAACTACCACAAGCCTGGTTACTGACATTCTTCTAAATATCTTCCTTTCTGTTCAGCAGAAGAAAGAAATTCATACAGGTTTGAAACAACATGAGGGTGAGTATATGATGACAGAATTTTCATTTTAAAAGTGAACTACTCCTTTAAGGACTTGGATATTCGAACCATGGATATTCTAAAATGTATTTTTTTTTTTTAATGTATATATGACCGAGATGCAGTAGAAAATAATTTTTTTTTGTTATTTTTATACACCATATGTATATTCAAAGATTGTTTTGTCTCTTCTGTTCAGAGTATACGCTGTTTCAATATGGCTGTAAAGCAAAAGTGACCTTTTGCTAAAGGAAAATGAAGAGTTCAATGATTTCCACTGTGGACATCACAAAATAACAGAATAAAATAGGACTCAACGCACTGTTAAATTGCACCTGCAAAACTGAATAACATGAAACAGATTGCGAGTTATCAGTAGCTATAGCAATTTTTCTGGCAATTACCACTTAATGTGAGTTTGCAGTGCAATGAGCTTTAGACGTCATTCGTTTCAGCACAACAAAATCATTTCATGTACAAGAATCTGAAGTAATGACAGCACCAAAGACAAAAAGACAAAAAAAAGCCATACATAGACAAAAAATACATCAACAAAAAGGAACAGTAGATGCAATGTGATCTTGCAAATTTATATCTGCGTCATTCCTCAGATAACTATTTGTCTTAAATTGTTCAGACAACCAGAGTGTGACATTATTCTGTCACAGTCACCAGCTCAGTAACCTGTCAGCACTACATTTCCCAGCATCCCTCCTGGTCCCCACCTGCACTCAGTCAGCCATCACCACCTGCTGCAGATAATCACCCGAACACAGATTCACTGCACATGCACTCCCTCATCAACGCACCCTATATCTACCATCATCACCCTCAAATCATCTGCGTTTTCACTTGGCATTAACATGTGATCACTGTGATTGCATAAGCCAATCAGGACATGGTATGTTTCTATGCCTGTCCACATCAAGTGGCTTCTGTATCTGGATAACAGATTGGATCTCGCATTTTTGCAGGAAAAAATAAATAAACAAAAGAATGGCTCCGGTGCAAAGTTAACCTGAAGTGATGGGTTTTCTTTTAAAACAGTTTTCAGTCAGGGGACATTTTACAAATCTCGCAAAATGAGGAGGTTCTGCAACTTTCGGGTGCAAAAGCAAACATATACTGATATTTGCGATTGTACTTTCCGATCAGAAGGGCGTTTACACTTGTCTTTTCAGTGTGTATGTGGACAACATCCGGAAACAGGTCGCATGTTGATGCCAAGTGTAAACGCAGTCTGGTCTTGTCATTTACCCTAATGCCGAGTTCAGACTGCACGATTTTAGCCCCGATTTTGGCTCGCCGACAGGTTTGAGAAATCGCCGACAAATGCCCGAAATCACAGGCAAACCGGTGCTCGTTCACGCGAGTGACAATCACGCAGTGTGAATGAGCAAAGACGCGATCTGAGAGAATCGCCGACGCCCGTGAGATATTTGGCATGCTAAATATCTGGACCTGTCGGCGATTCACAATCCTGCAGTGACAGTGTGATTGTGTTCTGACTGAAAACTACATCGGTGATGACCGACAGCCAATGAGAGAGCAAGATACAGGACTGCAGGCTGTTCGGGGAGGAGTTAGACCAGGATATCATTATTTTAATGGATAGGCCTATTTATAATTATATAAAACAGAAACAAAGCACAAACATTTGCATGACCAGCAACAACAGCAGGACATTTGCAAAAGTATTTATTTACCCCCAACTCTCATTTGCTAAAATATGTGCTTGCTCTCCTCGTCTTCCCAACCATTCCCTCCAGCATAAACTGTTTATTTTTTTCATTTTCGCTACAAATCAGTGCACAGACAATTTGGATCGCAATCTTCTTGTAGGCTATCATTTTTAAATAACAAATTCAGTGTCGCGCGACAACTCGCGCGGTCTCATGCACACGTGATCTTCCGTTATTTTCTTATCACTTCTCGCGTTTGTTTGGTTGTGAAACATAGTTTGCAGACCAGGCAGAAGTTCTCGGCGATTCTTTCTTTTGTAAAGTCATGCATTGTGAAACCTCCTGTCGCCGATCCATCGTGCAGTGTGAACACAGCAGCAACTGAATGTTACCCCAGATAGTCATGCAGTGTGAAAACAACAGTGACCTGATTATTTTGAAAATTGTGCAGTCTGAACTCGGCATAATATGCACTGACTACCTACCTGCAAAGCTTACCAGCCATACTGCTTACCAGCCAGACCTCAACACTTCCCGTGTTCCGCCATCCTCTGTCCAGATCCATCTTGTCGACCTTTGACTATCTTCTTCCATCTGGAAAGAGACAATCATCCATTAACATCCAGCTAAGTCACCATTTGATAATTCCTGCTGTCATAGACCTGGTTCCTGCTATCGTTCCACCCTCTACTGAAATAAACATCTATTAATCCACTGTCTGTTCCATTCTGTTGACAGATTCAAAGCAGTTCTACTGCTTAGGTCTTTGTTATTAATCTTTGATATTATTTTACATATGCACTTTATTTATTTGTTTGTTGTTATAAATGAATGATTAGTTTTATATAAGCAGGATTATAAGAAACAGGAGTGCCACATATGCTTTTGTCATATACCCGACACCTGCATTCAAATATAATAGTTTTTGGCTTAGTCTCTAAAACATTCTCTCTATATTGGAGTTTTATAAAACCTGCATTTGACACCAGCCATGCCAACATAGTTTAATGTCAAAAGATGCCAATAATGTCGACGCTGATGTTAAACACCCTTGTGGGTCCCCCGTTGGGATGTTGAAGAAACCAAATCTTCTTTGCTATGAGAGGAACTTTATTTTATATCATAAACTGTCAGATTCATTTAGGCAAAAGTTTAATAATTTGTGTACAAACAAACTTTTTGAAAAGGAAACCTGTGCTTGGAAAGTGTAAACACGGCTGTTTGCACCGTCTGAAAACCTATTAGAGTTATTCTGTTGATAATCTGTCCTTTGCGAGTATGGCCAGGGCGTTTGTTTCTAATCCAGCCCTACTCACAGCTCAGATCTGGCCGTGTGATGCAGCAGTGTGGAATCGCTCAAATGGATCAGCTCTCTATGGCTCGAACCATTGGTTTTGGCACAACACTCCTGTAGTTTTTGGCTTAAAGGGGGCCATTCCTGACTGAGTGTGGACCCTGGCCAGTTTGAGATGTTGTTGTGTAAATGTGTTTCTTAGTGTGCAATTGCTGAGCCCAGGGGTTCCCTTTAATCAAAGATGACCAACATTTCCAGGAAAAGCTTTGAATACACCACAGTCAGGCAGACACAACCTCCTAAATGTGGCTAGACATGCTCTTTTTTTGTTGTTGCTCCAAGTCAAAACAAAAGCAACCCTATTTACTTAATTAATTTTCCTTATCTTATTGTGCACAGTTCATTTGTGCATTTGATTAAAATAGTGTTTGAAATCATAATTCATTTATCTTCTCTAATGGAAAAGTAATAACTTACTCTGCCTCTGAAAAAACAAAACTTGTTGGCTGATGCAACAAATCACTTTTTCAACCCCTGCTGTCCAATCACCTGGCCTCACTGTGGTAACTTTTTATGACTCAATCAGTTGCCATTGTATTAAAGTAATGTATACATTTTACATTCTACATTCTTATAAAATATCCAGTTTAACTCGGAAATGCATTCGTTATTAAAGTCCCCTGCTGTTTTATGTATTCATCCCATGTTAGTGTAATGCAAGCACCACCAGGTATGCTAAGTAGTGCTAGAGGGTCTGCTGGAAAATATGAGAGTGAAACAAATTTATTTTAGGCCCTTAATTAAAGCAATTATATATGTTAAAATAGTATTTTACACACATTTTTTTTTATTCTTTATCCTTTATTTTTATTATTTATTCTATAGAATGGTCAAAAAAAAAAAGAGATTAATGATAAGAGAATGTGATTAAATAATTGTTGTTTTATTGTATTGACAGAAATAAAAACAAATGTCAAAAATGTTTATCTCATTCCTTTCTACATAGATATGTTCAAGAATAGTTGTTCTTGTTGTATTTATATAGTTTATTCTCACCACTTTAGCTACCTTAAGGCCTGTTCACACCGGGACGAATTTCGCGCGCGTTATTCGCCGACGTTTAACGCCTCGTGACTAAACAAAGGGCGCCAATGTGAGTGTTCACACCGACGCATAAAACGCCACGCGTAAAAGCGTCATTTTTTTTTAAACGCCTCGGGTTCGTTTTTTTTGTTTGACGCGCCGCGTCAAAAACTATCCGACCAATGAGATTGGCGCTTTTGCTCACGTGTCTGGAGCTTCTGAAGTTACAGTAAAACACAACTTGGGGGCGCTCAAACACAAAACGGTCTTGCCGAGCACACATACGTAATGGCGAAGAAGATATACAGCGTCTACACTCTGCAGGGAAGAAATAGACGAGGAAGATGCATGCATTCAAGGCCAGATGAATGTAGAGCTGCTGGTCTTGTTGTTGTCTTTATAAAGAGACACCAACGAGAATAAAGAACTATATGACAAACTTGCTCTCTTCTTCTGAGTGACAAGCGAGTGTCAGAAGCACTTTGTGGACCGGGGTATTTCTGTTTTACATTTAGCGCCATCTAATGTCAGGGAATGAATTTGCATGTTCTCTCGGCTCATCGTCAGCGAAAAACGCTTGGGTGTGAACACAAAAAACGCGTTGAAAAACGCTGACGAATAACGCGAGCCGATATTCGTCCCGGTGTGTACGAGCCTTTAGGGTGGTAATGTAAGTGTAAATTGGGTTTACACTAAGTGTAAATCGCAGCAACAAATATTTTCTTTGCACTAAGCTCAAATAGCATTAAATGCTATTTATACTAATTAAAAATAGCAGTATTTTTTGCACTACGTGCACACATAGTAATTATGAGTGTTCCTGCTCTGTAAACAAAGTCCAAAAGAGGAGGGAGGGTGGGAGCTCTGGAGGAGGACATGAAGCAAGCGTAAGGCAGGAAACCAGGTGAGATGACAGAGAGAGAGACCAGGGCGGTGATGATGGTGCGAGGAGCCAGGGAGAATCCAGGAGCAGGAGGAGCCAGGTGGGGACCCACAGAGCTTCCAGGACGCCCACAGCAGACTCGATAGAGAGAGGAGCCATGGTAGAAACTTGGCTGACGACACCCGGGGGACAACTTATAGTGATAAAGCCGATGGAGAATGAGCCCAACATGCAGATGGAACCGGGCAACACAGAGGGTCCTGGAGGCCGAGGCAAACGAGCCGTGATGAGCGTCCAAGGTGGAGCCATGCGGAGCCGGTGGGACAGAGGACCAAGGTGGAGCCGGAGAGAAGGCGCAGCCAGATGGATGCAGGCAGGGCAACGTCTGACCAAGGCAGAGCCGGAATGACAAGGGAGCCCCAAGAACGATGGTATCTGATGGAGCAGAGGGAGGGAGGAGCAAAAGCGGAGCCGTCAGGTCGACAGACCGAGTTGGAATGACGGGATCAGCGGCTGGAGGCGAAGCCGGGGATGCTCCTGCCTACGTGGAGCTGGTAGACTGGAAGACCCGAGGCAAATCCACACAATATAGTTGCGTTACAGGAAAGACGAGGGGCTGAAGTGAACTAGGGGAGATGGGGCTGACGAACTGGCTGTCTTTTGAAGAGGAGGCGAGAGAGGGAGGCTGGGCGGGAACTCTGGAGACACAGGAGACATCGGGCTGGGTGGAACCAGTGGAGACACAGGAGATTCTGAAGTGGATGGAACCAGCAGGGACATGAGGTAAGCATCCTCTTCAAAGTCATAATAACAGTTTACAGAGGTCAGCTTAACTCTCTCAGTGGTGGGAGTGTGGATCGGGTCTTCCTCCATTCCATCGTACTCCATTAGCTGTCCATGATGACGCACGGTGTTGCCGGTGTTGTGCTGAATTTTAATTATCAGTCCTCAGTATCAGTCTCTGATACTGGCTTGTTCATCGAGGCAAGTTTGAGCTCCCTGTCTGAGGTGGGTTCTGGCTTCGTATCCATTGTGCGGGGTAAAGGCTGGCCTGGCGCTGGGCTTGGCTGGGTGACGGGTGTGAGGTAGGCAGTGAGGTATAATCCGCCATGCTGGAGCATCCAAAACAAATACTCCAGTTACGGCCTATGTTTCGGGAGGAGGAGGAGATGTACTGCTAGTGAGTCCATTCTTTCCTTTTTTTATTCTTATAAGAGGGTCTATTTTATAACGGTTGGTCTCATAGAGAATGTGCAGACACTATTTGCACTTCAGTGTATATTACATTTTAAAACAATATGCAGTAATAAAATAATATCACATACAATGTAAATTATTCAATTTGTAAAGATCATAAATGGATGTCTTTCTTTGATTCATGTCAATCAGTGTATGCTTGTTTCCATCTGTTTTGTCTCTCATAAGCAGATATGGCCTTTGTATTCGTTTGCTTGTTGTTTGTTTGCTATTTGTATTACATTGTGAAGCGACCTTGGGTTCTTGAAAGGCGCTATAGAAAATAAACATATTATTATTATTATGCTACCTTATTGGGACCCCAAAGCCCTCCCCTACACTTACTCCTAACTTTACCCATTAAACACTTTATTCCCACCATTATTACCAGTTAGGCGCTTTATTTCCAATTTTCTTCATTTTTATTAAAAATAAACGCTGCTCTCGACCTGATATGCGATGGGAAAATGGAGAATAATGAGAAAGGAAAAAGGCGGATTCGAACTTGGGTCGGTAGCACTAAAAGCTGAATCCTTTTACCAGTGAGTTTTCTTTTGTAATTTTGGTAGGCGAAGATTAGTGCAAATTGCATCTGCCTGGTAGCCTGGGTTTCCCCATACTGCCTTACCGCAGCGCGATTCAATTCACGCTGAAAGGCAGTCTGGATACCATGGCCAGATTTTTCGCCTCATTTAGGGAACCAATCACAGAACGGGATCACAGAACGGGGAGGGAACAGCAAGACGATGACGACATATTGGCTATGAGAAATGAGAATTTATGAGAAAGAAAAAGCGCGGATTCGAACCCTGGGTCAAATACGAAAAACTGAATCATTTTCCCCGCAATTTCATCTGAATATTGGTGGCGGAGATTAGCAATTGCATCTGCCTGGTGGGCTATTTGTACATGGCACAAACTGAAAATGTTTTAATACAAATAAACAAAAAAATCCAAATAATTTTTTAATCATGTGTTTTGTGGCTACAACGCAGTTACAATATAAATGACAATGTAATTTAGGAATACAAGATAATCTATACAATCCCACAAACCTTAACAAAACACTTAACTTTAATACGTTTCTGTCACAGATGTGTACATGAAAACATGTTGCTGTCTTTATCATTTAAAAAGGGTTAAGCACAAGAGGATAATCATATTTGCTCCCCCAAAAAACCCTGATTGTTTAACCTATTCCACACTGATGTCCTGTCTGTATTACAAACCGGGAAAGTGCACAAAAAAAGAAGAACATAAGAATGCATAGCTGCACCAAAGGCATGGAGGAGACTGAGGAAGTGTGAGTAAATTCTTTCCTTTTACTGTTTTACTTTCTTGTTCCCTCATTTTCTCTGACTGTAACCACATTGGGCAGGGCCATGGGCTGACAGGATCAATGTATAATCTGCACAACCTCTACATTATAGTGCTACTTAGAACTCAAATCCAACAACACTCTTTTCCTCCAGGCTATAGAGGTAAATACTATGAGCAGGACAAAATATCTGCTAGCACTTTGGAAGTTCCACTTGAATTTTAGCCTTCTATTAGTAAATTTATGAGCCTCCCGACCACAGAGCTCTTTCAATAAGTGCACGGTGACAGATTGAGCAGTGCCTTTTGTCCTCCACTGTGTGGTTTTTTAAAGAGCCCCTGAGGAGTTTTCCAGAATGTGATTGGAGATGTGGTCATATGAGGATGGGCTAATTGATTGTGGTCTGGCACCGGCCAGAGGGCAT
Source organism: Chrosomus eos (assembly GCA_036326025.1). Taxonomy (NCBI): domain Eukaryota; kingdom Metazoa; phylum Chordata; class Actinopteri; order Cypriniformes; family Leuciscidae; genus Chrosomus; species Chrosomus eos. The sequence continues at coordinate 42,920,663 of CM070818.1, read as the reverse complement.
ATCTAACTATTTTTGGATTAAGTGTTATGGTAGGGAGAAAAGGTCAAACTGTACAGTTCAGTGAATATCTTAAGAATGCTTGACTCAGCTTATGTGTCCTGGTTGTCCATGAACACGGGTAATGGGTGAATGAGACCATTCCTCTCTCAATTGAGACAGCAATAATGCCATTTCACTTGCTTAATTGCCAATACAACATTAGCAAATGCTGAACTTCTAAGGAATATTTAAAAGAGCATGGAGTAATTTTTATTTATGTTTCACTCAAGGGGTAAAGCTGGTTAGCATGATCCAGTTAACTCCTGCTGCCCCTGGTAGATGCCATTACTACACTATTCTGCTGCCAAAATGCATCTTTCTCCATTGACAGCCATTCAAAAGTAGCTGTGTATTGAACAAAAAAAAAAACTCCAAAAAATAATATAATAATTGTTTTGGGTTTTTTTCCCCTTCAAGCAATATACAAATGAAAAGTATTTCATTATAATCCATGTTTCATGGTTCCCACTGGGATAAATGGCAATGCTAATAGATTCATACAGGTATTACAGACCTCCTTTGTGATACTGTCTATTAGAGTTACTACTACTGTCATAACAGCGGCATCACCAAAAATCCAAACTTTTTATTGACCAATTTCATAATCCTTCTTGTAATGTATGAAAAAATGTTAAAAGCATACAGTATGTACTGTATCATATTCAGTTTACAAAAAGGTGGCCTTAAAGAATAAAAAAAAAAAAATTCTTGGCCACTGATGAGACTGAAGTGTCATGTGTTTGAGTTTTGTCCTGTTTCATTGTGTTTCCCCTGAGACCAAGTTTTCTTGAGTTGTCTGATTAGTCATTTAGTTCACCTGTCATCTCATTAGCTAACTCGCTGGTCCCTGTGTATTTACATTGCATTCTGCCTCATTCGCTGTCCATTTTCGTTAGTGTTATTGTCACGATTCTATGTGTTTAGTTATGTTTTGAGATCGTTTTCCCCTGTCTTTGTGATTTTGGTTTAGTCCTGTTAGTTTTTCCCGCTCCTCGTTTGTTCAGATTCTCTGCACCTGTTTTCAGTTAATTATCTCGTTTGGTTCAGTTCATTTAAGCCCTGTGTTTTCCCTCAGTGTTTGTTGGTCGTCGTCTACGTATGGTTGTGTATCCTGAAGTCCTGGAGTCTGTTATTTTGTTCCTGTTTGTTTTTAGAAGTTTAAGTTTGTAAAATAAATATCAACTATACTGATATTCCTGTGTTCTCGTCTTCGGCATCCTGCACACACCCTGACAGAACGACCAACCTGAAAAAAGAATGAAGATGAGTCAGCGTTTCGTGGGAACCCGTCTGGTCATATTTCGCGGGACCCGTGGAGGCCGCAGTAGAGGAGGTGATCGAGGTGAATCCAGGCATCACTCTCCACTTCAGTCCCTCTCGGACCCTGAGTTCCATCTGCCGCTGATTCCGTCCAACACAAGGCCATCGCCGAGGTTCCCGTCTGGCACTGAACCTTTCATCCGCCCACCAGAGCCTGAGTCTGACCCTTTTGATGACCTTCCTGAGCTTATTCCGCCAGAGACCGTCCAGCCAGAGACCGTCCAGCCAGAGACCGTCCAGCCAGAGACCATCGCCTGCCCACCAGAGCCTGAGTCTGACCCTTTTGACGACCTTCCTGAGCTTCTTCCGCCAGAGACCGTCCAGCCAGAGACCGTCGCCTGCCCGCCAGAGCATGAGTCCAGCCCCAAGCTCCCTGAAATGCTGATTCCGTCCAGTTCCGAGTCCCCTGATGTGCTGGCCCCGTCCAGTTCCGAGTCCCCTGATGTGCTGGTTCCGTCCAGTTCCGAGTCCCCTGATGTTCTGGCCCCGTCCAGTTCCGAGTCCCCTGATGTGCTGGCCCCGGCCAGTTCCGAGTCCCCTGATGTGCTGGCCCCGGCCAGTTCCGAGTCCCATGATGTGCTGGCCCCGTCCAGTTCCGAGTCCCATGAAGAGCCAGAGCCCGTTGACCCAGCGCCAGAGCCCGTTGACCCAGTGCCAGAGCCCGAGCCAGAGCCCGTTGACCCAGCGCCAGCGCCAGAGCCAGAGCCCGTTGACCCAGCGCCAGCGCCAGAGCCAGAGCCCGTTGACCCAGCACCAGCGCCAGAGCCAGAGCCCGTTGACCCAGCGCCAGAGCCAGAGCCCGTTGACCCAGCGCCAGAGCCCGTTGACCCAGCGCCAGAGCCCGTTGACCCAGCGCCAGAGCCCGTTGACCCAGCGCCAGAGCCCGTTGACCCAGCGCCAGAGCCCGTTGACCCAGCGCCAGAGCCCGTTGACCCAGCGCCAGAGCCCGTTGACCCAGAGCCAGCGCCAGAGCCCGTTGACCCAGCGCCAGAGCCCGTTGACCCAGCGCCAGAGCCCGTTGACATCAAGTCTGTTCCCGTTACTGAGCCTGTCCTTCTCCCCAAGAAAATTTTGGGGGGGGGCTATACGCCTTCGCCGTGGCCGGCCAAGGACCCATGGAGGCCTGAAAGAATAACACTACCATGGCCGCCCGAAGGGTCCTCACCGCCGTGGCCACCTGAAGGGTCCTCACCAGCACGGCCACCTGAAGGGTCTTCACCGCCGTGGCCACCTGAAGGGTCTTCACCGCCGTGGCCACCTGAAGGGTCTTCACCGCCGTGGCCACCCGAAGAGCCTGCACCGCCATGGCCACCCGAAGGGTCCTCACCGCCATGGCCACCCGAAGGGTCCTCACCGCCATGGACGCCCGAGGGTCCGACAGCTCCGCGCTGGACGCCCGAGGGTCCCACAGCTCCGCCCTGGACGCCCGAGGGTCCCACAGCTCCGCCCTGGACGCCCGAGGGTCCCACAGCTCCGCCCTGGACGCCCGAGGGTCCCACAGCTCCGCCCTGGACGCCCGAGGGTCCCACAGCTCCGCCCTGGACGCCCGAGGGTCCCACAGCTCCGCCCTGGACGCCCGAGGGTCCCACTGTGTGGGCCACGCCCACAGCCTGCTCCGCCCTGGCCACGCCCACAGCCTGCTCCGCCCTGGCCACGCCCACAGCCTGCTCCGCCCTGGCCACGCCCACAGCCTGCTCCGCCCTGGCCACGCCCACAGCCTGCTCCGCCCTGGCCACGCCCACAGCCTGCACCGTCGTGGCCACGCCCACAGCCTGCACCGTCGTGGCCACGCCCACAGCCTGCACCGTCGTGGCCACGCCCACAGCCTGCACCGTCGTGGCCACGCCCACAGCCTGCACCGTCGTGGTCACGCCCACAGCCTGCACCGCCGTGGCCACGCCCACAGCCTGCTCCGCCCTGGAGGCTTCCTGGACCTGCACCATGCCCTCGTCAGCCTCCAGGGCGCCCACCCTCCCACCCCTTTGGATGTTATACGGCGCGAGGACGCGCCTTCGGGGAGGGGGGAGGTACTGTCACGATTCTATGTGTTTAGTTATGTTTTGAGATAGTTTTCCCCTGTCTTTGTGATTTTGGTTTAGTCCTGTTAGTTTTTCCCGCTCCTCGTTTGTTCAGATTCTCTGCACCTGTTTTCAGTTAATAGACTATGTGCACGTTAGCATATGCTACTTCCGGCTGCGAAACCGATATGGGGTGTCTAGTTTCCGGTAGCCTGATGGACAACGCAGATTATGTATATTTCTCCAGATGTCTTGGACATTAACCGAAGATTTCAGTCGATATTATAATATAATATTAGAGTCGATGATGTTCATCGACTGGTTAGTGATTTTTCTCCAGCTCCCCAGAGCAAGAGAGAGAAAGGGGTTTAAATATTACATCTCTCAGTATGTCATACAGGGAGTACACATGTAATACAGGGAGTAAAGGTATCCGACGTTGGGAAAGGGAACTAAAAAAAGTCCTCGCTCTAGACTAGGTACTGAAAGAGTTATAGGAACTTAGTCCGGTCGGAACACGCGAAAAAAATGGTTATAGGAAGGTTCTAGGCACTGCAAAAGTCCCTCCGGGCGGAAAGCGGCTATAGACACCGTGAGTAGTGACTTTTCCCTTGTCAGGGGTTTAAAATATGTAGTTGGATTGTTTCATGTAACTTAGTTCTTCTCCCTCGCTGTGTTATGGCTTTGCTATGTGTGGATACATGTGCTGGTTACGTTCGTGAGACAGCTGATTAGTACCTACTCTTGTCATTGACCGGAAAACAGTAACGTTACAGGAATCACCAACCCGTCGATCGCGGTCGACAAGTCGATCTTGGAAGCATTTTAAGTCGATCACGAAGAGTTTTCAAAATCAGAGAAAAAAGCCTATTGTGTGTAGTAAATGGTGTTCTAATCCATGTTGCTGTTACAATCACGTCATTTTTGCGGCGCGCACCTTTGGGCTCATGCGGACCCGTCGAGTTAAACAAGGCTTTACGCTTTAACCATTAAACCAGCTCAGCCACAGTAAGTTTTTTTATGTTTTAGGTCCATTGCGAACGATTAAACTAAGTTAACGCCGGTCCACTGATGTAAACAAGACGGCAACCGGAAACGAAGTACCCAACGTCCGCCCTCAAGCCGGAAGTTAGCATTTTTCTCGTGCACAGAGCGAATTATCTCGTTTGGTTCAGTTCATTTAAGCCCTGTGTTTTCCCTCAGTGTTTGTTGGTCGTCGTCTAAGTATGGTTGTGTATCCTGAAGTCCTAAAGTCTATTATTTTGTTCCTGTTTGTTTTTAGAAGTTTAAGTTTGTAAAATAAATATCAACTATACTGATATTCCTGTGTCCTCGTCTTCGGCATCCTGCACACACCCTGACAGTTATGTTGTGTGCAGTTTGCATATCTCCCTATTCTCCTGATTGTTGTTATTAAAAGACTATTTAGAATCTTCTTTGTGCTGTTTACCCATGCTACCCGTGACATCATGTGAGTGTACATTATATTAAATCTCTTGAATAATTTGGTGTAGAAATGTCATCATGTCCAGGTGCAGGTCCTTCATCAGATCTGGATCTGGCGGACTCCGGTAAACCTCAGGATAAACAGAGAGACTAATATTAGCGTAGACGCCATCCTTCTTATGATGTAACAAGTACATCAGGATTTATGGGAAATGTTCCCGGTTCCGGTTGACCTAATATATGCAGCCTAACAATGAATTATAGAAGTCTATAATGTGTTGTGTATGCTAGGTTTTTAGTCTAGATTTTGAACTGACAGAGTTCAAAACACTGCTTCCCAGACAATGTTAAGAAGACTGTTCCAAAGTTAATTTAGATATATTGTTAAGATGGAAAAATGCAGTTTTACAGATTCGAGACACGTGACTTTCAAATGAAAGATTTGTATCAAAGAGCACACATTAGGGATGTCCCAGTCATCTTTTTTGTGCCTCTGATCAGATCCGAGTCATCATTAGCCGCGTTTACACTGCCGGGCCAGAGCCGAGCCGTGCTAGTGCGTGCCAGGGCCAGTCGCGTTTCCACTGTCACTTCCGGGGCTTGATCGGGGCTTACTCGGGGCCAACGGCCAGGATTTCTGTCCCGTCGAATACCTTGGGCCAAAACGGGCCAGCTCGGGCTAGAGGTGTGGTCAAGGTAAAAGGCGGAGTTTATCGGTGTTAGGGAAAGTTAATGGTCTGCGGCAAGATGCACATTTCACTTTTCACATCTGCTCGAAATGGAGAATCACCTGTACTGGTCTGTCGAAGATACCAAAGCTCTTCTGAGCATTTGGGCAGAAGAAAGGGTACAAGGAGGACATTATAAAATACATCGATGCTGAATTTTCTAAGCTAAGCATTCAACGAACAACGCTTCATGTTCGGGAAAAAATTAAAAAGTTGCAGGCGCAGTATTGTACAAGGCGATTAAAACGCACAATGGACAAAGCGGAGCTCAGAGAAGGAACATTCCATGGTTCGACTTGATGGACGGTGTGCTGGGTTACCATCCCTCTGTTAGTGGCGACTCGCGAAACAAGTCGGGACACTATTGCAGCCACGGCCAGTGAGTTAATATACATGCTATCTTCCTAACTTAAAAAATAAATAAATTCATAATACCCGCTGAAATGGGTTGGGTTGTATGACGTTTGATCCAGAAAGGCGTGTTAGGGGCGGGGTTTAGGGCATGCAGCGCTGCAGGGCTACTGGCCCGGCAGTGGAAACGCAAGGCTTGAGGCCCAAGGCCACTGGCTCGGCTCGGCTCGCTGTTAGCCCTGGCCCGGCCCTGGCCCGAGTCAATCCAGTCTATACAGGGCTGTGCAGAGAAACAAGACGCAACTCGTTATGGCAATGACTGTATAGCAATGATGTCTTAGACTGTCTGAGTGACGGTAGATAAAAATAAACCGTAAATTCACAAGCTCACACTTACAAATAATCAGTAACACTTTAGAATCATGGTCTGTCATTAATAGGTAACTATGCAGGAAATAATGCAGGACTAATTACATCAACACTTCAGCTTCTACTATTAACTAATATGGAATTAAGCTTAATTAATCAGTAAGTAATTTCAAATTTAGGACTAAGATAGTTACTTTTTATGTAATCAATAATTACTATAAAGGAGATTAGCCTAATTAATAACTGTTACCTAAGTATGACAAATCATAAACAGTTACCAATTAATTATTTATCACTACATTATTGTGTTTCTGAGACGAAATCGATCATATTTTTTTCCTCTGAATATAGTCATAAAATGCATCACTAATTACTCAAGTGTTACCTAGTCAAGTCTACATGAACTACAAGTGATCTGGACCATTATTTAAAAGTGAAAAACATATTTTTTCACTTTAAAATAATGGTCCACATTACTAGTATTTCCTGCAGAGTTACACTTATACCCGAGTAATTAGTGATGCATCTTATGACCACATTGAGATTAAAAGAAGACAATTGTTCACATCTCAGACACTTTAATGTTGTAATTAAGAATTATTTATAATTGTTCATAGTTACTTATTAGTTCTTAATGATGCCAATCTCATTCAGTAATTAAGAATGTCCAAATAAGTAAATATCTCAGTCCTAAATTTGATTTAACTGATTAGTTAATTAATCTTGTTTTCATAATAGTTAATAGTAGCTGAAGTGTTAATGTGGTACTACTCATTAGTCCTGCATTACGTCCTGCATAGTTGCTTATTATTCGATTAATTATTTTTTTATTATATGTCAGCATATAGCATATTTATAATTTCTATTTGGTTGAAATGTTGTAAGGATGAGTTACAGAACAATGTGTTTAAACAGCATAAACAAATAATCTCACAAAAATAAATGCCCTACCTGTTGTTGATTAATACCAGTGGTAATGTTCTACAACGGTTATGTTGTACACATAGTCATGTCGCCAGAAATTGAGTAATTACTGTCCAATGTGTAGGGAACTAGGGTACTTGCCAGTTCCCGGATTTGTGTACACGATATGCTGATTCATGAGCTTGGGAGCGAGGGAGCTGATTGAGACGCACACCTCGGGTTCGTCTCAATCAGCTCTCTAGCTTCCGAGGTTGTGAATCAGTCTATCGTGTACACTAATTCGGGCATTGGTAAGGACAGTAAGGACAAAAAGTCATGAGTGTCCCTCTTTTCCAGTAAGGAAAAAGAGTCATCAGTGCCCCAATGTGTGAGCCAGTCACTAATGAGTCTCTTTCACAATGTCCTCATTGTACAACATGTTCATTAGATGTCTAGCGATGTATGTTTATGCTGAAATATAATTAAATAAAAACATTTTTTGAAAAACATTTATCGTGTGTCATTCTGTGTAGTGAGTTGGCTCACATGGTTTTGTGCTTCAGAACTTCCATTAAGGGAACATAGTGAGCATCGATGCTCCCTGGTTCTCACTGTGTAATGTGGAACTTTTTAAGGGGCAAACGTATCAGTGCACGGGAAGGATTTTGCCAATAAGGCAGCCCTTAAATGTCCGACTCCCTGATCAGTGCCCTGACTACTGAACCAGGGTGCAGATTTAGATTTAGACGCACACAAAACTCATGCACTTACATTGAGCTTCTTCTTTTCCTTTTAATGTTGGTTGGCAAACGCATTTGAGGGTGCATACAGCTGTGTTGACAGCTTATGTAAAAAAATAAAAATAAATAATCATGCTTAGGATTTCAATAACGATCAGTAAAAAAAAATGTGCAAAATCGGCCCTATACAGCTTTATATTTAGGTAATTTAATTAATTTAAATTAGGCCACTTAACTTAATTCACCCTACTTTGTATAAAAATATATTATTATGTAAAACACTGCATGCATGTTCTTTAATTGTGTCTACAAGGCATGTAATCTATTTGATAAAATTTCTCTTATCTATATTTTCTTTATGGTAATACATACTGTAGGGGGAAACATAAGACGTTGTTAAATTCACAGAAGATTGGCTTCTGTTGGATTTGGAAGCAAATGAAAAGAAACAGACACACATATGGGACGTTTTTTTAGTTCTCAAACATGCGCTTAGGCCAGATTCGCACACCATATGGGAGTGGGTGAGAGTGTGGAAGCTCCTAACGCATTCTGAACACTCTGTCCAAGAGCCCAGGAGTGAGCCAAGATCCCACTGGTCTGGCTCCGGTTCTGCCGTGAGCTCATGAAAGCCAAGGTTACACTCCACAGCTGCCTCAAAGCACTGCTGTGTTGCTTTATCTTTTTTTAGGGATTGCATCTTGAGTGGGTAATGTACACTCAGCTGTCCACAAGGAGGATGTAACATAGACTCGTAATGTTATGAAAAACCTGAGTGTAATATACAATATGGCTTGTGTTATTGCTATTACAAGGCATAATATATTATGTTGCTTAAGTGTGTATATTTGGATGGCTGTTAAAGTTAAATTTTTAAGGTGCTATTAATAAGCAGTAATTAACAGTTAATAAGACACTTATAAGACCTTATAAGATGCATATAAGATGCATATAAGCATTAACTACTTCATATAAGGGTTAATTAAAGCACAAGACAAACCCGGAGAGGCAACTGAGCGGCCCCGGAGTGGTCATGACCCAGCTGGACCCCAGGGGATGGAGTCTACACTCACCCTGGCTGTAACTGTCGTGAAAAGTGAAACAAAGCGTCCTCAGAAGTTAAATGAAGTAGTTAATCCTTTTATGCATCTTATATGCATCTTATAAGGTCTTATACGTGTCTTATTAACTGTTAATTACTGCTTATTAATAGTACCTTAAAATAAAGTGTTACCAAAGGGATAGTCTGGGTATTCTCCAGAATCACAGAAGCCTGATATAGCTAAGCGAACAGGACAAGAGATGGGTCATCACGCATAACTCTGTAGCTGAACTTGTCTTCGTCCCCCTCCTAAAACTTTTTTGGGGGTTGCATAGAGTATTTAAATGATGGAGTCAGTTAAAGTCAGCCGTCTGAAGGGAGGGACCACTGACCTTCACAATGTTATGATGCAGCGCAGCTCGCTGGAGGAGACCGTTCCAGGTTTCTGGAACCAATTATGAGCCAATGTGAAAGAGAGAACGAAAGAGAGAGTCAGAGTTGGTTTAAGGTGAACTGTGATAGATAAGAATAACTTTGCAGCACAGAGAATGATGAGAGTCGTCTAAGGTAGATCTAAGTGGTGATAAGAGTTCATTTAGTAGAGGTATGCTGCAAACTAAATAAGAATATGAAAAAGTCCACAGCACACAAAAGTACACAACACATGCTGAGAAAGAGTCCCTAACACTTCCAACAAGACTGAACACAGTGATACCCATCATTTGCCCAGAGGTTTCTTTTGGAGAGTAAGTAATCAGTGGTTTTCTATTTGTGGTTTTCTAGGCATGGGTGTGCAGTCGTCCTAACGCCTCGACCCCTCATGGTTCAGTATGAATATCACATGCAAAGGGCTGGACGAACCTCTGCAGGCATCTCTCACCCTCTATCATGCTGTGGGAACAAGACGCCATCCTGTGAACCCCACAACCTGACAGCCGCAGTGCGGGGGCCTTCCAGGTCCAACACGTGGCTACATATACAGGCGTGCTCCATTCCCTGTTTTTCGTTTCCTTTCTCTATTCCTCTACGCCTATATGCAGAATTGATGCAGACCATTATGAAATAACCTACGCTATAGAGGGAAGCAAAGTGAGGCTTAGCTACAAGGGATTTGTTGAGGTTCCCCAGAGGAAAAGTAGGGAATAAGACACAAGAATGGTTTCCATTCTGGTCTACGGCTTTACATCTCCAGAGATGCATGATATGTAAGTGTATGGCCTCTCTTGTGCTGTTACACAAATTTACTGTAATCCAAAGGGTATCCAGTAACATAGTGTTTCACATCCATAAAATGAAAGAACTGATCTTTAAAATTCAATACAGCCCTCATGTTATTATTCGTGCTTGGGTTGTTTTGTTTTGTTTCATTTGATAGGGGAATCAAAGAAATGATGTGGTAGTACAGCAGAAGTTTGTGCATATAAGAGCAATATGTGTTTACACCCACATCTTTTCAGTAACACAGGCAGAGTGATGGATGACACCACGCAGCAGGGCCGTGATGGGAATGGACAGCCAACACTAGAGGCAAGCCAGAGAGGCCTGACTGCTGGCTACCACACTAACTGTCTTTGTGCCATGTGTTTCACTCTCTGCTCCCTGATTTCAATTACAACACAGACAAAACAAGCATGGAACAAATGTCATTTCTCACGGTAGACCGAAAACAGAAGTTTTTAGCACTGGCAGTCTTTTTTTCCTTGTTCATATGGTACAGTATGAGTTTGTTGTTCTATTTCACTATTGAACATCTTTATATGCTAATGGTTATAAAGGGACTGGTTCAATTGTGGTTCAGGATGGTTAAGTAAGAAATATGTAAAGAGGGGTAAAATCATACGAAAAACAAGGTGATAAAGCATGAATGCATGAAACTGTAAATATTACAGCAATTACATTAGGTAAGTGTCCTAATATGTGAACAATTTGTCCATAGTTTTGCATTTTTTAAGTGAAGCTGTCTTAAAGCAACACCATGGAACTTTTCCTCTTCGGTCGCCCTACTGGTTTGAAACGAAATTGTCCATTACCGCTGTCGTGAATAATTTAGCCTACCTACACGCACGCTCGCTGTTTATCCAGCACCGGCTTTAGAATGAACGATGTCCACAGACAAGGTAGAGTATGTTACATGATTTCATGAAAGGATGATGTATTGCGACATCAGAAACGAAGAAAAACGAAATAATGACTATTGTAGCGCTTGACGTAAAGCAGTCGAATTTTGTAGTTATTTTTGTGGTCGGGTTCCTACCCGAACCCCGACGTTACATAGTGCCAGTAACAGCGATACAGACCCCGTCAGGCTATGGCAGAAGTGCCAGTCACCCTGTTACGACTTGATGAACCACTGATGCGATTTTGGAAACATTATTTTAAGGTAAGTGTTGCTTTAAAAACTGTAAATACAAAGGTAATCTTAATTTGTATTTTATTTTCTGACATAGTTTTGAATTCACTTCAGTTTAGTTTTTCCCTATTAAAGCTTGTAGTAATTATTATCTTCTTGACATTTTGTACAGTACAAATTGACTTTTGTTCTTCATTTTATTTTTCATTTCATGAATGAAGAAGGGTGATACCATTAACGAATCACGATAACACCAATGACAAATTCTCATAAAATGTTAACTTAAAATTGTCAATTTCATCAAAAAACATAAAACAGTATAAAATATATATTTTGATATATTAATATATTGTATGAATATAATTCTATGATAAAATATGTTATCAATATATGTGTATGAAAAGCCTCTTCTTGGTCTAACCTTTGACCTTTTTTGTGTGTATTTTCAAAATGCCACTTTTTAACATTGATGAAATATCAATGAAATATCATAGATGCAACCAAAACACATGCAACCTTATTAAGTGAAGTTCTTTTAAGCATTATAACATGTCACGGTGATGGCATTAATAGTTATGTGTGGTTACAGCGCATTCATGAGATATCATATATTAATGATGCTTTCATCAATACATTGTTGTGCCAAAGCCAAACGAGGTGTTTCTAAAACCTCTAATAAATGTTGATCACCATATTTCACAATTCACAATTAATTTCTCTGTATATCTCAGCTCCAGCAGTGACTCCATTGAGATGAACACATGTCTAGGTGCACACTAACAATCTTTCTGTTTTGACCACAGATGCATTGTTAAGCTTTATAAACGGCTGCAAAAATGGCTTTTTAAACCCGCTAGAAAAGGGTCCTCTTCCACTTTCTGCTTCACGCATGGCCATGAGGACACCTGGGCTTCAATTTACATGGTATAGAAATGATTACAGGCATTTGACAGATTATTGGACAGGGCCAAAGTTATTAGGTTGCTGCGTGTCTTGTAGTCATTTTAGACTCAAATGACAGAAGTAAAATGGCATTACTAAAATACTGTCTGGAGGTTAATTACACTAGAGAAGTTACTAAAAATGTCTTGATTCATGGCATTAACAAGCATGTCAATATTTTTGGTAGCTCAGCATGTACCACGTTCCTAACCTTTCTTAACACTTTGAGATACACTAAAAAATATCACTCATATTACCTCTAAACATAATTAATGATGCTAACTAATTGGTTTATTTGCTTAATCTGTGGCAAGACCAACAATTATTTCACACAGCACCATAACAATGTCAGTCGACAGATAGAGACCGATCACAGGTGCGTGTTTTGCCCCTCAATTGAATGGGTCTGACATCTGGCACAGGGTTGTAGTATTAGAGCCAGAGGCACCTGTGCATGCGTCAGGGACACCGGAGCAGCAATCATGTGTCAGCTTCTCTTCAGAGACAGAGATTTTTGTGGTGAAAGGCAGAGAACTGGAAAACTGTCAAGTGCTTTCACACATGGGCTTCCAATCGTGAATAACTATTCAAAAGTAGATTCATCCTGAACTTTCAGCCTCCATATTGGCTCACACTCGGAGAACTACATGGGTAATGGGTAATTTTGCTAAAGACATGAGGACTTTTGACTATCTGGTATTGAATAGGATGTATTGAATACATGAGGATCATTTATTTTTTCATGTCAAGCATCACATGTATTCTTAAATTCCTACAGGCCTATTACATATCAAGGTAAAAAGAGGCACATAGAAAGTTCTGATCCTTTGCGGTTCTTTAAAAGGTGCTGCACAGCCATAAAAGGAGACATGGCTTTGGAATATATAATGATGGTGATAGTCATAAATATCTAATTAATAATTCTGGTCCTTTTTTTAAAGAAAATCCTTTTTCAAATGTATTCAACTTCTGGAGCTTGTATCTAACTTTCTTAATTGCATATACTGAAAAAGCAAGCATCAAATAAGCAGTCAATATTGGGCTGTACCAGACCGTTTTCAACTAAAACCGGTTATAGTCTAATGAAATCATACTTTTGGAGTGGTGGCCTTTTTTTCTAGGATGATAAACATGAAGGAAATACACTTGAGGCACCATTTGGAGTTTCTCAGGCTGTTGAATTAAAGAAAAACAAAGGGTGTCTCAAGTATCTGTAATAATTCTAACGGTGATGAAAACAGGCTTAAACTTCAATTTTCAGTCTAAACTCCAGTAGGCTACTTCAGCACTAAGCGATTATTTATAATTGTCCATCTGCAACACCCCACTTCTTCTGAATGGGCTCGAGTTATTCATCAGGAAATTAGGTGGACGTGAACGTCAATTTCCTCTTTACCAACTGTCACATTTTACTCGTACTGTGTTGCATCTAAAAGTGCGTGTCCTAATCATTTTCCTGCTGCGAAACGCCAGTACGGTAATTAAAGCAGAATAATAATGAACAATAAGGGCGAGCGCTAAACAACGAAAGAAAACAGAAAAGTTTAGGCTGGAATTATTATAATTTTTTTGTGATGGGGTTCTTAAAGGATTAGTTCACTTTTTAAAAAACTTTTGCTGATAATTTACTCACCCCCATGTCATCCAAGATGTCCATGTCTTTCTTTCTTCAGTCGAAAAGAAATGAAGGTTTTTGATGAAAACATTCCAGGATTTTTCTCCATATAATGGACTTCAATGGGACCCACATGATTCAAGAACATCACAAACGCGAGCAAGGCGAGCATTTGTGCTTATAAAACTTAAACTTTTTTATTTATTTTTGAAATGACCGATCGTTTCGCTAGATAAGACCCTTATTCATCGTCTGGTATCGTTTAAAGCCCTTTGAAGCTGCACTGAAATTTGGACCTTGAACCGTTGGGTCCCATTGAAGTCAATTATATGGAGTAAAATCCTGGAATGTTTTCATCAAAAACCTTTATTTCTTTTCGACTGAAGAAAGAAAGACGTGGACATCTTGGAGGACATGGGGGCAGTGATGGTAATAACGGCGTTATAAATAAACGGCGTTACTAACGGCGTTATTTTTTTCAGTAACGAGTAATCAAACTAATTACTGTTTCCTCCGTTACAACGCCGTTACCGTTACTGACAATAAAATATGCCGTTACTATAATTGAGCTCACTGAAGCAGTTTTCATCCGAGCAGACTCTCTCTCCGCCATAGGAGCTGCAACGTTTTTTTCTCTGGTGTTGTGCGTGTGTTTATGAGGCGCCGTACTGGACTAAAGCGAGGCGAACGCCGCGGGCGTGCTTGATAGTGCGCGAGAGAGACCGTCCGACAGCGCGCTCTAGAGACCGTGTCTGAGAGCGTGCTCGATAGTGCGCGAGAGAGACCGGGTGTGTCTGAGCTTAATTGTTTATAAATAAAGTAGGCTAAACAATTCAACATTAGAATAATCTCTGTAGCATATTGGTCATCTGCAACGTTTTAATTTGTTTGCAAGGTTATAAAATAAAACACAAGAATAACCTGCAGGGAATGCTCCCAGAAAACGTACTCGGTTACTAACGTAACCTCGGTTCTCTCTAGAGAGGGAACGAGTACTGCGTAATATCTTACGCTATGGGGAATACTCTTTCCTCGAGATATTGAAGCCAAAAATTATCCTTAATTTTTTAAACATGCAAAACGCTTTTGCAGCAGCAAGCAGACAAGGGCGAGACAGCTCGCGCGCCCATTGGCTGCCTTGCTGGAAAAACAGCAGCCTATCGAGTGAGGCACTGCGTGACGTAATGACGCTTCGCGCCCATTTCGTCATGTCCCGCCAGTAAAGGCGTGGTCTCGCCCTATAATACCCTCGATAGCTGTATTTCCTCTGATTTTTCAACGCCGAAGCGAACCAGAGCGTATTCCAAGCACGGCAAGATACGCAGTACTCGTTCCCTCTCTAGAGAGAACCGAGGTTACGTTAGTAACCGAGTACGTTCTCTTACGAGAGTATCTCTCGTACTGAGTAATATCTTACGCTATGGGGAACCCCATGCAACACGCCGTGCTGGTAGGGATCCAACACCAAAGTCCCAGGGGCCGGAGCCCGGGGCGCATATAGTGCATAATCACCATAAACTCACAGAGAGTGAGGGAAGAGAGGCTAGAAGCATCATTCCCTGTAAATAGCATCCGAAGGAGCTGATCATGTGACAAATAGACCATACCGTCAGGGTGAACATTCAGCCTGAACTGGGTGGCCACAAGTGTGTCGACATTTTAATGAGCTGCTGTACCGGTCAGTGAGCAATACGCAGGTCAAACTCAGTATCTGAGACGCACAGCGGGCAGATAGCACTGAATTGTATACCGCCAAAAGCTTAGCTTGCAAGGCGGGAACCTCCAGGTTATAGTATTTTATAAATGTAGACGGCGAGGCCCAGCCCGCGGCCATACAAATATCTTGCAGGGTAACCCCGCTAGACCATGCCTACGAGGAGGCCATGCCTCTTGTGGAGTGCGCTCTAACACCCAAAGGGCACTGTAGGCCCTTAGAAGTGTAAGCCAGCGCTATGGCACCGACTATCCATCTGGATAGGCTCTGTTTCGAAGCGGCAAGTCCCTTAGCACGGCCGCCAAACGAAACGAAAAGCTGCTCAGTCTGTCTGAAACCAGACGAGCGGGACACATAAGCCCTTAGTGCCCTGACAGGGCAAAGGAGACTCGCGTCCTTCTCCTCATTGAGAACCGGAAGGGCAGACAGGGAAATCACCTGTGCCCTGAACGGTGTGTTGAGGGATTTTGGTACGTAGCCGTGCTTTGGTTTGAGTATGACCTTTGAGTCATTAGGTCCAAACTCCATGCATGACGCGCTCACTGAGAGCGCTTGCAAGTCCCCTACGCGCTTCACTGAAGCGAGAGCCATAAGAAACGCTGTCTTGAAAGACAAGTGTTTGATGTCTGACGACTGGATTGGCTCGAATGGGGCACCTTTCATGGCCTCCAAGACCGTGGAAAGGTCCCATGTCGGGACTGAAGGGGGCCTGGGAGGGTTTAGCCTCCGAGCTCCTCTAAGGAAACGCACGACTAAGTCGTTCTTTCCTAGTGACTGGGCAGACACCGGTTTTACAAACGCTGCTATGGCCGCCACGTATACTTTGAGCGTGGAAGGGGTCCTGCCCTTATCCAGTAGCTCCTGAAGGAAGGAAAGCACTTCCGTAACCCTGCAGTCTACAGGTGAAAAGCCCTGCGCTTGACACCAAGCAGAGAACACAGACCACTTCGAGGTGTAGAGCCGTCTGGTAGACGGGGCTCTAGCCTGCGCGATCGTGTTTAACACTCCCTCTGGGAGGTCAGCGGGTACCCGTTGATGGCCCATGCGTGCATGGACCACAAATCCGGGCGAGGATGCCAAATCGAGCCTCCCGCCTGAGAGAGGAGGTCTCTCCTCAACGGTAAAGGCCATGGGGCAGCGCTGGTCAGCTGCATCAGGACAGGGAACCACGACTGGTTTGTCCAGAGCGGAGCTATGAGTAGCACTGGGCATCCCTCCCTCCTGATTCGCTCCAACACCTGAGGCAGGAGTGAGACAGGGGGGAAAAGCATATAGGGGGGGCGGCGGGGCCAAACACGGGCCAGCGCGTCCCGGCTTTTCGAGAAGAATCTCGGGCAGTGAGCGTTTTCTTGGGACGCGAACAGGTCCACCTGCGCTTTGCCAAACGTTTCCCACAGCAGCTGGATCGTCTGCGGGTGCAGAGACCATTCTCCTGCTGGGACGTTGTTTCTGGACAGCCTGTCTGGCCCCACTTTTAGGTGACCAGGCACATGCGCCGCTCTCAGCGAGAGCAGGTTGTGCTGAGCCCAGACCAGGAGGCGTTCCGTCAGCCTGTAAAGGTTTCGGGACCTGACGCCGCCCTGGCGATTTATGTACGCCACCACTGACATGTTGTCCGACCGGACCAATACGTGGTGGCCTATTATCTGGGGACAGAAGCGCCTTAGCGCTTTGTCGACTGCTATTAATTCCAAGCAGTTAATGTGAAGGAGCTTCTCCCGTACTGACCATAGGCCAGCTAGCGGTCTGCCCTCGAGCAGCGCTCCCCGCCCCGATGTGGAGGCGTCCGTAGACACCACCTTCACATCCGAGGCGATCCCCAGACTCACACCTGACTGATACCAGTCGGTCACTTTCCACGGTTTCAGAGCTGAAACGCACTGAAGGTCGACCCTGAGGCGAAATAGACCCGCGGTCCACGCCCTGGGGGAACTTTTAGCCGTGCTTTTAGCCATAGCTGCAGTGGGCGCATGCGGAGCAGGCCCAACTGGAGTACGGAGGCTGCTGAGGCCATCAGACCCAGCATTTTCTGAAACCTTCTGAGCGGGACTATAGAGCCGTGGCGGAAGGATCTCGCGACGTGCTGAATATTCAATCCGCGCTCCGGTGACAGGCGTGCTGTCATGGATAGCGAGTCTAACACTGTTCCCAGAAAGGAAATTCTCCGACTGGGGAGCAGTGAGCTTTTCGCCCAATTGACTGTAAGGCCCAGCTCCTCGAGGTGCTCGAGTAATGCGGCCCTGTGTTTTATGAGCTCCGTTCGTGAACGAGCTAGAATCAGCCAATCGTCCAAGTAGTTCAAAACTCGCATGCCCCGAAGTCTCAGGGGGGCGAGGGCCGCGTCCATGCACTACGTGAACGTACGGGGTGCTATGGACAGGCCGAACGGCAGGACTGTGTATTGATATGCCTGGCCCTCGAAGGCGAATCTCAAGAATCGCCTGTGATGGGACGCTATTTGTATTTGAAAATAGGCGTCTTTCAGATCTATTGACATGAACCAGTCTCCTTGGCGCACTTGCGCGAGGATTTTCCTGGTCGTAAGCATTCTGAACTGGCGCTTCCCGAGCGTTCTGTTCAGCAGTCGCAGATCTAGAATGGGTCTGAGCCCACCATCTTTTTTTTTTTTTTTTTTTCGGTACCAGAAAATATCTGCTGTATAAGCCCCCTTCGCCCTGAGATAGAGGTTCTATAGCCCCTTTTCTCAGTAGTTTCGCTATCTCGGCTCGAAGTAGATGAAACACTTCGCTATACACCATAGTTTCGACTCGCGCCGTATAACGGCGGGGGCGTCGAGCGAACTGTAGCGAACAGCCTCTCGTTATAGCGTTCAACACCCATTCTGATACCCCGGGAAGCCTTGACCACGCATCTGCGTGAATAGCTAGGGGTAGAATGAAATCTGGGCTCTGGCCGCGGCAGGACGGCGGCTCGAGAGCCCCTGTGTACTGGGAACACAGCACCGTGTTTACAGCGTTCGAGGCGGGGGGCGCGCTGATCACAGCGGGCAGCCTGGCCGCGCTCAGCTTCTCTATGGCGGGACGCGCAGAGAAAGCGAGGGGGGCGAATCCTGTGGTATTCGGCGCGTGTGAGGGAATGTGGGCACATTTACTAAATGCGGCACATTTACTACACTGAGAATACTGTCAGCTCGCGCGACTAAATCACTGCTGTGTATACAGCGTGCAAGGCGCGCGCTGATCACAGCCGGCAGCCTGGCCGCGCTCAGCTTCTCTGTGACGGGTTGTGCAGAGAAGACGAGCGGGGGCGAATCCCGTGAGATTCGGAGTGTCTGTGAGAAATGCGGGCGCGAGACAGCGGGCACATTTTCTGCACGGAGAACACTCGGCTCGCGCCGACTGAATCAACGCTGTGTTCACAGCGTGCGAGGTGCGCGCTAATCACAGCGGGCAGCCTGGCCGCGCTCAGCTTCTCTGTGACGGGTTGTGCATAGAAAGTGAGCGGGGGTGAATCCCGTGGGATTCGGCGTGTCAGTGAGGAAATGCGGAACAGCGGGCACATTTACTGCACTGAGAACACTGTCGGCTAGCGCCGACTAAATGTGTGTTAGTTTCGTTTTTACAGAAACCAAGGGACACGCATCGTGTAGTGTAAGCGGGCATTGTATGGGCGCGTTCACTACATTTTCTGCACAACCAACATGAGTTGGTTTTATTTGTGCTAGCCCTGCACCGTGGCGGGCTGTGTCTGGGTGTGGGAATGGGCACTGGGACGTGGGCATTCTTACAACACTCGTAACACCATCGGCCGTGGCCGGAACACCAGAAAATGCACTCTTTATTGGATTTATCTGGGTAGCCATAGAAACGGCTTTTGTGCGCAGGCAAGCGGGCTGAGACACCGGCTGCTTCACTGCGAAATACACTGGGACAGTCACAACGCATGGAACTGAACGAGCGAGAAGTTTTGGTGGAAATCTGGCCGCAGCGGGATCTGAACACCGTCACTTTCCTAGAGAGACTAGGAAGGCCTTGAGACCTCGGGCTTTACCTCAATCCTCGGCCGGGGCCCGCGCTGAGGGGGGGCGGCGTCCAGCAGAGCGAGAGCGCGGTGTTTGATCTCGGGCCTGGCGGCGCTGCTAGTTAGCCGAAACGACGGCCTTTGTGCGCAGGCAAGCGGGCTGTGGAACCAGCTTGCTCACTGCGAAATACACTGGAACAGTCACATTGCTTGGAACTGAACGAGCGAGAAGTTTTGGTGGAAATCCGGCCGCAGCGGGAACTGAACACCGTCGCTTTCCTAGAGAGACTAGGAAGGCCTTGAGACCTCGGGCTTTATCTCAATCCTCGGCCGGGGCCCGCGCTGAGGGGGGCGGCGTCCAGCAGAGCGAGAACGTCGAGGAACACGGAGCGCTCAGCTTCCGTCATCTCGGATAGCGTTAGCCACAAATGTATCTCACCATTCAGGGGGGAAAGGCGCGGGTCTCGACTGTGACGGAGCTTCGTCTTTCCAGAGAAAGCGTCCGTCCAGCCTATTGCGCGTTAGTTGCGCGAGCGCCTTTCAGTCGAGGCCGATGTAATCCACGGCTTGAGAGAGCGGACGCATCGGCTCAGTTTCAATGCCGTCTCCGCTAAGTTCGTCGAGCTCAAGTGCGGACGCGGCGGCAGACGGCGGCCGCTGTCCGTCTGGGAGCGACTCGAGCGAAGCCGGCGAAGCTGGCGGGCGAACCGGCGAGCTTTGGCGGGCTGGAAATAGCTCGGGCGCGCGCTAGGCGCGGCGCTTCTTGCGGCGCGGCATCACGGCGGGCTGGGATGCGGGCTCGGAGAACGAAGCTAGGCGAGTCCGCAGAGTCACCATAGGCAAGCGTTCACAATGATGGCATCCGCCGTCAGCGAGCGCGGTGGCCGCGTGATCCTCACCCAGGCAGGACACGCAGATGACGTGGCGGTCCTCGTCGCTGAATGGGGCTCGGCAAGAACCACAGGAAGGCATCTTTAAAAAGACGCAGCTCTTTTAGAACAGTAGAAATGGGTGTTGGGTCACGTAAGCAAACACACACACTTAGCAGAGTAAAGGATATAGTACGCCGGAAAGCGCAGCAGGTACGGCGGTTGAAGGCGGCTGGGCCAGCGACTTCAGAAGATGGCACGTCCCGCTGATAAGGCTACAAGTCAACGGCGCGGCTTCTCACTCTGGATCCAGCGATGCGTGAGCTTCGCGTGAAGAGTAGAAAAATCAGAGGAAATACAGCTATCGAGGGTATTATAGGGCGAGACCACGCCTTTACTGGCGGGACATGACGAAATGGGCGCGAAGCGCCCCCATTCGTCATTACGTCACGCAGTGCCTCACTCGATAGGCTGCTGCTTTTCCAGCAAGGCAGCCAATGGGCGCGCGAGCTGTCTCGCCCTTGTCTGCTTGCTGCTGCAAAAAGCGTTTTGCATGTTTAAAAAATTAAGGATAATTTTTGGCTTCAATATCTTGAGGAAAGAGTATTCCCCATAGCGTAAGATATTACGCAGTACGAGAGATACTCTCGTAAGAGAACATCTTTGTTTGACCGGTTGTGAACACGTGCGGCAGACACGCCTATAATTTGGCTTATAAATAACCTCTGATGATGACGTTCTCTGTAGGTTATAACAATAAAACCCAAAAATATATATTTTAGTATTATTATTTATGTTGGTACATTGTTCAGTATTATGTTGAGAGCACTTTTTGTTAAACTCTTTACTTTTAAGAAATATTTACTTTAAGAAAAATACTTCAATAGGCTATAGCCTACAGTATGTCCTCCAGTTGTAAAGGTGTGTGAGTTTTATAATCTAAGAGTTTATGTGTATGTATATTTTTTATTACTATTTATTTATTTTTGGTAAATTTCTTAAGAATCCCTAGTTAATCATTTGTTGGCCAGTTGTGATGTGCAATAATATTAAAAGTTCTAAACCATCTATTGTGTTTTGTTGTTCCACTATAGTAATGATATTATTTTAATATTTAAGTTATTAGGTGTTTCTCACATTGTCCCACAGCAACATTAAAATAGTGTAGATTAGTGTACAATGTTTTATAATATTTTTTTTTTTCCTATTTAGTGTCCATTTCATTCATTTAACATATTTAATATTGGGGGTATCCAAGTTATTTCACATTAAAAAAAAAAATGTTTTATAAAGGAACGCAGTAGTTACTTTCCCAGGTAATTAGTTACTTTTGTAATAATGTAACTCAGTTACTAACTCAGTTACTTTTTGTCAGAAGTAACTATAACTAATTACTTTTTTAAAGTAACTTGCCCAACAGTGCATGGGGGTGAGTAAATTATCAGCAAAAGTTTTTTAAAAAGTGAGCTAATCCTTTAATGTTTTGGAGGAAGGGAGTAACGTGCGTCAAGCGCTGAGCTGTTGCCAGGCGCTGTTGCCCACTCTCGCTGACGCCAAACAACAAACAGTAGGTGACCCCTCGCGCCACTCAGCTCTGACCAGCGCGCACACCTGCAGCTCATTATGCTGCCTGAGGTACTTAATGCATTGCAGGTGGGAAAGAGTTGCAGCCAGCGGCTTGGGAGAAAACACGAATTTACATAACAAATCCAAACACACACCTGTCGACACGTAGACATAGATTAATTGAAACACTCTTCATCATCTTTAAATGCACACCTTCATGACAAATATAATGCTCAGAACACAAATAAATGCAGCCATAAACAAATATATGACAGGCTATCTCTCCTTTCACTTCAGTTAGACTATGTAGTGATGGTTTTAAGCCATGTCCAAAGTGGCCCAATTAGCAAACAGAGGTGAACCAATGATGTGCTCCTCATTCAAATAATAGCTCCCACATACTCACACATTCAATGCAGGTTGTTCTCCCCATTTCTCACTACAGACCCGGACAGAGTTCAACTAGTGATCTAGGAGTGCATTTAGCACTTATGCAGCCTGCAATCTCAGTTGGAGCACCTAGGCACATTTGACAACGGTAAAGTAGAAAACAATTAATTGATCTATTGTTTCTTTTCACCAGTAGACAATGATTTGTGCTTGTGTGTGTGTTTTTTTTTTTTTTTAAGCGTGCATTTTCTTATGAAATCAGATTGGTGGAGCTATCAAAATATTGTTTGCCTAGCATTGTCTATGTATTAATGTAGTACTATTGTAAAGCATCCTTGAGCTTTGGAAAAACATTGTTTTTAATATTTTTTTCATTACAATAGCACCTTTCAAAGGGTGTGATATATTAGGCAGCAAGTGAACTGTCAGTTCTTGAATTTCTTGTGTTGGAATTAGGAAAAATGGGCAAGAGAAAAGATCTAAGAGTATTTGACAAGGGTCAAATAGTGCTGGCTGGAAACCTGGGTCAGAGCATGGTTGGTTGGGTGCATGTGCACTATTTACCTTAGGAAGAGGTGAATGGGTGCAAAAACTGTTCAGGAATGGTTTGAGGATCATGACAAAGTGTTCAAGGTGTTGACTTGGCTTCTAAATTCAATCCGTCTATGAGAGAGTCTATATGCTGGACCAATAAATCCAATCCATGGAGGAATCCTCCAAACCTTATTTCAGTTAATTTCACTACACTTCTACAAGTGAACATATGAGTCGACTTTTCACTTGTTTTTACTCCAAGAATTTGAACTGAACACTAACACGTAACTATGATTTACATTATAGAAACTCTGTACTCTGTATACTCTATATCATGGAATAATCAAACATTTAATGATCCATATTTATTCGTTTCTAATTCTCTTTTTTTTTCTTCTTCTTTAATTTTTATTTAATTAATAACATTTCACAGCAACTTTAGCTAATTAACCTTCTTTAGCCAGGTAACACATACTGTAGGCTACATACAGGATGTATGAGTGTCAGTTCCATTATTGAAGTGAGACTTCTTAAAGACCCACTGTGGTGAAAATCAAGTTTTTTAATGTTGTTTATATGTCAATGTGGTGTTGTTTATGCGTTAGGACAAACCGTGTGTAAATGCATAAGTCAACACCATTGCTGAATATTTTCTCTGTAAAAGGCTCACACCTTTTACAAGTCCATCGAACATCTGTGGTGAGTTGGATCAATCAACAAACACGGTGTCATTAAAGATTAAAGACTATAACCTAGATGTGCTGTGTTTGACAGAAACCTGGCTAAAACCAAACGATTACATTACTTTAAATGAGTCCACTCCGCAAGATTATTGTTATAAACATGAGCCTCGTCCGAAAGGCAAAGGGGGAGGTGTTGCTGTAATTTATAGTAATATTCTGAAAACCACTAAGAAATCTAGTTTTAAATATACTTCTTTTGAAGTGTTGGTGCTTAATGTAAAAATTTATAGTGTAAACAATAAATCACGTTTGAGAATTCTGCTGGCTACTGTATACAGGCCACCAGGGCACCATAAAGATTTTATCAAAGAATTTGCTGACTTTCTATCAGAATTAGTATTGGCTGCAGATAAAGTCCTAATTGTTGGTGATTTTAATATACATGTAGATAATGAAAAAGATGCATTGGGATTGGCATTTAAAGACATTATAAACTCAATTGGAGTGAGACAGCACGTGTCAGGACCTACTCATTGTCGTAATCATACTCTTGATCTAATATTATCACATGGAATAGATGTTGATGGCGTTGAAATTCTGCAGCAGAGCGACGACATCTCCGATCACTATCTAGTCTCGTGTAAATTACATTTAGCCAAGGCTGCAAAGCCGACTCCATGTTATAAATATGTTAGACCTATCACTTCTGCCACTAAAGATTGCTTTATCAATAATCTTCCAAATCAGTTTCATAATCTCAGCATCCCAGATAGCTTAGAAGAACTTGATATTGCAACAGAAACTTTTAACTCTCTCTTTTCCAGCACTTTAGACACAGTTGCTCCGCTGCGCTTAAAGAAGATCAAAGAAAATAGTCCAACGCCGTGGTACAATGAGCACACCCGGGCCCTTAAGAGAGCAGCCAGAAAAATGGAGCGAAACTGGAAGAAAACAAAACTAGAGGTATTTCGGATTTCATGGAAGGAGAGCTCGATTGCTTACAGAGAGGCCTTAAAAGATGCTAGAACTAATTATTTTTCAACCCTATTAGAAGAAAATAAACATAATCCTAGGTATTTATTTGAACAAGTGACTAAACTAACGAAAAAGAAAGCTTCAAGCCCAGAAGTTTATAAGAAACACAGCAGTAATGACTTTATGAACTTCTTCACTTATAAGATTGATAATATCAGGGACAAAATTATAACTATGCAACCGTCTACTACAGTATCGCATCAGGGAGTATATTGTAGTCTCTGTGAGGAACATTTTGATTCATTTGTTGCTATAGGAGAGGAAGAATTTTGCAAAATTGTTAATTCATCTAAATCGACAACTTGTATGCTAGACCCTATACCGACTAAGCTACTGAAAGAGATGCTTCCAGAGGTCATAGATCCTCTTCTAGATATCATTAATTCATCTTTGTCATTAGGATACGTACCAAAAACCTTTAAGTTGGCTATGATTAAACCGCTTGTTAAAAAACCGCAACTTGATCCTACAGAATTAGTCAATTACAGGCCGATCTCGAATCTGCCTTTTCTGTCAAAGATACTAGAAAAAGCAGTATCCTCACAACTGTGTTCCTTTTTAGAAAGAAATAATATCTGCGAGGATTTTCAGTCCGGATTTAGACCATACCATAGTACTGAGACTGCTCTCATTAAAGTCACAAATGATTTGCTCCTATCATCCGATCGTGGTTGTATCTCTCTATTAGTGTTACTTGATCTTAGTGCTGCATTTGATACTATCGACCACAACATTCTTTTAAATAGACTAGAAAACTATGTTGGCATTAGCGGAATTGCACTAGCATGGTTTAAATCATACTTATCTGACCGATATCAGTTTGTAGCAGTAAATGAAGAGATGTCTTATCGATCACAAGTTCAGTATGGCGTACCACAAGGCTCAGTACTAGGACCGCTGCTCTTCACTCTGTACATGCTACCATTAGGAGATATAATTAGGAAATATGGAATTAGCTTTCACTGTTATGCTGATGATACTCAGCTGTATATTTCTTCAAAACCTAACGAAACTTACCAATTCACAAAATTAACGGAATGCATAGCTGATATAAAAAATTGGATGACCAGTAATTTCCTATTACTAAATTCTGAAAAAACAGAGATTCTAATCATTGGACAAAAAACTTCCTCACCTAATAACCTAGAATACTGTCTAACACTTGATGGCTGCTCTGTTAAGTCTTCGACGTTAGTTAGGAACCTGGGTGTGCTCTTTGATACCAATCTTTCATTTGAAAGTCACGTGTCTAGTATCTGTAAAACCGCATTTTTCCATCTTAAAAATATATCTAAATTACGTCATATGCTCTCACTGACAAATGCGGAACAATTAGTTCATGCGTTCATGACCTCAAGGCTAGATTATTGTAATGCTCTACTGGGTGGTTGCCCTGCACGCTTATTAAACAAACTACAGCTAGTTCAAAACGCAGCCGCTAGAGTTCTTACCAGAACCAGGAAGTATGACCATATTAGCCCGGTTCTGTCAACACTGCATTGGCTGCCTATTAAACATCGTATAAATTTTAAAATATTGCTGATTACTTACAAAGCACTAAATGGTTTAGCTCCCCAGTACTTGAGCGAGCTCTTAACGCATTATAGTCCTGCACGTCTATTGCGATCTCAAAATTCTGGCCAGTTGATAATACCTAAAATATCAAAATCGACTGCTGGCGGTAGATCCTTTTCCTATTTAGCACCAAAACTTTGGAACAATCTTCCTAACACGGTCCGGGAAGCAGATACAGTCTGTCAGTTTAAATCTAGACTAAAAACACATCTCTTTGGCTTAGCATACACATAACACATTATAGATTTCTATAATTCAATGTTAGGCTGCATAGTTTAGATCAGCCGGAACCGGGAACACTTCCCATAATTCCTGATGTACTTTGTACATCATAAGAAGGATGGCGTCTACGCTAATATTAGTCTCTCTGTTTATCCCGAGGTTTACCGCAGACCGCCGGATCCAGGGCATATCCAGATCTGATGAAGGACCATCACATGGACACGTCGACACGCATTATCAGGGCTGTGAAGGCCCATGGACAACTCACCACTCATCTCCTCACCGGCCGGATGACCCAACCCAACCAGATGAACTGGATAATATCGTGAAAGTTCTGATCCCATCTGACTCCTGGCATTATGCTGCCTAACTCATAATCATACACTGTTCATTCGTTGGCCAAAGGAGGACTGGCCCCCCGACTGAGCCTGGGTTCTCCCAAGGTTTTTTTCTCCATTCTGTCACCTGATGGAGTTTTGGTTCCTTGCCACTGTTGCCTTCGCCTTTTGGCTTGCTTAGTTGGGGACATTTAATTTTCAATTGAACAATACTATTACAACATTGTTTTCCTGTTATCTCTGTAAAGCTGCTTTGAAACAATTTGTATTGTAAAAAGCGCTGTATAAATAAAGGTGACTTGACTTGACTTGACTTCATGTCCTCTCCTGTTATTGTCACTTAGAGATACTGCCTGCCACATGTGTATTATAGCCTTCTCTGTCAGCGGTAAGGGTTACACATCTGATAATTCAGGGAGACGGAGAAGATTTCAGTACTAGAAACACGCATCCAAACTTTAATCGAGGATAGTAAGAATGCAAGTGCTTTAGATATTGCTTTGGATGTGACTAGCTTAGTGAACGTACATTGTTCGGTTCAACTGGGTGACTGTGAAACAGCATCTCCACTCAGTGACACACCCACTGAGACACACCCATTCTGTTGCCCTAGTGATTTGTGATTTCTATTACACGGAATGTGAAAATAGAGACACCAGCCACTATAGTCAAATGTTTGCCGGGAGCCAGAGTGTCTAACATCAGAGCAAATTTAAAAGTGGTGGCTAATGCTAATCGTAAATTCTCTAAGATTATTATTCACGTCGGCACTAATGATGTTCGACTTCGGCAGTCGGAGATCACCAAAAGTAATATTAAAGAGGTGTGTGGATTCGCAAGTACGATGTCAGACACTGTAATTTGCTCTGGACCCCTTCCTGTTCGAAGGAGTGATGAGATACTTGGTAGACTGTCCTCATTCAATGACTGGCTGTCTAACAGGCCATCTGTCCTGTCAAAAAGAGATGATATTCATCCCGCCTGGGATGGTGCTGCTCTTCTCTCTAGTAATATGGCACATAGACTTAGAGTTGAACCTTGACTAACTGGGGCCCAGGTCAGGAAGCAGACAGAATGGCTAAACCGACCGTCTGCTAGTTGTCTCACTTCACAGAAGTTAGATAAATCCCAACACATAGAGTCTCTTTCACCTAGATGATATCATATAGAGACTGTGTCTGTTTTCTGAATTAGTAAATACAAAACACTCCCAAACCCATTTAAGGGTAAACCATTTATTTGTTCAAATTAAAAACAGATATAATACAGACGAACAAATGATAAAGCTTGGGTTGCTGAATATTCAACCCCTTTCTTCAAAAGCACTTATTGTTGATGAAATTATTACAGATCATAACCTAGATGTGCTGTGTTTGAAAGAAACCTGGCAAAAGCCAGACAATTTCATTACTTTAAAGTCCCTGTAAAGGCAATTCTAAAAAAAAAATTCAAAACACATTATAAATGTTAGAAATGTATTGCTAAAACATATTACAAAGACTGTGAACTGTGAAGTACTGAATTGTGGAGTTAGACCGTTAAACAGTTTTTCACCATTGCTGTGTTCCGGATTTTTTGGGTGGGGCTAAAACGGGGACTCGATGACGCACTGGAGTCCCTGAGCTCCAGGACACGCCCCTACTTGATGACGCACTGGAGCCACTGAGGCTGGCCCCTCCCCTAACAATATAAATAGAGCACATTCACATCACTTTGCCGCTCAATCGTATGTTAGCTAGCTATGCCTTCGTCACGGAAATGCGTACTACATGGATGCGATTACATACAAAACAGATAGGTGTCCTTATTTAAATTTACGAAAAACGATTACATCAAGAAGAAGTGGATTAATTTTGTGTAGAGACACCTTGATGGAGACCTGAGGATCCCCGACAAAACCCGCATCTGTAGTGATCATTTCACATGGGATAGTTTTATAAACTTTCGTCGGAGACAACTGGGATTCACTGATAATCCGCTGTTACTGGTGAATGGGGCCGAACCGACTCTCTCCCGCCTTGGCCTTCATGAAAAGCCAAAGGGGGAGGTGTTTGCTGTAATTTATAGTAACATCTTCAATATTACTGAGAAGTCCAGCTTCAAATATAATTATTTTGAAGTGTTGGTGCTTAATGTAACACTATCTAGTGTAAATGATCAATCCCATTTGAGATTTGTGCCACTGTATACAGGCCACCAGGGCACCATACAGACTTTATCAAAGAGTTTGCTGATTTTATATCTTTTCTATTGCTGAGTTTGTTACAGTATGGCTGCAGATAAAGTCCTAAATGTTGGTGATTTTAATATCCATGTAGATATAGATAGATTGAAAAAAAAATGGAGACTAATATTAGCATAGACGCCATCCTTCTTTTGATGTAACGAGTACATTAGGATGTATGGGAAGTGTTCCCAGTTCCGGCTGACCTAATCTATGCAGCCTACCCTAGTAAAAAAAAAAAAGGTATACTATATTGTATTTAAAAAATATATTCCCTTCTTCGATAGTACATTGCAAATATACATTTTTTCTTTTTACTATCTCTAGATAGGTAAAAGCATGACGCTTTTAATATGTTTTCACAATACAAATTTTAACAGACTTTAAAATAATTGCACTTTAGTATATTTTCTAAAAATGTATTTTAGAAAAATTACTTGAAGTGAAAATTAAGTTTATTTTTTAAGTGTATTTATTTCCACTTTATAAAAAATATATTTTAACTGTGTGCTGGAAATGATCATTATAACAATGCATTGAAAGTATACTTTCAAAATACATTATAGTATACAATAGTATAGATAAGTATT
Organism: Chrosomus eos; assembly: GCA_036326025.1. NCBI lineage: Eukaryota > Metazoa > Chordata > Actinopteri > Cypriniformes > Leuciscidae > Chrosomus > Chrosomus eos. The sequence continues at coordinate 42,891,079 of CM070818.1, read as the reverse complement.
ATTTGTCTATTAATGTGCATTTGTTATTGAAGACAAAGTGTGCAATTTGGGTACTTGCCAAACTCCTCATGTAATAATCTAGAATACTGTCAAACAGTTGATGGATGTTCTGTCAAGTCTTTGTCGTCAGTTAGGAACCTAGGTGTGCTCTTTGATACCAATCTTTCATTTGAAAGCCAAGTTTCTAGCATCTGTAAAACAATATTCTTCCATCTTAAAACATATGCCCTCAAAGCCAAATGCAGAACAGATAGTTCATGCGTTCAAGACCTCATGGCTAGATTATTGTACTGTTATACTTGGTGGTTGCCCCGCACGCTTAATAAACAAACTCCAGCTGGTCCAAAACAGAAGTATGAGCATATTAGTCAGGTTCTGTTAACACTGCATTGGCTCCCTATTAAACATCGTATAAATATTAAAATCGTGCTGATTACTTACAAAGTACTAAATGGTTTAGCTCCCCAGTACCTACAGTAAGCGAGCTCTTAACGCATTATAGTCCTTCACGTTATTGCGATCTCAGAATTCTGGCCAGTTAATATCTTGAATATAAAAATAGACTGCTGGCGGTAGATCCTTTTCTCATTTAGCACCTAAACTTTGGAATAGTCTTCCTAGCATTGTTTGAGAAGCAGACACACTCTGTCAGTTTAAAGCTAGACTCAAAACACATCTCTTTAACCTGGCATACACATTGAACATTATCAGTTTCTATTATTCAAATCAGTTAAAAATGATTGTTAGGATGCTTAAACTAGGTCAGCCAGAACCGAGAACATTTCCTATAAATCCAATGTTCTCATTACATCATAAGAAGAATGGCATCTAGGCTAATATTAGTCTCTCTGTTTATCCTGAGTTTTACTGTAGTCAGCCGGATCGGGGTTGTATCCAGATCAGATGGTGGACCTGCACCTAGACACGATCACAACGCATCCCTGAAGTGTCAGCAGAGATTGTCAACCAGACTCTCCCCTGTGAAGGCCTCATCGACACGACAGCCAGTGGCACTGATTCTCAACAAACTTGTCTTCATACCACGTGATGACTCCGATCTTCAACCAGATAGAACTGGAAAAGTATTCTGAATGTTTCGATCCAATCTGACTTCTGACCTGTAATGCTGCCTGAATCAAAATCATACACCGTTCGTTTGTTGGCCAGAGGAGAACGGTCCCCCCGACTGAGACTGGTTTCTCCCAAGCTTTTTTTTTTTCTCCATTCTGTCACTGATGGAGTTTTGGTTCCTTGCCACTGTCGCCTTTGGCTTTTGGCTTGCTTGGTTGGGGACACTTAATATTCAACAATATTATTGATCTGCCTGCATTGACACCATTATATGAGAACTGAATTGGAGAAAACATTGATGTCATAGTCCAGATCAGAGTGGATGTATAGATAAATTAATAACTTTTTTACAACCGAAATGATCCCTCACTGAACTTAAACTGGACTATGACACTATTTTAATCTAGATCTGCTGTACAGCCGGAACAAACATTGTTTAATTATTTTCCTGTTAATACTGTAAAGCTGCTTTGAAACAATCTGTATAGTAAAAAGCACTATATAAATAAAGGTGACTTGAACGAAACACAGTTTGAAATCGCTGGTGTTCCTTGCATCACAAACTACATTGTAACCAATCATGTAATCGTGCAGACGGGCTTTAGCATATCATTTCTGTGCTCTGAAGCAGGGGACTCTCAAGAGAAGCCAGGTTATTTATATTTTAAATAGAAGTATATTTTTCTGTTGATATGAAAAATAGGGTACATTTAGCAATATAGTTAGGTGAATTATACACGTGATGTATTACGATGTTATGATGAACTATGTGATGTATTTATTACTATGTTATGATGAACTATGTCATATATTATGATGTTATGATGAACTATATAATGTTAAACAAAATTCATGAGGAGCACGTTCAAATAATCAGTCCAATTAACTTGTCATCAACAATCATCATGACTATCCCATCAGCATGAGAGGAAGCATATATTAGGCACTCAGTTGACTCATTCCTTGACAGTTTTTCAGCATCCTTCCACCACCCCGACACCTCACACTCGACTTGTTCCTTCCACAGCCAGGAATACGGGGGGAGTTCTCTGGGTTCGCACAAATACCAAGCCTAGAGCCCTCTCCTCAGACAGTAAGCCAAATATGCGTACCGTTTATTCTATCTGACTTATTTGTAAGTGTGAACTCATGAAATACCTTTCTCCACTGACCTTTTAAGTTCAAAATGTTCAAAGTCCTTTGTTCAAAGTGTAAGTTGGTCTAAGGATGCTGGTTTTTAGAAGGCAGACTGAGATGGCAAACGACAACAGGAACATGGTTTGTGTAGCATTAGCAACAGATTATTCACTGTTTAATAACATAGTCAAGCAAAAGGCTAATCATATTAATTACCTTAATGTGTCCAACGTTGTAAAAAGCAATACCATTGTGCAGCTTTTACTTCAGTAAAGTTGACCGAGCGGATCTCTGAGCAGGGGCCTGACCCATGATGGTAGTTGAACAAACTCATGGCAGGATTAGATTCGAGTTGACAAAACCAAACCAATCAAACCAGGCTTTGTTGGTACCATAATGTTGATCATCAACTTTCTCTGTCAACTCATGCTTTGATCTTGAGTTTAGGTGTGACATCAGTAGCGAACAGCCAATCACATGCTGAGAAAGAGTGAAACTGCGATTCATTTCTCGTGAGAGAAGCAGCGCAATTCACTTATTTAAACTCTGCGTATTAATAATTTAACTAATATTGTACATGTGTGATCGATTAGGGTATAATAATTACATCAATAATATCTAAATCATACAAATTTATTATTCTAAATAAGCATTACTAAAATACCGATGATTTTGTCTTTAAAAATCATTTGCTATGTAGTGACCTTAAATTTGGAGTAGAAACAGGTGGAGTGACTTTATCACATCAGACATGTGTCACTGTGCTCACAGCTGATTGGTCCAAGTTTGGATAGCAACCTCTTACCTGGAACATAACGCCACGGACCAGGTTAGCCATAGAGCATGAGTTACTATGGCGATGAACACTGCTAAAAGCCAAACAACTTTCATGGTGCCTAAAACACAGGGTTGGCACAAACTAAACTGCAAACATATCTGGCTAGCCACCTAAACCGGCTTCATGGTACAGTATAGGCCCCGGGTGTGAGTGAGTGAAGGTGGGGCTGATTTTCATATTCATGGATTTGAAGCCAGGGTGTAGTTACATTCAAGCTATTTTAAGCAGCCCAGGCTCATTAGAAAAACGTACCTGTGGCAAAATTTTTGCAAAACTCAAAATACGTTGCGTCGTGCACATATCGCGACAGTTTCAAAATGATTTGTTCCAGTAAGTGGCGCTAGTGGTTTGTTTGTTTTTCTCGGAAAAGATAAACGTCGATATAGCAACATTTATTACGTCGGAGTGTGTACGTATCACTGCAGTTATATGAATGCTCCATCACGTTTTAAAATAATGTACACCTACACTAAACCCTAAACCTACCCGATAGTGTTAGCAAAAGCAAATGCAACATAAAAATGTATCTATGTAAAAATGTATTTTAGCTTGTTTTTTTAACTTTGAGGTCTTGTATCTTGACTCGTCTTTCACAGGGTTCCTACCTGATCTCTTCGTGTCACAAGTACAATTCTGTACCAGCTGAGCTATTGAGCAAGCTTAGTATCTCAGTAAAACTGAACATATGGAGCTGGTTGAGTGATGCAAACTCCAAAATATATTGGTTTACAAATCATGCACTACGGTAAAAAGTGTTTCGAGGTCAAAACATAATTGTGCAAGGAGTTGCGTGAAAAGTCTTTATTAATCCACAATCTGCCCATGTAATCATAATTGTGTGTGAAAACGATTAAATGTGCCTGCTGTTTTACTGACTCTAGTGTTCATTTATTTTAGAAACTGCAGTGATATGTACGTATTGGTATGTATTTTGTATTTTTCAAAAATGTTGCCAAAGGTACGTTTCACCAATGAGCCCGTGTGGATTTTAAGGCATGAAAAAAAAATTCACTGTAAAAAAAACCTTTAAATATGTCATAATTTTTACATCAGTTTGAGGCTGACGAAGTCTGAATACTTGTCGATGACACACTGTCATGCCAATAAAATGCGACTTCCACCACAGCGAAGTTAATGTGTTTGCCGAAGTGGTCGTCATGTCAGCATTACAATGATAAACTGCAATCATCCACTGCATGCCTTGTGCGTCTTCCATATTTTTCCACTAAAGACGCAGTGAGCCATACAAAGCCAGGACAATAAGCTTCCAGAGAATCGCTGCTCTTCAGCACTGTAATAACAGACTTTATGGTGACATCTGCTTTAACTTAGACCCAAAAAGCCCAGCACTTAATAAAGCAGTATCAGTGTTCTATTGGGGATGAGAAAATAAATGTCTGTTGGAGGGAATGGGGGGAGGAATTTCTTCACCATGTGAACCGCCTTCAAGAAGATCTCTCAGATGTGGGAAAGAAGAATGAGTCACAACGCTGCCTGTTTTACATTTGTTAATGGATGAGAATCTACAACAAATATAACAGCCAAAAAGCCCTAGACAAAAAGCCCTTTCCTACTCATCCCATACACAAACATAATTGAAAGATCAGCCACGTATGTCTGTCATTGCAGACACAAGCAGGCGGTGGTCTGGTTTTGGCTCTCACATACATTTGTCTTGGAGCATCACTGATCTAGTTTTATTTAGCCCATTGAGTGGCTAAGATTTACTGTAGCAATATATGGCTGGAACTTGACAAGACCCGGCTTGTTGTGTGCCTATTGTGTTGTGATTCCATTATAATGATTCAATCGATTCAATTCAGCCCAACTGCCCTGTCTCTGATGTGGATTAGTCATGTCTGAGGAAGATAAAGATAGTGTGCGAAGAAAATAAATAGTGAAAAAGAAATTCAAACGTTACTGCTACTCATAGCACTAAGCAATGAATAAAGATTTTTTGTATTATTAATATTATGAAGATTGATATCATACAGTTCAAAAGCTTGGGGTGGTAGGATTTAAAAGTAACACGGGTTCAAAGCGACATGAGGGTGAATAAAAGATGACAATCCTATTATTCTTTAGACTTTAGTGATGTCTTCATGCCAAAATTAGGATGTTTCCCTGAAGAAGAGAGGAACAGTGTTGTCTGGAAACTTGTGTTTCTGGTTTTGAAATGAATTCATTATTGGTGAGAATCCTAATTTGCATTGAAATTCAATATTCCTTTTTCGGCAAAGAGTCCTAATCCTTATGTGCCGAGACATAAGCCCGCGTCAGCTCCTTACTTGAGACATCACCCTGACTCCACTCAGGTAACCTAATCCACAGCCATTTCCCAGCACACCCCAGCTGCTTGCTTTCTCCTTCCCTGTCATCACAGTGAGCCCAGTCAGGGCCCATTTACAATGTGATTTATGTGCTAAAATGGCTGCTCTGATTTGCCATACAATGCCATACAATGGAAGTGGCCAACAAAACTGTTTTGGTAAAAAAAAAAAAAAATTTAAAGCTGCAGTCCGTAGCTTTTCCTCTTTGTTGCCATCTCTATTCGAAACCTGCAATTGCAGTTATTCGTGGAATTATCAACTTTACGTGTGTTGTGCCTCGGCACAGTGCGGCTGAATCCAATGTTTTGAGGAGAATGTCACCGCACTGGTGTGTCAGTCACCGCACCGGTGTGGATACTGTCATTCGGAATCACAGATTCTACTTTTTGGAAGCATGACCAACATAAGAATTTTCACCAGAAAACTAACATCCACTTTTGTTCTGACCAACTAAGGGGAAAAAGCATTGCAAAAAAAATCCTGCTGATTAAATCTAACAATCTCTTATCATATGTCAAACCGTGCAAATTATACTTTGTTCTCAAATTGTTAATGTTAACAACATCAGCATTGCGTGAATACATTTAATGTGTAATAGGGCTACCTGTAGTTCAGTTTCCATTTCTGAACAGTCTAATTTCTAATTGTCATACCAACAAATGAATGTTCTTTAGAACTGGTTCTCTTTGAAATCCAAAAACACGTATCAGAAATCAGATGCATATTTAATATAATCTAATTTCAGTCGCATACATGTGTCATTACCATCATTACCGTCTCTGAATTAACCTCTTCAAAACACGGAGTTCACTTCACCTTTCAAAAGCCCTTTCGATATTATCCTTGTTTTCGCATGGGCCAGGTTGCAATCTCTTTTTTTCTGTAGCCACTCTGAAGTCTTTTGCATTTTACAACGGGTGAATCTCCAGTTGTCACTGGTGATTGTCGTTTAAACCTTTCTGGATCCGCCATCAAATTGATAAGTTTATAGAGTGCTGCGATAAAATGCTTTAAATCTCCTAACACAGTCTCATCCCAAGAAGTCATATATTGACGTCTTGGGACGTCTTTTGACCATACGTCAATATCCGCCTTTTTAGGGTACCCTTAAACGTCGGTTAGATGACGATCCTGGGACGTCATACAATTGACGCTTTACCTTTAACGTCAGTTAGGTGACGGGGTAGGTTTAGGGGTAGGTTTAGGTCTGGGGTAGAGTTAGGATCCGATAACGTCATCTAACCGACGTTTAAGGGTACCCTAAAAAGGCGGATATTGACGTATGGTCAAAAGACGTCCCAAGACGTCAATATATGACTTCTTGGGATGAGACTGCGCTGAATCTCCACATCCACCATCCTCACACGCAATATAGCCTACTAGCCGGGACACCTTCTTTATGTGTACAGATGTGATGTAGTGACGCAAAGACATGCTTGAATTCCTGCAGAAATCCACCAGTAGCACTGGAATTAAAAATATTATTAGAAGCTAACCGTTTTGAATCGAGCTAAGGCAAGAAGATAGTTTTGAACACTGGCTGGTTATGTACTTGCTCAATTTATTTTGGATAATTTTTAACCCAAAAAAGTTACGGACTGCAGCTTTAAATATCATTCTTTAAAATTAGATTTTGGTTGAAATATTACTTTAAAAGAGAAAATAGAGTTTCAGAAACACAATTATGCAACAACAATAGGCCTATCTTATTTTATTGTGTCCTATGTGCATTTACTATAGTAATAACAGCATATTTTGCATAACTACAAGCAACTAACACTGAAACAAACCCTAACCCTAGTACCTGCAGGCTGTTAATTAATATTGCTCAGTACGTATTTGTGTAATTACACTGTAACAAGGAAGCTTTCAAATAAAGTGTGACCGGCTCAACAATATAAACATTTAATATGTCCTCAGGTTTAGTTTGCATGTGGATGTTTCCCTCAATCCATCTGTTTCAGCTGAAAGTAATGTCTCTGGGTTTTGTAAGAATGGAAGGTTATATTTAATTGATCTGAAGTAAATTGTCGTTTGCGAGTACTTTAATTTCCTAATAGCGACAAAACATGTCAGTAACAACAAAACAAGGTGTGCATCCCAACAAATGTATTAATCTTCTATTTATCAGGTAAAACCTCAAAATCCATTTAATTTACCTCAATTTACTCTCTTCCTTCCCTCATACATCTTGATGGTAATTCATCCATTTTGACTGGGAATTATTCCCTCATCCGGTGTTCATTGCGCAGTTTCTTCAAGGGGGCTCTGATGAAAGCTCTTAGAGCTCTGGATCAGCATAAGGCCCCTTGTATATTTACAGCGGCTCATGACAGCTGCATTAGAGAATCTAGCAGTTGCTATCAAGAGCAATACCCTTGCCGTCTCCTTGCTCCACTAACAACTAAACGTTCTTGACTGAGGCTGCGGAATTTCTTAGGAATCATAAATCAAGGCCTTGATAGAAACTTGGCAGCCACAGCAGTGATCCGTTGTCATTTTACAGTAGATTGGACTGTTTAAAAGTTACTAAACTGTTCAGGGATGGACGTTTTAAGCACGGAGGGACAATTTTGTTTCATTATAATTTGAGAGCGGCCCTCCTTCTCGTCACTGCGGCCACTGTGAAAGCCCGATCCAGAGAGCCGGTCCACATTCCTGCAGTTGATAATTACTGTGATCATTGTGGGGATTCGCACATCTTTCCATGTCTATGATCTACAAGTCACTTGCTGTGCTACACCTCAAGCAGACACACACCATACAGAAATCCCCTTCCCAACAAAGCATCCCTGCTTGATCCAAGGCTGTGTGAGAATGATGCTGTGGGAGTGGGTGAGATCTATTGAACAGCCAGTCACGGCTCAATATGAAGTTTGTTTGTTGCCTCCCTTGTCTGTGGCATATGCAAATCAGTCGAGTGGGAGGGGTGTGTGTGTGTGTGTATGTGTGTTTAGCAGGGTCAGTCTGTGGGAAAGTGAAGGAGCTAATCCTGAGTGTTTCACAGGGGAGGAGAGGACCATTCAGTCGCCCGCCCCTCCCATGAGCCCACCCCACCACTACAACTCATTGCATGCCACTTCTCAAGACAAGGACGTTGTGTTTTCTCTTTGTATCAAAGTCCCCTCTCACCCCACCCCCCGTATACACACAAACACTTTAATGCTGAACACCTGTTTCTGTACACACACATCCCGCTGATGCAGAGACATGATAAAATCCCACGCTCCCATCTACCGTGGATCACAAAAAGACCTTAAGCATACAAACTGTGGATAATCACAGAATGGTATCAATCTAGACTGTCAATCTTTTTATGCATTTTTCAAAGTCTAAAATAGATTAATTATTCAGTACCTTAATTAGAACATTTGCAAGTAAATCTGGTACCCATAACTTGCAATCACTTGCAATCAAGTGTTACACAAACGGGTCCTATGAACTAAAATTATTTCATAACTCTTTTCATAACTGCCTTCAAGTATGAATGGGAAGCTCCTGCTTCTGAGGTTTGGCATCACATTCGAGTCATTACATTTCGTTGTCCCCTGACCGAGCCTGGTTTCTCCCAAGGTTATTTTTTTCTCCATTCTGTCACCTGATGAAGTTTCAGTTACTTGCCTCTGACTTGCTGAGTTGGGGACATATTCAACAATATTATTGAATTGGATGCATTGACACCATTATGAGAACTGAACTGAGCTGGACGATGACATCACTCTTTTCTGCAGAACTGCTTTATAGATGAAATTAACTAATTTAATAATTTATTATCTTTAAACTGGAACTGAATCAACACTGAACTGACTTCAGCTGAACAATGACACAACTTTCTTTGAGAGCTGCTGTACGGACTAAATTCACTAAAATCATTAAATCATTTTCCTGTTATCACAGTAAAGCTGCTTTGAAACTATCTGTATTGTATAAAGCACTATACAAATAAAAGTGGCATTTGTATAAAAGCTAATTGTTGCTAAAAGTGAGTGATCAACTTTTTACTAGTTGTCTATGAAGTTATTCATAATAGCGCCTTAATATTACAGCACGTAAAATGAAAATAATAGTATTACACAAAATAGTTTTCTAATGTTTTTGAATAGGTCTCTTATGTTCACCACAGCTTATTTATTTGATAAAAAAATACAGTAGCAAGAATATTAATTAAAAAGCTTTGAATGGCAAAATCCGTAGTGTAGGATAGTTTTATAAATACAATATTTCAGAAATTCAGAGTCCACTTGAAGGCCTCCCAATCCCCATTCGGCCATTCCATACCTTTAGTGTTTCATGATGGTGTTCACTTCACCCAACCCTCTGCTGCCCCTTTTTCTGAAAACAAAGCCAATCACCCAGAATCCTGCTGTGCCTCCGCCCCACCAAACATTATCGGTCTTCAACGTCATCAAATCACCAACAGCAGTCATTGATAGAAAAAAAAAAAAAAAAGCCTTGGAAAATATGTGGGACACTCCAAGAGCCAAAACCCTATACAGACTTCAGCCGCACTATTGAAGCCAGATGTTTACTTAACTGGCCAATTTTGATAAATGGCGTAATGATAACCATTATGCATTGGGGTAATTTTATATCTGCACAGCACCACATTGTATTTGTTTCGCAGCCAAACAAACTGTTTGTGCCCACGGCCAGGTGCTGGTTTCGACCTAATTGATAAGCAGACAGCAGGACTGTGGTTTTCATGTTCTTCCAGCATGGCATCCACAAAGACCTAATCTGCCTTATTCTCCACCCTTAGTGAACTATAGCTTTAGAGATGCTTTGCTATGACACTAAGTGTAGTCAGTACTTATGGCTTATCAAGTGGACACAGTGGTGGGCTTTTGCTGTTGTTGTGTAATCACCAGTCCACACATAGACGTTTGAGCTACAAGATATCCATAAATCTCTATAAAAAGCATTTTTCCACATATTGTAGTCTTTGCCCAACATACCAAGATTTGTCTCAGGCAAAACTGATGTTTCGTCGAAGTACATTTGCTTGTGGTGAGATTGTAGAAATCCACACGAGTAACGTTATTCCAATTACATTTTCAGTGTGATTACATTTCCCAATTTTAGTCACCTACAAACAATACTTTGTTTTCATAGCTAGTCATTGATATATTACTTGTGCAAGAAAAACATACTGAAGATCAGCAATGAAAAAGCAATGAGTCCAAACAACAGTTGCTTTGTAGCATAGCTCATTTTATTGTTTAAACAGTTTTGCATAGGAAATATATCCACTTCCAGTAATTGACTGCAGTAAAAACAGCTGCTAGCAGTATAGGCTGGATATAACAGTAACAATCACAAAAAAGTCAAGCGTTATTTACACTCATTTGTAATCTTGTGGCATTTTTAGCCCCTGCACCAAATTCAACCAACTCAAAAGGCAAGGCAGTGCCTACTGTTTATAGCTGTGAAAATGAAAAAAAAAAAGTCACAAAATCAACAGGAAATAAAACAAGGCCTTCACTATACAGCTTCCTTAACTGTGAGTAAAAACACAAAACTTGATAAAGTGATTCTATAATGTACATTCAGAACATACAGTAATATTTGCATACAACTGCTGTTTCCACAATCACTACTAAAAACTGTTACGGATTTATAACATTTGTTGGTGTTAGTGTTGTTGTTGTCATGTTATAAACCCACTTAACACAATACCAATGAATTTGTAACGGGCATAAAAGTTCCACAAGACCCCATCCCCCCTTAAAAAAAGCAAAAGAAAAAATAAACAACTTTGCTGTGGAGCTGGCAAATTTTCTTTTCACCTGACATTTTTGTCATCTATTGTAGTACTTAGTGTAGCCTAGAGAAACACACTGCCCAACTATTACTTGATCTCTGTGAAATAGAGACTGGGGTATCCCATTTGACTAAATTATCCAAAATTGGAGAAAGCACAAAAACACAAAACACAGAACCAGGACATAAAAAAAAAAAAAAAAAACAGAAACGTTTGGGGATAAAAAACATGGGAAGAGGCATCCCATAGATTCTATTTTGATTGAAGATTTTTTGTATTCCCTAAAGAAAATTCCTTGTTTTTATATTTACAAGGGAAAGTCCACTGAGACTTTGAGCTGAAACAGGCACTGCTTAAAATATTTTTTCCTTTTTTTTTTCTTTTTTTTTTTTTTTGGTAAACGTCTCATAATTATGCTGGTTTTTATGTTCCTATTTATGTCAATGATCACTCATGCTGTTGTAAATGCCCTAGAAATGGAAATATGAGAGTAGATGTCCTGCCGTTTCCCTGCACTGACACACAGAAGAGCTGAAAATAGACATTGCATGAGTTCCACTGGTCCTCCTTGCATAAGTTATAAACATGTGGCTTCTCTAGGGCCATGGACCATGGCTTTCACAACTTGACCAGGCCATCATCTTACTGCTTTCAATATCTGAATTCTGCAAAAAAAACCATTTTCAAAAAGATCAGCCCTTTGCAAAAAGAAACTACCCTATATAGCTACTTCTACCCAGAAATAAGGTTTAATCTGATCGTTGTATAAGCCTCGTGACATTGTATGCTGTGGTGAGGGGAAGTGCTCCGAGCTCCCATGACAACATTCGGTCCGACTAGATACGAACACCATCTAATTGTAGCTCCGAGGCTAATCAGAGCATCATCGCTAGCTAGACGTAATCCAAACAACAAACAAATGTGCCAATGAAAGGGGTAGTGGGAACTGCAGAAAGTGCAAATGCTCAGCTGTTTTCCTCTGTGATGGCAACATGAAAAAGACATCTGTGGGTGCACACAAAGGCTTCTGGGAGTACCGAGTCTGCCCTGAAAACTATGCAGCATTCAACCCTGCCCAGGGCGGACACATGTAAACACTGCAGAATGGAGGTGCCAACGTGCAGCAGAAAAATCTCAGACTTTCAGATGGCAAATTCTGTACATGGTGTGGTGGGTCAGCCTCTATAGCCTCTATTGAAGGGGGGAAATAATGCATGCTTTTTTTTTCACAAGACAGCAGAACAATCTGTGATGTCGTGTAGCGACATTACCCTGGTAGTTGTTGTTGGGAGACTCAAATCCGGTGCCTTGCTTCTAAAGTGACTAGGAGTTCCCAAACGGTTCAAAAGAACAAATAATGACCCTATTTAGCACAAATTTCAACATTGTTTCTTGTCTCGTTTTCAATATCACATAATCACATCACACACACTCTATGGCCACACTAACAAACCAACACTTCAAACATTTATGAAATGTCTCAAGGATCCAAGTTAATCAACACGAAATACAACAAAAGACCTTCATCATTTTGTTTAAAACATTTACAGTCCCATACGGGAATTCACTCCACTTTATAAGTACAGGAAAATAAAAATAAAGAATTACATATTCAACCTCTTTCTTATGTATCGGACAGGTGAGTCGTAACACAAATCTGAACTCGAGACAGTTTTGAATTTTTTGTTCGTTTTTTTTTGTTTCACTAAAAAATATGGACATCACTAAAATTCACGAATACACGTCAAAAGTTTTCTTTTTACAAACGGGGAGAAGAAATAAATTTACAGTGTACACACTTTTGTCAACAAGGCAGGCATTTCAATAGAAGACCCTCATGTACTCTCCTCTCGTAGTGTCAGAGTCATCTTGAAACACACACTCTGACGTATTCATCTACACCCACACACACACGCACACACACACACACACACACACACACAGTTCACATAGCTGCCAGAGCAGATTTTAACCCATAATGACTACTACCGAAAACTATTGCTATTACCATGGCCATCGAGATGACCCCTACCTACGTCCTCCTTCACGGTTTCGAACACAAGAATGACTCTATGACCCTGACACTCCCACCACTTCAGGAGGAAATGCACAATGCACTTCAGTGGCATCACCAACGGTCAGAAGGCTGCAAAGCACTTTTTTTTTCAAATCAAAAACAACAAAAAGACGAAACAGTGCACATTGAACGGGGTGACTCTAGCTTAATTATATATACTGTATATATAAACATCTTGGATGAAGGAGGAGAGATTCAGCTTGACTTGAGGTCTCAGAAAAAGACTGAATAGTGATTAGTGTAAGAGTTACAATTCTTAACCATGTTGATGTGAGGGGGATTTTAATTGTTATTATTAATTGCTGGTAATGCCCTGTGAAGCAAAACGCCTGAGTTTGTGTTGTTCTGTATTTAATTGAAAGACACTATGGGTGGATGATTGCCTATATGCTGTAGGTGCAAACCCGTTTTTTCCCCCTTGATCCTCAAGACCATAAGAGCATTACATTACATTATTCCCTATAACAACTCGAACATAATTATAAAAACTTGAGATAACTATAAAAACCGATTCTCCCCATGGGGGTTTTTGTTTTACAGACTACAACCTCAATAAGGCTGTACATTTGAGCACTTCAAAAGGGAAGAATAAGAAACACTGATATTTACTGATTGTGACAGATTTAACACGCAGCAACTTGCGTGACAGTGATTGTAGCGCATTTTATAACAAGTCACTTGTTTGTAAAAATTTAAGGCATCTACTTGGGAATTGCATATAGCTATGTTTTTTGACTGGACAGGGGAACGGGGTGGTAAAGATATTTGATAAAAGGATGCCAGCATTAAATACTTTGACTTCATGTGCGTAATGCACCTGTGATTGTCACTCCCAAGTCAAGCTGTCTCCTCTATGAAAGTCGTCTTCTAATAAAGGTCAAACTAGCACCCCAGGTGGCAAGTTTAGGAGTTTTTTTGCAAATCAGTGACTTTGCAGCTGTATTAGACCAAATGGTGCCTTCTTTGCAGACATGCTTCAACGTGTGGAAAAAAAGTCCTCCCTTTATAGAGAATACGAAACAAACGTCTCTCGCAACGCACTTCTCTGCCTTTAGGTACACTCAAGGGAAATAAGACCTTGTCGCACACTGCATAGAAAGCAGTTCCCACTTTGGTCAAATACGAAAAGAAAAAAAAAGGAAAATAACAACAACAACGTCAACAACAGCAACAACATCAACAAAATAAATGTTTACACTATTTGTATTTCTGTACTAGCTTCTAACGATCCACATAGCTAAAAGCACTACCTACATAGGCAAAACTTGGTATTGCATAATTTTTATAAGTCTGGACCCGCCCTCCCCAATAATGACTGGAAGATGGAGAAAAAACAAACAAATAAACACATGATTAAAACAGAATCAGAAAATTGACAACCACCAAAAATACGGAAAAAAAAAAAATGCTGGTTGATTATAAACTTTAGAACGGCAAATATACACAGCCTTGATACGCACTGTAAATGTCAGATAAAGTAGTAAATGAAGCTAAAAATCAACAATGTCACAATTTCATCCAGAGTACAAAATATTTCTTATCATAAAAATGTTAATTTTTCCCAAAAACGATAATAAATGCAGCAAAAACAAGTGTAGTGATGTTTTCTCTAAAGTCGAAGGCAAGGCACGTAACGTGGACTATATATTTTCGTGCAAATTAAGATTATTGGAAAGATTGATTATATAAATATGTCTGATTGGAGAGGCAATGGCATGTGAATGCCGGGAGCAATCGACGATTTCTGGGACTGCGTCTGTTGGGAACTACCAAAGTGGGTTTGAAATAAGCACCTTGAGACCTCGCCTCAACCTGCAGGTTAGTGTTGAAATGAGTACAGCTTTTCACACATACACAATTGGTTTACATTAAATTACTCTGCGTTCCTCTTGTTTCTCATGATATCAAAGTGTAAACAGTAGCTTTACAAGCTAACAGCCGACTAAACATGCATACTAGATCGGTGAGTAATATTTCAAAATAAGCCATTTAACACACGCTGTGTGTCTGAGTCTTTTTTCACCTAAGTTTAACTTGAAGTTTTCATTTTAATAAATAAAAAAAAAACTACCCGCATGTTTGGGTACGGCTCAAAATAAGTGCTGTCTTGTTCGTGTTCAGTTCTGTTCACGTAAACGTTCAACTGTTAATCCCACTCTTCTCTTCCACCCTTAGTTTTCCCTAGTTTCCCAAATTAAGGATGTGATTTTTATTTAGTTTTTCTTTTTTATGTTTTAAAGTTCACCTAAAAACATTTACTCCCCATTCCTTTAGAGTCTTAGGGCAGACAGACTATGATAGCTTCCCTTCAGTAAAATCATTTAAATTGCACTTGCCTCTTATGAGATATTGTCTTATTTTTCTCAAAATCCTTTTCAAAGGAAATCTATATAAAAAAAAAATGAAAACGAAAAAAGGGGTTGTATTTCTTACCTAGTAATACAGGTTTTTTCTTTCATTGAAGAAAAAAAAAATGTTTTTTCAGAGTTCTCAACTCTGGAGAGTAAATTCCAACCTTTACCTTTAAAGGAAATTAGTACAGGACTGACAAGATTACGGATTCAAAAGATTTTCCACCATAGGTACATTAAATGTTGAGGGTAATATGAAAATAGAAACATTCAGTTCATTGAAAATTGTTCCTATGTTTATGTTACGAATATGATAAACCTCTGTTTGATGAAAGTTTGTTCGAATTGCAGCCCACTTTACAAACCATCCAGCCAGCCAGCCCTTGTGTGGCCAGCCCCCTCTAAATCGTAAACCAAGACTAGCAATCGTGATATAAGAACAAGAGAAATACTAACAAGAGAGACTAGCATGTCATGCATATACAGTAAGGCATCTAAAGTTTGTATGGTAAAGATCACAGTATCTCAGTTCAGGGGCCTCCTTACACAATGACTGACTGGTGTGGAGAGGCTCATGTCAGAAGAGAACACTTTGACCCGACTCACTCTACTGCTCTAAGCCAATGTCCTTGAGAGGGTGGGACAAAGGTCCATGTCGATTGTATAAGTGCTGTTAGCTGGTTTGTCCGAGGACCTGTCTCTCCGAGGACCAGTTCAATTGCTTGATTCTGCCTGGAGGAGGGGCTCACCAATGATGTTTATGCTGTAATTCTGGACATTTGTTGGCAGAATCGGAGTCCCGTTCGACACTTGGAATGGAATTAAGCTCGCCCAGGTACCAGGACTGCAGAAACACAGGGGAAAGATAGATTGTGGGAGATATTATAATCACGTTACATACACATAAATAAATAATTGATAACACTTCATATTAAGGTAAACTTGAAGCATTAGATATAACGAAAGAGTCATGAACAATACTTTTATAGCATTTATTATTCTTGGTTCATGTTAAATTCTACATTTATTAATACAATTTTGAACATTTATCAAGTTGTATAAACGGTTCCAAAAGTCTTGTTTACAATAGCTTGTACTACATCAAAAGAAGTGCATATATATATATATTTTAAAATATAGTGTATTGATACATTTATGTTTTAATTAAAGTTAGAACATCTTTGAATTCTTTAAATCTAAATCAGTTAATGAAAGAGACATATCAGGTCTAGACTTTCTCCCACCCTCTTTTGAAAACTACTTTCCTTCCTATTAAATACACACACACAGAGACACACTCTCCCCTCTCTCTCTCTCCTCTCCTCTCCTCCCTCTCTCTCTCTCTCTCTCTCTCTCTCTCTCTCTCTCTCTCTCTCTCCTCTCTCTCTCTCTCTCTCTCTCTCTCTCTCTCTCTCTCTCTCTCTCTCTCTCTCTCTCTCTCTCTCTCTCTCTCTCTCTCTCTCTCTCCTCTCTCTCTCTCCTCTCTCTTCCTCTCACACACACACACACACACACACACACACACACACACACACACACACACACACACACACACACAATAATGGGTTCGGCATAGTGTCAGGGAACAGGATATCCCAGAGAAACAAAGCACCCTTAGTGCACATGCACAGGGGAAGTTTCCCCAAGAGCACGCATCCATCTCAGCCCCCTGCAGCTGACACCCACTTTTGGATCAATGGGGTTAAGTCAGCGGGACCGTCTACAGACCTTTCGTATCTGCATTCAGCACATGTTAACGGCACTACAACACGAGACTGTTAATTGCGAGCTGTGGTGCGAATCTCAGATGCAAAAGCACCAGGGTGCACAAACAGCATGTTGTTCCCTGGGGGGAGGACAGGGGGCTGAATGGTGCGTACATGTGTCGAATAATTAGGCAGGCCAGAAACCAGAGCCCTGGTATGCCCCCTCCTCTTCTCCCGCCTCCGTCTGAAATACCTGTCTCACCCAATCGGCGAACACAATCTTTCGGCTCACAGATTACAGGCCGTACTCCTGCTCTGTCAACAGTGCCCGGCGCACACAGCCACCTCTTTGTTTTTCCCCCCTCTCGTTTCTTTTTCTGGCCCCGAAAAAGAAAGGGGACATACTCGAGGAGGGGTGGAGGGTGCTGGGCTGATTGAAGGAGAAGGAAAGAGACTGTTGTGTGCAAAGACATTTCCATGGGTTCACTGCTTTGGATGCAGGTGCAAAGCTTTAGTGGGCTTTTCTTCTGGAGTTTGTTGTTTGTTTTCCGAGGGGGAGACGAGGGCTAAAGCCAGTGGCTGGTGAAGGACAGGGACCCAGCGGATGTGGAACAGTGACTTTATTCTTCCTGAGGTAGCCCGGGGTGATACGGCTGCCTGTCGCCCTGAATGCAGCTAATGATTCAGTCTGAGTTTTATACAAATCACCCGTAGCCAAAGCCTGAAATCTTGTTTGAAAAAAAAAAAAGTCGTATTTTATGATTCCAGTGCGCACTGGGTCACACTTGGTAAGGACATTGGTAAGGAGAAAGAGTCAGAAAGAGAGTCACAAAGTTGTGTGAATAGAAACTAAATCAAATGTGCACTAAACTCTCTTTAAAAAGGGTTTAATATACCACATGAAGAACTAACTGGGCTCTGTCTCTCCTCCCTCCTGCTGCCCCTTTTCGTCTCCCTCTCTCTGCCGTTCTAGCCAGCTAGAAATCATCTAACAGGAAATGAGAGATTAAGTGTTTCAGAGATGTGGACTGGAGACTTTGGGGCTCACATCAGACTCAAGTCACTGTATGGAGGATTTATGAATTGACTTGATAAATATTAAAGTACTTGAGACTTGGTTTTGACTTTGTTGCAATTACCTGTGAGCTGAGCTGATGACAAGTGAACTGTCATTTCCTATGAAAATCCAATGGCATTACAATTGTGCACTGAATTCATTGTATTTAATTTTTTCGGTTCTACCAGACTGAAAAAGCAAGCAGTAGATATTAACAAATATAGACTGGAGTAATGGCTGCTGAAAATTCAGCTTTGCCAATCACAGGAATCATTTACATTTTAAAATATTTTCAAACAAAAAAAGGTTATTTTAAATTGTAACAATTGTCAAGGTATTACTGGATTTAATGTATTTATCAAATAAATGCAGCCATGGTGAGACTTAATTAAAAAAAATTGTTAACATTAGATAACTGCTTTATTTAACAAGAACTAACAATGAACAATGTTTCTACATAATTTAATAATCTTTGTTAATAATAATTTCAACATGTAATAATACATTTTTCTAATTAACCCTGCTAAAAAGACTAAAATACTTTCATTGCCTTTCTTTTTCACCGGCAATTTTTTTTCAACCAGTATGGTCTTTCTTTAAAAGATCAAGAGCATGGAAATCTGGCTTGTTACATTAGTTAAGATGCTATGTTGGAGACCAGGATCCAAAACAACAATGTATGCTGGTCTCTTAAACGGGGAAATTGAGCACAAAGGAACTGCGTTGTAGTTCTCCTGCTTTCTGTTTCTTTCCCTGAACACGTACATTGGTCAGCTCCAATAAAGGATTACTAATGGGACAGCAAAAACAGACTACCACCCATAAAGCTCGTAAATTGTCTCATGTACAGCTGCCCTAAACTTTGCCTTTGCAGAGCATCAATAAACAGTGTCTGATTGATGGGGTACTACCCCTTGTTTCCCAAGTTCAAGGTTCAGTGTGGTGTTTCCGATGGCCTGGTTTCCACAGTTTCCAGACAAGTGCAGATGTGACGGCTCCCTTCACAGGGGAGATTGGTGTTATGTGGGATAAAAGGGAGATGAACAAACAACTCTGCTCCCTTATCAGATTCTTGCTTCTTCATGTGCCACTTACAGGCCTTTCGTTCTTAACGTCCACCCTCTTGCAGGAGCAAGAACGAGCCTCTCGTTTTGGAATCAGACGCCAAATTAAATTATCTAATGTCATCTTAATGGATTGCTGACACATTTCCTACAGGATGGCAACAAACAAGCCTGGCTTCAATTCAATTTGGGTTGAGCAGTGGACTGGCATGCATCACACTGCGGCACTGCAGCTTTGCAAGTGCATGCAAGCAACAAATCACATTTCCATAAGTCAATGACCTGAAGTCAACTCTTCAGCTGCATCAGCCTTCATCTGCAGCACACTGCCTTGCTTTCAAATCACATTCAGTCAGGCTGCAAGCTTATTTTTTTGCAGTTGACAGAATCATGGTAATTAGTAAACTTGTAATGAATATTTTAAATGTAACACCTGGGCCACTGCTAGAGAACTTATACTCCGTGTGGTCTATTACGAGGCCAGAAAAGGGACTGAAATGAAAGCAGAGGCCTGTAGCACTGATGCCTACAGAAGGAAGTGAGAGTGTATTCAGTGCGACTCCACTTTTCCACACATTTACTGCAGTGAGGAAGTGCTGAGCAAGGCCTTTCCCACTGCAGGGAGCTGGAAAGACTAAATAAGTGGATGAGAGAGAGGATATAGCTCAAGGACATTTAGCTCACACTTAGCCCACCTTACACAGGGATTCGGTCAAACATGCCAGCAGTGACTCTAAGAATACATAGAAGCACAGCTTTCCCTTAAAATGTCAAATGATAAAACTCCAAAAGGACTCTCAGACTGTGAGAAACAAGATTCTCTGTCCTAATCAACTGAACGGTCTGGAAAAAAAAAAAACAGGCACCACTTATCAACTATGCAATACCATCCCAATAGCATGGTGGTGGTAGCATCATGATGTGGGGGTGTTTTTCCATCGACATGGACGTGGGAATTGGTCAGGGTAGACAGAAAACTGAAAGTAACAAAATACAGGGATGTGCTTAAGGAAAACCTGGTCAAGAGCACTCAGGACATCAGGGGCCAAAAGTTCACTTAATGGGGTCGCACACCGAAAGAGAAGCGCAGCGCCGCGCCACGTCTAGAACAACTCACTGGTATCGCACTGTTCGCACACCGGACCAATATGACTTTATTTAAGCTGTTAAATTAGGAATGTTAAACTAAATGTATATTGCAGCACAGGGTGAAGTCAGTATACATTAACGACGATTTGAGACAAATATGTGTAAATTTAATATAAAACTATGTAAATGGCGCTCTGTGGCGCGGCCGGGTGTTGAACACGGTCCTGAGCCGTAGCTGGGCGCCGTGGACAGATGCCGAATGGCGCCGCCGGTGTGTGTACACTCATAGAGAATAATGTGTTCGAATTTTAAAGATGAGCTGAGCTTCTCGTCCGGTGTGCGACCCCCTTTAGAGTGGCTTAGGGTGGACTCTGTGAATGTCCTTGAGTGGCCCAACAAGAGTCGGACTTGAACCCAATCAAACATCTCTGGAGAGACCTGAAAATAGCTGTCCACTGACAGTCTCCAGCCAACCTGACAAAGCTTGACAGAATCTACAGAGAAGAATGGCAGAAAATCCCCAAATCCAAGAGTGCAAAGCTTGTCACTTCATACCTAAAAAGCCTTGAGCATGTAACTGCTGCTAAAGATGCTTCAGCTAAGGGTCTGAATATGTATGTGATGTTTATTTTATTTTGTATAAAGTAGCAAAAACATAAATCTGTTTTTCGTTTTTCATTATGGGGTACGGAATGTAGATTTAAGTGAACAAAAAAATATTTAAAATGATTTTGCATAAGGCTGCAGTTTAACAAAATGTGTAAAAAGGTGTTTTAAATCCATTATAACTAACATGTTAGCTTTGCTTGATGCATAGTAGCATTACCAAAAAAGCATCTGGAGAGAAGATACAAGAATTGTAAATCTTGATTTCACTGCTTTAATGCAGAAAGGAGGGTGATGGGCTTAAACGGAGCAAATAGTCTTGACTGCCTCAGCTCTGAAACCCCAAGCTTAGCGATGACCTTTGTAAATATGCAGCTCTCAGTGATCCTCAGACAGATTCTGCTGCACTAATGCTGGAGTTCTTCTCCAGCAGTAATCATCTTCCTAACTTCCATTCATTCAGGGAGATAAGGATGTTAACCATAAATTGATGATTCTTCCGTTATAAAGAAAATCAGAGCAGAGGTCATTTTGTGCTGAGACTCCTAGTCTCATTCCAGAGGTCTAACTGACCATGAATATCAAGGGAGGTTGACCAAGTGTGACTTGTCATGTATACTGAAACAAAGTCTTAGAACAACATTCATGGGGAAATCATAAACACGGTTGTCTCCAAGATGGGCAGAAGCTCTTATGACTATTTTGATCTGGTAACAATAGATCAGGATGATTGTCTAAAATCATCCAACATCCATCAGTTAATCTTTTTTTCTCAAATATGTTTAGCAGCATTGATTTTAATTAATCAAGAGATTCAACTTCTTGGAGATGGTTGTAGAGTGCTGTGCTAACATTAAAAATAATTGCTGGATGCCAGTATATAAAAACCTCTAAGAAGTTGCATCTCTAATTTCATCCAAATGTAGCACCTACAACCAACAAATCCACCACTTTCAACGTTAAAGGGATAGTTCACCCAAAAATTTAATTTAGCCCATGATCCCTCAAGTCATCGTAGGTGTATATGATATTTTTCTTTCAGACAAATACAAATCAAGAGTTATATTAAAAAAGGTTCCAAGCTTTATAATGGCAGTGAAATGGCCGTTTCTGTTTTGAAGTCCATAAAAGTGCATCCATCCATCCATCCATCCATCCATCCATCCATCCATCCATCCATCCATCCATTATAAAAGTGCTCCACACGCCTCCACAGGTTAATAAAGGCCTTCTGAAGCGAAGTGATGAGTTTGTAACGTGTTAAATAGGAATATTTTTCTTACACAAAGTACAACAGCTTCTAGCCAACTGGTCATACGCAGTCTACTTACGCCTAATTCGCAACTTGTGACGTCGTAAGTTGCACAGTGCGTAAATAGCGTAAATATTAGCAGTACGTTGCATTACTTGCACAAGTTACACTCAAACTTAAAGGATAATTCTGGTATTTAGCACATTGAGTCTATTTTCTAGTTTGTTTTGAATGAACTAGAGTGAATGAACTCGGTGAGTTGCACAGTTTTGAAAACGAACGTTAAGGGTTGTTTTAAGGACATGTTTGTGCATGCTCATAGACAGCCACTCTGAAGCGGTCAGAGGCGATTCTAAAATAGTCAAAAAGTCGAGACAGGACCCATCGTCAAAATTTCTGTGTCCACCACTCTAGTTCATTCAAAACAAACTAGAAAATAGACTCAATGTGCTAAATACCGGAATTATCCTTTAAGTCGAATCCGTATGTTTGTTTAGCCGGAAGCTAGTTATTTTACTTTACAAAGTTTAAAATATGGATATTTTTCTAACACAAACACATCGCTTCACTTCAAGAAGGTCTTATTAACCCCCCGGAGCACTTTCATGATGGATATATGCACTTTTATAGACTTCAAAACAGAAACGGCCATTCAATGAAAACTTTCTGCCAGGAAGACTCAATTGTTACGTCACTTATTACCATCACATTTAACCAATGAAGTTCTAATACTTGCAGTATAAAATATTGGTACTTACACATGTCTGAGTTCGCAGATGCTGGCGCAAACAATTATATCCATCCTCCCCACCACCACCAGGATGGTCCCTTCCCCTCCATCCTCCCCACCACCACCAGGATGGTCCCTTCCCATAACTCTCGGGGGGTCGGCTGCGCCCCTGCCTTCGTCTTTAGGCAGGAAATGCAGATTCCATACCCTCGGATTGCGCGCTACAGAAGGGGCCTGCGCCGAAGAACTTTATAAATATTTGCTTGCTGGGCTGTTAATAAATATATTTCTATATTAGAGTCTTTCTGGTAGAACTGTCATTATTAAGATTGGAAGAGACAGGACAATTTTTAATATAACTCTGTCTGTATTCGTCAGAAAGAAGAATGTCATGTACACCTAGGATGACTTGAGGGTGAGTAAATCATGGGCTAATTTTCATTTTTGGGTGAACTATACCTTTAAATTCTCTCAAGCTAATGCACTGTGATGTGTGAAGATTCTTTGAATTTCGCCGCAGATTGCTCATCCAGATGTGCACAGAAACAGTCTTCAGGCGACAGCCTGAAAAAGGTTTGTGAAGTTCCACTTATTACACTTTGAGAAGTTTATTGAACATCAAAGGAGATGGACCTAAAACATTTGGAAATATAGTTAGAAGTCAAAATGCAAACTAGAACATATTAAATTTTCTATCATGTTGTTTGCTTAATTTTATCTTTCATGACATATTTAGCCATTACATGAATGAGTGATGCATTCATGGCCTTAAACACGAATGCATGAACAAAATTCATCACAATACACTTTTGCGATGAGTGCAAAAACACAGAAAAGGGGGGCTTGATCTGGACTGGGTTGGAGGGGGTGTTGGACTATTGCAGATACAGGTTGTACATAGTAATATTTAATGGAGAGGTGGGTTAAAAATAAAGGAAACGTTTACCTTTGCCAAGAAATCCCCAAAGCCTCCTCTGAGCCATATGACCTGATGTTTTGATTCACGGGCCAGTCACAAATCCTCAGCTGTCAATCAAACACCTCTCAGTCAGACAACTGGGCTAGCACAACGGCACTAACACACATTTAGCATGCAACAAGACCTGGAGCAAGACCTAAGCTTCTCAACACATATTCTTACATTTATCTGATGTTAATCTTACATTACTAGACGAAAACACCATCACTAATGGTCATATTAGATCTTCTAGGCCTAAAATTATGCCTAATTTAAATTACAATTCCATTGAAAGAAAGTTGCCATCAAAAATGTACACAAACAAAAGGCAATTGTCACATGTGGCATGCAATACCATTAGGGTTCTAATAACCGTCCTGAAAGCAAAAGAAGAGGTTAGTATACAAAAATGGGAGCTGGGTTACATGGAGGTTATTCATCTATCCCAGAATGCACTCGAATGGGAGGAAGCACATGCATTCCATGTGGTGCATGCAGTTACGGTAACTTCAATGCTGTTAGATATTGTAAAAGCAGCCTGTTTTCACTGAAGCATAACATGAAACATGCTATGTAAGAGACTAATCTTGGTCAGTAATTCAAATTGTTCTTGGTCACAATTTACAAAGTACCAGTTTTTGAAAATGTCAGTGTAGATGAGAGGGAAAAATAAACAACTGGTCACATATACACACAAACATGCAACAAATTGTATGCATGAAAGTGTGAGAAGCCATCAACAAACAATGACATCAGAGGAAATCATGACACTTTTGCTAATGAACGTCACTGCGTCAGACACAAAAGTGCTATATGAGCCTTCATCAGGTATGTTCGCTCTCTGAATATTCAATTGGAACTCTGTCAATAGTTCCTGCTATATCTGGAAAGGACCTGTAGTCTCCCAAATCAAATCCATTTCCATTGCAATAAATCTAGGAGTGTGAATAATTGATTTTCTATATTTACTTCAAAGATGCTTTAGTGCTCACCCCGGAGACTTTTGGGTGGCTGAAACACACATTTCCCATAGTGAAAACCACATAAATTAGGTGAGAAACGCTAACACTGAACAGGAATTTCACCAGCAGCATTATGATGCATAGCATGGGGTCCTGTTACAGGTGCTGTGGATATATATATCAAATTATATGTACTACATATTCAGCAGGGAAAACATTGTAACTTCATGTTATGTGTAAATACATTTTTAACTAATTAAACTTTAACTCATATTATATACTGCTGCTCAAAAGTTTGGGGTCAGTAAGATTTTTTTTAAGGTTTATGAAAAAATCGTTAAGCATTCATTTGATCAAAAATACAGTAAAAAGTATTTGTGCTGGTGTTCACGTTTCTTATTATTGTCAATGTTGAAAATAGTTGTGCTGTTTAATAGTTTCTGTGGAAAGCATGGAACATATTTTTGTGGAGAATCTTTTTTTCAGAATTCTCTGATGAATAGAAAGATCAAAGTATCTATTTAATATATTCTTTTGTAACAATGTATAAGTCTTTGTCACTTTTGATAATTTAATGCATCCTTGCCAAATAAAAGTTAACTTCTTTGAAAAAAAATCTTATAAATAATCTGACACGTACATTTTTAAGGAAAATAAAATAAAATAAAAAAGTGCCATTAACCTGAACATGCTCTGAAGAGTGACTAATAGAGAAATATGTGAGGTATTTTCACATTGCTATGTGCGGATATCCACCTCCGTCAGTACTGCCAACACTACTTTAACAAACTCCAGCAACGTGTATGTGTGTGTGTATGTGTGTGTGTGTGTGTGTGTGTGTGTGTGTGTGTGTGTGTGTGTGTGTGTGTGTGTGTGTGTGTGTGTGTGTGTTCGAGTGACCTGAAGCCAGAAAACAATGGCACTGGGGCAAAGTCTGAGGTCAGCTATCAGACTGTTTTGGTAGTGCACATTCATTCATCCTGTTTTGGTCGACCCCACACATTGAACACACACACACACACACACACACACACACACACACACACACACACACACACACACACACACACACACACACACACACACACACACACACACACACACACACACACACACACACACACACACACACACACAATATGCTGATGAGGAGTTGCACTGCATGTATCTTTAGTGTTTAAGATCTCTGGAATTAAGAGAGGGGATTTCAGGTCTTCAGGTTTGGTTAATTAAACAGATCAAAAACACAAACCACACAATACACTAGAAAGTAAAAAAAAAAAACTGTACTTGTTAAAAAAGGTTTCTTAAAAATGTCAGCATTGAGGGTTTCTAGTTTCACAAATAAAAAAGGAAGAAAAAAAAAAAAAAAAAAATTATATATATATATATATATATAATATATATATATATATATATATATATATATATATATATATATATATATATATATTATATATATATATATATATATATATATATATATATATATAAAACAAATATATATATATATATATATATATATTATATATATATATATAAACAAATATATATATATATATTTTTTTTTTAAATGAAATCCCAAATTTCATTTTTCATTTTCACAAATTTCATTTTCACAAGTGCTATTTCAGTGGAGTACCACTATTAACTGACCTAAACGGTCTTATCCACAATGAAACAACTAAAGTGCCACAATGAGGTATAAAATGCCACAGTATGTTGGCTTCAAAAACATAATAGCGAGACACAAGCTCTAGGCTTGAGGTCGGCAGTTATCTGATCACGGGTGCCATCTGTCACTGGCACCAGCGGATCACAGAGTTACGCTACAGCAGCGCTAGCACCTTCACAGCTGTGAGTGGTGGTTGCTTTAACATGTTTGCATTAGATAAAGCCAAAATAAGATTGTGATCACTGGTCGAGAGAGAGAACGGAGGGGGAACAGAAATGCTGAAAGAGAAAGGGAAGAACCCCTGGGGAAAGCAGCTAATGAAATCTTCTCATCACTGGTGTTTTCACAAACAAATTACACAGGGGTATCAGTCTAGAGCAGGTGCTGTTGGATTGTGTGCACGAATGCTCATCTGTCATTCTCCCCTGTGTGTTTGGGTTTTGAGTAAGTTGTGAATGAGCTTGATTTAACAACAGGGCCATTGTGATCATACTTTAAGGCAGGTGGGGAAATCTCTGGCCCTCAAGATCCACTTGTATGGATCTCGAGGGCCAGAATTGCCCACCCCTGCTATAAGAAAATCTGTCAATAACTGGTCACCTATTGTCTGTCTGATGCCTTTTAAAGAGAAATAAACATATCTAGCTCTTCAAATATAATACCAACAAACCGTTAGACAAAACATTAAACTGCTACATTTATACTTTTAAAGGGATAGTTCACCCAAAAATGAAAATTAAGTCATTAATTACTCACCCTCATGCTGTACCAACCCCGTAAGACCTTTGTTCACTATTGGCCGATGCTGGTCATGTGTGTGATGCGTGTGACGTTCAACCAAAAGCGTTGCGCAATAGACCCCTTATCAGTTGGTAAACATGGTGACGTTTTTCTGTGGGCGGAGCTTAGTTGGCTGCAGAACGATCCCTCTGGCCGCTTCCCTAACGTTATTTTGCAAGTTTTGTTAGCTTGTTTTTTAACAATGACTGGAGAAAATCCGGTTTTATCTTAATGTGCAAGGTCACTCAGTGTCCAGGACCGCGATTTTTATTTGCAAAAGTTAATTTTAACGGACGGAACCAGACGTAAAAGACGTTTTACGGCTGACCCGTACACGCTCACTCAATGGACGATCTGACAGGATTAACGTTACCTCGGTTGAGTGGCCTGACTTCTACACCTACCTGAGAGAGAAACCGAGCGTAAAGAGAAACTGAGGGCATATAAATCTTTAGATGTCTACAACTATGTGCTGAATGGTCATGTACAAGACTTGTGTGTATGATCCGCAGTTCTGCCGAGCCAGCGCCGAGAAGACGACAGTGTAAACAGTGACAGTACGTGCAATGTTAATGATGTGAATATTTTCGAGAAATAAAAATTCCAGATACAGCATACTCATTTTTAATTGATTCTTGCACCTAACAACACATCAAGATGACATTTAACAATAATAATAATAATTTAAGCTCCTTATTATGTAGTTGAATCTGTGCTGGTTTGTATTAGCCGCCTGCAGTTTTCCGTTTGTTTTGCCTCCAGCTAGCGCCGTGACGTAACTGTGACGTCGGCTGATAAGGGATCTATAACACTACGTGAAATCTCCAGGCCCAAAGAGAATACTTGAATAAAGTCGCTATTTTAGTTTGTTTCATTGCGCTCAAAAAGTATTCTCGTAGCTTGATAAACTTAAGATCTAGCCACTGTAGGCACATTAAATATTTTAACATTTTCTTCAATGACTTTCTGGGCCGTCAAGTTTCAATCCCTTAGGAAGCCTATGGAGGAGTGATCCAGCTCTCAGATTTAATCACAAATATCTTCATTTGTGTTCCGAAGATGAACGAAGGTCTTAAGGCCTGTTCACACCGGGACGAATTTCACGTGCGATATTCGCCGACGTTTAACGCCTCATGACTAAACAAAGGGCGCCAATGTGAGTTTGCACACCGACGCCTAAAACGCCACGCGTAAAAGTGTAAATTTTTAAATAATGCCTCAGGTTCGTTTTTTTGGTTTGACGCGCCGCAGCGCTTTTGCTCACGTGTCTGGAGCTTCTGAATTTGACTCCCATTCATTTTGGCGTCACTTTGACGGCGAATAACTTTACATCTGAGGAATTTAAAGACTCCATTTGTCCATTATTTATTTCTAAGGAAACACGACAATGTATAAAGGGCTCCATTACCTTCTATGTTACATTATGGCCCCGTAGAAACAGTTTTTGTAAAAATAGGCTAACGACTGCGTCATAACCACTCAACTCTCTGTTGCGCTGTACAGAAGTTACCGTACAGACAGGAGGAGAAGCTCGCAGGCAATCGGGGGGACGTCCCGTCAAGGGAAAAGCCCATAGATAATGAGTCCATAAAAGCAACGGGACAAAATACTCCTGCTCACTCACGCCAAATAACTCTTTGCTCAAGTTCCCCGTCTCTGCAAGATTAACGTTGGCAATTTTCACACACAGCTACTAGAAGATTTACGTCTGTCAGACAGGTTGCTCACGTCATCAAGCTTAGTTTGAGTCGGTTTGAGTCTGCGCGTCAGGAACGGAAGTGCTCAAAAATTGCTAAAAATGGGCTTCAACTGTCTCAACTGAGTTCCAATGAGATGGCTCTGTCTATTTCTTATACTGTCTATGATCTACACTCTGCCGGGAAGAAATAAGACGAGGAAGATGCAAGGCCAGATGAACGTAGAGCTGCTCATCTTGTTGGTGTCTATATAAAGAAACACCAACGAGAATAAAGAACTATATGACAAACGCGACAAACTTGCTCTCTTCTTCTGAGTGACAAGCAAGTGTCAGAAGTGTAAAGTTGCGCGTGTGGACTGTTTGAAGTTGCGCTGTTTTACATGAAGCGCCATCTAATGTCAGGGAATGAATTTGCATGTTGACTCGGCTCATCGTCAGTGAAAATCGCTTGGGTGTGAACACAAAAAACGCGTTGAAAAACGCTGACGAATAACGCGAGCCGATATTCGTCCCGGTGTGTACAAGGCTTTACAGGGTTGGTACAGCATGAGGGTGAGTAATTAATGACTTAATTTTCATTTTTGGGTGAACTATCCCTTTAATATAGTATACGCATGGTTGCTTGGTTGGGAGAAAATGCATACAATTTTACCATTTAAGAGAAAGGCTGTGATTTTCTTACGATACCTCTAATGCTCACCAAGGCTGCATTTATTTGGTCAAAAATAGTCAAAACATTACTATTGTAATATATTTAAAAAAGTAATTTAATGGCATAAGTCTTTATTGCAACGTTGCCGAATAAAACTATTAATTCCTGTAAAAATATTTTTTACTGACCCCAATGGTGTATACACAAAACTTTTGACAAAAAAAAAAGTTTACAATTATAATAGTATTTAAAGATTAAGTGTGCATCAGAAGAACACGTCAAGGGTAATCTAAATGTAAAGATACTTAAATGAGAATGAACAATAAAATCTCTAAAATCAGCCAATAACTGATAAAGTACGGATATGGATTGTGAATACCTAACCCTCATGTTGATCGATCAGTTGGTCACCGTTATCATCCGAAGCAGATATTCTCAAAATGGCCAAATAATAGTTTGTAACTAACTCAAGAGTAATTATTGTCTTAATTTAATTTGATATCCTCAATTTGTGCTATGCACATATCAACATTATTCTGGCTATCGACAAGCCTGCTTTCTAGATAACACTGTCAGCCTTTGAAACACCAATGCAGATGACCAGTAAAGCTTTCTTTTACTGTTCCAATAAACACACGTCCACGGCTCTATGCGACACTGTCCATACTCCAGATGAATTGTCTCTATGGCTTATCACAGGAAACTGTCCATTACTCTAAAGGCTGCCATCCCAAAGCTGCCACTTCAGAGTCTGAGCACCATGTCATACAATATATGCGTGCTGCGACAACAGACTACAAGCATATTATCTGAAGGACCTGGGGCCACATATCACAAGCAGCTACGTCTCAACATCTTACATAGGGGTTATAAGCATACAGATGGTTCTTGTAAATTAAATAAGCTCAAACAGTTGCTATGGGACCAATAGGAGGAGTGATTATGTATGTATGGACACAACCGCTTGATTTACTGACTCCAGTAAACGGAGGCTAAAGACACGGCATGAATGCTTATGTAATGGAGTCATTATAGCGAGGGTGTGTTTGAGCCTATACAGAGCCCCTCTCAATGCTAGGCCCTACAAGAATACAGGGATAGAAAGAGAGAAAGGATAGGAAAGAAACACAAAAAGAGGTAAAGAGGGGAAAAAAAGCTTAGATTTGAGTGAACAGTGAGAGAATGAGAGGAGGCATTAAGGAACAGAGAGAGAAAGAAAGCGTCCCGCTGAGCGTCTGGAGCTTTCTCAGTTTCCAGACGGCCTGGCTGAGCTGAAGGCAGCACCCTGCCCCACAGCATGCTGGGATAGGAGCGCTACGGGTCTGTAAGGTGACGCCACGACGACGGCTGTAATCCATACGCCCCACACGTCACACCGCATGCCCTTACAAAAGCTCAGCAGGGTAACACAGGTGTCAATACATCTCATAATATCCTATGATAAATCACTCAGAATAAAGGCTGCTGTGTACGGAAGGCATTATTTACCCAGCGAAAGCGCCAGCTCAATGGCCTCAGGTTAACTCGGGTCAGGACTGGCTATACAATTCTCACTTCTGAAGACAAACAAAAGCTCAAGCTCATATAAACATGATAGATGGTTGATATATCATCCTGTCTACATCTGATCCCTCTCCCTGTTAAGTGAACTACAGCTAAAACAAAAGGCATTAAGCCGTATGAGACACTACAGCAGCTGCGGTGCCTACATGCGATACCTGCTAAAAGATATTATAATCACTCATTCATCCAGCACACACTGAATCGCTGTTATCAATATCAGTCCTTTCATTATATCCAGTTACACCATCTATCCGTCCGTTCAACTTCTGCATCTTTATGAAATTATTCTCAATGAAGAAAACCGCCCCATATTTTTTAAATAAGGCCTGCAGCACTATCCCTGTTGGTGAGCTGTACATTTCTTGGCCCCGTCCAAGTATGCAAAACCAGAGAGCAATAAAAGCGAGGCTTGCCATTACTGTAACTCAGGAGCAGGGCAAGAGAAAACCACTAATTATGATGTCGCCGCGTGCAGATGAATTCAATTAGAGGAGGGTGGAAAATACTGGCCTCAGACCAGCCCTTTCATGCTGCAGAGGGCCATCGCACACACGCACTAGACTATTACTCTTTATACAATACTGAGTGTTTTGCCAAAAATGATCATTTCATTAAATACCTTCTAAGTACTGAGGCCTGACATAAACCAATATCGATCACGTTAAGTACTTCATTTAGTCGAATATAATTTTGTCCATCTGAAGACAATGCTAGCTTTTGTTGCACAGTAGTTTTAACACTAATACAAAATAGATTGGTCTCGAGGGATGTGATAGCAAAAAGCCCAGCAAACATCCCCTGCTGTGTATAAATTCATCAATTACTTTTTAACATGAACATAAACCAAATGGTAGAAAAACTGAATTAAATGGGACAGTCTGAAACTACTTGATTTCAGTAAGTGTAAGCATTATGTACTAACGTCTGTCTAAATTCTACAGTGGCCCCAAAAGTATTTTGACACTTAAAGCACACTTAAAATGTAGGACTATCACTGTGTTAAGTAATGCAACTTAAAACTTGGAGGCTTATATTTTAAAGAAAGATTTATTGGAAAAAAGTGAAATGTTTAAACAGCAAAATGTTTAAACTATTTATAAAAGTGAAGTGTGTTTGAACACTTGCTGGTTGTCAAATGTTAATCGGACATGTCCATAGCTAATGTGAGGATACACACATGTGGTCATTCTGCAAGGACACCTCTGTGTAATCACACTGAAACTGCACAATTTTGAAAAAAGAAAAATTAGTTCTGAGAAAATGTCTAGCGTAATTTGTTGGTTTAATATTTTGCAAAGATATTTATACACAAGTATGGCTTAGTTGTCCACCAACCTTTGGGGGCCTCTGTATTTATTTTCAGGGTACTTAACAAAAAATGCCTTGGTTTAGACTTAGCTTATTTATAAAAATGTGGAATTTATGGAAACCAATGGATTCTTCATAAAAAGTGGCATTCACCCACACTTGCAAAAACCATAAACCTCTAAACGTGACGTGGTTATAGAGCAAGTGGAAAGATGTGCTCAATAACTGTGAGTAACAGAGGAGATCTTGCCAGGAATGTCAATGGCATTAAACGCTTTATAAATATAATGTCTTGAATATGTCACTTGGGCCCAATAGGTGCATTCAATTAACAAATGCTGACAAAACAAATGTCAAGAGTTTCCTCCTCATTTTGTCTCAACAGACCTGTATCTTCACAGGACCACAACAGTGCCTAGAGTTCATGACCAGATTATTTGATGTGCTACCTGTCTGACAGCTCTGACACCTCTTGGCAATATAGAACAGCTGGATGGGGATTTGAGAGAGAACAGGGGGGGAAAAAAGAATGGTAAAGAGGGTGGGTCATATCTCACCTGTTGCTGGTGAAGAAAGGCTGGGTCTCTGGAGCTCAGTCCCACAAAACGGTTGGCAGTGGGGGTGCCTGGAGCCGAATAACCTACAGAGACATTCAGAAATATTAATACAGCTGGTGTAGACACAAGTAATACACTATACTGTTCTAAAGTTTGGGCTCAGTACAGATTTTTTTATTATTAATTAATTAAATGAATTAATACTTTTATTCATCAAGGACACACATTTAGTTGATCAAAAGTGACAGTAAAGACATTTATGATTTTAAAGATTTCTATTTCAAACAAATGCTGTTCTTTTGAACTTTCTATGCATCAAAGAATTCTGGGAATCACCGTTTCCACAAAAATAACAACTGTTTTCAACTGTGATAATAATAAGAAATGATTCTTAAGGACCATATCAGCATATTAGAATGATTTCTGAAAGATCATGTGACACTGAAGACTGGCGTAAAGGCTGCTGAAAATACAGCTTTGCGACCACAAAAATAAATTTATATTGTAATATATATTTATATTGTAATATATTACAATAGAAGACAGATTTTTGTGATAAAATTGTAATACAATTTCACAATATTACAGATTTTACTGTATTTTTTAACCAAATTAGATGCAGCCTTGTGCCAGTGGTAGTGTAGAGATGGGAGTAACTCACCCTCTGAGGATGTGGTGATTGGCTTGGTGTCAGCCATCGAGAGAGAAACTGGTCTGACCGTGCCGTGGTGGGGCGAGGGGGCCAGTACTGGCGTGAAGTGACCGGGCACTTTCCCCAGTACCTGACCACTGCTGTTCGGCTGTGGCATTCAGAGAAAAAAGTAGTCTGTTTACATATCAGGCCACATGTTACATGTTTTTTTAATGAAGCTAATAATCATGGTCATTTCTTTTTGTTGTCTGTGATTATGGGCCGATTAACACATCTTTTAATGTTCTCCCATCTTCTTCTGGCATTGGCGCTAGACAGCTGAGTGTGCACTTTTCATGACTTCGTTGATACAAAAACCAGAAAAAGAGGGGGTTGAGGGAACACAGGATTCAGACGCAGACACAGAGCAAGCGTCTACCTCCTTATACTCTGGACTGCAGGAGACAGACTCGACTGAATTCACATAGCGTGGCCCTAAGTTCAAAACTCAAACAGGCCTTTATGAAAGAGAATGGTGTCCATGGGGTTCCCCAATGTGAATAGAATGTTTAATTAGGGTGTAATATAATCTGCGTTAAAGCAAGCATAAAAACATCCTGGCTCCCATCCACCCGATTATATGCCCCATGTTATTTGCAGAGCGATCTCCCCTCACCAAGCTCCAGACCCCGGCAACGGCAAATATTTACGACCTTTATCGTTCCCTGCGGTTTCTCCCAAGTAACAGTTCCAGCGTGCTATGCCTCGTCCAGTCTATGAGCCCTTTGTTTACTGTTTGAGCGGCGGGGATATAAAACTGTGTCATATCGAGACCTCGCTTC
This sequence comes from Chrosomus eos, assembly GCA_036326025.1. Lineage (NCBI taxonomy): Eukaryota > Metazoa > Chordata > Actinopteri > Cypriniformes > Leuciscidae > Chrosomus > Chrosomus eos. Next base: position 42,856,383 of record CM070818.1, on the reverse strand, counting down.
AATCACACAGAAAAAGAAGAAATCCCTCAGACAATCAACGCTGTGTTTCCCAACGTATCAAATCATAACAGATATTTATTACACTAGTTTAGCTTTTTTTAATGCTTAATACATAGTTTTAAACAAAACCGATTTTCCCCAATCAGGTAAAAAAAAAATGAGAGAGACTGTATTAATGGTTATACCACAAGCAAATTAGATACTTTTTCTGAATTACCCACTCTAACTTTACCTCTTTTTTTCTTGTTGTTATTGACTTTCCACACTTCCGCATAGTTTAAGCAACACAAGAGAGGTATCAAATATCTTCAAGCAAAAGGGAACTGTATGTGTTAACCAACCGCAATATAATCCTAAATAAACGGAGTTTAAATTAGCCCTTAACAAAATATTTAGAGAGGCTTGGCCTTTTTAAGAATTTTGTGGTACTTATTAAGATGAGTGGGACGGTCTGAGCTGCTTGGCAGAGATGCAGAAAGTTCTTTCAAATTCAATTCAACAAGAGCCCCATCCATCACCTGCTAAGGAGGAGGAGTCAAAACATCCAAGTCCTTCAATTAACAGGAATGAGGAAAAGCTTGTGTTTATAATGGCCTTTATTCAATGATAGAACAATACACACAATAAATATTCCCCATATTTTCTCTTAATTCATACTTTAGGGAATCTCAAGTAGTTTTCATAGAGTTGGAGACACATTGAGTGCATGTGTGTTAGTGCTAATGCGCAGTGGCTGCTATGGTTGGAGTGTTTATTGACTTGCTTTTGTTGTTGCGTTTTTTCCTCTCTCTCTTTTTATTCCCCTTCGCTTCATTTATGCCGCTGCTGGTAAACAGTCGCCACAGCGATGGAGAGGCCGTCATTTGGCTTCACGCTCGGCTCTGAGCTGATTTAGACAAGGCGCCGACAGAGAAAACCACTAATGATTTTGTGTTCGTTAGCTAAACTGGGTCAATTACCGTGCTGAAACAATGTGGCCTGTTAATCAAACTTGAGTCCGATGCACTGGGAACAACCAGAGACACCAAGACAGACAGGCAACGAGAGGTAGAGGCAGAAAAAGAAGAAAACTGTGCTAAAGCACCTTTGTGTCTACAGCATGTGCTCTTACAATGAGGGTCTCATTAGTTTTAGGGGGTAGAGTGCCTTTAGCTCACGGTATGGTTAACATATGTGACAACATGATGATTATGATTGAAGAATTTACGGTACACGTGATGCATGTTATTTCAAGTATTTTATAAATGTGAATCTGTTCTTTCGCGTCTCAGGAAGGGGAATATTTCAACTGAGACGTTAAACCAACACCCTATTTTAACAGCTGGCATCTATTATGTATTGTGGACAATGCACGCACAGTCATAAGATTTAAAGCCTCTGTTCTAGTACAGATAAACTGTACTAATTATGTATGATTGCATTAGGGTCTGGGTTAATGCACATGTACGTGAGTACTCCATACATACCTGGCTGCTCTGTGGGCTGGACGGGTCGTAAGACTGCATGTAGTTCTTGAGGGAATCGGGTGGGTTGAGGTGCGGCGGGTAGCGGATGGCGCCATGAGAGATGTAGGGCGAGGCGGCTGGGGGATGGATGGCAGGGTTGGAAAACTGCAGCGGAGAATGCGGAGGTGGACTCCTAGTGGAAATGACTGCACATGCAGAGAAAACAACTACTTTACTAATAGATTTTAATTTGACAACATGTAAACAATGAAAGTTTTTCTCATGGGTAATAATCAAGAAGCCATACCACACATTGACATAAAACCTATGTAAAAATGTTTAAAATCCTAAGTTCAATTCATGTCGGAAATTAATATACTTAAAGTAACACTAAGTAGTTTTTCAACCTTCATAATATATTGCCAAGACCCTTGTGATGGTACATCGACATCAAATAAGTTAAATGACACTTCTGCCATAGCCTGACGTGGTCTGTATCGCTTTTACTGGCACTATGTAACTTCGGGTTTCGGGTAGGAACCCGTGCACAAAAAGAACTACAAAACTCGACTGCTTTACGCCAAGCGCTACAATGGTCATTATTTCGTTTTTCTTCGTTTCTGATGTCGCAATACATCATCCTTTCATGAAATCATGTAACATACTCTACCTTGTCTGTGGACATCGTTCATTCTAAAGCCGGTGCTGGATAAACAGCGAGCGTGCGTGCGACGGTAGGCTAGATTATTTACGACAGTGGCAATGGACAATTTCGTTTCCAACCAGTAGGGCGACCGAAGAGGAAAAAATACTTGGTGTTACTTTAAGGGCTGAGAGAGCATGAACGTGATAATTGTGATATTATATATGTATATGTATATATATATATAATATATATATATAATTAAAATAAATATCATAATTATCATCAGTACCACTGTAACTGTCACAGATATTTATTGATGTTCTTCATCAACAGCACACAAAATGGTAATGACAAATACCATTTTGTTTCCACCATAATTCTTAAAATGACGCGACTTCGGGAAAGTCAGGGCTTAAACAAATTCCAAATTTCTCACTGGTAGACATGACTTTATGGGTAACGTTCATGCTCTCTCAGCCCTTAAAGTAACACTACGGTGCAATATCACCACCTACTATGTTGGAGAGTATATGCTGCATTATTTACACTCCAACATAGTAGGTGGTGATATTGCACCGTAACCCAGGTTTTTGTGATTAAAATTAAAAAAGAAGATGAAGCAGTGCGTAGCTACTACTGCCGCACAAAATCATATCGGAGGAAATGACAGATGTACATACAGAAAGCGAGACACTCGCGCCAGAAAAAGGTTAGCTCGCCAGTGTGGGAGTTTTGTGAATTCCTTTAACGACGGGCTGTTAGACAGCCCAGTCTGAAGGAAGTGCAGATCATCAGTTATATATGATTTATTGTAAATATGGCTAGAATCTCTCTCTCTGCCTTGCATTTTGAGTGTGATTTTTTTTTTTTTGCCCTAGTGGCAGAAAGAAAATGTTAAAAACATCAATTACTATACACACCTAATGCACATGCTTGTATTTTACTAGACCAAAAATTATTTATTTTGGGAGAAAGTGAAACAAAAAGACATAATGAAATTGCCCATTTAAGTTTAAGATCACAATACAAATACAACAATCGAACTCATACAGTAAGTAGAAAATTTTGAGGAGTGCTTTAAGACAAAATGTTCAGAGGTTGTTAGAAGGTTTGCTTGCATCAGGGAAGGATTGTGAGAAGTATTTTTAGATAAGTAATACCACTATGGCCAACGGTGGTCAGTCCGGGGTGGTGGTGCTGGGGGAAGGTGCTGAGCCGAGGTGAAGAGTCCTGTGGAGATGTTGGGCTGAATAATGTCTTCTCTGGCTTCTTCATGCTGGGAGAGGACATGTCTGCTGAAGAAAAAAAAAATAGACAGGGGATGTCAGATATAAACTTGCACCAAGATATTTCTCAAAGTATTAACAATGTGAGAACTTACGCATTAAAAAAAAAAATAACTTAAAGAAAAAAAAGTCAACTGAGCATCCCAAAAAAAAGTCCACAACATAACACATTGTTTTGACATTTTCACATTTTGTTATGCTGTTTCTCTTTCACGTCCCCTCTCTGTAATGCAATGCAGTGTATCATCTATCTTGTTTGATTGTTTAAGAAAAAGATTAACTTCATATCTACTTCCAAGAGACAAAAAAAGTCTCTTCATCAGTAGACATGGAGGAGACAGTGCTTGGCCTGCATGTCTATGGCACTCCTCCCTGACAATCATAGATGAGATGAGAAAACAGAAAAGAAAGGGAGGCAGACGCAATGAATAATGAAATAAGGAAAAGTGAGGGAGGTGGAAGAAAAGAGAACCGCTAGCTAATGACATATCTGCAAACACTTCTCATGATGTGTATTCTGTCTTGAGATTGTGTTTGGATATGCACAGATGCTTTAGATGAAGGAATCAATCACGACTACGTCTCTGTATATTTAACTTCATAAAAAATTCTTCTCTCTCTCTCTCTCTCCTCTCTCTCTCTCTCTCTCTCTCTCTCTCCTCTCCTCTCTCTCTCTCTCTCTCTCTCTCTCTCTCTCTCTCTCTCTCTCTCTCTCTCTCTCTCTCTCTCTCTCTCTCTCTCCTCTCTCTCTCTCTCTCTCTCTCTCTCTCTCTCTCTCTCTCTCTCTCTCTCTCTCTCTCTCTCTCCTCTCCTCTCTCTCTCTCCTCTCTCTCTCTCTCTCCTCTCTCTCTCTCTCTCTCTCTCTCTCGAAAAAGGTAAATGATCTTGACTCAAATAGCACAAAGGCATTGGAATGTAGGGGGTTTCCATGTGTCCGTGTGTCCTATTCAGGGTCCCAAATTGCCTAAATGACTGTTTACCACTACTGCCAATGAAAAGACAACTGAGAATATTTAGCTGCCAAAGATTTCCTAGCCATACAATGTTATTTTTTTATCTATTTAATTGCATTTTAAAATATTACAATTATTTTAAAATATATAAATATATTTACAAGACACATTAGGGTTGTAAACTGTTGAACAAGGCGCTCATAAATCATTTGTATAAACAGATTTGACCAAAAAGAAAGTTTACACAGAAAAACCTATCATGATTCCACAACTATAAATAGGTATTGTAATAGTTTTCTATCTGTAATAGAATCTACAGATAAACCTTGCAGTAACAGCACTTTAACAGAGACTAGCTTTATACGGTACGGTTTTAAACATTAATTATTTTTCTTCAAAAAAAATTTTGACTGTATTTTCCTGTTTCAACATGTTCGAATTTAGCATATGGCTTTCGAAATAATATTTTGTCATCACACCTGTTGCAACAGAACATTGAAAAAAAGGAAGAAAAAAAGCTGTTAAAAAGGCAGGATTGTGCTCCCTCAGGAATATCCATACATGTGTTTGAGGAAAGAGGGAAGGAAGGAAGAAGAGAATGAAGGTGGGTGGGATAGGTGACAGAAGGAGAATTTGCTCTCCCAGAAGCCTTAAAGCAACAAAAAAAAGTGCATGTCTTGTATGTATCCATGACCAGGGAATGACTACACACACGCACCTGAAGAACACAGATTGAGAAAACTGATATATTCATTTTTTTTCAAGCATACCAGAGAAAAAGAAATGGAGAGAGTTAGAGACTTGCAACTTTATCGAGGCAGTGGCTATACAATGACATTGTCTTTTCACAAAGTTGATTTGATAGGAAATTAGAAAGGTATGTTAATACCTTAATACGCGAGTGTGTGTGTGTGTGTGTGTGTGTGTGTGTGTGTGTGTGTGTGTGTGTGTGTGTGTGTGTGTGTGTGTGTGTGTGTGTGTGTGTGTGTGTGTGTGTGTGTGTGTGTGTGTGTTCACATGAGGACTAGGCTTTGGCTGAGGCAGTTTCCTTTTGTCAAGGCCTCATATGGCTTTAATATTCATGCTTCGCTCCTTCTGATATGGCTTTTACAAAACAAACCACTTTCTCATGAGCTCTATTTTACCCCATCCCCCTCTTCACTTCTCCCTCGCTCTTTCACAACAGCTCATCAGCAAAAATCCAGGCGGAAAAAAAAAACTAGTAATAATAAATCGACCAGAAAATCGCCCAAATTAAGATAATTTTTTGTCACCATTTTAGCAGAGGAGTAAATCCTTAAATAGACACAGACTTGAGGCTATAATTGTGCATCACATTATTTTTTATCCAAAACAATCCAACTAAATGTACCTATTAAATTGACAGCCCTAACACAAGTAACAAAAACAAGTGCATGACAAGAAAATAAGACATAACATTTATATGTACAGTGTATGTGTCCTGCTGCCTGGGAAATGAGTATGGAACTTGAATTAATTACAATTAAAGACTTTTTTTTTTTTTTTAAATAGCTGAGTGTTGTATTTTTTAGCGCTCAAATTCTCCCTCTTATACTGGCCACCTGTTGGTCGTCAAGGGAAAAGTTCAAACAGACGCTGTCACACCTGCCTGTTTCTCTGTCCATCTCTAACACACACACGGTACAAAAACAATCTCTCTTGACTACATGCTAAAATCATTTTTCACAGGGAAAGATTTTTTTTATCTATTAAAACTAAAATCTTTTAGCGAAGATCTGAACTGAATTACAGAGCTGGGTGTCAGGCATGTGAGCGAATAAGTAACAAGGGTAACTAATGGTGCAAACTCATTGTTAGACCAGGAGATCTCTCCTTTCATTCCTTGCCACACACCCTCCCCCTTTCACCCCATCTGGGTCTGGTGTCTGAACTCAAAGGGCACAACCCTGCTCTGACCTTTGACACACCCATTTTAGAGATCAGGTCAAGTTCAATACTGTAGTTGCCACACAACAGACAAATCCCCCTTTCTTGAGGAGGAAACATGGCTAATCAAATACTAAGCCATGCTGACAGATTTGTTTTAACACATACACAATTTTTTTTTTTTTTTTGCTAAAATTAAAAAAACTATTTTGGGGTTTTGTCTAAAAAGTTATTTACTGTATTTAAGGTACTTTGGGATTTATTTGATGTTGTTAATAGTGTAGAAATTAATCATGTTATATCGACAATATTCTATATGGTTTAACCTAGGCTTAAATTGGGCAAAAAACAGTAATGTATCAATTAAACTACAAAAGAATGAAACCAGACCCAATACTAACACACATTATGCCCGTACAAAACAAGAAACTGTGACACCACTTCTTAATAAATGACATCTTATCGAAGGTTTCAATCAAAACATACAACAGGACAACCTGCTCTTTCTTTCTAGTTATGTTAAACTGCAGCACACTAGAAAGTAGCGCACAGGAATGAAAATCCTTCACCAAAACCTAAAATTTCTAGACACATATGTCTCAATTAATGCAAAAAGTTGAGATTATAATAAAATACAGGCCCTAATTTGCAATTGCGTTATGCTTCCATAAATAAAAAGAGCAAAATAAATAAACTCCAGTGAGCAGTCGTACTCACTGTAAGTGAAATTTTATACCACTGAAATTTGCAATGGTCATAATTTCAGAAAATCATTATTGTTTCAGAAGTGTTAGAAGGACTGATGTGTTTTGTTCAGTTGTGCATGAAGACTGGAGTTCACAAAGTGCTGCAAGAATGAAGACCAGTTTATCAACATCACACTTTACTGAGAACTGAAGAAAAGGGAAAATCACACAGAAAATATCTTCACACAGAGGAGAGAGAGAGAGAGAGAGAGAGAGAGAGAGAGAGAGAGAGAGAGAGAGAGAGAGAGAGAGAGAGATAGAGAGAGAGAGAGAGAGAGAGAGAGAGAAGAGAGAGAGAGAGATGACTAGTAGTGTTAGTCTTATTAGTGTTTAAATGGAGGAAATGAGCTTAATGCTCACATGATAATGAAATGACCATGTCTTGTCTTGACCATGAACAGTCTTTCTCACCTTGGTCTCTCTCATGCCAGGGTCTGCTGGCTGGTGAACTAGGGGATGGGTAGAAGTCTGGCCCGGTGGGACTAGTCTCCATACTGTCCTCTTGGATCGTCTTAGGCCGCTTACTGCAGAGGACAGAAGAACATGCATTAATCTGACATCTGACTACACCAATCTGTGCAGTGACGGTGATTTTTTTTTTTTAAATCACCAATTTTGTAATTAGAATAAAGGGCATAAGGAATATCTTAATGCACTTTGACCCAAACTAACTCTAATGTAACATATTGTGGGGAAACAAACTGTTCTAAAGCTAAAATTTGTATGTTTAAATATATTTAAACATACAAATTTTAGCTTTAGAACAGTTTTTTCTTCAAATAAGGGTTACATTTTTATCAAACAATTATACTTTTTTAAAAAATCCTTTTGTTGTGTTTGTTTAGCTGATCTTTTGTGAAGCTGATCTTACACTGAAGACACCAAACAGGTTTAATAATGTGTATGTGTTTGTATGCATGGGTGGCGTTTGAACATGCATGCTAACCTGCCAGGAGGAGATGAGAGGGACCGGTGTAAACTCACTCCTGAGTTCAGGTCTTGATAATATGGATGACTTGGCATGTCAGGCATAGGGAAGTTCACTCCGGAACCCTGTGTGATAGGAGCTGGTGAGACGTGAAAGAGAGAGAAAAGACAGTGGTTAAGGATAGGTAGTAATGTCGAGTAACTTCAACATTTTGGCATAAAGAGTCAATCAACCAAATCACTTTTAACACACTCTTTCTGGCTCTCAGTTAGAAGCTGTTATTCAGGGCAGAATTTGCATGAAGGCAAACCCAAACATGTAGCTGTAACTCAATCTAAGAGAGAACAGCCGTAGGGGCTGTAACAGTATGAAGTGTGTCAGAGATATCATATCTACAGAGAAACCACAAGAGCCAGAGCACCGTTCAGTGGTCTAACCTCTGTCACAAGCCTCTTTGTTTACATACAATAGCATGACAAAGCTAGTTTGGTCATGAACAGATAGCTCTATACCCACTATTCCTAAAAAAATATACATACCTTTCATAATATGCTGGTGATTTATGAGCTGGCTAATGTACACTGTAGCACTGAACCACATTGACAGTATCTGTGTTTATAAAGGCAGTGGTTTTGGTTTCAAGGGAGCACACGTGCTGATAACATATGTATCATGTTGTTGCTCTGAATACAAATATTTGCCAAATGCAAAAAAGTCATTTAAAACGAAAATGTCTTATATTATGAGGGTATCCAGCTGTCTTCGTCATTTTTATTAAAAATCGTTATTTTTTTCTGTGAGGACTATGTTTAGGGGTGGTGTTAGGGGATAGAAAATATCATAGCTCAGTATAAAAACAATTAGTCCTGTGTACAGTCCTGATAAGTATAGGTGTACAAACAACTGGGTGTTGTGTAACATATGCATGTATATAAAATCAAAAACACATGGCTAAAAAATATTCTTAACAAATTAATATGCAAGGCTTGTTACAGTGTTAATATTTCCTATTTTAAAATAAAATATATTTTGCAGTAGTTTAAGGGTGTCATGAAGTTTTAGCAGAGTGTGTGTTTTCATGTATGACATGATATGACCTGAGGGCTCTGAGGTGAAGGAAACACATGCACAATTACTGTCAGTCTCTGCTGGCACTGAGCCCAAGACCTGCTGCCGCCACATGAATGCAGGTGAGCAGGTATGACATTTGTTCTAGTACTTAATATGAGCACCCACAACAATATGTACAGTGTTCAATATAACCTCACCTGAACTGCATTACAGAACAACACAATGCCCATTAAACTCTACATTTAAAACTTTAAGTGTGCAAAAGACTGTCAGCTTGTTCAGGAAGTTGACAGACCTTCCATTGTTCTGCTGTTTTTTGGTACATGCCGTTTCCTGCAGGTAAGTCATATGGCTGTAGTGCTTTTAGTGTTTGAATGCCTTTCCAAAGAGCAGAGGATCATAGAGGCCACAATGATGGCAGTGTGTGAGTGTGTGTGTGTGTGTGTGTGTGTGTGTGTGTGTGTGTGTGTGTGTGTGTGTGTGTGTGTGTGTGTGTGTGTGTGTGTGTGTGTGTGTGTGTGTGTGTGTGTGGGACAGATCGCAAGCGTTGTGTTACATTTAGGTGTGACATGGATCAGTTACAGCGTCACCAAGTGCATCATACACCCTTAGGGTGAATATGAGCGTCTTTGTGTGTGTGTGTGTGTGTGTGTGTGTGTGTGTGTGTGTGTGTGTGTGTGTGTGTGTGGTGTGTGTGTGTGTGTGTGTGTGTGTGTGTGTGTGTGTGTGTGTGTGTGTGTGTGTGTGTGTGTGTGTGTGTGTGTGTGTGTGTGTGTGTGTGTGTGTGTTTTAGGCCCTGATAGACCCTTTGGCAATTAGTACAAATCTTGCCTGAGGGCAAAATTGTCCTCAGCTATCAAAGAGATTCTTTTTGGAACATCTGTCATCATCTCTGATGAGAACAGGCATGTCTACACATAAACTACTGTAAGCTTGTGCTCCGAAACTTGTGAACACACACAAGACCCACTAGACTGGATTTTCCACAGATGTTCTGGGCAAGTCCCTCCCTTGCTAAATCAGGAATGCCTCAGCATAAAGCATGCTGGTTGTGTTGTTCTGTCTGTTTACTTAACTATAATTGTGGGTTGAAGCAGTTGCAAGAAGTTAGAAAGAAATGACCTTAGGAGACAACCTCCCTAAATCTCCCTCATTTGTAGATTATATATACATTTATAAAAATATAATCATAATATTCATATAAACATTCAGGTTTTTTCCCCTCTAAAATGCTAAATATTTTAGTTTTAAACTAGGGTTTGGGTAAGTCTAGTAGATTCATATTTATACTTGTGTAAGAACAAAGGTCCTCATTTAGCAAGATAAATGTGTGTTTAAAGGTTTAGCTATAGCTTGAGACCCACATTTTTTAAAAGGTCTAAATAAAAATCTACTTGCCAGGACATATGCGGTGTGAGTGAGTACTTCCGGTAATGGCGCACTCTGTGTGTGCTACGGGCCGGGTTGCTCCACGGCGTGAATAAGAAGATCCTGATCATGGAAACTGATGGCAGAGTTGGGTAAGAATCTAATCTTATTGAACTAGATTGAAAATTTAAAAGACAAATTTTATGTTGGCTTGTCTTGTTTTAAAATGAAAAATAGTTTGAAGTGATAGATAGATAGATAGATAGATAGATAGATAGATAGATAGATAGATAGATAGATAGATAGATAGATAGATAGATAGATAGATAGATAGATAGATAGATAGATAGATAGATAGATAGATAGATAGATAGATAGATAGATAGATAGATAGATGATCTGAGTGTTCAGCAACCAAGTGTTGCTGTTGTTTCATAGCATCCACATACAGACAATTCGACCTCTGTTAATAACTGACAGTCAGTATTTGCAAAACTGATCCAGTCTTAGTGTTTTGATATTTGGGCATTTCTTTCTAATGTTAGCAAATTTGAAAGTGCAACTCCTCATCAGCATATGTGTGTGTGTGTGTGTGTGTGTGTGTGTGTGTGTGTGTGTGTGTGTGTGTGTGTGTGTGTGTGTGTGTGTGTGTGTGTGTGTGTGTGTGTGTGTGTGTGTGTGTGTGTGTGTGTGTGTGTGTGTGTGTGTGTGTGTGTGTGTGTTTAGAGTTTAGAGAGAGACTTACTTCTGGATACTCTCACCAGCTCCGAAACACTAAAGACCCCTGATTTAATAAAGCTCTCTTCCAAGTAAACTGTGGGAGACAAAAGCATTTTCTTCAGACACATGTCCTTACCTAACACATACACATGAGAACATTTCAAATGCTGTCTGTTTGGTGAGCAGGCATCAGAAAACATTTTAGTTTCCACATAGATTAAACAAATAATCTTTCGTCCTCGTCACCATTTAATTTTTACTTTCAGGGATTGTGACGAAACTAACTGTGACTTGTATTATGTACAGACTAGAGATAGATTAGATTCAGAGAAAGCCAACTAGTACGTAACACTGCATTCCAGACTTGTGCCAAAAAAAAGACCAGCCCCACAGAGTCAGCCTCCTAGAGCATGCCAGGACATTCAAATCTTTCCCACAATGCACCGCAAAGCCCAACAGGATGGCTTGTTTTATATAAATGGCCATTTCTGTTTTTTCTTGTAAAAATCACAGACATGACACGGACGGTCGGCTTTCATATTCTGATCAAATAAGCCTGTTTTAGTATAATTTTCTCTAAAAAAAGCAAGAGAGTTATAGTATACTGTTTTTTTTTTGTGGCACAGTGCAATATAAAGGAAAGTTTAGAACTCGCAACTGACACATGTGGCCAAAAAACAGAACTGCTCTTCCTTTCTGCTCGCAGCGCACGCTCGTACGTGCACACTTCACAAGTCATCTGCTGCAAGGAGGTCAACATTATGTTTACAGAGGTAAGAACAGTCAAATACATAATTGTTTGAGATAAGTTTGCGAGTGTAGGCTACTTGCTGACTAGCGGTGGAGGCAGAGTGACACGCTTGACGTCACATCCGCAGACAGCGCGAGAAAAATCCGACCCAACAGAAAATAGGAAAAATAGGATAAGGGCTTATAGGTGCACCCAATGTGAGCGGACAAGGTGTCAGTATGCTCAACAGGAGATGTTTGAGTCATAAATGGTAAAATAAACAGGCTATTGTTACGTTTATTTTGGGGAAAAAGTTGCATATAGGCCCTTTAATTCAGCTGCTAATTAATTAAATTAAATATATTTGTAGTAGAGTTTATTTGAGACCTGCTTTGGTTTGAGTGACCAACTGGTCAATAGTTTTAAGTTGTTTCAGTGGCAAATGACGAGATAAATGTCAATGTTTCTCTTCTTTGAACATGAGTTATAGGCCTACAAGTAGCTTATATCCAGTTACAAATATATGTACACAAAAACACATACATCTCACAAACTCAGGGGTCCCACACCTTTTGATAATTGAATTTACATAATGTTTTTTTTCAAGTCATTTGTGAATGATTACTGGATTTGATTTGTATTAATTGGTTATTTGTACATTTTTTAAAAATAAAACGTTTTTATCATTTTATAATTACTCTACATTTCTAGCTGATGAAATATTTAAGAAGTGAGCATAACTCAACTATTTATAATCACAATTTAAAAAAATTTAGATTGTCCATGACTTTGGGAACCCTGAAACAATATAATGAAAATTAAATAACCATATAACATTGGTGTCATACAGGATTAATCTGTCTTTTTGGGTGTGATTATTATGGGTACACCAGCACCTGGCAATAGTTTACTTAAAACCCTTGACTGCAGATGTAGATTTATGTGCATTTGTGCATTCGTGTATTGCGTTGACATACCTGGAGGGTTCTTGCCAGGCTCATTGTTGCTTGGACTTCCTGACTGTTGCGAGTCTGAAAACACAAAGTTGGTGGATTAAAACACAAAACCCAGAAAGAACAGTAGGTCTACAGATGACAGTACTGCACTTCACTGTAATTTATCATCCACTTGGCAGTGTTTTTCCATGTTTGCTTAGCTGTTATGGTTTTGTTGACATTAGGAAATGAGGAAAATTCAGAAAAATCAAAACAACACAAATACACAATATATAACAACAAACAATAGGATCCAAAAGACCATATATTTTACATTTTAATCTGGAAACAAATTAAAATATTTGGGCTTTTACAACATGGAACACTCTGGTATAAACTGAAAAATAATTATTTCAGTTTCTGCAAATTTGTGACTGATCATGTGTGAACTCTTTGTAAAAATGGTCAGATGCTCTTTGGATCATCACAAAGCATGCTGGATAACATGATCATCAGGTTTTACACATCATGCAGCTCGAATTAAGCAAATAGGCAACAAACCCAACACAAAGAAAGAATTTGGTACAGTAAATAGCCTGAAAATTAAACTACAGTTTCTGGGTCCTGACAGGACAGGCCAGATGTGTGCAGTTACATGCTTGTTTCCTTCAGTGAGGGGGAACGGGAGAAGAAAAGGGGAAGGAAAAAAGAAGTATGTAGGAACAGGTAAAGCCAAAGCTGAAACGTGCCTCAAAAGTAAAATGGAGATACAATACACACCCCACCTTGAAGAGCATGAGCAAAGTGGAGGAGTAGGGGAGGAAAAGATAGAAAAATGAGAAGAATCCTTTCTGCCATTGATGTGTGCTTTAAATGTTACATGATTAATGATGTTACCTTACAAAACCTCTGTTTTTTTTTACATGAAAATGTTTTTTTTTAACATAGATACATTTAACAATGTTATTATATTAAATTAATATAATATTTACTTAGTGTTTTTAAATATTACATTTAGATTGCTTTTGCTGTCATCTAACATTTATTTTAATGTAAAAAATAGGATAAATGAGGTTGTGCAAATAAATATCTAGTACCAGACGATCTATATATTCAATATGGATTGATACTTATTATTATTATAAAGCAATCATATAGGCCTATAACCAATATAATACTAAAACATCTTAAACAATAAGGCATTGCCTAAATACCTAAAGGGGCACTAAATCTACTTTTAGTTAACCGACCAATTCAACACTGATATCAGACAATGCAATTATGATGCCTAAATATCGGCTTTTAGTAAATAAAAAATGCGGGGAAAAGAGAGAAAATAAGCTGGAACATTACTATTGTTCCTTCCTAAGCTCCATTTCAGAAGTGAAAGATGGGAATAAATCCCACCCCCCTCAAAAATGACCATTAAACAGAGCTGCAAAAATGGAATGTTCTTGGCTTCAGCTCAACAATGACAAAAAAAGGGAGGGAACACCATATATTAAGAAGAAAAAAGTCTGGAGAAAATTAAGATCGAGCGAGAGGAGGAGAAAAATCCCCACTCGTGGTTTGTCCTGTGCATTTGTTAGACATTTTAAGAGTTATTTCTGCATTAAGCTTCGACTATTTTTTCCCACATAATAAATAACATCTTAAGTAGTGTTTGAATCATGAAGGCGTATTGGACCATTGGCCAACAGCTGAGTCTTTGATTGGACAGAAGCAGGTTGGCATTGTGACAGTGCCCGTTCCTATGCCAACTACCCTCCCCCTACAATTTACAAGCAAGTTATACACCATCCATCAGTCTGCTTAAAGACATCTCCTACTATTCCGATGCTCCAAGAGAGAAAACAGAAACGGAGAGAGGTAAAGGAATAGACACATAGGGCACATCAATAGAGCAGATGGCACACACACTTTTAAACAGCTCTGATCCAGACACAGTGCTATGGCCCACAATGAAATAAAGAAACCATGGCTAATTTCAGCAGGATATTCAATATTTTTGTAATAAATATGAAATAAAGTTTATGTTTTTCCATAATAAGTAATACCACATCTACAAGCGGGCGCCAAGTTTAATATGGCATATATCATACACTCACTGGCCACTTTATTAGGTACACCTGTTCAACTGCTCGTTGATGCAAACATCTAATCATCCAATCATGGCAGAAACTCAATTAATTTAGGCATGTAGACAAGAAGATAGGTCAAGACAATCTGCTGAAGTTAAAACGGAGCATCAGAATGGGGAAGAAAGGTGATTTAAAAAGGCACACTATGCAAGAATTGTACCTTAATATAACAGCTTCAAAGTCATTTCAGTGGTAAACAAACTCATAGTAGGGCGAATCATCCTGGTAGTAAAGCTTGGGGGAGACGCCGCTGGAAAAACCAGCAATGCAAGTTTGAGAGGAGCACCCCCGACAAATCACACGAGAATCACAACATGCTTTACGGCTACGACGTCAACAACAACATATGAAGCATGAAGAAACTTGCGCGCATTTCAGACGTGATACTCGACGATGGAAAAAGCAAAGAAAACGCGATCGGAAGAGACTAGGAAAAGTAAAAGAGAATCTGACCGCGTGACGAACCGGACAAGAGTCCCACTCTCGGGCTTTTCACTCGTTGGCGCGAGCTAAAAAGCAGCATTGGATGCAACAGTGATGCTGACCTGGCGATCTTGTTGATAGACTAGTAAGTAAATCTTTCTAAGTTTGTGTGCATTTAATTTTGTGATTTCACCGGAATGAATAGAAAGTCTCCGCAACGGCGATAGATTGAAGAGCGCGTCCAAGTGAAGACTGTGCGCGCGCCGCCACAAGAGACACTATGTATCCATGACACTGATAGCAGCGGACACGAGCGCTCAGGTTGAGTTCAAAAACACATTTTAGCGCTAGATCACTTATTTAAATGCACACTATGCAAGATTTCTACCTTAATATAACAGCTTCAAAGGGGTATCAGGCCGTAAGTGCAGAGACCAGTCTATGGCAGAGACGCTCTGCGTGAGTGGTATTTACCAAGGGGGTAATCCATCGACTGGAAGTTGAAGCCGGCCGGGTGCCGCCATTCTGTAGCAGAACTTCACTTGCGTTAGCATTTCCATTGACTCCCATTCATTTTTGTGCCACTTTGACAGCGAATAACTTTACATCTGAGGCGTTTAAAGACTCCATTTTTCCATAATTTATTTCTAAAGAAACACGACAATGTATAAAGGGCTCCATTACCTTCTATGTTACATTATGGCCCCGTAGAAACAGTTTTTGTAAAAATAGGCTAACGATTGCGTCATAACCATTCGACTCTCTGTTGCGCTGTACAGAAATTACCGTACAGACAGGAGGAGAAGCTCGCAGGCAATCGGGGGACGTCCCGTCAAGGGAGAAGTCCATAGATAATGAGTCCATAAAAGCAACGGGACAAAATATTTCAACAACGTTTTTGGGGAATTGGAAATAATTCGGTATGAGAACTCTGCTCAAGTTCCCCGTCTCTGCAAGATTAACGTTGGCAATTTTCACGCACAGCTACTAGAAGATTTATGTCTTTCAGACAGGTTGCTCACGTCATCAAGCTTAGTTTGAGTCGGTTTGAGTCTGCGCGTCAGGAACGGAAGTGCTCAACTGTCTCAACTGAGTTCCAATGAGATGGCTCTGTCCACTTCTTATACTGTCTATGGTATTTAATTCAATTCAATTCAAGTTTATTTGTATAGCGCTTTTCACAATACACATTGTCTCAAAGCAGCTTTACAGAAAGTGCATTTCAGAAATGTACAAAGAAAAATACAGTTAGTTAATCATGTATAAATTTAGGCATAACATATCGCCGGTGTTTAATTTATGACAGTAACGTTAAATACAAGTACTCCACAGCGACTCTAGGGGTCACTGTTTGACACACAAAAACAGAATTCCTGCATAGTGTGCCTTTAATGGCGCTTTTCCATTACCAGTACCAGCTCAACTCGACTTGGCTCGCTTTTCGCTCCGTTTTTTCATTACAGATAGTACCTCCGCAATAGTACCTGGTCGTCATAGCAACGCCAAAGGAAACTGCCGTGACAATCTTCTACGCGACACACACCCGCTACCCACACACACACAGGACAATGGAGGAAATCGAGTGTATGCTGTTTTAATAGTAGTAATGGGTATATCACGCAATCTCTGGCCAACCTATTTAAAAATGGCGGGGTTATTCAGGATACTCGGTCTGGCAAGTGCAATGATGATGCAGTGAATAGTGACGATTCTCTCTGACCAATCAGCAGTCTGCATTGTTTTCACAAAACAGGAAACAGGAAACTGAGGCTACAATTAGCACGGGTTCTCCAAAACTGGATAATAGAAGATTGTAAAAACATTGACTGGTCATTGATGAGTCTCAATTTCTGCTGCGACATTCAGATGGTAGGATCAGAATTAAACAACACAAAAGCATGAATCCAAACTGCCTTGTATCAACGGTTCAGGCTGCTGCTGGTGGTGTAATGGTGAGGAGTATATTTTTTTAGCACACTTTGGGCTCTTTAATAGCAATTGAGCATCATTTAAATGTCACAGCTTACTTGAGTATTGTTGCTGATCATGTCTATCTCTTTATGACCAGTGTACCCATCCTCTGATGACTATTTCAGCAAAATAACACGCCATGTCACAAAGCTCAAATGATCTCAAACTGGTTTCTTGAAGATGACGATGAGTTCACTATACTCAAATGGCCACAGTCACCAGATCTCAATCCCCTAAGCACATTTGTGATGTAATGGAACGGAAGATTTGCATCATAAACTGTTTTTCTATCGTTGGGCCGAACAGTTCTAAAAACGGTTCCAGTTACGTTTCCACTTGAAGCTGCTAAGGCATGATTACAAACCATTCTCGGCCTGTAATTCTCAGCACGGTTAGCTAACCATTCCGGTAGAATGCGTGTAGTGATGTCGCCACTCAGGATTGGTTACTTGTCTGTTGCTTGGCTACCTGTTTCTCTGTAGCTGATTAATCACGCCATTTGAGCGACGTAAACACAAATTAATAATAAAATTAAAAGAAATATCTGATCATCTTCCATGACGTGGTAGTTATCTCATATCACCAGTGAACATTCCAAAGAGCTCCGTTATCAGCCCCACGGTGGAAAATGAAACCATATCCATGCCGGCTGGGCCAGATCGGTACGGAATGGAACGGTTAAACAAAGAGACCTGTTCGCTCGACAGTAGAAAAGTGGCTATACTGCAGGTGTATAGCTGACAAATCTGCAGATACTTCATGATGCTATTATAATCTCTGAGGAATGTTTCCAGCATTTTGTTGAATCTATGCCACAAAGAATTAAGGAAGTTATGAAGGCAAAAGAGTTCCCACCCGGAACTAGCAAGATGATAATAGTGTGTGTGTGTGTGTGTGTGTGTGTGTGTGTGTGTGTGTGTGTGTGTGTGTGTGTGTGTGTGTGTGTGTGTGTTTTATGAGGACACAAATTTGTATAATTACATGTGTATTACACTGGTATTACAACTTATGGGTGGTTTATGAGGACATTTCAAAAGTCCTCATAAATCAAATGGCTTAAAAAACATATAAACAATGTTTTTTTTTTTTTTTTTTTAAAATGCAGCATGTCTCCTGTGATGGGTAGGTTTAGGGACAGGGGCAGTTTAGGGGGATAGAATATATAGTTTGTACGGTATAAAAACCATTACGCCTATGGAGAGTCCTCATAATGCTGTTGCACCAACGTGTGTGTGTGTGTGTGTGTGTGTGTGTGTGTGTGTGTGTGTGTGTGTGTGTGTGTGTGTGTGTGTGTGTGTGTGTGTATGTGTGTGTGTGTGTGTGTGTGTGTGTGTGTGTGTGTGTGTGGCTTTGCTTTACACATGGTGGGGCATTTGAATAAGCAACCGATGGTTCGCTCTGAAAATAAATATCTATAAGCCACACATTTAAACAGTTTGGCCAGGGCAGTGTTGTGTATGTGTGTGCGTGCTTGTGTATAAGAGAGAGACAGCTCCCAGAAACACTCTGAGCTTCTCCAAACACAACAACCCTTGGCACCCAACAGCCTTGCCACTTGTTTAAACAAACAAACTGTCCAAGGAGAGAACATGGAAGACAGAGGGAAGACTGAGGAGGGGAAAATGAATCTTTCCTTTCTTTGTGCAGTAACCCATGAGGAAAGTATGGTATAACTACTTTTTTCTGAAGAAAATGTGGACTGTTTGCCCATGCTAAACTCTTCCCCATAATGATAGGGTGCTTTTAAGAAGATGCTAGGGCATTGCAATGCAGTTTCTAAGGTGGTCTTCTGAGTGGTCTGTAGCATGTTAAATTGCTGTTGCTAAGGTATTTCTAGTGATTGCTAGCGCATTTCTAACTGGCTCCCTAAGAGTCTACTACCAAGTCCAATGATGTTCTGCACTCTAAAACTCTCTGGGATTTTTAAACCGATTTTATAATTCGCCAGGTGAGAATTGAAAGTCTGATGGGTAAGAAAAGCAGTAGCAGAGTTCTCCTTAAAAGGCTGTGACACACAGAGCCAACATCAACAAAGCCATTCGTGTTGTCGCTTTGTGTCGTCTGTGTTTGGGGCCAAAAAAATCATTTTAGAATACAGCCAACGACCAACTAGCACGTATGTTCTGCACCTGCGTTAAAATAAATAACTCTCCATAACAGTAGATGGCAATAGTCTATATACATTATTCAAAAAGGGAAACTAGGACTGTGGATTTTAAATACAAAACATGTTGTTCAGTTGGTCTTCACTTTCTTCATTCTGGCACCGATTCAACAAGCTCAATTGGCCGAAAAGTTGCCGACGGTGAACTGACTAGTGCCAATGCTGCGGGACACACTGCAAAAACTGGGCCGACAGACCCTCAAAGATGGCATTGGCTGGTGGCCGACTGTCAGCTTGGTGTGTCACGACCATAAAGGGCCACACAATCTGAGCAATCTCATGTAACTCTAGTCTATAGGGACAGTTCACCCCCCAAAAAATGTATTCTGTCAATATTCACTCACCCTCAAGTCAATCCAGACGTGTATGTCATTCTGTCTGCTGTGGAATAGAAGATGTTTTTTTTTTGTTTTTTTTAATGGCTCTCTTTTTTTTTCTATACAATGGAAATCAAAGGTCACCAAGACATTCTTCAAAAATATCTTATTTTGTGTTCTGCAGGAGAAATCAAATCTTTGGAATGACATGAGGGTGAGTAAATAATGACAGAATTTTTATTTTATGAATGAACTACTTTTAAGTTATGGGTTTGTTCCCTAACAATACAAGCAACAGTAATAGGGATGCTTTTCTTGGTGACTAAAAATCTAAGATAAAGACATTCGATCTAGGATCATATCCACATGAATAAAAGCAATATGAGCTCATCGCGGACCGCTTGAGCTTCATAAATACGATGCCCTAATGTATCCTTGTGCCATCTTATCTACTGGATAGCATCCATACAGCTGTCACAATTACCTTCAGCACTTCTTTCACCAGCAATGTAACGTAATGTTATTCTGCGGGAAGAATACCTCCAATACCTGAATCTGGGATCTATGAACCCAAACACACAAGCACACACACTTACACTTGGCTCCATCCCCATGTAACCCAAGCAGCCTCTTGTCTTTGTTTTGAGTGTGGTTGAAAGCTATCACATACTTCAGCAACTTTAATTCACTGTATCACACCCCCAACCCGCGCACGCAAATGCACACGCAAACAGACCTGCCGCGTGCACACCGTCGACATTTCAGGAGGAGGTGTCTGGCAGCCATTTTAGAAAGCTGCACACATATACTGTTATGCTTGCCAAAGAAACCAGGCCCGAGCCAAGAACACTCTCTCTCTTTCACTCTATCCTGAATCCTGAGCCAAGCAGAGGGAGAGAGAGAGAGAGAGAGAGAGAGAGAGAGAGAGAGAGAGAGAGAGAGAGAGAGAGAGAGAGAGAGAGAGAGAGAGAGAGAGAGAGAGAGAGAGAGAGAGAGAGAGAGAGAGAGAGAGAGAGAGAGAGAGAGAGAGAGAGAGAGAGAGAGAGAGAGAGAGAGAGAGAGAGGAAATATCTTCTAATTATGGGCAGTCCTGGCCCAAATGTTTTGAACTGTACATCTGCAATTGTGTAAATATTGTGTGTGACTGAGTGACACCCAGCGATTGAGTGTGTTTGTATGTGCTAGTCACTGACCCGCTCTTATGACCTCACGCTATGCCTGACATCAGCATGCATACCCAAAAAGTGCACAGAGAAGGATCTGTGTGTATACTTCTACTTCTGCGCCTATCAACATTTCTCTTATGTTTTTTTTTCTTAATGTTTACATCTTTAAATCAATCTTTCAGATGCAGATCTCTCACTACTTGTTTCACTTTTCCCTCTGTTCATTAAGGCAATTGTTGATAAATCACAGCTCTTTATCAAAGTTTGTAACCCAAACATAGATATAGTGAGCAGCGTGCCAGCTATAGAGAGAGAGAGTGAATGTCAGATGAGGCTTGTGTAAATTGGCATCTCTTCTCTGAAAGGAGGACATCAGTATGTCATTTCATAGTGCAGTTAATATCACCTCACTTCTGTAAATTGAATCATTTAATTAACAAATTAAAATATTGAAATATCATAAAAATATGCAAATTATGCATGCTAAACTATGCATTTATAAGTATTTATAAATAAACAAATAAATAGCTCAAATGTTGATTATTGCACAACACACTGGGATACTGAAGTCTGATTGGTCAACCACGTCCTTATGTGATCTGTATTACTACAAAACTGTACTTTTAACTTTGACCCACTAATTTCCCACATATTTTTCTTAAAATATGTTAACATGCAATTTATTCCTTTGATGGCAAAGATAAATTTTCAGCAGTCATTGTTTCAGTCTTCAGAGTCCTCCTTAAGAAAGCAATTTAATATGCTGATCTGGTGTGCAAGAAACATTTCTTATTATTATCATAGCGTGCTTTTTTTGTGGAAACTTTGATCATTTTTGTCAGGATTCTTTGATAAGTAGAAGCATTTATTTGAAATTGAAATATTATAATAAATATACAATAAATATTGTAAATGTCCTTACTGCCACTCTAACTGAGCCCAAACTTACAAACAAATTAATATTCATTTAAACATTTGTTTAAATATTCAAAATTCAGGTTAAGTAAATATAATATACTCACTGCTTGAATAGTTAAACATGGTTTGGCGATGTTGGTTTTCTGTATTGGACAATCTTAAGATCTCTAATTGGGCCAAGACTGTTCTTATTAAGGACTCTGATTAGATTACAACTCCGTTTTATTCTATCCTAAGGGGCTGCATGTCACAGATCAGACTACACACAGACTGAGACAAACACTGACCCTCTCTGAGACACAATCTATCCACACATACACAGTCTCATTTTCACACCCTGTCTATCTAATGCCTGAGTGACAGACACTTACCACCCCCAACCCCCCAAAAAAATAAAAATAAAAAACCTTTCCCCCCAACCACACATCCTCACATTAAACACTGGCCTCAGTTTCCAGCCTGATCTCAAGCACTTGATTGCAGACATGAAGAGGGGAGGCTAAAGTCAGAATCTCCAGGGATGAATGAGCAGATGAGCAGAAAGAGAGAGAAAGAAAGGGGTGGGAAAGAGAGACGAGGTAAAAGAGGAAGGAAATGGTAAGAGACGGGTATTAAAAGGAGAGGGGTGGATCAGCTAGGACAAATGAGAGAGAGAGAGAGAGAGAGAGAGAGAGAGAGAGAGAGAGAGAGAGAGAGAGAGAGAGAGAGGAGAGGAGAGAGAGAGAGAGAGAGAGAGAGAGAGAGAGAGAGAGAGAGAGAGAGAGAGAGAGAGAGAGAGAGAGAGAGAGAGAGAGAGAGAGAGAGAGAGAGAGGAGAGAGAGAGAGAGAGAGAGAGAGAGAGAGAGAGAGAGAGAGAGAGAGCGCAAGAATGAAACAAAGGAGAAATTGTGTGTTTCAGACTGCCTTCTGTGGCTAAAAAAGTGCAAATAAAAGAAGTGTCTGGGAAAACAAGTCACTCAGGGCATCTTACACACACACGCAACTTCAGGCACACGTCTTCACAATATCACACTGTGTTAATAAAGACATACAAGCATATAGCACACACAATGGCTGAGACGCACACTGCATCACGCAGCGAGCACCGATGTACACATGTTCCCATGTCAGCACAACACTGAACCCAGGGTGGCTCATCCGTCACATTAAAAATGACTGGACCACTGTGACAGCACTATGTGTGTGTGTCTGTTTTCCACCTCAGTAACAAAGGAAGCCTATAGAGGGCACATCAAAAACTCGCTCACAACTGCTCCGTCTGGCCTGCAAACTTTAGTCACACGTTCGTTCCAAAGGGGCCTTAGATCCTAGTCGTCATAACACACATCAATAAGTTGACAAGTGTCGACCAAACCTCTCCAAAATCTCCCCCTGACAGCGTATCGCTTCTGCTCGTATTGTTGTTTGATTGGCCAAGTGAACGGTCCATTTGCATGAGTGTGCGTGGAGTCGTGGGATGCCACCGTCGGCCTGATCCATCCATAGCTGTGGCAAATGTCCAAGCCTTTTTGTAGCCGTCAGACGTGAGGAAAGGAGGAATGAAGAGAAAGAGGGAGGGAAGGATGAAGAGACTGAGACTATAGATTCAATTATGCATGCACATTTCCCCATTCATGGAGGCTTCTACGGATCAGGACGGGGAGGCGGAAGAGGGGAACCAATGACATTCTGCCGTTTGTAGCTCCTGTCGAGAGGAACACTAATGAGGTGACACTCAGTGGCTGGAGCCAAGCCAAAACAGTCCATTAACTCTGCACAAGTAGTTAAGAGGAGAGATGGGAGGGAATGGAGAGGAGAGAGAGAGAGAGAGAGAGAGAGAGAGAGAGAGAGAGAGAGAGAGAGAGAGAGAGAGAGAGAGAGAGAGAGAGAGAGAGAGAGAGAGAGAGAGAGAGAGAGAGAGAGAGAGAGAGAGAGGAGAGAGAGAGAGAGAGAGAGAGAGAGAGAGAGAGAGAGAGAGAGAGAGAGAGAGAGAGAGAGGAGGGAGAGAGAGAGAGAGAGAGAGAGAGAGAGAGGGGGGTCTGGAGTATGTTGATAAGTAGCAGTATAGTGTGTGTGAAAATTAGCAATGCATGTGTAAAACCACATGTTTTCAAAGTCGACATAGTTTATGTGTGCAATGGAAAGTGTCTCGAGATTCAAACTTTAAACTTTCAGAAAGTGTTGTCTTACTGAGCGCATTAATTAACCTTTCACACGCTATACATATAACAATTCTCAATGTTTTATCTTCAGACTACAACAAAACACCTAAAGCAATATTGTATGCTTATTCTTTTAGTTGCATACTCACCAGAGTACTGCTATCACAGGTTAAAGACTTGTAAAGTCAATATAGCATTGCTCACATATCTAAGCATGCATACTTGCACACTCACAGTGTGAGAAGAAATCCTGTTCAACCACTTAATTATGCTTCCACTGTCAGGACATGTCATAATAAGTGTAACTTTCTTGTACACAATGTAAAGTTCCTCTCCTTTAAGCTATATTTACATAAATAAAATAATTACAGTTCATGTCAAGAAATGCCAATTCAGACAATGTAGAAATTATGGAGAAGGAATGTTAGGAATGAGCTGCATCAATTATTCTGTAGTTGAACTGACTTCAGCTGAACAACAGCCAAAATGCT
Organism: Chrosomus eos; assembly: GCA_036326025.1. Taxonomy (NCBI): domain Eukaryota; kingdom Metazoa; phylum Chordata; class Actinopteri; order Cypriniformes; family Leuciscidae; genus Chrosomus; species Chrosomus eos. Next base: position 42,831,915 of record CM070818.1, on the reverse strand, counting down.
GAAAATGTTCCTATTATCACTGTAAAGCTGCTTTGAAACAATCGGTATCATATAAAGTTCTATATAAATAAAGGTTCAGTTTAAGATAGCAGTCTATGTGACGTGGTGATATTAGCACTAGAGTAGGTTAGTCAGAATCTACACCAGGATGACTGAGGGATTTCTGTGGTTTATTAAAAACTGTATTCTTTAGATTTATATAAAAAAAAAAAAAAAGTAAAAAAAAAGGTGAGAAACACTTGGACTTGTCAAAAATTCTTAAATTCCTTAAAGAACAGAATGGAGTTGACCTCCACATTGCAGATTTTATGCTGTAGTTTGTAATGGAAAAAAAATAACTAATATTGTTTATTTATGATTGACAATGATACCAATTATTTACAATGATACCAATCATTTATAAGCGTATATTTTTAAGTTACTTAAAGGTGGGGTATGTGAATCTTTTTTGTCCATTTTTTCAAAATCACTTAAATTCCTATTCATAACCCACTTAAAGCCACTGAGTTAGAAGCAATGAAATGAAAATTAAGCAATTTAATCGTCTGTGGAACGGGCAGGACTCGAAAAACTCCAGCTAATCATTTCCAAGACCACCTAGAATCATTGGACAGTAAGTCCGTCAATCAAACGGTCGTACCATACCCCCCTCCCCTTCACGCGAATCAGGGCCAGCGTTGGAGGAAAGAAGGTAGGACCATTTGAGTTGTGTACTTTCAAAATCTGCCGGCCGTTTTGCAAATCACATACCCCACTTTTAAGGTTACCATCATGTATCAAACCCAATATTAAAGAACAGACAATATCAGCATATCCAAATGTACACTTTTAAAATCAATGGAAAAGCATATCATCCAAGTATTTTTAGCTTACGATTTTCAAAATTCTATGATCCAGGTTGATCGTGCTAATACTAATCTCAGATACTATTTAGGATGGACAATACGTAAATTGTGACGCAGAATCGAAAAGCCTACAGATCAGAATCCCTTATGCAACTGTATTTCCTTCAGCTGCAAGACATCACAGTGCCAACCTCAGTTGATAGCCAAGCTTCCATTTGTGGTGAGGGCCAATGGGGTGTCAGCTCAAGCATGAGGAGGCGGGGCAATGTGCCAGCACAGAAGAGAAGTAGTACCCAAGTATGGCCTCACTCCAGCTGGGCCAGAGGCTGCAGACAGCCACTGTTTAGCACCCATATACACACACACACACACACACACACATACACAGACACACACCCACACACACACACAACCTAATTAGGATGTTGAGGGAATTATTGGATCATATAATGCCACATCTAAGAAGAGATCTTGGCCTGAAACAGACAAAGGAACAAAGCACACACTCATTTAGACAGCTCCACTGGCACACACTTCTGGAACAAGATGGGGGGAACACTGAGTTTAATGTGTCATTACAAACATAAAAACTGACTCCCAACATAGCCAACAGATGTCTGAGCACTTTTATAGTGCTATGACACCACTAATTTCAGTGCACACCGAAAAAATAAAACTCAGCAAGGGCTAGAATAGATGCTGCAGGTGTCTCGCAGTGCAACAGCACTCGGTTACCTGTAAAATGCTCTTGACATTCTGTGCCTTGTCTCACCTTCATAAATTCCTGAATTATGAGTCCTTGCTAGTCTAGTCAGATAGTTTTTGAATTAATGGGCAACATGATTCTGGTGTTCAAAGTCAATATAAGTTGAGGGATAGAATTCAGAAAAGAAAATGTATCAAGAATTAGTTGGCTGTGCCTATAAAAGGTGAGTCCTTGACAATAAGTAATCCCACCAAGTTAATCAACAAATCTTCAATCTATTGTTTGAAGATTTGAATTGCTTTTCATTAATATGCCTCATCATGATATTCCAGTTTTCTCTGTAAAAGTCTTTAGATAGTGACGCCTCAATTTATCAGAAGTGGATCAGAGAGAGAGCAGATCTTCCTGCAGCAGATGTTGATTTTCCCTTCCACCTTAGAAGGAGACAGTCCCTCTCCTGGACCCTCTCCATTCCAAACACTCTCCTGCCTTCTATCAGGTATAAATCGCTCTTACCTTTACATCATGCAGTATTGATATGTGTTTGAAACCTCTATGGCAGCGGTGTCCAATCCTGTTCTTGGAGGGCCAACGTCTTGCAGAGTTTAACTCCAATCTGCCCCAACTCACCTGCTAGGGAATTTTTAGTAATCGTGAAGACCTCAATTAGATGGTTCAGGTGTGTTTAATTAGGGTTGAAGCTAAACTATGCAAGATAGTGGCCTTCCAGGACCAGGATTGGACACATCTGCTCTATGGTGGCCATTGCTGAAAAGTTTTACATATTCAAAGTCAAACATGTCTGAACATCACTGAATCAAGGCTCTAGAGTCTCTTTTGACATAAGGTCTAAGAAGAGCCTGAGCTAAAACTCTTAAGATTTTTAAAGATGTTTATGTTATTCACAAGCTACATGTATGTATAGGGAACCAAAGAGATTATTGTGATTAGCATGTAGACACGATTTTGGCCAACTGTATGTTTCTCCTGGAAATTGGCCCCCACAGCAATGAGTTTTGTTTTCTGGGATAACTATGTCATTCAGCTTCTTGAGAAAGCTGTCATATTTACAACAAAAAGTTAGTTTCCTTTTTTTGGCAAATGTTGCAAGTGTGTGAAACAGCTTGCAAAGGCAGGATGGTGTTCCCCAGACAAAGACTTTCCTTTGAAGTGTGTCAAAAAAACAGCAGTTGATGATTAATACAAGCGGCTGTACTTTCACTCTGAAGAGTGCACAGTCACACGGCCACTGCAAGGTCAACAAACAGACCAATTGACATGTCTTGCCGCAGTAACTGTCCAACTGCCTCAAAGAACTCCAGCTAGCCCACCACAATGGAGTGATGCAACCCATAATTCACGTGGCAGGATCCCTCGTCCCTGGCAGATGCTCAGGCAGGCAAATCCTCCATGTGCTTCTTTGGCTTGCCGGGGTGGCCTTGGGCTTCAACAGTAACATGTGGTTTGGCTCCAGTGCTCAGTTTATATGGCCGATTGTAAGAGGAGGAACCGCTAAATGAATTTCAGATTCTGTTGTTCTAAAACCATAAACAATTTTACACAAAGCCTGGCATTAAGAAATGGGTTCCTGGCGCAAAATGAGAAATGCTTCCAATAACAAACAGCTTTGTCTTCATTCTTCCGTAACCTGTTAATCTCTCCAAAAAAAAAAAAAGGACACATCTACTTGTAGTGAAATGTCTTAACGGACGTCTCACTGAAAGTATTTTTCAGTAGATTATTTGACAGTGCCATTTGCGAAATTTCAAAAAGAAAAGATCTTTCAGGTTATTGCAATTCTAAGCAAACATACAAGGATAAAAGTGAAGAAGATTCAATACCATCAAGAAGTGCAGTGTCACTTTTTTAAAAAATCATATGTGGTCTATAGAATAAGAGTTACGGCAGGCATTCCTGCACAGTGTGGCAACAACCACCCTCCCTCCAACCACCCTCCCTCGCTTTAGGGGATAGAATGCAAAAGGTCTTTGTGTGAGGTTCCGTTTTTTTGGGGCAGGCTGCCAAAACACTAAAATGATATGAAGAACAATGCCAAGCTGTCATGCAGCTGAATTAAGAGGAGGCCTGATAATTTGCCTTTACCTGCAAAGGTGGTATTTCTTAACAAACCTCCAAGTAGACGCACTCTAAAGGTAAAAAAAGCTGAGGAAGGCTTAGGAGAAAGGAGGGAGGGTGCAAGTCAGCGTTGGGAGGCCTGAGATGTTAGTTCACTGTTTTTGTTCTCTTGACCTCAAAAGGCAAGTTCACATGTTAATCACATAAAAGCTCTTTTGTGCAAACGATGTAGCCTCTCCTTCATAAGAATGAAGTGGCGGATGGAACTCTTAGTCCCAACAGTCAGCTTTTCCAAGAGCCAACTCAGGAATTTCCCGTTCGGCATTATTTCTTCTCCCGTTGTTTTTTTCTGCCACTTCCTCTGTTCTTTGCAACTGTCTACTTGACCTAACCTCAGGGGACTTTTTTGCCTTAACAGCCAAACCTGTCACCTTCCATCGTCCAAGTTTCTGTTTATTAACAACGCCGATCAATGGGTCAAAGGTGAGCGTGTCGTCACACATGGGAAGGGACGTACGCTTCTCATGCATTGCTCAGAAAGACAAACAATATGAAGGAGAGTGGGGCCTTCTTGTTTGTGTTTTGTGGGACAAGTTTCTCAGAGGCAAGGCTTAAGAAAAAAAGTGAAGGAAGGGAAGGAGAAGGAAGAAGAGGAAAACAACTCGTTTCTCTCACTGTACGTGATGTGATCTGATGCTTTGCGTTTTTAAACGCTAAGCAACCACCCCTCCAGCGCACCCCTGAAGACCTTCAGTGCACAAACACATTGCCATTGTTCTAGACAACACACACATTGTTTCCATTCAGTTATTGCTTCACGTTGGGAGATCAGGGCTAAGAGGCACACCCTGTCTCTTTACCTCAAGAAGAATTATAAGGACCAGAACACTTTTAAGCTCTTTTTACAGCCCAGGTATGCTACCATCGTGAGCATTAATTATTATTGCCTGCAGCAATTTTCCATCGTCTGAGGAAAAACCCAGCTACATTTTTACTGCCCTTTTTTTCTGCCCTGTATGGCGCTGCCATAAACATGTAAACGTTTGATCATCTACCTTTTCATTTCATTATAGAGTAAAACTGCATACTGCACAAACATATTGACATGGTCAGGGTTGGATACATCATTTTAATGTTAATATAAATATACAATTCTATAAGCTATAGATGCTTCCCAATCAAAATATAAAATATAATACCTTGCTCAAAGTATAAATTATAATCCAGAAATTAAATGTATGTTCATAGATGTGGATTTAAGATTATGTACGAATCACATTTATTATTTATTTTTTATTAAATTATTAGATTGAGACAAAAAAAAATATATATATATATTATATATAGCTAAAAGACAATGATAACAAATGCCTTTGCTCCAGTGAATGTGTTTTACTAAATGTTCATAACTATCTTTAGTTTGTCGAGACATCAATAAATCTGGGACCAAACCAAGAACGAACAGTTTACAAAGACCGTGACAAGTTCTCTAACTCATGATGCTTTCCTAACTTATAATGTGTGGGAATACACTGTCCATTTGTTTCTAACCAATTAGCATGGCTTTTGCTAATGAAAATAGATGGTAACCAATGTAAGCATCAACAGTCCAGAAATGTGTTTTCCCCAAAATAAATCTTGTTGCTTTACAACATTAGAGGCCTATGCTAAAGTTATACTCCCCTAGCACTTGGATAGGCTTCCCTGCCAATGCTTCAAAATGTTATCTGCACCGGGTCTGGATATGCCATTGCATAATGGGAACTGGAGAGGATATCAAAAAGCCACCATTTGATCGGACACACTAATCCACACTCTTAGCAACTGTTTGCATGTGCGTATGCCCCCAACCTTCAATACTGGATTACTTTTCTAAAAGTGGGAGTAAGAAGTAAGGTCTCTAGAAGTAAGGTCAATCTCATTGCTGACACCAATGGCAGGCGTAAGGCAGCAGGGCTTCGGCCACAGTCCTAGGCGGTTGGCAGAAGTGCTGCAACATTTCCCATCCGTGGCCTCAATCCAAGCCACTCGAGTTTGACATGCCTCACCTGGAACCCCCCAAGCTTTCATTTGTAAACATTCACTATGGCAAACCAAGGCGGCCATATTTTCACACCGCTAAAAGTACAGTAAAACAGATCCTCCGCAATGCAAAAGCAGAGACAGAAGAAAACGATGGGGGAAGGGCCTTTATATAAGCTTGTCATGCTGAGCGCACCAAAAGCAGGGCATGCAAGGTGGTTTTTTTTATAATTTGAAGGAATTATACAGATCGTATGTCATCATATGGAATTCCTTTTACACATAATGCATTTCCTTCATGGAGACAGTCTGTGAGAGGCCATATAGCATGTCTACAGGGAGAACTTTTTAGGGCAGAGAAAAAACTCCAGTGACTTTCAGTGCACGTGGGGTGGGGGTGGGGGCCTCCAGCAGGGGCGGTCTTTACTCGCTGAAGAGAAATATGCCATATGCACTCGTTGAACTGGGGCCTGTGCAGGCTCCTCTCAAGGTTATTAGAAAATCCTGCACACAAAGTGGCCAGTGCAAAAACAAACAGTGCAGAAGTGAACTTCAAGAAAGTTATGCCACGGTCTGACATGCTGGGAACTTTCAAATAGTCCTATACAGTCAAACAAACATTTCTATGATGATTTGCATAGAATGAATTATTCACTTAGTTTGTTGTATCGGACACCTCGTAATGGCAGTGATTTGTCTCTGCCCCAGATAGCAGAGCTGCTGCCTTTGACACTGAGCTTCCTTCCCCTTCAAAGCGGCAAGCGCCGGGGCTGTGCATCCGCTGCCGCACCCCTGGGCCCTCGTCCACACAAAGGTAGGAAACGACAGCCACAGCGGTTCGCATTGTGACCAGGTCTCTAAATCACATCTTGTTTTATGCACCGCTCTTCATGCATGTTTCAAAAGAGAAAATTATAAATACAACAGTGGCTTGTAAAAGTTTCTGACCACAGTCATTAGAGCACTCTAAAAAACCAGGCAACTAATTGAGTAATGGCTTATTGCGGTGGCATTGAGTTACAGTGGGCTGTAAACAAAGACGGCAGATCTACAGAAAAAAAAAATTCTCTAAAAAAAGTAAATGGATACTATCAAGGATAAGACAGCATAATCACAGACAAATTCAGACAGTGCTAAACCTACAGGGTGTGCACCTGCTGAAAGTTTAAGGATTAATCATTGGTTAAAACAGAAATGTCTAAAAGAATGTGGTACAGTAGAAATCGTTTGATGATATTCCCAGCTTACATGTATTGGTAAGCAGGAAAGTATATGAACTGCTGGGGGATTTCTGTCAGCCTGCTCTCATTAGGGGGTGGTTAACCTGTCAACATTCCTCTTGTGGTCTGAATAGAGGCCTACCTCGATAGGCAGTAAATAAACAAGCAGGTAGATGAATTGGTTCCTTTGCATTAACAGACCATTAGCACCTCGTAAAGAACCTATTTTCTGTTTTACTACAGATTAACCCCCGTCTTCATAAAACCAGGCCCAGGAACTCATCTGCCGCAGGTATCTAGACCTCAAAATGGGAGAAGGGCTTGATGACATCAGCTTAAGGAATCTCTGGTCTCTCCAGAACTACAGACACTAAAAGAGTTGGATGGGACATGAAGGGTCATTTGTCTTTACTCATTTATGGATCATGCAAATTACACCATGCCGAAATATTCTTGTACAGAGCAGAACGATAGAGAAGTGAGAACTCCAGGTCCCTGGTACAGGTCTTTGGCTCACATGGTTGAAGTAAGAGCACACAACTGAAAGAAGCTGCTGCCTTTATCAGAGACTGTAAAGTAGAAGATACACTAGGTCATACATATGATGAAGTAACACAAAGGCATTCCTAAAGGAACCTCAGTCTGCAACACAGAAGCGAATATAGATTAATGTCACAGGTGAATGTTTACACAAACTGGTCAATTTCACAAGAGAGCCTTCTTTTCAAGGCAATGTGGGTGACTGCTAACTCCTTGGATTAGCTCTGGTTTTATTAACTGTCCTGGCTGCTCTTTGACAAATTTGCCATTGTTATTAAATGTTCTTGAGTGCTTTCGCTGAACGGGGAGGGTTGAAACAAAGGCAATAACTAATCTTTTTTTATTGGAAGTTGTAATCGCTCCATTCGCTGGGCTGACTGATAATATGCCACAAAACCCTCCCAACTACCTGAAGTGGGCAGGCATAATGACAAACCAGCCAAACTTGATGGAACATTTCAGCAAGTAAACGATTTGCTATCACCTTATTTAACCTTGGCAGCTGCAACTAAAGCTCAGTGGAAGACGTCTGGAGTGTTAACCCTTAGTGCACATGAGGTAAAATCCCTGAGCTGCTGTATACTCTAATCAGCACTTCATAAAACCCTGGCCTGGGTTATGGGAATGAGCACTGAGTGCTTTAAAAGACCAAAATAGTTTCATTTAAAAAACATGACTACAGGATTTGAAATAGTGATAACCAGTGCTCCATAGAGCTCTTCTAAGGATTTCTGTTTGTTTGTTTTGTTTGCAAATAACAGAAATATGACTTTAGCAGATAAGACACATCCCCCAGAGTACTTAACAGGTATTGAGAAGCCTCCAACACTACACATGCAAGTAAAGTTTTACAATTTTTTTTATCTGGTGGTATTTGGCCTGTGACTATTAACTGTTTCCTGTCATGTTGAAAAGTGACAGTGGTAGGTAGCAAAAACATTTTATGCTGAGCAGTATATTTTTGACCTCACTGTGTCCCCTCTTCTGGGTCTCTAACCATACACCTGCACAACATAGATAACTTTGTTTTCTTTTTAACTATAGGGCTGCTGCTATCAATTATTCATTATTAAAAAATTTAGATAAAGAAAAACACTGCTGTATTAATATATCTTTGTCTGAGGTGACTGTATAACTTGAAGTGCCATTATTTGGTTTGGGGGTTGGCAAAATACTGGTAGACACTATAAACCATAGGTAATTCTCCTTATATTCAGGGTTGTCTTATATTTAGAACAATATGGTAATATCGCCCATCTCTAAAATGGCTCAAACACTTCTAAAGGTTGTACATTGCCCTGTCTCCTTTCCTGTAACTCAGCCGCACATCACAATAAATTAAAACAGACAATGTTTCCTTATAGTATGACAATGTTAAAGTTCTTTGGCAAAACAGGCAGTTTCACTGGTGCAAGAGGGTAATAGTAACCGTCCAGAGTAACACTAACCTAACTCTCAGAAGATGTCGATCATGTCTAAATAGGACAAATTCTAATGGAGGACATGAAAGTCACTGCGCTAGGCTTGGTTTACATTCTGTCTTAGTGGTTTCTACTGTGTGGAAAGAGGATAAGGATCACCCTTGCTTTATCTCTTCAGCAACACTATAGAAGACATAAACATTTATGTAATCTGGCCTTTGTTGGAAAAAGGGTGACGGCATGCCATCAAGAAAAGTGTTCATTACAGTAGGCTCCTCTCAAAGTTAATAAAAAAGGACCACATTTATAGCTATATTTCTCTAAAAATGTTAAATATTATAACCTCTTCTAATTCCACATCCTCTCCACAAAAACAGTTTTAAAATGATGACCAACTCAGTAAGCATCATAGAGCACAAACAATGCTGTGCCTCTTTCAGGGGATGGGGGGAATGAAAGAGCTCTCTGTTATACCTGGCAGATGACAGATGAGGTATGTATGTGAGATATGTCTACTCATTCAAGTGCAATGCCAAGCACAGATCCCAATGTAATGCTTATTACAGTGCAACTGTACAAGTAACTTTCAAAAGCAATCAAAAGGGACAAAAATACTACAGAAACACAGCTGGTAATGCTTCATACCAGTTTAATTGTTAATATTAGATTGATGCATTAAATATCATTAACAATGAAATGTGATATACTATTGTTCATTGTTGAACAGTAGTATATTGCTTTTCAAAGTATATTGGGTGAAATATTCTTTATGATATCAATCCACAATCTGTCTTGAGATGCAGCGTGGAATCATAATCACACCACATTCATTAATTTACCCCAACTGAGCCTGATTTCTCCATTTCTGTCACCTGATTTTGCCTGTCACCTTTGGCTGCCAGTTGGGGACACTTCATATTCTTAATAGTAATATTATTGATTTGACTGCACTGACACTGCTGGATGTATGAGAACAAAACATGAACTGGAATGAGCTGGACGATGACACCGCGGTTTTCTGCGAAGCTATAGCTGATTCAACTTAGTCTATGTTGCAAAATTTGCCAATTATTTTATTGAGCTGAACTGAATCAACATTGAACTGACCCAGAGTGAATAACAACACTATTGTCTACTGTAGAGCTGTTTATAGCTGAACTGAACTCAATTCACAACATGCATTTCAATTCATGAACTTTACACAATTATTGAACTGAATTTGTATCAACACGATTGATAATGAATAATGACAATATTGTCTTTTTTTAGAGCTGCTTTACAGAAGAATTGAACTTGTTTGCATCATTAATCATTATCTTCCTGTTTAACACTGTAAATCTGCTTTAAAACAAAATGTATTGTAAAAAGGTGTATGTGTATGAATATTAATATGTACTGTATATTAATATTCAACAACATTATTGATCTGCCTTACTTCAGGTGGACAATGACACAATTTTCTTCTAGAAACAACCTTGTATTATTTTCATGTTATCACATGTTTTCAGCTGCTTTGAAATAATCTGTATTGTAAAAAGTGCTATATAAATAAAGGTGACTTGACTTTATCGTACATGTTTGTCTATTAATTTATTTTAACTTTAACAAATTAAACCGTATTATTTGTTACCGCAGAACTTTTATACAATGCTGTGATTACCTGCAGCACTTGGCCTACAGAATAATGTTGTTTAATTATGTCATGCATGTTTCGCATGTCCTACGACAGATCTCGTTTTGCCAGCATAAACACAACCGACTCCTAACCAAATTCCTGAGTACGTATGCTGACTAACATAAGACAGCAACAGTGCCTCAAATGGGGCTAAATAAGTCACCATGTTCCCAATCATCTCATTACCAACAGAGTGAACGCAGCCAAGAATCACATCATGCTCACTGTAGTCTATGTAATGCAATAACTTGAACTAATAGGTTCAGTACATGCTCTTCTAGGTCTTATTGGGTACAGACAATAAGAGACCACTAAAAAAAAATGCCAGATGAATCAGATTTTGTATACAGTAGAAGCGAATCCTACATTCCTCCTCTTATGTAACAAAAATATGGGAATATACAGCAAAATACATTATTACATTACATTACATATTTTTCAACAAACTGTAATTGCATTGACCATGTATGGCTATATTTTGATATAAAAATATTTAGAAATTAAGACAAAAATAGCATTACATGTAATATTCATAAATTTGAATCCTTTATAATGCACATATATTGCACATACATGTTTCCATATAAAAGTATGTACACACATATATACACATTCATGGAATGAGTTACAGCAGACTTCTAGTTCACAGAATGCTTTGCTTCTGACTGTTAAAGGAGAGTTTGTGAGAGTTGAGAGTTTTTGGGGTTACCATTGTGCTGAAGATTAGAGCCTGTGTTTAGGTTGACGATGGGCCAAACACGATTAAGACTATATGTTACTTTATTTAAAAAGTAATGGCTGTGCATTCTTCTGCACAGTGATAAGTCTCTTTGCTAAATATTTTAGTACATGCAGGTCTGCTTGCACTACTGTACACAACCAGTGCCATATCTTGTAAACTTGAGTAAGTGGACGTTTGTTGGAGAATTTAGTTCATTGTCCCACATGGTACCAACAATAAAAAGAGAGGGCAGAAAGAGTTAAACACTGGGAGTCTCTGAAGCTTGACAGTCATGTATACAGTGCAGCTTACAGCTATTCAGCAGGTGACTCTCAACCCTAGAGCCTGGTATGCAGCTCATTTCCTGATTACAAGTACATGCAAGTGAAGCTGTAGGAGAAAGAAAGGTTGAGTGAAATGGCGGGAGAGCAGTGTTTGGTTAGTAGCGGTATACATTAGCTTAGCTTTCAGTGCTTTAAAGGAACATGAGTACCAACCCCTCTGGACACACATCCCAGCGGAGCTAGTGGGATTTAACGGCTTCTAAGAATAAACACAAGTTTTACAATAGACTCTTTAGGAGTCAAATATAGGTGTGGTCACTATTTTACAGATCATGGAAACGGAACTTAAACCTAACTGGAAGACTTGTATAATTGGGCTAGTATTAGGATTATCTGGCCCTGATCTGACATTTCTTTCCTGTGGTAAAATATGAATTGCAAGGGTATGAAACTGATGCAAGAGGCATTTAAATGTAATCTTTTTTTTAAAATGCAACTGTTGTGGTGAGATGTTAACAGTGTTACAGTTGATCCATGTAACATACAGTACCAGCTTCTGTATTGTAAAAGTACTACTATGTCTTTCCATGTCCTCCTCTCTGCTTTCAATTTGAAGTCTGGAAAGCCATTTTTGCGGTTGGCTGAAGCATATGGTGTGTGGTAGCGTGTGGGTTCCACGCTCGGGTGAGAGGAGAAGATTGTGAGATTTATTTCTGCAAAGTTACAACAATAGCGCTGGTTTATATTAGTGCCTGATTTGAGTAGAACAGCATCAGCCACCAGAACATAAGACATGTATCCCCTGCGGAAGGGTCACACATCACTGGGCCACATGTTAAACATCATATAGAGGAAATAATGATCTAGTAAAACAAATTATAATAATAATTGCAAACTTCATTGAAGTTTATTGTTAGTTTAACTGGTAAAAATACAACAGACTTTTCACACTATTGCTAGTTCCTTGTCTGGGCTTAGAGATGCACAAAATATCATGTTGTCCTATAACTACAGGCCAATATTTTTGTGTTCTTTTTAACTCTGATTTGTTAGTTCTTCTTATTAGGCCAAAACTGGAAGATAATATCAAGTCTTATTGTTTCCAATTTAAATAGTGTACTTTTTTCAGGAGTAGTACAGACTTATTATTTAAAGTTGTGATAAAACCGAAGTAGATTTTCTTCTGTATTGTGATGCACATCCAAATGAAACGGATTATCAGAAAAAAAACAATCACGGTTTAAATTATTGATCTGTCTGTGCCCTATCAATTGTACAAGTAATAACCCTTATCATTACTTCTTCTCCCACACTTTATGTGACATAACAGCAAACCACCTTCATTATGCAAACTACAAACCCGTTCCTGCTCCTATTACTCAAATTACTCAGATTAGACCGAATATAAGCACTGCTCTTTCCCATCAGAGCAATTTTCGCTCAAATAAGGTGTGTAATTACTATCCTTTATATCTGGAATATGTTCTCTGCATCACATGCCTTTTCACCTGTGTTCAGACTGTGCTTGACTGCTTGTAGAGCTTATAGGTTGCTTTTGCGCGGCTTCTCCTTTATCAATCCCCTTGTGAGCTAATCTCTCCTCGGAAAGCTCTCCATTTTGTGTTCCTTTCTAGAGATACTGTTACATGCAGCCCAGACACAACTTGCAGGGCCAGGGTGGGGTGGAGAAACAGCGCAAGGCTGATTAGAGCACTTCCGCCCTCCTCAGCATGTGTTACATGTGCACTCCGTTTACTCCCTCAGTGCGCGTTTTCTGCCATACCACCGGAAGTGTGGAATGAGCGAACGGCCGTTGGAGGAGATGATGTCATTTGGCGGGAATGCAGATGGCCGGATTAGTGGAACATGGGAGTCGCACAGGGTGGACACAACCTCTTGTGGACTCATAAAATATATTTTTTCTCTTTTTTTTGCTAAATGGGTGTTTATAGTATACCTTGCAAAGCAGGTCAATATGCAAAACCAATGCTTGTAGTATAAATGGCCAGTGTAGATAGATCTTGCCCTTATATGTTTTTAATATTAGCAAAAGCTTTAAAGGCTTGCACAATCAATCAGATTTTTTACTGTAAACACAACAATCTGCACGAGATCCGATTGTTTCACATACGATCTGAGCCACTTCCAATGTGGTTTTAAATCAGATACATATCCAATATCTGGACATTCGACCTACATTATTGATCGATCACAAACAATCATTTTGGGAGGGAATTAATGTAAACACAGATATCGGATATACCAGTTATGTCTAAAATAAATGTAAACAGACGGGCCAAAAAAAATCAGATATGGTCAAAAGATTGGATCTTTGCATTAAGATTTGCAGTGTAAACGCAGCCAAAGTGAATCGGAAGTATCTGCAAGCATTCAATTAATTTCCCACATATGCAGCCCTCTGTATGTGTACAGTTCCAGTAGATGGTTATCAACTAGACTGAAGGGACTTATCTCAAACGCAATTGTGCTATGATCTTATCTGGCCAGTGTGTGTTGTTTATCATTGTTGACATGGAGGCCTGGAGTGGAGTGTGAGGGTTTGGAGTTCCCCTGCACTATTGCACTATCTATCTATTGAAGTAAAACGGCCAAGTGCGTGTGTGCGTGTGTGTGTGTGTGTGTGTGTGTGTGTGTGTGTGTGCGTGTGTGTGTGTATCGAAGAACTTGATTTGACACAACATTTAGTCACACACGCACACACTTCCCAGAGAACATGTGCACACACGTATGCTCCTTCTAGACAACCTCTCAGGTGACCACTGGCCTCAGGGTCATTCTGCGTATCTTCATGCTTCTTTCTTAGAAAAAGACAAGGGGGAAGAAAGGGGAAACTTTCTCATCCACAAGGAAGGGAGAGACGAGAGAGACCCCCACACAGCGAGTTAGTATGGAAGACCTCACAAAAGAGTGAGTGAGAAAGGGAGAGCTGACAGGATCTTTTCCTCAGAGGAGAGAAGTGATAGGCCCTGTGTTTACACAGGTGTTTTACGATTCTGGCAGGTTGAGCCGCATGTTCCGTAGCATCTTACTATAAATACTGCAATGCACAGACATGTACTGCAGATCCAAACCACAAAACACACACTTTAAATGTTCAGAAACTGAATCTGTTTGACTTTAAAATGGAAAAATAATGACCTCTGAAAACAAAATGGCTATTGTTATTGGGCTTATGACACCTCTTACAATCTTTTTATTGTTGTTGAGAGTGTACATTGTACAAGCACCTAAAAGAAAGGGGCACTTATATATTCTTTGACTAAGGCTAAGATAAAAGTGAATGAGGATGTCTGAATGCACTGTTACTATTATGTAACTCTCTATATGACAAAACCAACACAACGAAAGCTTTATCTCATAACACACACAGTCATGACCTCTGAATCTCTTAATATATGGCATCTTTTATGTTACCAGAACTTGTTTACACAATATACTGTATGTACTGCTTATAAAGCGTGTTAGTGGTCTTTCAATGAATAGGTTTAATCAGAGGTGTTTGAGATAGATAAAAGGGAAAAAACTCTGTGATAATATATGTGTGGTGTGTGTGGGGCTTGAGGTCGGACTGAAGGAGCGTTATCTTGGCAGTCAGGGTTTGTGATCAGGTCTGATGGGGAGGGGATGAGTGGAAATCGTCCAATCAGCTGCCTTCACTGCTCAGTTAAAGCAGATTTGTCCAAAAACATTAAGCCCCAAATCACTATGAAACCCACTCTACAAACAACCATTCAGAGGGCTCAGATTCACAGTGATACTTAATACTAGGGCTGTAACAGTACATGTATATATATTTACATTATATAAGTTATTCTTGACTATTTAATGTTTCTTTAAATTAATTTGTCATGAAAACAAGTTATGACAGCCATCGTGTAAATGATTATATTCAAAAATGTAGTTGAATATAATAATAACTATAAATAAAAATTCAATTTACAATATAGGCTACTGCATATATATATATTTTTTAAATATATAAAATATTTATTTCTAAAATAGCAACTGATAATAATAACTGATAATAAATACATAGCAACTGAATTTAATAATTTTGGCTCTCTTGTAACCTTTAATATTATAGTAACGTGTAAGTAAGGGTTCCCTATAGTTTACAGCATTAGCCAAGATAGATTTTTTTTTTTTATTATTTACATTTTTTTTAATCATTTGTTAAAAAGTTTAGGAAAAAAATAATCAATCTTATGTTTAGTTTTATCCCCCCTGCTATACCGAACTGTGACTTTAAAACAGAGGTAAGTACCCAACTGCCAGTTTTCTGTACCGTTACACCCCTATTTAATACTCTTGGTGATTCTATGGGCCATCTATCGCCACAAGCTAGAGACTGTCCTTGAATCCAGGTTACCAGGTCTTTCCACAAAAACCTCCCCATCAAATGGCTTGGGACTCACACACACATTCACACCTACAGACAATTTTTAGTGTCTCCAATTCACCTATACAGCATGTTTTTGAGCACCCGGAGGAAATCCACACAGACACAGGCAAACTTCAGACATAAAAACCTCCAGGCTTAGCGCGCACGCACGCACACACACTCTATAATTACATTTCAATATTGATATTAACAATTTAATGTATTACATTAATACTTACATTTTTAATTGTATATTAATTATAGTAAATGTTACATTATTAAAAAACACATTACTAAAACAAAAATTTCCCAAGTGAATTTGGGTCATAGGGGTTAACCAGCCTGGTCAACAAAAGTTGTGCTCCACTGGTTGACAGCAAAGCTCCTTTTTTAGCACTGAATTTCAGAGGAATTTCAAAGACTTCCCGCCATTTTGCAGGCATGGCATTCAGCGTCAGCAGCTCACCTCACAGCCAGAGGAATGCAGCTGTGGCTTCACCCACCGTATGATTCTGCGTCTGCGAGACGAACTGAAGGCAGATAGTGGCAGTGAGCACGTTCACCTAAACAACAAGCCAAAACTACAACTGAGTAAACTCACTGAGGTAATTGTTTCAAACACTTTGCACTGACAGAGATTACAGAAAAATAAAGCATCTATGCCAAGCACAACACGTCCTTTAGACTTGAGCTGGAGCTTGTAAAAAGGGAAAGCATTTGGAACGAATAAAATTATAAATGTCAACTAATGAGCAGGTTTTATAAATAAACTTCTCACTGTTCTCTTATGTACAAGAAATAACTTTTATACATGCACACAAAAAACACCATGTGTGCGTGTTTTTAGATTTTAGGTTTTAGGTTTTAGGTCACTACAGCTAAGATGTTTGAGCAGCTCATGCAACTCCTTGGTGGAAAGAGCATCGGAGGCCCTAAGCAGGGTGTATGTGTTCTGTACAACCTAAACAAGCCTAGGCTCACACACACACAGTCATAACACACAACACCCCACACTCCATAAATACACATAGAACAGCCCTTATAGTCTGTATCTTACTGCATAGAGCTTTACCTTACTCAAACACACTGCAAACAATTATAACACTCCCACAGGCAGTGTAGGAGACTAGTACAAGATGACTGAAGACTGAAACCAATTTGGTCACTAAAAACAGAGCTAAGTTTCTAAGTTTCCTTTGGTCATGTTATGTACACACTGCAAAGAGTTGGCACTGGTAGTGACAGCCACAATTATATAATACTTGGGCTGGGTATCGATACAGATTCCCTGAATTGATTAGATTCTAATTCACAACTGATTTAATTATGATTTAGCTGGGAGTAACAGTGTAATTTAGTTATGTCTTTATTTGGCTTACATATGAAAGCAGTTCTTTCTCTGCTCATTCTGTATTAAAAAAAAATAAAAAAAGATTCCAGGGCAATGATTCAGATTGATTCAAACCAGAAATTCCACTACTAAGCTACACTGGTTATCCTGGATGTTTCCGATTCACCTAAACGAATCGCTCAAAAGAATAATTTGTTTGTGAATTTAACCATTTTGGTCTCGTTTTTTTTTTTTTTTTTTTTTTTTTTTTGCGTGCATTCCCAAAAGACATATCTCTGTTTGTATCCCTATGTTGACTCATTTGGAATCACATTTAGATCACAGATCTATAAATTTGAAATGTATTTTCTGTCTCTCTTTTTCATTCTCAAACCTCTCTTTAGTCGCTCTGCACACCTATAAGTACCGGCAGGCCGACAGACAAGTGCCTAGCACTCGAGCTGTTTCACATACACACCCCCACACACAGACAGACTGTAAACAGTCTTTAAGGGGACATGAGGCCCTATACAAACACAGCGAGCTTCTATTGAGCTCTCTATTGAGACGAATGCTGAACAATAGCAGGCCAGAACGTCCATCCGCAGATGTGTGTGTGTGTGTGTGTGTGTGTGTGTGTGTGTGTGTGTGTGTGTGTGTGTGTGTGTGTGTGTGTGTGTGTGTGTGTGTGTGTGTGTGTGTGTGTGTGTGTGTTTCTTGCAGACGGTGTGAGTAAAATCCAATTATCATGGCCATGGCATTAACATTCCTGCAGTCTGGCAGGTGACGGCAGAGCCTTTTCAGGCAGCAGGGCCGCCACACCCTGACAAAGGCCGGCGATGAAGATGTATAGATGCAGAGCGGAGGTCCCGCAGGGGTGCGCTCACAAACACAAGGCTATTCTTAAGGAATTCATAGCTTTTGTTGGTGGAGTAAAACAAGACTGTCTGTGTCATTTGACTACATGGCAGCTTAGGGTGAGAGCTGGAGTTTCCCTGTGAAGACACAGTGGACCAGACAGGGGAGGACTTTTAGTACTAGGAAGTCAAATTCCATAACAAAAATAAACTACTGCCAACTCGTAGGGGGAAATCACAAATGAGATCTATAAACTTAAAAGACCCCCCGTAGTCAATAAATTTACCCATCTTTGAGCACCAAAATTACATATTTAAAGTTTTATCCTGTGAATAATTTGTATTAAAATAGCTGGAATGTAACTCTACACCCTTGCTTCATTTAGTAAACACGGAACCATGAATATGCGAATTAGCCCTGTCTCCACACTCACATCAGCTCAGAATTCCTGATCCACTCGGTCAACTTTAGTGGAAGTGGAAGAGTTAATTATACAGTCTCGTATACAAGCCGATGTATCAGAATGGTAATGCGTTTTATGTATCACCCAAACCATGTTGCCATTCGCCATCTCAGAGTCAGACAGCTGCCTTCTAAAAATCAGCATCCTTACAAACACTTTGAAAAATATAGAACATCAGTGGAGAACAGCATATAGTTCATCATAACATCGTAATATACATTATATACATAATTCACCCGCTATATTGCAAAAAATACACAATTTTTTATATCATGAAATATAACGGGATAACCTGGCTTCTTTTGAGACTCCCCTGCTTCACAGTATAGTAATGATGATATGCTAAAGCTCGCCGGTACGTTGCCGTGATTGGTAGTTTGTGACGCAAGGAGCACTGGCGATTTCAAACCACGTTTTTTGAGAGTGTCTTGACTTTTTTTCACTGCAGTTTTAAGGAGAAAATACTCAGCATGGTGTTGACTTGTGAAATTGCACATGATTTGTCTTAAAGCACATTAAAAACACCACATAGACATATAAACAGCATTAAAAACTTGATTTTCACCACAGGGGGTCTTTAACGGTTTCTCCTAGACAGTAACAAGATGAAATGGAGCAAATTAGCAAAAGTGTTCTGCTTCTCAGATTGTCTCTAGAGAATAAGACCCTCAAAACCACAGATCACATCTAGAGTTGTAAAAAAATGTCTGCAATTAAATGTCAGATTTCAGTATAAAATCAAAGATTTTAACAACAAAACCAAATTATCGGAACATGCTATTCAAATTAGTTAAATTGTTAGAGATGCATAATATCAGTTATATTACTGATATTAGTCGATTTCGGGTATATTTATTTGGTCGTGCTCTTTTCCCAATTTTTTATACCTATATTACCTTTGCCATTTTCTAATGCACACTAAGGTAATCATTATAAACACATAGTGCATTATAAAAGTGTAATGTGTAAATTCACTTGTAGCATTCAAAAGAATTTTATTTTTAGTGTAATATAACTAATTAATTTAGAATAAATAGTACAGGGGTGCGTTTCCCAAAACCATCGTTGCTAACTAAGTTAGCAACTTTGATGGTAGCAATGCAATTTCCCATTGCCAACCATCCAAGTTGCTAACAGGTTAGCAACGATGGTTTTGGGAAACGCACCCCAGAACTTTAATATTCATTTATCAGTTATCGGCATAACAGTATATGGTTCATTAATAATAATTGTCTTAGTTGGTTTTATTTTGATTTGTATATCACAGAACACACAATATATATACTTTAGGACAAACATCTCAGACCCAGCTGATACTCAAATTAAACATAAGCATAATATTTCCTGAGCCTTAAAAAAATATTCGCCCTGGGAAACATTTTAGATTTTATTAAATAATTTCATCTGATGACTTGCTATTTAAAGTTTCATAAAATGTAATTTTCCCTATATGGTGGACATTAGTTTAGTGGGCTGTGTAATCATAACTAACTATACATACTGTGAATTATACTGAGGTTGTCATAGTGGGTGTGCTTGACTAAAGCCTGTTTTATGCTTCTGCGTCGAATCGACGGCGTACCCCCGCAGACACCTCTGCATCGCGCGAACCCCTCTTCGACAAATTGTAACTACGCGTCGAGGCGACGCAGACCGCAAGGGCTGTGATTGGTCAGATGCACCGCGATGCAACGCAACCTGACGCAGAACCATAAAACGGCCACGACGCCGTAGGAGTGACGCCGTAGCTACGCCGTGGAGTTGACCCAGAAGCATAATGAGGCCTTAAGGGCGTCACATGCAACATGCCAGTCTGTGTCCTGCCCTGAACTCAAGAGTGTATAAATATGTATAATATTGTATATAATATATAATCAGAAACACACTCCCTCAGCATGCTTGAGATTTTAAGTGTTACACATGCAAGCAATGCCATGATAAAATCCTGTGATTTATTATATAGCAGTGATGTAGCTGCTGACACAGCCTCACACAAACACACACACATTCTCTTTCAGGGTGATCTGATCTCCTTGGGAGATGCCAGACAAGCACAGTAGCAGAATGATTGGCGGTGGCCCTTTGTACTTTGTGAATCCGCAGGTGCAGCGGATCCCTTACTGAGAAGAGCGAGTGTGTGTGTCGTCACAAAGCCCGGTGCTGTTCTGCTTTCTGCACTCACACATCAGCTCATATAAGATCAGATCCTCCTTTAAGAGCACCAGCCTTACCAGCTTCCAGCCAAACCGCAGCATTAAGCAGAGCTGACTGTCCAAATCCCACAAGATAACATGAGTGAAAGAGAGAAACAACAAGTGCGAGAGCTTTCCTCACAATGCTGAGGACTATAGAAGTTGGCGCTTGAATGAAGCCAACACACTCTGAATCAGCACTGCTCTCTTGAAAAGGTGAATAAAATAAAAACGGATGCAAGGATATCCTTGTGTAAATGTTATTCAAAGCCTTTAACTTGTCCAATTCATTTCAATTCAATGGGATCACTTTTCAAAACACAAGCAAAAATAGATTCTTATGCTTTCTAGAGAAAATGTAAGTGGTGTTTGCCTGTGTAATATTCGCCACCACAGGTTGTTTAGGTGGTTTCCAAGGCGATGCTATGTGGTTGCTAAGGTGTGTAAGGAGTGTCCTTTAATGCATTGCTAAGGAGTTGCAAAGTGATTGCTTACTAATCAATCCCAAAGAAAAGTAGCAAACCTCTCTTTAATCAATCACACGGTTTGAAGAGTCATTCATGTGTGACATACATAATGCTGCATAATTTATATGAAAAAGTTTATTACTTAGTTGTTCAAATCCTCTATAACAGCGACAGTGATTCTAACCTTATGAAGTACTGATCTGATCATAGTCTACATTACAACTGATGCGTGTATGTGTATTGTGTGCATCATGAGGGCTTTTCACTAGTAATGCACCGCTCATGATTTTTTATTGCTGATTCAGATTGTTTTAAAAGCATCCCGGTTGCAGATTTATTTTATTTTCCTTTGTTTAAGCAAATTTATTTGTTGTTTATTTGCTCTATAACATGCCAAACTGACCCTAAACATATTTTAAAAATTAAATAATACATATACACACACACACATTTGAAATAGAAGACAACCACTTCATTTAATCATGATACAAACAAAGATGCTACACACATGCAGCATGAGCAGTCGGTTTGGCTAGATTGTATAATTTCAAGATTTAAAGCAAAAACAGAATGGTGTGACTCGATAAATTCATATAAACCTCCACCCCCATCCCCAATTCACTATTTATATTTTCTTTCAATATTTCCGACATCGCAAACAGTGAGCTTGCTGTACAGTATTTTCTCTGCTGGCACATCTCTGTACTCCTTTTTTCAGTGTGTTCCGTCTCTGGCCTGTGTTAACATCCTGTTTTCAAATTACATTTTGGGAAATTATTGCAATTGCGCAAGTCCAAAATAGAGATCGGACAAAATAAAACGAAAAAACGATTGTATGTTTGGAGCAAAATCTGGTTCCAATTTAGGGCCGCTCGACTGGTGAATCTCTACTTTACACGCTTGATTTAATGGTTAACCCTAGGTCATTCTAAACCCTGGGTAAATGGAATCCACAGTTATCTGGCTTCATGTTTCACACTGCTCATAATTTACCCAGGGTTAACAATTTATCCTGGGTAATAAACTGACATTTTACACTGTACATTCCTAAAGCCTGGGTTAATGTTACATTAAGATGAGAATGAAGGTAGGAATCGCCGTCTCTTCTTCACTTTAATTGATGCGAAGTATTAAGTATTAACTACATAGTAGTTAAAAGCAGGTTTTAGAACAACGATGACCCGGGGTTAAGCGCAGTGTGAAAAAGCCATATGTACCCGTAGGCTAGTAAACAGATGGTTTGTTAAGGTATTGTGTATTAACCATAAAGAAAGATAAATAAACTTATCACTATTCTCTTATTTTCAATTATTTTTAGAAAAATATTATGCATGTGAGTTATATAATGACGGGAGGAATTTAGGTCACTACCGTTAAAGGGTCATGAAACCCCAAAACAATTTTTTTTAAGATGTGAACAGATATATATATATATATTCTGCATCACTGAAAACGCTAAAAAACTGAATCTGAGATAGAACTGTGCATCCGGAGAATGTGATTGGCTGCCAGGGCTGGAGAGCACGATTCTACGTCATCCGGTTCTGAACGCTTCTCTGCATTTTTTTACAAGAAAGAACTTGATCAATCGAATCACTGTGCCGTAGTATGCATGAGATCGCATTACAGTGGAGAATTCAAACATCACGAAAGACCATTTCAGCGCTGTTCCTTCAGCTCTGCCTGTTCAGCGTTGGGTTGCAAATGAGGACACTGATACAGCGGTACGTCTGATCATGAACGCGATGACACGATGGATTATTCTGATACACCGAAGATGTAGGACGAAAATTTGAAGAACAATGGACAAAAAAGTAACTATTATGTTAAACTGAAGTGTGTTGTTTGTTGAGAGACTGTAATGCTTTTAAATGTAATGAAAATATTATAAGACCTTTTAAAATGTTCTTCCGTGTTTCTCCGTTGTTTTGGTGAGTTTGTTGTCTTGTTATATTTTTTAAATGTATCAAGGTGCTCTCAAATTTTTTTTTCTCTCTGGTCATTTTAATAATGTCTGTATAATGAGTGTGTTGCAGGTCTGTGTTTTATTGGTTATCGTCTCCGCATTTCCAGCTTCTACAAAGCTTTACACGCCCATTTCTAGAGACCTTTTCAAGTGTGAACGGTCAGGCTAAAACAGGAGGGGTTTCATGACACTTTAATGTAGTTCTGAGGAAACGACAGCAGAAAATTTGAGGTAACATCTAAGTGAGAACTTGTCTTACAATGGGCAGTGTTCATAACCCCAATACCATGCATTAAAAGTGACCCATCAAATAAGGCTAAGGGTCATTTATCTATAAAACAGCATTGACATTAAAGCTTGAATGAAGGATCTCAATGAATAAATCCTGTACTGTGTACGTGTGTGTGTGTGTGTGTGTGTGTGATGGGGCCTTCCCCAACCTTCCCTTTCACATCAATAACTCTGTGGCTTTGTCCACAGCCAGAAGGACTGAGCTTAATTATTCTTGGATTCAGCATAGGAAAAAAAAGTCAACCCTTTTTCTCATTCAGTTTTTCATTCATGCGTTATGATACTACTCAGCCATTTCAAGCCTGGTAGGGTGGAACACCTTTTCCTTATATCGGTCTGCCGTTCATTTTCTAATCCATATTTAATGCCACAATATACTTCTGACCAACTTTCCATGCATGATTGATTGTCCAAACTAAAGGGTCTCAACAAAACTGCGACCCTCCCACTCTACAGTTTCCAAATGGCTCAATATCAAAACATAACTCTTACTTACTTAGGATGCATTTCAGTTGTGATGCTCCCTAAGAAGCAAGCAAGGCAGCTGAGCTCGCTAACTGAAATGGATCCTAACTAAGTTAAGTTTTCAATGCTCACAAACAAGGGGACCCCCAATCTAGACTTTCAGTCAACCTACAGTAGGGAGCCTAAAAGAAACGTTATAAAATAAATGTTATAAAAACTTTCATTAATAACTTTAACAAATATGCCTTCTATAAAGTTTTTTAGATAATTAATGTACCACAGTTAAAATAAATATAAAGAATATATTTTAAATAAAATCCTATGTTCAATGTATGTATCATTCAGGACCTTCATGGATCCTTAGTTGGACGTTACACTACAAAATGCAACAGCTTATTCCATTCGAGTTTTGCTTTAGCATGTTGCTAAGCTAACAGTAGCCGCGTTTCCATTACAGAATTGTGCGAAACTTTTACAATATTTTCTAAATTTTTAAAACTATTTTTAAACTATTGCGAAATGGCGGCGTTTCCATTTACCGATCTTATGTGACTAAAACATATCTTTTTATTTTGCAATAAGTCATTCCAAAAATCATGGCAACGGATGTTGGTAGGTTTAAGTATATCGCAGCCACCTCACTAGCCATTATTTTTAATCTAAGGAGACGTAGGTATGTTATCCAAGCATTAATGGCATGGAAAGCCCCTTATACTTAGGAGCGGCCACATATGAGGGGTTTCTGGGTGTTTTTCCCTTTTTTCTGATTCAAGGTCTTGACAAATTGTGGCATTTCTTTGTTGTTTATAATCTAGTATACCCGTAATTCCTTTGTCTTTTACGAGTTTAATCAAGAACTCCGTCTCGTCTTCGGTCCAAACATATCACGCCTTCTTTAAAGAATGATCCACTGTTACGTACTCCAGGTGACCTGTAAATACGGAAAAAACGTTTCCATTGCAGTTTTGCTAAAATTAAATTTTAGTATTGCCTGAAAAACCACCTCATGCGAGCATAAAAACTTTTTTGCAATACATGGGGGTTTGTGTGAAATTGATTCGTTTGTTTCCATTGGGCGTATTTTCAATTTGCAATTTTTGAGGGGTGCTGCAAACTTAATATTATAATAAAGAGCTGTATTGAATATAATACAGTAATGTATACAAATATTGACAACAATAGTCCATTTTTATTAGATACAACTATTGTATCACTAATTTTTGGCATTTAATTAAACATGTTTTTTTTTTCCAATAAAATCTCATATGCCATCTTGAATGAATTTTTGCTTATGGCTATGATTGTCGATCCTGATTGTTGAATGGTAGGACACTGGTCTCTTGAAGGGTTTGTTGAGTTGAGTCGAGCCGACAGTGACCACTGCAACATACACTTCATCATTACAAACCCAGTGGGAATGTAGCCCCTGACAAGCCACTTCCCGCCACACGTACACACAAGCAAGCTCCAGCAGCTGTGTAAGTGTGCGTGCATGCACAAGCGTCTTTTGGCTACATATAGTGACCTAAATACCTTAACTATTTCTATTCATAAACACTGTACATCTGTAAATGCTATATGCACAAAAGCACACTCATATTGACCTACACAAACCCACATTTGATTGACCTGGTCACGCCAAGCTAACGTCAGCTCAATAAAAACACATCAAGCACTTTAAGACATTTCTCCACACATACACATGCGGAGGTTTGCTAGGCCAGCGGAGTAGTGGCATGTTGGCGAGCTGTGGATTACAGTCTGACAGTGGCCCATTGTTAATTGAATGCCATGTGTGAAAGCTACAGAGAGATTAGTTTGTACAGCTGCTGCCATTTGTCATAACTGCCCTTAACAAGACACACATGGTGGGTTTTGGTTCAAGTCATAAGAGTCCAGGCTTCTCTCTTGTTCACTGCCCAATGCCTTCGGAATTAGTTCATGAAGATGTACTGTACCAAATACAAAAACACATTATTGTCCTTGAAAAAACGATTGTTGTTGGGTTTTAATAATCAACATACTTGAGTAATTCATCTTAGGGACACCTCGATTAGGCTGGTTGGGGTTCACCTGACACTGATAGAACAGACATGAGATGTGCTCGTGTTATTATTCTCATGAATAATCTCCCATCATTACACACAAAAATGCATTATAAAGAAATTAAAGTTTAGCAATCCTGCATTTGTCAATGTAAGGGAAAGGCTAAATATGATACATCCTCTCTGGAGAACAATGGTCAACTTTCCTCTAATCCTTCTTAACGCAGAATTAAAAGTTCAAGTCTGTGTCTGAGCAAAGGTGGCATTGTTCTGGTGCTCGGAAAAGACACTACAAAACATTGTAATGCAGCTCCACTGATGGCAAATGAATGAGCTGGAGGAAATTCCAGCTGGAAGTTATGGATTGGGATGTTTTCAGGTTTAGGGGTAAATGTGGTCAAGTGGGTATCACAAAACAATGGCCACAGTGAAGCCAGGACTAGCTTCCAACCCAGTAATCAAAAAGGAAAGCCTACTTTGACCTATAAAGGGTCCCTTTCCTTGCCTTTTTGTCACGCGTCACCACAATCTGTTCATTTTTAATCGTTCGTACGTTGCCACACTGACCATGGGTGAAAAGTAAAAATGCAATATGTACACTTTTGACCAAGCACAGCTATAGTAATATGCTTTCTCTGTCATAGCAAACTTTATTGGACTGCATAATTACTTTATTATTTTGGGAAAAAAGCATAAATGTAGTGTGGGGTTCAGGGCCTATGCACATGAAACATCCTTAATTACAAACTTCCACGGCTGAACTCAGGACCCAAATCTGAAGTACTTGCATACAAAAATATACTGGCAGTACTGACAAATGCCATGACAGAGCTGCGGTTATCAAAGCTGTATGCCTGATTTTGTCTAAGTGCAGGCTTTAGGAACTGAAGTGTGGGCGAGCGTGTGTGTGAGCGTGTGTGTTTCTGCATGTGTGTGTTTTGTGTGTGTGTGTGAGAGAGTATGTGTGTGGGTGGGAGCATGTTCTACAAAAGTCAGAGAGGCACATCGGGGGAGAAGGAGAGAGAGGGAAAAAAACAGCAGCTAGATTCCTGGGCCAGCAGAAAGGCAGGCCAATTTGAGAAAAATTCCAGTAATCCGGAGCCAATGCGTATATCCTTTCAGTGCAGGCTCTCATAATGAGGCACATACGTAGCCGTTAAAGCCCTGTATTCATTAGCGGCCCCGTTACCGGCAGAGTGCGTTTAATCACCGCACCCCAACTGCTAGTTCCGCAGCGCTCTGAGTTTAACACACCAACTTCCCAGAACCCTGGGCCCTGAACTGTCACCGGATAGGGCAAATTACAGGAACAGACTTCTTCAGAAACGAAGAGCTGAAAGCAGCAACAAGTTCACTATCAGTGACAGGTGGATCCAACACTGGCGATGTCAAAAATAGCAGTATTTCATTGAAGAGTCAAAGACTTTCATGCCAAGATAAATTATGGAACGATAAAAGTCTTTCTACAATCAAAATATGAAAACTGTAGTACAGTTTTAAAACATATAGCCTAAAATACCTATTACATTGAAACTCACTCATTGCTCTTAATTTAATGTAATTTAATAAAGGAGTATGTTTCACCTCACAATACAAGTTTTGTATTGGAATCAAACTGGTATTGAGAATTGTGAAATCACACTGGTAGTTTAGTTTTGACAGTTAAAATAGTGGTATCATGCAAACACTAATACACAAACTACGAGTGTCTGTTTCATTTTACTTCAATTACTTAACCAAGTAATAAAGTTAACTCAGAATCACTAATCTAATATGACTCTTTAGACTATATCACTGCTCATCTTTGTAGATTAACAAAGTGTGGTGAATTTGTTCTGTGGGTGGATTACTAGTGAAATGAAAGAAACTGGTAACTCTCAAACCTGCGTAAACATGCCTCAAAAACAGTCCTTATGGTACCTGAAGTCACTAGCTAATTTTTTAGACAACTTCATTGTCTGTACTATTAGGTCTATCAACTATAATTATACTAATTCAACTCACTCTTCTTGTTCTCTCCTGCTCTTTCTTTAGTTTTTACCAAAATCTGCCCTTATACAATGAAGCCATGTGAAAACAGGATGCTATTATCACTGGGGGAAAGCAACTGGAGAAGTATGTTTTGACATCAGTCGTTCCCATGATTGCCGCGGGTTAGTTTTTATGTTGACCCACCTCACAGGATGTCCATACAGGATTCACTGGTCACTCAGCTACAGAGAAATAGCACTTGTGTGGCTATACTTGAGGGACTAGAACTAAATGCAGATCTGGAGAGAAGTGTACTTACTTCTCAATAAGATTTTTTCATTATCCAAATAGTTCTTATAAATGCAAAACTTTTCTACAAACAGTTGCTGATTGTGTGCATGTGTGTGCGCGCGCGGGGGGGGGGGGGGGGGTATGGGGGGGACCAATCAGCGCTAAAACTAGACAAATATAGTTAGGGCAGATAAAGAGCGTGTGAGAAGTTGCACTATAGATGATGCTTCTGCAGAAACTTTTAACCCCATTCAAAGTCATTCATAATGTGTTTTACGTCTTGAGGGTCATCTTTTTGACAGACTTGACCCCATTGTTGCTTCCCAACCCTTCCACACTGTTACCTCTGGGTTGTCTGTCTCAGCAACGGGAGGTACTGTACCAGACAACACAAAAGAAGAGACGGCCATCACTCTGAATCCTGTCTGCCGTGAAAAGACTTTAACTGTGGGATGAGGGGGAGAAGTCACTGTCTCCCATGGCAACCTCCTCGATTGTCTCTGGCCTTCTCTGGCAGCTATTCATCGGGCCTGTCCCCCTAATGAAGGACGCCCATCAGCATAGAGATGTGAAAGACACTGACTGTCCCACCACGGAGGAATCCAGACTCTCTCTCTTCACGTCTGTCTTGTGCCCTCTTCAGCTCCCCAGGTCTCAATATGGGTTTCTCAGCTACCTTAACCCTAACCCCCCTCTGTCTTTCCCTTTTGTCTGCTTCTCACTGGATGATCTCCATTGGCGTAGATGCATGATTAGCACGTTTGCTTTATGGCAGAGAGGAGAAGAGGCCCTTATGGGGTGGTGCTGGTCCAGTCTGGGGGAAAGACCCAGACACCCCATACAGTGAGATACTGTAAGGGAGGATGAGGCCATCCTTTTACATTTTGAGGGAAGGAGAGGTCGGTCCTGGTCCTCTTGTAAGAGGGCCCCAGGGATCACCAATGCATTATGGGTTCTCACAAAGCCTCCGTCTACACCAATGATGTGAGGTTCTGTGGAAGCGGCTTTGAGTAACACAAGATACGTCTTTAGAAAAAACAAAAAGCCAAGAGGCAAAGCAGGAAAGTCTGTGACCCCTGAAAAGAGAGTTCATTTTCCAACATACTTTCCCATTTTTTCATGATAGTAGACTCTGGCATTTAAGTCAACATTCGTGATAGGCTGAGCTTCCACCACTTTTGATAAAACATTCCAAAGGGAATATCCCTTCTCCCGACCACACACTCAGACACCCACTCAAACACGGGGTGAAGCAGCACCCACACTGCAGCACAGACCCTTCCACACTCCTCATAACTACAAACATTTATGTACACATTACAGTGTGTAAAAAAAGGCGAGGGAGGTTGTAGTGTGCTTGAGCCTGAGGGTATTCAGTCAACACAGAGTCCCGGAGCTAGCGTACACACACAAACTCTCCAACACATACATAAACTTATTTACACAGATATAAACTCATGAGGCCTGTTTATAAAATCTAGAATGCGGCACCTTAGAGGGAAATTGTGGGGTGTAAAAGCAATGAACAGCAAAATAAATAAATAAATCAATAAAAAGAAAGAAAAGAAAAGAATACAAAGAATACAAAGAACTCAAGAACAAGTAAAAACTAAAAGAAAATAATTCAAGATTTTTTCTTGATTTTTTTCCTGAGAACTTTTTTCTTCACAAGCAAGAAAACAAGAATAAAAAAGATATTCTTTGAAAAAAATTGCAAGAAAGAAAGCAAGAAAGATAGAAAGAAAGAAGCAACAGGCAACAAGGTAAAAGAGAAACAAAGTGCAGAATGTAAGACAGCACGACAGAAAGTAGAGAGAGAGAGAGAGAGAGAGAGAGAGAGAGAGAGAGAGAGAGAGAGAGAGAGAGAGAGAGAGAGAGAGAGAGAGAGAGAGAGAGAGAGAGAGAGAGAGAGAGAGAGAGAGAGAGATAGAGACCAAATGAAAGGGTGGGGGAGATTTCCTTTGCGGCAGCATGTGGAGTAACAGTACACCACTGAATTGAACCAACAGCGGGCTAAGAGGAGAGACTGAGGACAGGGGTGGGGGGGGGGGGGAGATCAATAAGGGAGGCCAGAGAGCTGGAGGGAGCTCTAAATGGATTAGACTAAGGGAATGTGTTCGATAGGTTATGGCTTTTGCATGAGCTAGTCACCACGGGCCATGCAGAATACTAATCAGTACTGCAGCCTCTGCTTCAGAGACCTCACTGCATGCTCAGCACAAATGCACTGCGACCTCATCCCACTCTCCGCTCCAGCTCAGAGATCACAGACGCATCTGTAGATTTGTCCGCAGTATTGCTGTGTATCCGAATGTTTTCCAGTGACATTCCTGTTATGCTTCCATCATAAACTGATCCACTGGGATGTGATCAGATGGCCTTGTACCATTGGGCTGCTTGGAGTAGAAGGGGATCATGTTCCTCCACAGAAAACCAAATGGATGGCGGAGGTTAAATAAGGCCAGCGTATGCCTGTCTTTATCTCTGCTCTGGTATTCAACAGACTGCTCTACATATATGCCCCCATAAATCTGCAGCTTAAATACTTTGAAATGCACTAGTAGCTAAAGCAAAGGGTGTTTCTGGAATAAAAACAGTTTAATATGCCTTTTAGTACCGATTTCTTTCAATTCTAAAGAAAAGGAGTGTTGTCAAGCAAAAATAAACAGAGATGCAAAGAAATGTTTGAATGTGTGTTTTAGTCAATCAGACTCTTTAATCGGAGGAAACTCAGCAGAAAAGCACTCACAACACCCACAGGCCACTAAGATTATCGTCTAGATTGAAGTCGTAGTGGCAAATCCTTTCACTGCTCCTCCGCCACCCCCCTCCTTTCTTTTCTTTCCCCTCTTTATGTTTAATGTGGCGGTACACCAGTGTACTAAAACATCAAACAGAAGCTATTGCCTTTCATTTCCACAACTGAAACCAAGTCGTGCGTTGTAGTTCTTATTTGAAAGCAAAGCACCAACAAATGCGTGGTTCAGAGAAGAAACCGAGAGCAAGGGAGAG
Source organism: Chrosomus eos (assembly GCA_036326025.1). Classification (NCBI taxonomy): domain Eukaryota; kingdom Metazoa; phylum Chordata; class Actinopteri; order Cypriniformes; family Leuciscidae; genus Chrosomus; species Chrosomus eos. The sequence continues at coordinate 42,800,652 of CM070818.1, read as the reverse complement.
AAAAAGAGGGAGCGGAAAAATGAACCATCTGTACTGATTTTTGGGAGCGAGTCAGTAGCTGCGGGCCATCAAGTGGATGTACTGAACACTTTATGTCTCTCACCAGAGGACAAACTCATGGCTGCCTCCACCACAAAGGGCTCACTGGAAACAATTAGCAAATAAATAAATAAATGAATAAACAAAAACAAATGCTGTGGCCCTGTTGCATTCCATACACTTGTAATTCTGTATTGGTTTCCCTTAAAGTTTCTGTTATGGTCCCAAATTGTCAATGGCTTTGTGTGTGTTTCGTCCCAGCCAGCTGTCCTTTTAATTCTCATTAATACAGCACACTGGAGTTTATATTGCATCAGTAAACGCTGCAGAGAACGATGTGTCCGTCCCATAAAGGAAATAGTAAGGATTTAGAAATGCAGAGCATAGAAAACAAAAGTTGAGAATAGGAATGGAACGAATTTAATAGTCTCAGTTAATTATATTAATGATTAATTTTCAATGTCAAATTGTGAGATAATTTCTAAAAAATTTGCGTTTATACGGACGATTCACAGCCAATTAAAGGTCTTAACTATATACTAAACAACAATATTAAAACAAAAATGTGGTAAAATATTTTTTTAACTTATTCTTAATAAAATACATTTCTCATGATGTCCACATTTAACTACCCATTGCCAACATTTATGATAAACCAGTCAGTAAGTATGGATTTAAGGGTGTACTCAAACTAGGCGATCTGAACCGTGCCGAGAGCGTTTGACCCCCAAAGTCTGGTTCGTGCGATCGCTCCATACGCTTAGCCGACCCTGGCCCGCTTGGAAGAGATGTGCCAGAGAACGGTTCGATTGGGCGCGGGCATGGTACGCATGTAGTCTGATCGTTAACCGCGTCGAAGCACGGAACAGCTGAGCACTACCACCATAATTACGACAGCAAACACCCGAATCCAATTTGCTGTATTTCGGCTTTATTTCAAATCTTTCCGTAACCCTAAAATGCCTCTTACGCTTAGCCTATACAATAACATTACACAATCCTTCCATCTCTCCATCATAGTTTTCTCTAGTGCCCATAATCAGGAAGAGCTATCACACGTTGGTTTCAAGAATACTTCTGGTCTAACTTCCCATGCATGTGGACATCAGGGACAGTGTGAATTAGATAGGAGGAGACAGACAGGAAGAAAAAAGTGAAAGTGGAGAAACCACAAGCTGTACTTAGTCACTGACAGGGGTGATGACCTCTAGGTCATGCTGGCTAGTCCTGACCCAGTCGTATACTCAGTCAGCTGGAAAACTATCCGCAAACAGCTTCTCTACAGAGCACACACACACACTGCTAATAAAGGCCCAATAGGGAACTCCGTGTGTGTGTGTGTGTGTGTGTGTGTGTGTGTGTGTGTGTGTGTGTGTGTGTGTGTGTGTGTGTGTGTGTGTGTGTGTGTGTGTGTGTGTGTGTGTGTGTGTGTGTGTGTGTGTGTGTGTGTGTGTGTGTGTGTGTGTGTGTGTGTTGGGGGTTTTGGCAAGTTGAGAGAGGGAGTTTGATGAATGACCAGCTCTTCTGAAGGAGCTGGCAACCGCTCCGCTGACCCAGACATCCAGAGGTCATGAGTCAGCTGGGGGTCCAGGTGCCCCCCGAAACGACACCCTGGCCTGCCCCCACGCGCCACAGGTCGCCACCTTGTTTTCAAAGATCTGTTGTGCTCAATTAAGCTTCACATGACACCTTCCACATCTTTAGTGAGGTCTTGACACGGGGGCAAAAGCTAAGTCCTGCAGTCGTAAAACAGACCTCTTTAACATGCTAGAACAAATGAGAAATAATCCATCCAACACCAGAAAAGCGGCCAATAAAACACTGTCTACTTCACAGGGAACCAAAATAAACTAGGGAGTTTGGGCAGGAAATCGCGACACCTTCACACTGTAACTGATATGTTGAGCTCTTGCGATTGTGTAACACCTAAGTTGTTGAGTAACGCTGGCTGTTCCTGCACAAAAAAAACATGACAGTTTATTGGTGTTTGACGACTTAGGTAAAATTAATTGTTCTTATTAATTGTTAATTCATTTTATTTAGCTTTACAAAAGGGCGGCTAGATATTTGAAACAAACCAACTGCCAGATAAATGTAAATATTTATGAAAGGCTTGAACTGGCACTTAATTTACACTAGCATTTTTGAGGTTTTGTGTTTATTTGAAAAATTATGTCATGTGTTTAGGATAATGTAAACCCTGAGATAAAGGTTGTGAACATAGTCCAGAATGTGCTGGAAAATAAATATCTTGGGTTAAAATAAAAAATGCCTTTTTGATATAAACCGGCTGGTCCCTAAGCAATCTGCTTAGTCACTATTCTAGTATTAAAAAACCTATACCAACATTTTCCCTCACAGTATAAAATGCAGCAGACACAAAAAAGAAAACAAAGGTACATTAATGAAACATGTCATCAATCATACAATACAAATTATTAGCATACTTCCCTTGACTGAAAGGGGGCCGGCAAGTGAGAGTCATGATTTATGAGTTCTGAAGTGAAATGAGCATCACTTTTTCATGTACAGACTTGACTTAGATGTACAAGGCCAATGTGGAATCAGAAAGTTGCAACAGCTGAAACAGTCCAAGCAACTTTAGCTGAAAAGGTTTCAAAGCATGGATAATTACAGCTAATAAAAATAGATCTTCAAACAAAAAAAAGTATTTATTTTCAAAAAGTACTTTAAAAAAAGACTACAAAACAGAAATGAGCCAATCAATCACACAAAACATAATCTTTTGTTTTCTCATTTGCTGGAAATGTGATTGTTGTGATTGTTCTGAATTCTGTTTTCATATAGAAAACTTGTGATCTAGATTATGTTATAATCATTTTACGAGAGAATGAAGCAGAACAGCGCACGCACAGGCACAGGCACAAATGGCATGGCCAGACTTGGTGAAGTGCAGAGGCAGGGCATGGCACGATGCCCACCAACAAGCTTGCCGCCTCTCATTCCTGTCCTCTTCACCACCTTTTCAATGGGGATTCAGCTGGGCATTTACTAAGGTGCTATTGCAAACACTGGCGAGTCTGCTAAGCCATCTTGCAGAAACCCAAAGCAAACTGTTTGATGCCCCTATGGATGCCAGGTGCTGCGGATAGCGATTAAAACACCCTTAAATTTAAACCAGACCATGAGATGAAATACAAAGAGTCCAAATACAACACTAGTTGTGTTGGAGTATGAAAATACTTACAATAATACTGCAAAAAAAGTCAAATGTTCTACGAAATACATAGAACAAAAGCAGTAATGGCTTCCAGTCACCTTACAAAGGACCCTTTGCTGGCATATGGACGTCAAAATCAGCTGAGCACTGAACATTACCTTTTCAATTCACAGCCACAGACCACAACCACAATTTCCTTATGATGTTAGTAGATTCTCTTTTGCTTTACATTTGGTTTTATTTAGCTGGAAGTCAATAACTGCCATTCCACCGCTTTCAGGAAACTTTCCTCCATGCCTACTGCATTGCGGATGCCAATTAACGAATCAAAGGCATGCAGTAAGCAGACAAAGAGGGTTTGATATCAACGGCCATCCTCAGTCACTGGCACTCTTCCTACCACTCTCCTGGCACAACGCTAACAAAATGGCCGCCCTGGGTGCACTGGCACAATGTGAGGGCATTGTCTAGAGATGGGCACTGGATACTAAAGGCAAAACACTCCGCACTGCCACGGTAAGCGCTTAACAGAGAACCCAATATTCATTTGGTGACAGTAGTTTCTTCCATACTCGTCTTTTTTTTTCAGATTATATAAAAGGTCAGAAATATCTTTAGTGAATAACAGTTAGAATATGAGAGTCAGCCACTACGATTATGCTACACAGACATAAAATATTTTGAAAAAACATATAATTACTGTTATATAATTTATATCCAAATTACTTCATAAGTTATTTGTAAATAAGAGTGGAGATTTAGGTCAATTCAGAGAGGTATACGAGAGATTTAGGCTGCCGTGTGAGTGCCAACAGGCGAATGCACAACATCTTACAAAGACACAAAAGAGAGTCTGATGCCAACCATGGTGCCAGTGGCAACCATTATTGTCCCTCCGCTCTGCCTTCTGCTTACCCTGGCACTTCAGTTTCACAAAATGGAGGTGCCATGCCTGACGTTAATGAAAACATTTACATACTCACAAAAGGAACACTTCTATGATGTTACAATTATTTTTGTCGTATAGCGATTCTTATACATAACCTGAATTGTTGCCCCCTGGAAAATATGGATGATGTCCAAATTAATACTTTTCAAACAGAAAACTTCAAATGGAAATAAATAGTTTATGTTGTAGCCTTCCTTGTTTTTAAGTCATTTTGGATAAAAGTACATGTTAATGAATAAATGTGAAGGTACATGTAAGTGTGCAGAGGAGTTTTTTGCAAAATAAATAAATAAATAAATAAAAATAACTAAACGCACAAATAACTAAAAATAACTGAAAATTACCAGAACCGATCTAGTCATTAAAAATAAATAAGGGGAGATATTTTAAAAATACAAAATAGAATTCTAATAGAATAGTACTGTGTAATTGTGCCATTTGCACAAATTGTCATTATGTAACACATATTTTGCATGAATTTATATAATGAGGAGTATTTGTATGTATTCTGATTTTCTGATGTAAAGTTTGAATTGTATTCTGATACTGACCTCATCGTAAAAAAGTGCTGCTTAAGAATTATGCTGAAATATCTGTATCTAGCTATTTTTTACAAATGCATTTGATTACAGCGCAAGCAACACACTTTTGTCACTCATTCTCTTATTAAATGCCAACTAATATGTAAAATGTTAAAATCATATGACAAATCATTTTAATACTACTTAATTTACCAAAATAGATCAGTTTGAAACTTTGTGCGTGTAAAACAAGAAATCTATGCCCACACTCTTTATATCCATAACAAATGGAAATTACATTAATTCAAAGGCTACACCTTTGAACCTGCGAGTTAAAGTAGCACACTTAAATCAAGTCAAGAAATGTTATCTCCCAACCTCCCCTTGCACATACCTTGGTCCTGGACATAGTATGCCAGAAACAAGTCCAGCTCTTTCACAGAGACAGTGATGTGGTGGGGCTGGACGCAAAGTCCCGGGTTGGTGCAGTGCGGGGACTTGACCAGACGCTCCCCATCTGTGCTCTCCAGCGGAATACCTTTGAACAGGATGACCATCACCAGGTCCAGCCGCCACACTTTATCAGCCTGCCTCAGGCAGTCAATTCGGCGGATCTTGCCCTTCTGGTCGGGGTTGGAGAGAACACAGCACGGGTGCTTCTTGCCCGTTACGCTGAGCACAAAGTCCTCCCGGTACTCCTGCCGAATGTCCTTGCGCAGCTTGGCCAGGAGACGAGATGCCCACTTCTGCTTGATTTCAGGCTTCTCGCTGAGAAGCTCGTCTTTCACTGCCCGTTCCTCATCCTTGGACATCCGCTTTTCGTGCTTCTTAAAGTACTTGCGCTTGCGTGCCTGCAGGTTAAACCAGGTGTAGGCTATGGCACGGACATGAGGGAGCAGCGCCTCGATGAAGGGATGAAACTCATCCTGAGAGAAGAGAGAGAGGGGAAAAGGAGAAAAATTGAGCAGGAGCAGAAGTGACCTTTTGGCATGGGTTCTTGTCTGAATTAGCCAAGAGCCCGTGCAGCCAAAAAAAAAAGGCGGTTTAGAAAACATTGCAGAAAAGACCATTTATAAGACGCAAAAGTAGATAAAGTTATACAAATTACTATTTAATGGTCCAGAAAAGCATTACATTACAAAGCATTACAGAGTTACAGTTACAAATATCAGTTTTCTAACAACTCTAGTCTTCGGTTTCCTGCTTTTAGAGAACTTTTAAGCACTAAAGTTGTTTAAAATGAGATTTTAAAGCATCAACATGAAACATTCATCTACCATTTCCACTGCGACTGCAGGCAGCGTTGGCCTGCCTGCAGGTGTCGGAGGCACGCAGAAAAAGGATGCCACTGTTTACCGCGTCTGCCCGCGCCGTGCCAGTGAAGAGCCGACCGTTCCAGAATCACTAATCTCTCACTCCCCTTCCTCTCTCTCTCTCTCTCTCTCTCTCTCTCTCTCTCTCTCTCTCTCTCTTCTCTCTCTCTCTCTCTCTCTCTCTCTCTCTCTCTCTCTCTCTCTCTCTCTCTCTCTCTCTCTCTCTCTCTCTCTCTCTCTCTCTCTCTCTCTCTCTCTCTCTCTCTCTCTCTCTCTCTCTCTCTCTCTCTCTCTCTCTCTCTCTCTCTCTCTCTCTCTCTCTCTCTCTCTCTCTCTCTCTCTCTCTCTCTCTCTCTCTCTCTCTCTCTCTCTCTCTCTCTCTCTCTCTCTCTCTCTCTCTCTCTCTCTCTCCTCTCCCCCTCTTCTCTCACCTCGCTCGCTCCTCGTCTCCCAGCAATGCTCAAAGCGCCAGTCCGTGTGTTGGCACAAGAGAGCAAGCACCCCCCATACTTCCAGATCTCTTATCAAAGCGCCCTGCATTCCTGAAACAGCCCTTACCACAGAGTCCCACAGAACCTCACGGAATCCTGGAAAACTCAAAAGATAGTCTCTAAATGCCTTGGACAAGGACAGCTGAGGGCATGATTATCAACCACACTTGCAAAGAAAACAAGACAAATGGGGACATGTCTTTTGTCTAAAATGACCTTCCCAAGGCCAGTACTAGGTAAGGCTTTTAACTAAACATGGAAGAGTGAAGAAAGCGAGGGGTGGATGGGAAATCAATTTTACACCTTGAGCTTTTACTCTTGACTATGAGGAGGTGTTTGCGGTCCTTGGGAATCACTTAATTTGTTAGCATTAATGTACCGCAATTATTCCAAGGCCCTCCAAAAATCAAATCTAGATGGACAATGAAAATGACATCTTGGCACAACAGCCACATTCTTTGGGCCTCAGAGCTGTTTGATAAGAGTGGTATTAAAATGCCAAAGTAAAAAACTAAAGCATCCTGACTCCTCAAATAAGCGACACGGCTAATTCACACTTGTCTTATTGAGTGCATTTTTTTTTGTCTTCATATGTCTCAAATTGCTATATCTTTACACTACAAACTTAAACTGAGTCAATCTTACTGAGCCAATCTTATCAAACTCCGTCGCCAATTTTACAGACCTATGAGTGACATTTTTTCCCACACATAATCTCCTCATCACCTCAGCAAGTCAAATTGATTCAATATTGTCAAACAAATTCAATCATGTTTTAAAACATAAAATAGAACAGCATGAGAATTTGTCAAACGCTACTATCTGAAGTTTCCCTTTATAATTTTTCAGTTTAACAAAATATAATATTTTTTTTTTAATCAAAAGATCAATAAGCACTGTAAATTCTTACCAATGGATGAGGTTTAATAGAAAAAAAAAGTAAAAAGACAATGAAAGCAAGAGTGCGAGAATCTTAACACAATGAAAAAGGCCATCTTATACACACACACACACTGACTCTGCAAACTTCTATGCATTTTTTTTCAATGCCACATTGAAAAATGAACAAGGACTGCAGCGAATGGATCGAAGAAGAGTTAAACCACATATTGTTCTGTGTGCAGGCGGGCGGCAGCTCTTTGGGAAACCACAACCAATGCACCACTGCTGCCTATATTTCTGTGACAGCCCCCCACACACAGCCCACTCCAGCACTGTATAAATACCATAAAAGCTACACTTACACATGTGCAATCCTTCATGCGACAATGTTGCACAAGAAATATAACTCGCAAAAGAGTGTGAGTTTTCGCACTATGCGGTGTAGTCCTGGAATGTATAAAAACTCAAGCACATTCAAAGTGCTGATTTTCAACAAATCACATCAGATGATAGGCTAGAGGATTTAATTATTTTTCAATTATAGCTATTAATTTTCTTTTGTCACAACTACATGCAACTTATAATGTATAATGTCCACAACTCCACTCCACAAATTATGCATTAATATCGAAATTACTATACTGATAGGATCTCAACAACAAAAAGGATCTCTATCAAATAAATATTTTCAGCTATAAATTTAATGAACCTATTGACCACGAGAAAGGTGATTCTTGCCATAATGAATTTAAATAAATATATGTCTAAGGCCTTGAAAGATTACCCATTGTTGTATCCCTACAACATAAAATTAAAATAAATGTAAATGTAATGTAAAAAAAAAACATAATATTGATCTGTTGTCATAGCAGCTGTTATGCAAATTTATCACAATGTTAAGGAATATCCTTGAACCAAAAATCACACGAATTTCTATTTTTAATAGTTCAAAGAGTAGCACGAGGTTGTTGGCTGCGCAGGCTCGAGGTCCTCACCATATCTCAGTCAATCACTCTCTGATGCCAAGGGAAATATAAACAGCAAAACTGTGTCAGCCAAAGCCGGCGGACTCTGTCCAACCGCTGAATCAACCTTATCATTGTTTTCATCTTAATTCACTCTGTGAGAGAAGCTCCACAAACTAAGGCAAGTTTCCTCAAAGAAAGGTGAGGATAAAACGGTGAGTTCTCAAAAAGGGAATTCAAAGTCACTGCCTTAGCGTCGCGCTTAAAATGGCAAAGATGAACTTCTCCCTGTTGTTAACCTAATAAATGTTGCCTTGTTTAATCAGGTTTTAAAGCAAAGATACATTTACAGACGCCATAGAATTTGATTTAAGTAAACACTGATCTGTTCATTGATCAGGAATAAACATCTTCACCCATGTGATGAGCGCAATGAGTTGAGTAGGCTACATTCTATCACATAGCCTATATACAGTACATCGAGTTAGATGTCCGTCGGATTTTTAGAAGTCCTAACTATAGGCTACTTAAAAAACGCTTTAAAATTAAAATCGACTGCAGTCTTTTAAAAAAAAAGGATTCCTCAATGTCTATTTAAAGAAACAGCTTATTAAGTACCATGTCTCGCTCTACACAGTCCTTGAGTTGGTCAATATGGTTCTTTGAAGATTAAAAAAGTTACTAGCCATAGGTTTGTCAGATTATGGTATTTTGGGAAGCCTACTTAAAAGTAGGCTACCAGTAGTACATAGATGGATTTCTAAAGAACTAGATAATAAAAGGTTCTTTGATTAATTTAAAACGACTTCTTCCTTCTAATTCTAATATTTATTTTCTTGAGTGATTTTAAAGGTTGCAGTTAAGTTTAAATGCATCGATTTTCTCACGTGCCTTCTGTAAGACACGACGTCGAAGAAGATGTTCAAATACGATATTGAACTTCAAAAAGACAAGAGGGAAGTGTAGGCTACAATAAATGCGTAAAATCCTATAAATGCAGCATATGTTTAATGAACCAAAAGCACATACAGTGAATAACGTACACAAACAAGTATAAAGAATTACCTAGTAGGCTACTCAGTGATAATTAAAAAATATATAAAATATACCTGTGTGAGACAAATCGGCGAATACATCGTAGATCGCGCGGTTATCAAAGTCCTGACGGGTATCAGATGATTGATATTATCGCTTCATTCTTCAGAGCCCGTGCTGCTCCGTGCACGTTTGAGTAAGACCTGATATCCTCATTCAAAAAAACACGCTCTTATCCGGCAACAGAGAACAACTGGAGATCCCACACTTTGCATTTAACCGATCCCGACGTCTATTTAAGAGCACAAAAGATTGTAAAAGGAGTGAATCTAGGCGCATCCACAGCGCGTGAGGTGAACCCGCCGCTGAGTAAAAAGCTAAGAAATCTGAGAGTCGAGTTAAAAAAAAAAAAATCTTTAATAATAGCCTATCGCACGTGCAATAAGAAAACTTGAAGGCGCCTAATTTCTGATCATGTGTTTGCTTTTCAAACTTGATATAATATGGGCCGGTAACACCCTCTAGTCTGCTGGAGCCTAACAAATCAGTCTGAAGATTTTTTTTTTTCGCCTTTAATTACACAGTCATACTCCTCCTCTTCCAGCAAGCGCATATCCCATATCTCCAGCCCACCTCGATTGCACCTTCGTGACATTGACAAAGATTTAAGCAATTTCCTATTTTTTATTCAAATGTCATTTTTATGTGGTGAGGACTTTGGGCAGGCATGTAAAACTATGAAACACTATATGAAGCGAGCCCTGTAAAGATTTTTGCTGGCTGCTTCAATTGCAAATGAAAAAAAAAAATCTAATTGAATTGATTTTGCCTTTGACTTTGATTATATTTTATACGGGCGTCGTCAAAATAAAAACAAAATGATGCTTTTGATCAAATCATATCAGGGGATATAAAGAAATTTTGACTAGCCTACTTTGTCAAGACTTTCGTTGGTTAAGTTTACTTTCACTATCAGCTATTACACACCAATACTGAGATATGGCATATAAAACAAAGGCTTTAGTATTACGCTTGGAAAAGCATGATTTATTAGCTAATGACGCAAATGTAAGTGTGGGCCTGCAGCGTTTATTATGCAAAATAACTCAAAACTGAATAAGTTTATCAATGTTATTTCTGTGCTTTTTAAAAGAGCAGTAGCCAACATGACAACGGTTTAAATGTTGCGAGAAAAGAGAGAAATCAACAACAGTAGCCTCCTGCGTACGGTTCTATCACGTATCCAAGTGAGAGAAGAGCACATCAGGGCCAGTCTGTTTGTTGGACAGATAGCCTAATGATTCCCTTCGCGTTACATCGGCATGACGGCATCTTGTGTCGAAGTCAAAGCCCACCCCCTAAGTCCAAAAGGCTCAACAAAGACTTTATGAAGGACACCGAGTCCATTACTAAAATGTAACTACAATGGACCGCAACAAAAGCGCAACGCAACAAAGTCCAATGTTCATGGTAAAACAATGAATCGGTTTATGGACGTGCAAGCAAACATCTACGTGTGCATAACGTAATGTTTTAAAGTATCAAAGAACAAAGTAACAGAGTGAAAGAGTGTCGATGCAAGTATCGCTGCGTAAAACAGCCCCAGGCAAGCATTTAAATGACAGTGTGAGTAAATATCAACACGGCTTGTCCAGGTATTCACGCCGCTGCTCCGTGCCAGAAGCGCACGGCTATTCAATAGGGGAGAGTTTGAGCTAACACATGATGCATGCCAAGAGGCACAAACTCGACTTCTGACACAATATGACCCATATAGGACGGCTGCCAATGCATGACATAAACAATCCAACATTACGATATTTTTTTTCTGCAGTTTTAAAGTGTCTTGTTCAGTTCAATATTGAAACGTAAAGCTATTGCTCTGTTGAGGTTACATACGCGCAACACAACAACTCGTGACAAATATTCACAAATGTTAGTAAGACAGTGGTTTCCATCATAACGTAGCCTACCATTGCACTGTATTGCATGGAATTGAAGGGGGTTCCTGGAGGCTGGATGAAATTGAAGCCGGTACGCTCACATGTCTCAAGTTCAAAAATGTGTTTTTTTTTTTTTCTTGTTTTTTTTCTCTCTCTCTCTTTTCGTTTCACGTTGTAGTGCTTACAAAAATGAACACCGGAAGCGAATTCTTGGCAGACAGGCGGCAAAATCAAGTCAGCGAGCACCTCAGATATTTTTTTATCTTCCTTCCTCTGCAAGTCAGTCTTTTGGATAGCTTTTGGTGGTTGAGTTGAACGCGGTCCAGAATAGGCTGAGTTTTTTGGAAGTGGGTAGGTCTGCGCCTTCACTTTCTCTGTCTGTCGTCGCTGTTGCTCGCTGGCAGCAGCCAAACGTTGCTGCGCATTTGGAATTACATCCCCGTTTCTGATTGGCTGGTGTACCGGTGGAGTGGAGCTCAGCTCGCCGTTCCATGCCCTAGGCCCCTCACTTCCGCTCGGCAGACAGTGTCACTATTTGCATATTAACATTGACCAAGTCCCATCAAAGCGAGACCGAGCGAAATTTAGACTAGTGGCTGAAGATAGGTCAAATTCCTCTGTGCATTTTGGCCTTGGGGATTAAGAAAATGTCTTTATGTAGGCTACAGACATGAAAGCAAATAAATTCCTACTAAATTTGTATATTATAAATGATATTTTAAATAAATTAATAATAACGATTTTCATACTTATTCCCCTTCATACAATGTGTGCTCGATTTTGACATAATTTTAAACCACATTGTTTAGCATTGTTAAACTTTAATGACTTTTTAATAATAGCTGAAACAATCTTTAAATCGGTAGAAATATATAATGTATAAGCTGTATTACTAAACCATTGTTAAGATTTTGAATTATATAGGAGAGAAAGTCACCACTGTTAGAGAGCACAATAATGGCATTGATCCAGACCAGAACACCAGAGCGCCCCGCACACACACACACACACACACACACACGACTCCAACAACATGGATGAAACACGCATTCATTTGAGCGTGTTTACTGGTGCCATTAAATGAGACACTATCAAAATATAGTAGTAATAAAACAGTTTATGATTATTCACGTCACCTAGTAGGCTAAATAATCACAGACAGCAATTGAATCCGAATGTAGAAATTCTAAATTTCGGACTAATTTAATTTTGTTCTATATGTCACAAGACATATTGTGGTGATCTCAACAAAACAATTCCTTGGGTCTTTCATTTAGGTCGTTACAAATTTGTACATTTAGGCTAAAGCTAAGCGGAAATACGCCTCATCACGTAGGCTATACATTAAGCGCTGCGTAGGCTATAATATGACAAATAATTTGTTTAATCGTTCGTAATTTTGTGAATAACATTTTTACCTGTTGTTTCTATAATTTGTACAGAATATATTTAATTCAGCTATCATACATTCTATTTGTATCTTTTCGATAGAAAACCTTTATAGCAGTTTTCGTTTTATAGCCTGGATTGTCATCTTTGCTCTGCACGACACAAGTTGTCACGTCGAAAAGTTCGTTTTGGTTGTGACTGCACTCGTGGCTAACTAAATGTATCTGTCGAGATAAACTACGTATATAGAATGAATCGTTTATTCTATACGCTGTCACACTTGTAAAGACAAACAAACAAGCCCTGTGTTTGAAACAACAAACACAAGGGCTTGTTGGAGTATTATATCGAGTAGGTGGAGTGTGAGACGAAATGAAGCGAAAGGGCTCCAAATTCTTAGACGTAAACTTTGGCAATCAGTGGCGAGCGGAGGACAGGGAATCATTATTAACATATAGAAATATCGATGTCCTGAAGATGTTATCTGTTCACTTGTGCCTGTCAAGTTCCACATGAGTTTGGATAGCCTGTGCCGTGTGTGCGCAGCGAGCCTCGATAGCCTACTGCCTCCGTAAGTTCACTACATTTCATAGGCTATTCTATTCTCTCGACTAGACGCTCGATCAAAGCCAAACTTTTCTAGTCATTAATTATACTTTTACTTAGGCTTAGTTGTGTATAGCTGGTGCATCAGTGGGTTGCTGTAGACATTTCGTTTCTAATGTCTCTAGAAAATATCAAAAAGATTCCGTTTCTTTCGATTAAAGCATGTTTTCATGTTTTCACGGGTTAGGAAAGTTATATTGCTTTTCAGTAGTAGAGCATTCAAGTCCTACGAGTGAATATTATTTGATTATTACATAGCCTATGCTACATATTGTTTTAAAAATATCGTTGCTTTAACGTGCAAATAGATTTTTTAAAACTGGTAAACGGTTCTTAAGTGGCGAAATGTTTATATACATATATGCATTTAATGCAAAACAATGACCTGCTGCTTTTGAATAAACGGCACCACCCTTTTTTTAATCAACCATAAGTCTACCGGGTAGTAAAGAGACACACGACCGTCTAATAACGGCTGGAAGTTGACCCATATGATTCCATGATCCCATATGCCCGCTTTTTACGTCATAGTTGCAAGATATGTTGCAAAGGTAATTTTTTATTGTAGCCTAATAGCCCATATGATTGCCATTTTAGCATTTCACTCCGAGACAAAGGCTATAAGAGCTTATTTCCAATGAATTAGCAGGACAGGTTTTCTAAATTATAATAGTAATGAATGACACATTTATTCTAGTGCTTCATTGTTTTGTGTTTGAATTTAAATGTTCTATGTTAATCAATAATTAATAAAACATTTTTTGATTCTATTTATATCAATAATAGGCTATATTTTCAGTCAAGGCACATGGTAGTCTGGCAGAACAGGTAGTGTTTCTCTTTTTATAAGAATGAAAAACAAAATGCACATTTATTGTGCTTTTATTTTCTTTTTTATAACACTCTAACCAAGGATAAAGTGCAGTCATGATGGGTTTGGATGTTGGTTTTGTGTTAAAGAATTACACCTGGGTTTCACTGAGCAATTAAAAACTGCATTAATTTGTATTTATAAAACGAGGCTATATTATGTTTTCCATTATTTTATCAATTTTGTGAACATACTTCTCAAGTCAGATTCACTATTAGGCCTAGCCTATGAACATAAAATTAGGCTAAATGATTTTCATATTGCTCAGGCTCCTCTCCAGGTGAAAATGTAACTTTAATTGTAACAAGATTGTTGTGTGGAATGACAAATATGTGAAAAATAAAAACTTATTTTGAGAACAATTGATGACCATTCAAATTCAGGATAGTTTCATTTAGCCTAATATTTTAGCCTACCGACCAAACTCTCTGCAGTGCTAAATTCAACATAATTTTTTGCTTGGTGCAAAATTCAAACTAACCAGGTAAAGCGTTTGTCGAATATTCTACTATTGGTAGCCTATTTACTGAGTCTTATTTTAGTGTCTTTGCTTTTAAGTGGACAGATAGCCTATAAATATGATTATATGCCTATGTCGGAACGCTTTTTCATATAGCGCCACAACGCCATATTTGTATCAGCGGGCCTAGATTGCAAGCGGGGTGATGTGAAACAAATCATAGTGTAGGCTTTTAGATTAACACTTTCTCAAGACGCATTTTCATAATTTACCAAATAACGCGTGTAGACTGAATCCTCCTCGAACGTAAGAATGCAGGAGCTGTGAAACTCACAAGGAGCACGCGCCAGTGACCTCGCTCTGCTCTGTTCAAGTTCCATTCATTCACTCTTTCCAAAAAACACCTTGTCTCCTTATAATGGCGTAGAAACCTGTAACTCTTACCTTGTAACAGCTGTTTTGACAATGCATTCGCTTTAATTTTGTGGTTTAATAGGCCTACTTTTAAAACAATTTCACGGAGTGCCAACATTGAAGTCAGATTTTGACATATGTAATGCGTCTCATAGCGACATATTTGTTCGGATATATCCTATTAATACTGTATTAATAACAATATCATTGTTCTGTTCTTATCGGGTTCCATCGTAATCGTAAATCTAGTCTAGTGTGAGTGCTGCTGATTGCTGAAATCCTATTACTGTCATAGCTCGCCGTGATCGTATAGTGGTTAGTACTCTGCGTTGTGGCCGCAGCAACCCCGGTTCGAATCCGGGTCACGGCAGGAAACTAAGTAAAGTGATGACTTTTACACTTGCACTTGATTTATAGTGATAGTAAAAGCCACAACGTGTCAGGTAGGCCACAGCTGGCTGGTAACATATTGTTAGAGAACTTCGCGGTTGTCAGTCTATCTATAGCCTACACTCAAACTGACATCCTACATTAACCTGGATAACCTTCACTGAAAAAAAATCCTAGGAACTTTTAAACAGCACGGAAAATGCTGGTTACTGCTTTTGGTTTTAAAACCTAAACAGAATAAATTATTTGCGCTTTGTCGACATTACAATTTGCAAATAACCTCGTTTTTGGAAGGCAGAAGAGAGCGTTACCGATTTAGGTAACCTAGTCATATAAGTATTGGGAAGTGAATGCAGCGCAGTTTCCATTCACCCCACAAGGAAGCGGTAATGAACCGTCGGCCGTGTGGCGTGCCAGCACTGTGCCGTGATCGTATAGTGGTTAGTACTCTGCGTTGTGGCCGCAGCAACCCCGGTTCGAATCCGGGTCACGGCAAACATTTACTCAGTCAGGCTGTTCTTTTGTGAGACAAAATGATGTGCTCATGAAAACGCTAAATAAAAATCTATGTAAATCACCTAAAATGTGACATTACATAGCCTAACAGCCTACTATGTAGCCAACTGTCTTCGACTTGGTAACATTCTGCACCTCTATTTATTTAAAATAAATCGTGTCCATTCATATACTTGTATTTCAAAATAATATTCCCCCTATATGCCTGACCTATATGTTTTAGAATGTTTCTGTAAGTGCAGTTTTAATCTGTAGCCTACTCACCTGATGATTTAAGCACCAGAGGGCAGCAAACGACTATGTATGTAAAACCACTGCCTAAAAAGGGGACAAAGAAACTTGGCAGAGATGAAGACTGATTAATAATACTGTGTTCGTTTGAGACTACTGCACCTCTAGTAATTATAGACACTGCTATTGCGGACTGTTACTGAGATGGCAGAGACTAAAAGGGTTAGATAATGTTATTCAGTAGAAATGCTGTGAAAATGAATCAATAATTACCCAAATCAATCGAAATATTGTTAGTTAATTTTTATTATTTTTTTTTATTTCTTTTTTTCTTTTCTTCACTTATACTGAAATGTAGTGGCATGCATATGTCCTTTGTTACAATGTCATTTTTATTTCATTTCTCTTTGCCTTGTGATCCAAATATCACACACTTACATATAAAAAAAACACACACACTCAAAACCATGCAGAGGGAGCTCTTGTGCACCTGTAACCATGAAAGAATGTCCTTATTCCTTCGCCACCACAAACCAGCAACCAAGAACAAGAGCAACAACGAGATGCACACTCAAATAAACAAGGAGAAAGCTTATAGTAAACATGGAATCCTGCCAAACCATTGCTTTCCATTTATACTCACACACACCCGTGCATGCATTGCAAATCCTTCAGCTTTGAGAAAGAAGCAGCAGGCCTCCACAGAAGAGTCAGGCAAAACTGCTGCGTACTTGCTTTCTCTCTCTATGTGCATCTGTCTCACTCCTCACTTCAATGGGTCTTGATTGACAGGACAAGCATGCACCTATGTCGCATGAAATGTGCATCCCTGCAGGCCTTTGTCTGGTCTCTGAACACATGTTCCTGTAATAATGTGCATCTTCATTAGCCACAACTATAGAAGCTTCGCGGTCTGATTTTTGATCTTTCATTTTCACTAAACAGGGTTTCTTCCACAAACAGCCTAAAAAATAATGACTATAGTTGTTTCCTTGTGATCACACCACATTAAGTCTGTGAAAGAGTAGGACTACCAATAATTTCGACATGTGCATTATCAAGTACTGTATAAGTACTCCAAGACATTAGAGCAGAGATGTACAGTTCAAATTTAAGAGTACAGAAGTTAGATTCTCTGTAGAGGTGATGACTGATCTCATCATGAAACTGCGTATGTATGACTGATCTCATGAAACTGCGTATGTATGACACGCCAATTCCTATTTCCATTTTTGGCGTGCTATCAACACGCAAAATCGCTTTTCAGCGTGTTTATGAACGCCGTTAACTTAACGTTACATTACTGTATATACAAATATATGACCTACTCCAACCCCGTCCCTAAACCTACCCGTCACTGGTTAATACCATTTATAAGTCTTTCCCTGCCATCCTAGTAAGAAAACTATCGCTCCCCAGATGTATATCAAAATTTTGGCTTTATTTCGCTCGGATTTTTAACGGCGTGTACATACACGCGGAATCACTCGGACATAACGGCGTAGATATACACGCGTACACGCGGATAGCTCAAAATGCGTATAAATAACACGCCGCTTGACTTGAAAGTGGCGTGTATGTTTACGCAAAAGTCATGATGTCATGTTGGTAATTATGGTGTTTAAACGTCCACTGTAAACGTATACACTGGACTATAATTGTTGCATCATGTTGGCATCAGTAAGACAGTCTATTTACATTAAAATGTTTAACTCTTCTGTCAGTAGATAAGATGACTTTGTGTATATTTTAATATTTTATTATCAGTTGGCACTGGATAGTTGAGCACTGAAGCATATAAATGAAGTTAAGCAGCTACAGCAAGATTAATAAACATTAAATACTTAAAGCCTCAGTTCTTTGTGAGAAAAAAAATATATATTAATACTTGTTTAATACTAGTTTTAATACTTGTAGATTATATTGGCATGACTCTTCTCATGTCACAGTTAAGGGAAAATGCTGCAGGTAAACAAAATCATTATATCCTCAGAAAGGCATTTTAGCTTTGTAAGCAAGCGTGAATTTAATGAATTAGACACTTTTTCTAAAATATTTTTTGTTGATCCTTTATCTTAATGAGCTTTAAAAAAACACAGTCAGTCTAGATCTGAACAATGTAGATGACTCCAACTTCTGCGAGGTCTTAACTCTAAATCAACATGCACCAATGCTAAATTTCTATATATTGTAATAATTATGTTGACAACTTGTTATTTATTACTTCAATGAGCTCATTGTTTCTGCCTTAAATTTAATAACTTGTTAGCTAACTGCGTGATTTCTATACCTTGCTGAAATTACTTGGACACAGTAGTAACCTCTGATAACAAATCACTCTAGTCTAAATTGTAATATTGACATACATTTTCTGTAAAGCTGTTTTGAAACGATAATGTGAAATCGCTATACAAATAAATGTAAATTGAGGCCATGTCCACACTAATACGTTTTCGTTTGAAAACGTATATTTTTTTCTCCGTTTTGGCCTTCCGTCCACACTGAAACGGCGTTTTAAGTCAACGAAAACGTAGCTTTTGGAAAACGCTCTCCAAAGTGGATAAATTTGAAAACTCCGTTTTCGCGTTGTAGTGGTGGACTGTGAAGCCGGAGGTATTTGAAAACGATGACGTAAGTTTAGTCATGTGGTCCATGTTGTACCAATAGATGTTTACCTGATGTTTACCGGTATTGTGCCTGTTATGTGCTATTCACTTTCACACTGTTGCTAAAATATGTTACTTTGCACACTCTTCATATCACAGTACTGCACAGATGATAGAAAATGTACTCACATTTGCTGTCCTGCGGCAATACAGGAGAGCAGTCGCGTTTTAGACCAAACATATGGTGACTGAGTGCGACCTGGACGCATCAGTGAATGGTGAGATATTTTGCTAAATAAAATTATCATGTTAGAAGAATTGCGCGATACCTTTCTTTATTTTTCCATCTGTCAGTGAGCTTTTGTGAGGTTTCACGCATGCGCAGTAAGGTGAATTTATAAGTTTCTCATCCACACTGAAACGTCTGAAAACGCCTGAAAACGCTAGTGTGGACGGAGAGCGTTTTTAAACGAAAACTCCGTTTTCAAATGTATCCGGATTAATGTGGACGTAGCCTGAATTGAATTGAATTGATCTGATGGAAATCAAGCGTAGCATCAGTTCTGGCAGGTCACGTTAGTCAAGCTCGCATCAGTTGACTTTCAGCTGATCCACGTCTACGAATATGACACCTATCACTGTATTCATATATAAGCTCCTTCAGTATCATCAGCAGCTATCGTGTTTCTCAGGAGCTAATTACCCTCCTCCATCCCCAGCTCCTCTCATCAGTCAGGATTTGGTATTCTGAGTCTCGAATCAGAAAAATTCTCGAATTATGTTTTACTTTAAAATCTTGAATTCATGATATCTGCATACATTTCTTCTGTTTACCCTAAGGGCGGTTATTGCTGCTCTCCGTTGGGCCGATTCCGGCTGAAATGCGTCACTGTCGGCTCACTGTCGGCATCGGTGAACAGATAATGGGCCAGATCCGTGCCGACTGTGCTTAACGCATCTGGCTGACTGACGGCTTTTTCTGTATGGGCCAGTATCGGCTGAAAGCAGTTGTACTGGTGTCAGGTCCATACTCGTTGTAGCTGCGTGTATTTACCATCGGCCCGAGTTCGTTTTGTCACAAGCGGGCCACTACTAGAATTAAGGAACTCAGCCGCCGGAAAAAAGGTTTTGGCGGTTAATTTAAATCCTGAGGAGGATCCTGCAGACGCAGTCAGAACATCGTTTTCGAGAGGAATCATTCAGCTGAAAAAACGAGTAAGTAATTGAATTCATTTATTGTTCTAGTGTTGTTTGATGTTTAAACTGTCAAGATAAAAATAGTTTTTTTAATATAAATGTTTGCGATGATTATTGGGCTTACGTAACGTCAGAATACCCATTCGGTCGCGGAGAGTGTTGATGAGAAGGCCTAACGTTACCGTATGGTCTCTTTTTAGGATGGTTGTGTTTGTGCTGTGATGGACACAGTGCACTGTAATGTTAGCTAATGCAATGATACTGAGTTATATTCAATTTTGTTTGCTAAAATTTAGTCAGTCAACTCGTCTTTTTCAGCGAGTGATTATCGAATCAAAGGAGTCGGACAACGCTCTCGGCGCCGCATTTCTCTATACAGGCGACTCTTTCTGATTTGATTCACTTACCTTTCAAAAGAGTCATTTATTTATGAATCGAACTACACGACCACGCTGTTGCTGCATTACACCCGCGGATACAACGTGTATAATCTGAAATTAAATATGTATTTTGTTTTAACACTCCTGTGGGGAACTCCGAAACAGATAACGTGTTAGCTACATAAGAGAAGCTGCCAAATAAGTGCAGCTTCTTGATTCATCGTCTTGTGTTCTTGAATGTAACGTTAACGTAATCTGCTTTAGAGCAGGCACTTTACGTGAAAGAAAAATATTAAAGCGAATATATCTCTGTATATATAATGTTATTAAAATGGTAGTTAATTTTTTTTTACTGCAGTGGGGATGTTAACGGTTCTATGATTGAGCGAACGCACTGTTTGGAATCTGACACCAACACTTTACAGATATTTTGGTAACACTACAATAAGGTTTCATTCGTTAATATCAGATGACTAACGTTACATTAGTAAACATGGACTAAGAATGCACATTTACTAACTAATACATTTTTAAAATTAAAAGTGAACACTAGTTGTATTTTGTATGTAACTAATGTTAACAAAGATTAATAAATACGGAAACACATGTATTGTTCAATGTTAATTTTAGTTAACACATTAACTAGCTTAATTTTAAAAAATGAGACCTTATTGTAAAATGTTACCAATATTTTAAACTGCTGCGTGAACTCTGGCAACAACATTTGTCAAACCTATGTGCTTAAACTAATGCTTAAGAATGCCTCACAATATCTATTCCTTTATTTAAAAGATGCAGTTCAGAGAAACCCTCATGGCTAATGTTGCTGAAATGGAGATTGAGGATCCATGAACTGGCAGCAGATCGAGGGGCAGACACAAGATAAGTTTAAATCTATATTAAAAATACACCTCTTTAACCTAGCATAAACATTACACACTCACATTTCTGTAATTCACATCCGTTAAAGGTAGCTACACCGAATGTACTTGTTACATTGTAGGAAGAATGGCATCTACGCTAATGTTAGTCTCTCTGTCTCATTCTTATCCCAAGGTTAGGCTACTGTAGTCAGCCGGATCTAGTCCGCATCCAGACCAGATGGTGGACCTGCACCCTGAGATGACCACAACAGAATGCCAGACGAGAACATCACAACTAGACGAGACCTAGAAACAAACATCTGTGAAGACCTCGTTGACACAACAGTCCTCGGCACAGTCATCGGATCATCGGATCAGATCCACGAGAACCAGACCAGTTCTCCACACAGACCCAACGGCCAGCTTCAACTCCCCTCCCACCGACGCCGGTGTGATCTCATGAAGGTAAAAGAGTAGCAAAACTGGAACATAGATGTGAATTGGAGAACTTGTACAATAAATATTTGTACTTGAAAACCTGTTGAATGTTGAGATTTTAACTCGCAGACAATAGTCACAAACCTGTATTCTGAATTTGAAGCTGCAGACAAGTAGTCACAAATGTGTAAAATGCCATTCACAGAAATACAATGACAGACAAAAACTTGTATTTGTTCATTCATATTCGCAGTACAACCTCAATTAGGCATTTGCAACTTCTCAAATCTGCCATTGCTATTTCAAATCTTCACGCATTGACTTTGCAACTATTTTTGCTATATATTAGATGCATAAATAACTGAGTGGTGTGAGAGAGAAAGGAGGGGCAATTAAAAAAATTACAATGACAGATTTGAGAAGTTGCAAATGCCTAATTGAGGTTTTCACATTGAAGCTGTGAGTGTACATTTTATTGTACAAGTACAAATATTTATTGTACAAGTTCTCAAATTCATATCTACATGCTCTCGAGTTTTGCTACTCTTTTACCTTGAAGTAAATCTTTTCCAATCTCCAAGCAAAAGGAGCTGAATAAAATGCTCTGAATATCATCAATCCACAATCTGACTTGTGAAGCAGCCTGAACCCTAACACACACCGTGTGCGTTGTTTGGCCAGAGGAGAACTGCCCCCCCGACTGAGCCTGGTTTTTCTTTCTTCGTTTTGTCTCCGATGGAGTTTGGGTTCTTAACACTGTTGCCTCTGGCTTTCTTAGTTGGGGACACTCATTCTTAATAATATTGATCTGCCTGCATTGACACCATTATATGAGAACTGAACTGAGCTGGACGATGACATCACTGTTTTCTGCAGAGCTGCTTAATAATGAAAATGGACTCTTTTTATAATTGATATACTTTATACAGTTATTGAACAACTGAATCAACACCGTTGAATTCAGATGAACAATGACACTATTTTCTTTTTAGAGCAGCTTTACAGCCAAATTGATTATTTTCCTGTTTAACCCTGTAAAGCCGCTTTGAAACAGTCATTATAGCGCTATATATTTAATGGTGACTTGACATTTGCAAAAGGAATTTATTTAGTGTTAAAGAGAGTGAAAGAGAGTTTGTGTGTGAAAGAGAATTATGTTTTTCTTTTAATCATATACAATAAATATAATTTACTTATTATTTTGTGGTTTAAAATTTGTTTTGTTAATAAATGTTAAAGTGTATTTTGTTCATTGTTAATACATGTTTATATTAAAGTGTATTTGTTAATTTTATAATAAAAACCCTTTTTAAATGGTTGAATTTGTGTTTCACTGTTTGCCAGTTTCTGGGCCACATCTGGCCCGGGGACCCAGCCGACTCTCAGCCAGA
Source organism: Chrosomus eos (assembly GCA_036326025.1). NCBI lineage: Eukaryota > Metazoa > Chordata > Actinopteri > Cypriniformes > Leuciscidae > Chrosomus > Chrosomus eos. Next base: position 42,777,581 of record CM070818.1, on the reverse strand, counting down.
TCCGTCTTACAGTGCCTGGGCCAGACCTGGGCCATATCAATAAATAAAAGTCATTATACAGTGCCTGGGCCAGACCTGGGCCATATCAATAAATAAAAGTCATTATACAGTGCCTGGGCCAGACCTGGGCCATATCAATAAATAAAAGTCATTATACAGTGCCTGGGCCAGACCTGGGCCATATCAATAAATAAGAGTCATTTTACAGGGTGTGGGCCACATCTGGGCCAGGGGAAGTTGTTTGAGTCCGTTTTCAGTGTGTTGGGCCAGTTTTGGGCCGGGGACCCAGCCGGAACTGGGCCAGAATTGAAGCAAGGATGAGGCCCAGAGGTGGGCCAGACAAATTTTGCTATCTGGGCTGCTCTTATCTATGCAAGGCTGCATGGATGCGCAGTGAGTTCTTGCCCAGAACGGAACCATACGCCAATCCAAACTGTATGCTAATTGTCAATTGTATTTGACAATAGTGGCCCTGACAGAATTAACATTAAACTCTTAAAGGCCTTTACTAAACACTTATTTTTGATGACCCTAATTCATTATCTTAATTTATGCTCTTAGATCTATAAGTGGTCAAGTTACATCTATACACCATTCCTCCATGCAGCAGTTCTGGCCCATACCTTGACGCTTCTCTTTTTCCTCTCTCAAGCCTTCTTTCTTTCTTAACGTCCCCTCATCGACCCCCTCCAACCCTGTTTAGAACAAAGAGGCCTTTTGTTTCCTAATTGCCCTAAGCAGATATTTGTCAGGCATGGCTACACATCGCTGTAGCAGTTAAAGAACCCCTGGTTGATCATTCTCTTCGAAATGCTCCACATCTGATCTCAAAAGATAAGTTAACTGATAGTGCTTATACCCATATAAGCCTTTTCAAAGCTTTTTAAAAATAGTCCCCACGTGTAGATGCTCTACATGTGAGAGTACCATATTCACTTGGCCAGTGTTCCCAAAGGACTGAAACTATGATCTCCTTTTCTTAACAGTCTTAAAGGTATCACCAGGTTGCATTCTGAATATTTAGTATACTTAGTATATACAAAGTATATAGTAGAAAAAAACAGTATGTAAAAAGAGAAGGATGTCCAAATTCACAGAATTTATCAAATATAAGTGAAAAATACCCAGATTACTTTCTACTGACAAGATGAGGCCCTTGTCTGTCCCATGAGGCCACAGATAGCTTACAAACCATTAAAGACAGACAGACTCCCATGAAGCACTGCAAATTATGTAATTGAGTCAGTGTCCCTACACTTTTAAACTATTTAAATATTTGTGTATATATAGATGATACAGTTGGGGGCGACATCTTCTTGCGAGATGCAGGAAATCGTTCGGCACAACCCTCACAGTGCTTTATAGCGATTCTCTAGCCATTGAGTGTACATCGGTTGTACACTCGTAATTGTGGTGCATTGTGGGATTGAATTAGCCTGGCAAGCCAGACCTACATCAAGATGTTAGGTCTGGGAACTCGCCATTGACATGCCTCAATCCGAGGGGCGGGATAAACGGTTACCTTTCAAAATCCCTCTGCACGCAATAGGATAACGCTACAACCAACCAGAGCAACGAACGGCTGTGTATGAGTGAGTCCCATGCGTTTTCCTATGGTTTTTCCACCAGCGGAGCTAATTGATATATTAAACTTTTGCCGTATCAGGTCGGCAAAACTTAGAACACATCTTCCTTTTTTAAGAATGACTTAAGTGACGTTCTCTTAACTCCAAGTCCTCCAGAGTCGCGGCCAAAGCCGATTCGAAAGACCGCTGCATCTTCATTGTTTTCAAGTAGCAGGGAAATCACTTATGGAAATCACGCGGAACGTCATGAACTGTGCCGTCATTGTGTTAAGCCCGCCCGCCGACTCTATACACGATGTGATTGGCCTGACCAGTTTTTGGTTTTTCCAGCTCAAAAGTCTATGGAGAGTTGCTAGACCACACTGGCTGCGAAATAATTTTCGCTGCCGCTAGGGTGCGTCTAGATTTCTAGGCTAGGATTGAATGAGTGCACTCAATAACGTCCAATATGGTTTCGGACACCACTACAAATGGCTGTACCCTTAAATAGTGCCCTGTTGTGTGCCTGTTTGTTTCCATAGTAACCTATTGTGTTTACTTGTCCCTCGTTAATACACTCATTTAGGGTACGTTTACATGACAATGATATTAAAACGGAGAAGTTTTTCCTTTGACTTTTCCGCGTACAGACCATTGTCCATTGTCAAACCATTGTCAAAACGATCCTTATTCAGATAAATCTGCAAAAATGACTAAAAATGCTGTATTCTGCTCCCAGGACATTAGATGCGATGAAACCCTATAGATTGAACATGTAATATGCATATGTAATATGTCATCATTTTCAGAGATTCGCGTTTTTGTTGTTTACATGGAGAAACTTGCACTTTGAAAACCGTTTACAAAAGTTTTAATTTTCAGGCACCCAAAATGCTGTTGTCATATAATGAACGTACAAAACGATTACAAATTTTACATATTTAGTTTCAAATGTGAGTCCTGTATTTATACCAAAGCCAATTAAATGCAAACTTGCAAGGCTAGCAAAAAAAAGTGCGAACCTATGCTGCAGAACCCACATTCTTCACCGAGGGAGTTATGTGGAGATACGTATGTGTATGTGGTCCTACGTGATGGACTAACCCGAAGGTTGTACTGCAAATGAATACTGGGAAGTAGAAGGAATTAGCCCAAGGGAAAAACAATGGCTTCTATTTAGGAGCAGCCGTGGAAGAAATACACATATGGGATCCCTGTAGTGTCACACATATGGGACCCAGCCTAGACCTGGTTCCCAAGGATTCAACGGATAAAGGCCTGGCGCCGAAAACTCCGCCATGTCCGGGCCGAGTGTGTTGGAGGACTCAAAAGGTTTTTCACTCTAGAGCAATACGGGTGCACAGTAGGGGGCAGCAAGCCCCCTGACAGAGCCGGGCTTCTCAGTACTTCTACCCACCTAGGGTGAGAACATGGGAGGAGACCAGCTCTACATGTAGGCTATAATATCTAACGAATGTGTTAGGTGTCGCCCAGCCAGCAGCTCTACAGATATCCATTAGCGAGGAGCCACATGCCAGCGCCCAGGAGGATGCAACGCCTCTCATGGAGTGAGCATGCAACCTCAGCAGGAATGGCACGCCTTGATGCCATTGATGGTAAGCCAAGGCGATGGCATCCACTATCCAGTGGGCCATCCTCTGCTTGGAGACAGCCGTTCCCTTCTGCTGGCCTCGCCTTGACCTTGGTAAGCCAAGGCGATGGCATCCACTATCCAGTGGGCCATCCTCTGCTTGGAGACAGCTGTTCCCTTCTGCTGGCCCCTTTCTGAAGGTTTGGTGGCACGCCGTTGTGATTGTCACCCGGTGAGTGCCTTGATGCCACGCCCATCTCGGGACTCGGCCTGGAAAGGCCAGTGCTGAAGCGGTCTCATATGGAGCAACCCGAGCGGAGTTACCACTGCTGCCACTGCCATATGCCCCAGGAGCCTATGAAAGACTTTCCGTGGGACAGCTGTCCTGCCTTTGTCCTGCCTGTCCGGCTCTCTCTGGGAGGCGGCCCGAAACGGGGTCTGAGTGTGCTGTGCAACACTTACCTGGTTCCACGGGGCAGGAGGTGCAGGAGGTGGCTTGGTTGTGTTCTCGAACTGCATGCTGCTGCCCGCTGGCGATAGAAGAGGTGGATGAGAGTGGTGAGGATTCTCTCATCCCACTGCTCTCCGGGCCCTCTTCGGACCCAGAGATGGAAGAAACTGCTCCTTTATTGAAAACGGGTACCGCTGGAACGGCGTAACACAAATAAAAGGGAACAAAGGATTTTCCACCTGACCCTCTTCCGGGGGAGGGAGTGGTGCGGTCACCATCTCCTGGAGAGCAGTCCCATCCATCTCTGAGTCAACCCGTCCTTGGGCCGCTTACCCCTTGTTTTGCCGCCCCTCTTCGCGGGGGCCTGGACGGGCAGGGGGGCCTGTCTGCGACTGGCTCCTCGGCACCGCTTAGGTGGAGGCTGCTGCTGTGGCACGGGAGCAGGGGCAGACACAGGAGGACGCCCCTGCCGACAAGCAGACTGAGGGGCCGCAGGCGATGGAGTGGAGGCAGCAGCTGATCGTCGTGGCAGGATGTGTCTAATCACCTCAGTCTGCTTATGTACAGACGAGAACTGCTGGGTGAAGTTCTCGACCTCATCGATGAAGAGGCCGGTCTGGGACACGGGGGAGTTAAGGAACCTGACTTTGTCGGTCTCCCTCATGTCAGCCAGACACGGCCAGAGATGGCGTTCCTCGACCACAATAGTGGACTTCGCACGATCCACTGACCGCGCAGTGACCTTCGTCGCACGAAGCGTGAGGTCCGTTGCGGCAGGAAGTTCTTAGAGAACTTTTGGAACACCCTCGTGCAGGTCCTTCAGTGCCTTGGCCTGATGGACCTGCAACAATGCCATGGCATGTATGGCAGAGGCGGCTTTTTTCCACAGGCCTTGTAAGCCTTGCTGGTTAAGTCCGACGAGTACTTACAAGCCCGGGAAGGCAGGCACGGTTCTCCACGCCAAGTGGTGGGATACATGTGTAACCCTCAGCCGCCCAGCCAACAAGAGTGGTGAGGGAGGAGGAGCCACCAGGACGGTTTCTGGCAGTAAAAAGTGGCGTCCACACCCCCGTGAGCTCCTCATGTACCTCCGGGAAGAAAGGCACTGGGCTGGGTTGCTGAGAACAAGCGCGCGCCACCCCCGAGATACCATTCGTCCAGCCTCGAGGATTCCACACAAGCCCGATCCTGTTGGCGGCCCATGAAAGCATGGCCATCATCTCCGGGTCCGACTAGGGCACCGCTGTCACAATCTAAGGGGGTAGCGGCACCGGATCTTCATCCGCAGAAAAGTCTGACCCACCCTCCGATGCAGCGATTGACATCTATACATCATGGGGAGCGCCGAAAGAAACGGCTGGTACACACCTCATGGATGGTCCAGCAGGTTCCGCCGGCAGCTCAACTGGCTGCGGAGCGTGGGAGGGATGATGGTTCCTAGGGGGTTGGTTCCCCGAAGGAAGCGTGCTCACTGTAACCCTCAGGTCACCTGCACTACTGCCTGAAGTAACCATCTGTGGAGGGTTAGATCGCAGCAGAGGCGCAGGGACTCCACCCCTTTGCAGGAATGAGAGTCTCGAGTCGACCATAGCTCCGAGATGGGCATCTTCTCACAATGGGTGCATGACTCATCCATTAATGCTGCCTCAGCGTGTTCAATGCCCAGACACGGGATACAACGCTCGTGACCATCCCGTGATCCCAGGTAATGACCGCATCCAGAAACACACAGGTAGAGTGACATCTTTAAAAAGACACAGTCTACCTGTGTAAGCTCTTTTAGGGACTTCTCTCCTTGGTGCTGAAGCACGCAGGGGAATGGTCACAGCGAACACAGATAGGAATGTGCACCTGTCTTGCGCTGTCTCTCTAGCTGGTGATCTTACCAGCCGTCAGAACAGCTTTTCAGTGCTCTCACGGCGCACGTTACCAGCTGTAAAAACAGATTTTTTGTTTTGCTCAAATTTGAAAACAAAAAATAGAGAGAAAACAGCATCCAAGTGCTCGGCTCCGAAGCAATCGCAATCGCACCTTCTGCTCATTATATACCAGTGTTGCGTGGCTGAACAGCTGATGCAAATGATTCCACGCACATTGGCTTGTTTAGTTTCCCCCAAAGTAGATTGGCCTATCTAGCGAGATTCCTATTCGTCTGTCTCGACGTGGCGTCGACTGACCGACTGAAGAGGAACAGCTTATCGTTGAATTATAAATCTACAGCCGATCGGCTAATCTTCAACAACTCTTAAACATTAATTTTAGATTGATGTATTTTTAGAGTTTACACCGAAAAAAAATATGCTGTTTTATAAGGGAATTCACGGACAATTGCGCAACAGCTATCATTAATTTCTATGGGAGCGACTATCAAACAACTCTGAATGAAATTCAAATACGCCAAGGCTGTAATGTGTTTGGTTATCAAGGCACACATGATCCAAGTTAGCTGTTATGCTTTTTCTAATGGTAAAGCCACAAACCATTGTATCTCCCAATAATGAGACTAACCTCTATTTATACCTCCTGTTGAGTTCAGTTACTTGTCGGTTATTGTCTATTTTATGGTGCTCTATTTTAGTGTTCTTCTTGAGATCTTTGCTTTATATTATTGTAGAAGTTTAGTTTTGTAAATAAATTAAGATTTCTGCCTTGGACCCAAGCCTCTGCTCTCTCTGTGCTTGCATACCGTATAGTGATGAGAGAAACAAATCAAAGCTTCTAATGAATTGAACAAATTGCTTTGCAAAATTATTCACTGTTTCAAAGCATTCTAAACTAGTGATGCCTGCTGGTCAAAACAGTTTAAATGCATTTAGCAATTTCCAGGGCTTGTTTTTTTTCTTCTTCTATGGATGGCTTGGCTAAACAGACCAATAAGAGACTATTGACTATTATTATTCTTTTTAATGATACAAACATCTCATTAAAACGTCTACAAATGTATAAAACTTGATCAGAGATCAGGTAAAAACCATAGACACTTTTAATGGTTCGCCGCTGGGGGCTGATCTCAGTAAATCCATTATTCATGGATTCACAGATCACCCCCAGCAATGAATTATTGAAATTTTGAAACATTTTGAAACAGTTGCGATGTAATAATCCCTCGTTTACTGAAATATGTGACTTTAGTAGTTTAATACGTGCTCCAAACCACTGATTCGAAACAAAATTCGAAAAACACTATTTCGAAGCTTCATGAGGCAGTGTTTAAAAAGTGCCCATCACTAACATTAACATAACATAACATAACTGACCTAGAGAAGATTTAATGGATCCATCAGCAGTCCCCCTCTTCCCAAAGACCTACTGCTCTCCCTCTCATGATCTCATCTCAAGATGGCTGTCCCCTGGAAGACTATGTGATTTTACTTTCTACTTGAATTTCAAAATCACTTTTCTGTGCACGCGCTTTGGATGTGTGTGCAGCACAGAAAACAGAGTGAGGGTCTTCTTGCGATTGAATGGTTTAAAATCACATTAAAATCACATTTTCCTATGCGTACTTTGGGTGTGTGTGCAGCAAAGAAAACAGCATGCAGGTCTTCTTTCGCTTAAATTATTTAAAATCACATTAAAAACCCATTTCTGTGCACACGTTTCGAATGTGTGTGCAGCAAAGAAAACAGCGCGGGTCTTCTTGTACTTTAATGATTTAAAGTCATATTAAAATGCACACAAAGCAATTGATAAGAGGAATCAAAGTGTGTCTTATCGAATCACGGTTTTTGAAATTTTGAATCTCGATGACCAACCCTACTCAAAACAGACAGTTCTTTGTCCTGGAGGCCTAGGCGGAACCGCGGTGAAGAGCGGCCAAGGTGGTAGAGGACTGAGGCCCAACCGGGTTTCTTCTCAGTTGGCTCCAACCAGTAACTTGGATCCGCCTCGTGTCTTCTAGTCTCCTGTGTTTCTGCTGGTCCTGCCCAGCTACAAGTATCCTGCGTCTCCACTGATCCCGCCCAGCTCCAAGTGTCCTGCATCTCTGATGGTCACACTCAGCCTCCCTCTCCCACCTCTTCTACTCAAGACAGCCAGTTCCTCGGCCCTGCCTCCGCTGGTTCCCTTCTGTCTCTTGGCTTTTCCTCAGTTGACTCCAATCAGCAACTCAGCTCCACCTTGGAGCCTCGGGCCACCGAGCCCATCACTCCACCTCAGCCCGTTAAGCAGTCAACCATCTGGTCCAAGGTATAGGGTACCGTTATTATGGACTGCCCGTGCACAAAGATCTTTTATATCCTCCAGTATAGCTCTCTTAATTAAATTATTGTGATATCACAGTTGTCATTTTACATCTATGACAGTAATTTTGCTGTTGCAAGAGGGATGTTGTTGATATCGGTTGTATTTTGTAAAGTACTTTTGTATTTTTGATGTTTGTTTTTATTTGTCATTTGGTGTTGGTGATGACTGAAGGGTACCACAGACACAAAACAATTTCCGAAAGAACAATTTGCTCCTCCCTCCTTCAGCTCCACCTGGGACTGTCATCCTTATAGCTTTACCGGGCTCCCTTGACCCTCCAGCTCCACGTTGTCAAAACAATCCCCATTACATGGATCCGCAAAAATAACTGAAAACGCTGTATTCTGCTGTACGCTGTATTGTAAACAGCCCCTTAATTTATACCCCTTTATTTATTTATACCCCTTGTTGGGTTCAGTAACTTGTTCTTGTTGAGATCTTTGCTTTGTATTATTGTAGAAGTTCAGTTTTGTAAATAAAGATTGCTTACCTAGATCCAAGCCCTTGATCTCTCTGTGCCATACCATAATAACTATATAAAACACTTTTTAAACTGCCACAAAGTAATTACTTATTTAGTAGAACTACCCAATCAGGTGACCAATTCCATTTAAAAAAGAAACAACTATTAGATATTTTACATATTTTTCTTTCTTTTTTGAAATACTATATATTGATAGTCCACTTTTCTACTAACTATAACTTTTCAACTGCATGTCAACTACCAGTCTTTAGTAGACTGTCTGCTTAATATCAGCTAACACTTTATTTTTATGGTACCCCAACAGACATTCTACTGACTATAACTTTGCAAGTACAAGTAAACTTATTCTACTTACCCTAACCTAATAGTCTACTAATACTCTAGTGAGAGTTAGTTGACGTATTTGCAAATTGATGAGAGTTAACTTACATGTAATTGTTAGATACTTATAGTAGAATGTTTAAAATGGACTTTCGAAATAAAATTTAACCTTTTCTTCTCTGTAGTAATATGAGTATCCTTAAGCCTGGGGAAGGCATATGAATATTATTAATAATAATTAATTGTCATTAAATGTTTTACACATGAAGAAACTAATTGGACTGTTAAATGTAATACTACTAATTATCATTATTATTACTACTTGTAATTTTTCTAAGAATACTATTTGTTGCTTTATGTGTAAAACATTTTATGAGAATACAATTCTGAGTGCACTTTTAGTGGTTGTTTATTGTGGTTCTAGTGGTAAATGTAAATGGTGAGATGATGGTGGCAGAAACTCTAAACATGCTACTCTAATAATACACAGTGTCTGCAGAAAGCGTTTAGAAGAAGTTGAGCTTGATCCCTATGATAATGGTCAAACAAACCGGAGGTGTGCCCAACATCCGGAATAATTAACTCTGTGATTGGAGAGAGTTTAGCTTCCAGACAAACAATACCATTTACTAGATAGATCAGGGGTGCGTTTCCCAAAACCATCGTTGCTAACCTGTTAGCAACTTGGATGGTTGGCAATGGGAAATTGCATTGCAACCATCAAAGTTGCTAACTTAGTTAGCAACGATGGTTTTGGGAAACGCACCCCTGTGCGGGGATTTGAGTCTAAATAAAAAATACCAAGGTGACCCATCTAAAAGTGCAACATCACTACTGTCATATGTCAGCTGATACTAATCCTGTGTTGTGATCAGTTTACATGCTGGTCATTGAAGAGTTAAACGTTAAGCATCTCAAAGTTCTTTACCAAAAACATGTTTATGTACATACATTTAATTAGTACACCACACCTGGCATAAAAACAGACAATCATTAGTTAAACAAGTACAAGTTCTAAAATAAGCAGCGCTACTTTGTCTGCCCATTATAAGCGGTCAACGTGTTCTCATCATCTGACCAACAGTCCTGAGCATCAGATCCCAGTGGTCATCCAATCAATATCATAAACACAGTTTTCATAGAATTTCCTCATTTATTTCTTCCCCTAGTGCTAATCCTTTTAATTACTGCCTTACTCAATGCTAATGTTATTCACGATTAGTTGGTATTATGCTAATCTTCGACCCACAATCGACAGGAGAGCAGGAGTATCGTCTGAAGGCCAGATTGCTGGGAGGCTGCATGCAGACTGACATCAGTCTCCCAGCTGCACAAAGCAAGCCAGACACAGAGACTCTTGCAGGAAAAAAAGACCCTCAATAAACAAAAAAGGGGGGGGGGGTGTAGTGTATACCTTAATGAACAACTGTTGGCCACAGGGATTAGTGATAAATGCTGCTTTCCTCTCTGCGTAGCTCACCCCAGCATCTGTGACAGTGCTGACATTTTGTACCAGTTTCTTAGTTGTTAGCATTTCAAACTGAACCATTACTGGACCTTGTCCTTGTTGCTTATGTCCTTCTGCAGGTGAGTCCATGCCAGATCCAAGTTGTTTTATATGAATTTGTTGTGCCCCATTTTTCTTTGTCTGTTTTTTACCATTGTGAAAAATTTTCAAATATGTGCTATGTTCCAAATTCTTGATTAAACTCCATATTCCATTGGACATTGGTTGGGAAGGATGAAAACATCCCATCTGTCGAAATGAAACTAAAGCCAAGGAGAATGTGTTTCTGGTTTAATTATTGTCCATAAATAGAGAGAATATTCAGTGGTAAACACATGACATCTTACTACTCACATATCTACTGTATAACATTCATGTATACTGTAACATTTGTCCTGAAAATGGTTAAACATAAAGGTAGTCCCTTACTTGTGTCTGTTACTAAATTAATTGCTGCCTTTTTTATTTAATCATATTCAGTAAAAAGTATTTTAAAAAATCTGCATAATATATAAAATGAAGACTTAAAAAAATGCATAAAAAACAGTACATTTATGAGTGTGTAACCCTAACCCTAACATATCAACAACCAGAACAGACAAACGTTAACTTTTGTGAAAAGCACCGAACGATGGTTATTGCAGTTGTCCTTCAACAAATAGCCTACATAAAAAAGAATGTATCTTTCATTTATGTATACTAATTATACAATTTCATCTTTATTTGTTTTAATTGTTATTTTATTTTTTCTGTGAGTACCCGGATTGACTTTTAATGGATCCACAGGTTTACACAAAAATGAATGACTTCATAGCTGAAAATACAAAAGTGTATGTGTGAAAGTATATTACTGTCACAATTGTGTCCAAATGAGTAAAGTACATTACCACTAAATTTCTATATTTCTCTGGAGCAAAAAATATGATTAATTTCTAAACATTTTTGTAGTTATGAAACATCTAAAACAGTATCCCTTTACACTCTAATTATTGTCACTGTCCTATGAAATATTACAATGATAAACTGTTAACTCACAAGACAGCTGGCAGAAGGAAAAAAGACTTTTGATGCAGAATTAACAGTCATAGCGGAATGAGAACCAGCAGTAGCTGTAGCTTCATTGAAAGTGACGCTCAAACAAGAGGCTTTTGTCTGCCAGGAGGAAATATAGACAAACAGAGAGAAAAATATCAACAAGTGCTGAGCAAAAACCACATCTCGAGCGACAGTGTTCATAAACGGCATGACCAAAACCAGGGAAGAAAGTCACTATCAGAAATATCAACGGAGCAGCGACTACAAGAAACATTATCCAAAATAATTGATTTCTTATAACACTTTAAACGTAATTTTCATCTGAAGGGGTCCCTGATCATCGCTCTCAAAATCCCCTAAACAGAGAGAATTGGGACGGACACTTAATTAAAAGTAAGCTATGACCTAGTATAATATAGATCGGAGTATACAAACAGAAGAAAAAAAACCTTGACCTCTTGACAGTCAAGCGCAGGCTCCTGACCTCACGTGACACCAGTGACATCCCTACGCTTTAGTCAGTATCAACACATTAGAAGACTGGGCGTAAAGCAGGATTACAAACAGAAATATGCTCAAATAAATCTAAAAGAAATCGAAGTACAGCAGTAAAGAGTGAAGTAAATACAAAAAAAATGTATTTACTCTTTTACACAAATCACCAAAAGTTTTTGTAAATATCTTTTTCAAATGATAAAACTCATAGTTCAAATTGAAACAACCTTTCAACCGCAATTCAACCGCAAAACCTTTTCTCTAAGACACGCTATGAATCGCACTGAAGGAGGAGTTACGTCACTCAAAAATTGGTGGGAAAAAAGTGAAGAAGAAAAAAAGCTCCAAAAAGCACCAAACTTACCATCCACCAGGTCCTGGCTGTCATGTCATAACATAGCTGCCATTTGATGGAGCTGTCTGCCGTTTTCCCAGCCATTCTCCCGTCAGTAGCTTTCATCAGGAGCAGCTCAAGAGTAGATAACACACTAATCAAGCCTTCATCAGACGCCACTCTCTCAGCCCCATGTAGGCCAATCCTTATCACACTGCATTATGGGAGAAAAAAAGTGCACACACACACACACACACATGCACGCACATAGCCCTGTGCTCTAGCGATGACTCCAGCCTGCAGTGCTGCCTATAATGACAGGATCAGGATCTGAATCCCTCTCACACACACACACACACACACACACACACACACAGACAGACACACACACACACACACACACACAGAGAGAGCCCCCCCACCTCGGCCAGGGCTTTAATTTTTTAAGCTGTGCAGAACAGGAGCATGGATCTTTTTTCTTTTTTTTTTGGCATCTTGAGCTGTACAACAAGTGGGCAACCAATGAGGTCCCTGTGTGCACGGATGCTTTTCAAAGTTTATTTGCATTTTAATCAGTTTTATATTGTTGATTTGTGGCTTTTGGAATCCCCCCACCCACCCTAAAGCCATAAATACACACACACACACATTGTGCCCCCCTCCCCCGAACGCTCCTCATTCTGTGTCGATGAGGGGAGGCCCAAATGGGAATTATATTCCCCAAACAAAGACTGGGGAGTTTCATAGACATGAGAGCCGGGCACGGTTCAGATATCACAGACTTATACAGCAAATGAGGGAGGGAGAGGGAGAGAGAGAGAGAGAGAGAGAGAGAGAGAGAGAGAGAGAGAGAGAGAGAGAGAGAGAGAGAGAGAGAGAGAGAGAGAGAGAGAGAGAGAGAGAGAGAGAGAGAGAGAGAGAGAGAGAGAGAGAGAGAGAGAGAGAGAGAAGCAGGGAAGCAAGAGAGAAAGAGAGGCGCAAACACTGACAGGTATTCCAAGTCCATTCACTTACTAGCCTGCTGTACTTACTTCACCGAGCTTTGAACGACACTTTCTAAGCAGCAAAGGACAAACTCATTTGATTAAGAAGCAGCAAGAGAATTTAAACATCCTCTACGATCAAATATTTACAGATAAAGAAACTGCAAGATTTCATTAACTGTGGTGGTGCAGTTAAGAAAATAAAGTTTGTTTGTAAAGTTTGTAGTTCTGTCAACAATAAATTCATAAAAATGTAGTTACTCTGTCACATTCTCTCGAAGCAGCTTGAAGCATGAAGTTGGTGTTGATAAAAAATGATTTATAAATGACACTGATGTTGACCTGGAAGTGCATTAGAGGTGTTAATCGTTCTGACATATTCTCAAGTATCACTGAACATTAGCATCAGCATGTAGGCTAAAGAAAGTCAAAAAATAATTTGAACTCAAAGTCAGTTAACAGAGTTCAGTTTTGTTATGAAACCACACATTTTTTTCTCATTACATTGAGTGGAGATAAAATAAACACTGAAACCAAGTTCTAATCTATAATAGAAAACACTACAAGGCACTAATCTTATGACAGTTGATGAGAGTTTTAAGAATTAGCAGTCTGATGCAACATGGAGGGATGAATCTTGAGATGTTTCCTTAAATATATATATTTGCTAGAAACTTTATTAGAAAATACCACAATTACTTTATTATTATTATTATTATTATTATTACATTTGTTTATTTAGTCCACTCTAGACGCTTTTTAGTTCATAAATAAAATGTCCTCAAATGAATATGATGAAACAGAACACATTCAATTTTAAACCTGATCTTTGAGCAACAAGTGACACAAAGTTAATTTATTTACAGGTTCAAATTGTGCTAGCATTGATAATGATAATGTACAACTCTGTAAACATCTAACATGCAGCATATAGATGCCATGTAAAACCAACAGGTCTTATGGACTGAAGAGGCACAGAGCTCATGAGATTCTACGGTTTTAAAACATTCAAACAATCAGAATTTCCTAGAAGCTAGTGCAAAGACATCAGCTAGCACGTAATAATTGGCTTGCATTAATAGCATTAGCACAGCTTTGGCTGTTTAACGCAATGCAAAGCAGGCTTTGATGACATTAACCAATTATAAGGATTCTCTTGCTTTGGATGGCAGAAAGATGCAAGTGTAATCCAATGGATGTGCTAGAGCTACTGGTTAACAGTTCCTCCCCAGGCACAACAACCTCATGTTTGAGGCTTGTAAAGTATGCTCACATCCCACTCCTTCAGAATTATGTTTAATACACATACATGCAAACAAATCGTGCTTTTGACATTTGCAGAATTACGCATCAACCTGACACTCGGCTGTGAGTAGTGGGGTTTAACGCTGAATGCCAGCTTTGTTCCATGTTTGGGACTCTCTTTGTAACCTATCCAGACCTTTTTCCCTCGGCAGTGCATTCCCAACCTCCACCTCCTCACAGAATGTTCCCGCCTGCAGCTGCTTCCCTCCACGTGAATTGTGGGATTGTGTGAGAACGTCCCGCGAGTCAGGGCACAGCGCGTCTGGCATTCAGGGGCCGAGGTGGCATTTCAGAAGCACCATGGCCAGAAGAATACCTAGAGTGTTGTTTATCCTCCTCGCCTTTTGCGTTGTGTCTTTCCATTCATTTCCGAAACCTTTCCCACATTTCCACACAGGGTCCCAAAGAGATTATTCTGTTTTCTTACACTTTGGATTTCAGGGGTCATCTAAAATACATTATGTTCCATATATAATCATCCAATGTAAGCATTAGTCGAATAATTCAAATAATTTGCTAAATAATAATAAACCAAAGGACAAGGTTATTGAACAAAAAAAATGCTTACTGAAAGAGAACCAAGAACATACTTTATCAAATATTGTGAGATGCTTTCACTGTTTTCTGAATATGCTAAAACATTCTCTTGACATTTCACTTGAATTTCCCTCACGTCTGCCGTATTGATTTTGACTCTGCACATCAATACATTTTCTAGCCTTGATTGGATTAGGATTACCTTTTCAGACTAGTTTTAAATGGATTTCTACTTTCTTTCAGTCAAGTGTTCGTAAGATTTACATGAAAAAATCAATAGGCAAATCAATAATTTGAGAGGCCGGAAAGTGAAGTCTGTTGAATTGATCTAAGTAATGTGAACACCTGCTACAGACTCTCTGTGTATGTGCTATCTACTTACTACAAATCATAACAGTTGGAAGACATTCATATTAAGTCTTTTTGTCAAGTGATGTATTTATTTAAATGTATTTATATATCATGTGGACCTAATTGTAGTCAAATTTCACATGGAGCAAATACAGCAGTCACGGCTGAGGGTCATTTACATTTTATTTATGTACAGACTAGTTAATGTTGACCCATATGGGTTGGGCTGCCAAGCAATTAGGAAAAAAGAGCACTTGACTGTTACTAATGATTACAAATGTCCAGAGATGCTTCTTAATCCTTGTCCAAGACACATTGAAATTATAATACCTTCAATCATATAGATGTTTAAAAGAGATATCATCCCAAATATCACTCCTCTAGACACCCTATTAGGTTTTAAGTTTTATTCCCATAATTCCCTCTTTTGTTTAACCAGATGTCCACTCCTAGAACAATAACAGGTGGCCATTTGTTCAATTAGGCCAGTTTACTTAGCAGGCCAGACACATGGGCAAGCAGAACATTATAATTCAGCATAAATACAATATACATTCAATATACACAATTAAAATACATTCATTTAGATTGGTTTTTAATTTTTTTAAGCAATGAACAGTGATTGACTGTAATTGGCGGCATTTTTCAGAACAAAACAGGACTTAAATAAACAGTAATTAATGCAGAACAGACTATGATTGACAGTAATGGAGTAATCTTGGCAAAAAAAAAATTTAATTACAAAACCTAGTCTAATTTGTACACAAATGACCACCTGTTGCTCCAGAGAAGAAATTATGCCTGCTTCAGGACAATGGAGAGACTTAAACCTAAGTGTAATTTAAGAGTCAGTTCTTAAATAATATAATCATTTAAATTCCGGTATCGCCTATTGATGCAGAGTTTTGGCTTGATTTTTTAAAATATTTCCCTGAGATAGAAAAAGTATATATATAAAGATATATGTAATAAAAATACATTCAAGTCATTTGCAAGTTATAGTCAATTTCATTAGACCAAGAAAACAAAGTGAATATTTCTGTAGCTCTCAAATAGTTGAGCATGGCAATAGCAACAGCAAGGGAATGGGTTTGATTCACAGGGATTGCATGAACTGATAATACGTATCAAAGTGGCTTTGGATAATAAAAGGAGAAAACAAACAGCTTCCTATAAAAGACCCCACTGAAAAGCGATTCGATTCCAGTGGAGTTATAAATGCAATATGTCCAATGATTAATTTTGACTGAGAGGAGCGACACAGGCGAACACTTGCTCAGAGGTCATGACTCAGTTTCTCAGTGAGAGAGCGACATTAAAGAGTCCCAGCCAAGATGTTTTTTCCCTCTGGGATGAGGTGGTCCTGCCATCACACAGGCAATCTTTTAGGATAATTCAAGGGAGGTACTATCTGCTGTCACTCAAGTGAAGAATGCCGAACGCCAGGGAGCCAGTCACAGCTGACAGGGGCCGTCATTCACACCACCACACAGTGCAGGACACACGCCGGGCCAATCAACAGAGGCCCCTACTGGGAATGGACAGCATCAGGGCAAGAGGCATCCAACCGTGGCAGGGAGAGCGAGAGAGAGAGGGTGGGAGCGAGTGGGCGTGGGACCTTCTGGGGCAATGCCAAAGTTCAACATGAGTTAATGGAAGCAACTAAACAACCACTAGGATAAGGGGTTAAGATACAGATTAGTTAATTTAAACGGCTTGACATTGAATCATTGAGCACAATGACTAAATAATTCTCCTATTATATGAAGAGTCCTGGAAAAAAAATCATCAAATTATTGTGAAAAATAAAACAAACTAATTATGCTTATTTTGACCTAAATTAACCAGAAACTGATCAAATTGCACAGGAAGTGAAAACGACTGCTTCAGGCAGAGGTTCAAACAAGGTGGGCAAAGGACGGGAGTAGAGCTAGTTTTTACTGGCCCAGACGCCACCTTTCAGCAGGGCACAACCCACACACACACATTTCGCTGATTCAATGAATTGTTCTTTATCCGACACACCATCCAAAGCCTCTCTAAAGGACGTCTCCTCGCAACCGTCCCCTGTGCCGCAGTATTAGACCTGCCAGCCTAGAGGAAGTACATAAGGAGCCCTTTGTTAGGTTACACTGGAGGGACATTGTGTAAAATACAGTGCCTGCCCAAGATAAAAGGCTTGCCTTTCCTCTCATCTGAACTAAGTTTATCCTCCCTGAAGTCTCTCCTTTCTGCCCAGCAGACAAAGAGATGACTTTAGTCTTAGGACCAGCAACCTATCAATACGTTTATCATTCTAAGAGAAGAAAATCATTGGGGAACTTGCCAGAAATTGTTGAATGTGGGAGTGTCGTAAGCTTCTTTATACGCAAAAAAAGGGGCAAATGGCCCCTTAGTAAACTAAGCAAAGTACTTACAGTACGTAAGACATCACTTCTCTAACTGAACATTGTTTTGCTCTTTGTTTAGGCCACAAAACCCTTTTCAAAACATCTCATTAGACGTTACAGGTAAATTCTTCACAGGATTAAACTCTGCAAATTGAGTCTTGGCTATCAGGTGATCTGTGGAGAGCAGTTGGAAGCAGAAGTCTCCCATTCGTGACTCAGGTAACTGAGTTTTTGGTGTAACACTGAGCAGTGAGCCCTGAAAGGAAAGGACAACAACAAACAGGAAACACACTGTGCATTTCCATGGCAACAAACTTCCATGGTAGCCAGAGAGAGAATCCTATTTTATTTAATTTTTTTTCATAGATATATTTAATAGTTTTCACATGATTTTATTTAATTTTATTCATTGGTTTTTGTTAAATACACACAATATGTCTGTGTTGTTACTATATTATGTTTAATACAGTATGTCTTCAGTTAAAACCATAAACGCATACTGTCCACTCAAGTGGACATCTGAAAATCTCTTTGAAAAATATGTGTAACAAAATTCATGCCCTAAGAGCAATAAAAACACAAGAAAGAAAATTCTGACTGAGGTTGTCATAATTCATGCATGAAAGGGTTGAGAGCAGCAAAAACAACTTGTTCAACACAAAATACTAACTATTTTTTCACTATATGGGCCACACGAGAAATAAATTAAGACAGTTATATAGGCCTACCGTTAGCAGCATATGTTGAAATAGGATTTATCTCTCATTGTCTGAGATAATATGCGGCGAAAGCTCGTCAGTTTTTACTTTCACTTTCTGCAGTTAAATTTGAATTATATAAAGCGATTCATATATAAAGCGATTTGTAATGTTTACTTTAGAGACAGAAAGCAAACACCGGGCCCATAGACATTACATTCAGCACTGTTTTGCTATAGCTACAGGGGCCTACTGTTGCAACGAACAATATGTTGTTCGTGTTGTGGATATTCAATTAAAAATTTGCTTCGCTTCATATATTGAGTTTAACAGCCGTGAACAGCGCACAAATTATGTTCAGTTGTTTTTCTCTGTGAACATGCATTAAATGGATGTCTGACAATTTCGTTGCTTTTTGGAGTAATCAGATTTTAAAACATTTGACGTCTAGAGATGGAGTAGGCTACACTCGTTCTGCGGTACCATTGCTCTCACTGAAGGTCCAAAAGGTCTGTAATAGTTAGGCTATATATGCATAGCTAACATTTAATGTTAAAAGAAAAAACCTTTGTGCGTACCCTCAGAAGAAATCATACTCGGTTACTAATGTAACCTCGGTTCCCCCTAGGTTCCCTTTTTCTCAGATTACTGAAGATTATAGAATAACGCAGTGAATGCACGAGCCAATGGCTAAGCAGTGGAGCTGCATAAACCTATGGAGAGAAACCCCGTCAAAGCCCGCCGAAATGGACGGGGCTATCCCTCTATATAAGCGAGCATTCCGCCATAGGGAATCCGGTTAATTTGACTGAAGTGACGAACGCCGAGTTGTGCAGCATGAAAGCACAGTCGTTGATGCAGAACTCGTTCCTGTTATCTCAGGGAACCGAGGCTACGTTAGTAACTGAGTACCTTCACTATTGATGCGGTTCACTTGTACTGCATTGCTAGACGCAATGGGTAACCGGTCCAATCATGCCGTGCTTGGAACTTCGAAGCGACAATCGTTCTGGGGCCCTGGCCCAGGGCGTGTGAATAAGGGCCTAAGGGTGCCAAGGCTACAAAAGGTTCATTATCCAGTGGGACAGTCTTGGCTTTGTGACCGGATGCCCTTTGGATGCCGCCGAAGCACACGAAGAGCTGCTTTGACTGCCTGAACGGGGCAGAGCACTCAATATATACTCTTAAGACACGAATAGGGCAGAGTAGATGGGACTCCTGCTCGCCCTCAGAAGGGAGAAAAGCAGAGAGAGTAATAACCTCTGAACGGGATTGAGAGATCCTTTGACGTGCCTTGGTTTGAGGACGACCTTACAGTCATTAGGCCCAATCTCAAGGCAAGAAGCACTCACAGAGAGCACTTGTAAGTCACCCATTCGCTTGACCGATGCTAAGGTTAGCAGGAGATGGTCTTTAGCGAAAGGGCGCGTAATTGGCCAGCTGGAGTGGTTCGAAGGGAGGGCTGTTATGTAGATGTTCTGTGCATTTGTTTCATAATTAATGTATAATTAAATCTATAATTTCATGCAATCATCTATAAGAGGTACAATGTAAAAATGTGAATTTGATGTTATGTAAATACATTTATGTGGCTCTTTAAATGTAAGGCGCTACTTGTTGGTTGATCAAAGTGGTTAGATTCATTAAAAAGCTAAGATTCTAAGCTTTAAAATTATACATATTGTGTTGTTCCATTCAGTGGTTGCTTAGTAAATTGATTATGTATTTTTTTTTTCGCAGTAAATATCCTGGTGGTTTTTGATTGTGCAGTACCCTTCCATCAAACCTCTCTGAATGATCACCTCGTGACTGGTCCAGATATGACCAACACATTAGTTGGAGTGCTGTGTCGATTTAGGAACGGTCCAATTGCCATACTGTGCGATGCCGAAACAATGTTCCTTTAATTTCAAGTCGCATATGAACACCAAGACTTCCTGAGATTTCTCTGGTGGGACGAAGGAAATCTGGATTCCAAACCCACAGTGTACAAACCCATTTGATTCCACACCTCTTTGGGGCAGCTTCATTCCCCGGCTGCTCCAACTTTGGATTTAAGTATCTGGCATCGCAAGGTCATGGAAAGTTCAGTGAAGGGTCCATCAAGTTTATTCAGAGAAGCGTTTGTCGATGATTGCTTAACAAGCGTGTGGTCACCTGCCGAAGCTGTACATCTTGTGAAGGAGGCAAGAGCCTTATACAGAACAGGAAATCTTCGGCTACACAAATTTGTGTCTAATAATAAAGAATAATTTTCTTTACCGCCCGAAGGATGTGCAGAAACTAAAGATCTAGAAATGGCCTTTGACAGAAATGACAGAAAGAACCAGGCTTATATAGGGCGGAGCAGGCTGAGTCCGCACAAACTGCTCCGAGACACGAAGGTTGAGGATCCAATTGCAGTTTAATTAAAAGGTTAATCCACATCAATAACAAACACAACAAGGCAGGGAACACAGGCAAAAGAGTAATCCACGGAACAGACAAGAAATCCTAAAACCAAGTAACATGGGAGAAAGCTCAGAGATACAGTGTAACAACATACAAGACTTCTCAAGGAAAGACCAAAAGAACCAGGCTTATATAGGGTGAGCAAACAATATGATGAGACACAGGTGAAACTAATGAGTGATGATGAGTCTGGGCAGTGAGTGGGAAATGTAGTTTGTGAGGGAATGACAATAGTCTGTTGTGGAGTGCCCTCTGGTGCCTTTCAAGGGCACTCCAGCTGGTGACCGTTACAGCAGGTGAGTTGCTCACTCATCATGGGGAAAGCGAGAGTGGCCCCTACCAAGTTAACAACTATCCCAAAGCTTGAACTTTCGTCAGCTGTGACTTCAGTCCATAATGGTGATGTCATCAGAAGAGAACTTGAAGTTGAAAACCTGCAATAGTATTACTGGACTGATTCGATGGTGGTCCTTGGCTATGCGAATAACGATGCCAAGAGATTTGCCAATGCATAAAATCCAGTACAAACCCTGAACAATGGCATAATGTCAGCTCTGAAAACAACCCTCCTCACGAGGGCTGAGCGCCATTCAGCTGAAAGAGTCTAACTGGCTAAAAGGACCCGACTTCCGGCCGGTCCAGAACCCCTAACTCCTAACACATACTAACCATGAATTCTGTAATCATTCTGCCACCTCCGGGACAGTTCGGCAAAGAAGACCTCTATCTGCGTAAAAGGTGGAGAAGAGTGCAGTTCTTGGACAATGAATTTTTTCCAAAGATGGAAACATTAATATCTGTTGAATTTCTAACAACGTTAAAAATGAGAGAAAACATCTTGAAATTCACAAGTAGACGACATTTTGATTCTACAATATGACAACGCAAAAAAAAACGAATGGAAGCTTGCGAAATGATTATTTCGGTCTAAATGAGTCTACTCCACCAGGATACTGTTATAAGCATGAGCCCCGTCTGATCGGTCGTGGCGGCGGTGTTGCAACAATCTATAGAGATATTCTTAATGTTACTCAGAAAACTTGTCATAGGTTTAATTCGTTTGAAGTACTTGTGCTAAATGTTATGCTCTTAGATGTAAGAAAGAAATCCTTATTATCTCTAGCCTTGGCTACCGTATATAGACCTCCAGGGCCATATGCTGATTTCCTAAAAGATTTTGCAGACTTTCTCTCAGACCTATTGGTCAATGTCGATAAAGCAATAATTGTTGGCGACTTTAACATACACGTAGATAATACAAATGATGCGTTAGGGGCTGCGTTTACAGATTTATTAAACTCTTTTGGGGTGAAGCAAAACGTCAGTGGTCCCACTCATCGTCTAAATCATACACTAGATTTAATTATATCATATGGAACCGATCCAACCGATATAGATATTATACCGCAAAGTGACGATCTCACTGATCATTACATGGTAACTTGCATAATACCCACTGCTGAAATTTGTCATGTTGCACCACGTTATAGACCAGGCAGAACAATCCTTCCAACCACTATAGATAGATTCTCAAATAGCTTACCTGATCTATCTCAGCTGCTCAGTAAACCCAAACAAACAGATGAACTAGAGGAAATGACTAGCAGTATGAGCAACATTTTCTCTAGTACACTAGATATTGTTGCACCAATTAGATTAAAAAAGGTTAGAGAGAAAACTAAAGCACCATGGTACAACAGTGCTACGCATGCTATCAAGAGAGAAACTCGTAACTTAGAGCGTAAATGGAAACGAACTAATTTAGAGGTCTTCAGAATCGCGTGGAAAGACAGTATGTCACGTTATAAAAGGGCTCTAAAATCAGCCAGGGCTGAGCATCTCCGCAAACTAATAGAAAATAACCAAAATAATCCAAGGTTTTTATTAGTGTTTACCAGATGAAAACACTAACTTATCTAACTTGACAGAGTGTCTAAAAGATAAAAATTGCTGGATGACGTGTAATTTCCGTGTAATTAAATTCAGATAAAACGGAGGTATTACTTATTGGTCCAAAAAACTACCCACAAAATCCCTTACAATACAACTTTAATTTAGAAGGATGTCCTGTTACTTTATCCACTACAGTAAAAAACCTGGGTGTTATACTAGACCGCAACTTGACTTTCGAAAATCATATTTCATATGTTACAAGAACAGCCTTTTTCCACCTTAGAAACATTGCTAAGCTACGTAACATGCTATCTGTTTCAGATGCAGAAAAGTTAGTTCATGCATTCATGACCTCGAGACTAGATTACTGTAATGCTTTATTAGCTGGTTGTCCTGCATCCTCAATAAACAAGCTACAGTTAGTGCAAAATGCAGCCGCTAGAGTTCTTACTAGATCAAGAAAATATGATCATATAACACCATTTTTATCATCTCTACACTGGTTACCTATTAAGTTCCGTATCAATTACAAAGTATTAATATTGACTTATAAAGCTCTAAATGGTTTAGCTTCTGTGTATTTAACAGACCTTCTATCGCCCTACAATCCATCGCGCTCTTTAAGATCACTAAATTCGAGGCTTCTGGTCATTCCTAGGATATCTAAGTCTACTAAAGGAGGGAGGGCGTTCTCACATTTATCTCCTAAACTCTGGAATAGCCTTCCTGATATTGTTCGAGACTCAGACTCGCTGTCCCAGTTTAAAACTAGATTAAAGACGCATCTCTTTAACCAAGCATTCACTTAATGCTTACCTTTTATACTAATTCTGAATCAGTTCGAATGCATTAACATTATGAACATCAGCTATGCTAATTATTTCCCATCTGTCTTTCTGCTGTTATCTCGGGACGCAAGACCCGAGGTAAATAGCGTTCGTCAGCTCCAGTTTGTATCCAGCCTCTCACGGAGACTTCAGATGCCCCAACACCTGTGATGAGACGACTAAACGCCTGTGGAGAGACGACTCGACGCCTGTGAAGAGACGACTAAACACCGGCGATATGTTATGCCTAAATTTATACATGATTAACTAACTGTATTTTTCTTTGTACATTTCTGAAATGCACTTTCTGTAAAGCTGCTTTGAGACAATGTGTATTGTGAAAAGCGCTATACAAATAAACTTGAATTGAATTGAATTGAATTGAATTGAATTGAATTGAATTGCCAGAAGCTTGGTCGAAGCTCACCCTATAGTTCAGATGGCATTGTGCGAAAGGTGAAGCTAATAGTCAGTGACACTACCATTGTTAAACGAAAACCACAAACTAGTTCAGTTTACCTATATAGGCCTATTCACAAGGAAGTTGCTTTACTTGAAGCCTATTGGGTCACATACACACTCATTTAGAACTAAAAGGCATGAATCAAATTATTTTCATATTATTTCTATTTCTAAGAAAAATCCCACATTTCAAGTAAATGAGTGATTTTGGTGGGAGTGTTATTGCTCTTATGTAGATGTTCTGTGCATTTGTTTCATAATGAATTCATTTATAATTAAATCCCTAATTGCATGCATTCATCTATAAGAGGTACAATGTAAAAATGTGAATTTGATGTAATGTTATGTAAATACATTTGTGGTTCTTTAAATGTAAGGCGCCACTTGTGGCCACAGTGGAAATGACTAAATGCGTCGCCCCCCGATAGACTGATGATGAGAGACACCTAACGGGGCTCTAAAAGTAGTAGTAGGCTCATCCACACTACTACGTTTTAGTTTAGAAATGGAGACCTTTTGCTACGTTTACTCCTCCCGTCCAGACTAAAATGCCAAAAATGAAGACCTTAAACGAAGTTTAGAAACGCTGCCGACCCCGCTTTGCGTTTTGAATCTCCGGAGGGTGTTTTAGTGAAGACGGGTCAAAACGGAGGACTTTAGAAATGATGACGCAGAGGCTCACGCTCGGCTCTCTGATTGGGTGTCATATCATACATACCTTTAGTGATTTCGTCCTTATTGTGGGGGTACACCTTTCCCATTGTTGTGACTTGCTCTGGCGATGGATAATGCTCCTGGTACCTTTCCAATATGTCGCCGTATTTGGTTTGCGACGACTCCCGGTCTGTTTTTTTCTTCCGCCATGGCTGTTTTGTATTCCCTTGTAACTTTAAGTAAAAGTTCCACCCCGTCGTCGGTCCATGAAAAGAAATCTCTGGTCTTCGGAATAGTCAATCTGTTTCCTGTTTACACCGGCATGCGCAATATCGTCTGCGAAGTTGAGGTCTGCAAGGCAACGCATGACAGACCATGATAATCCGAGGTCTGCCTGGTCCACAGCTCGCTGCATGATGAAATCTCTAAGCAGAAACAGGAATGGAGATAGAAATCATCCCTGTCATACCCCGGTTTTGATGATGAATGATTCTGTCTCACCGATGTCTGTTCGGATGCAGCAGCTAGAATTCTGGGGCAAGACGGAGCAAAGGACCTTCCCAGGCACCAAGAGTAGAGTGATGGCCAGGCCAGTTGTTACAGTCGGCCAAGTTGCCTTTTTAGGCAGGCGGACAATCATTCCCTTTCTGCCAGACTTCAGGGACTTTTGCATCCACCTAACAGGCATTGACCAGATCGGTAAGTGCTAGCATTAGCTCCTGCCCTCCGTTTTTAAGCATCTCAGTCAGCAGCAATCTAGTCTATGCCCATTTTTAAGCATATACACCACCACCATGACTTCGGATCCGTAAGAGACTGGTAGATATTCTATTAGTGCAAATTCGTCAAGTTCAGTGATCTTCACTTAATTTTTTCATGAGAGACACACTGATAGGATAAAGTCAGAGAAGCCACTTTTACCACAAAGTTACATCCAGTCATAAATGCCATGTCTGCTTATCAATCTGTCATTCTTGAATATAATATGCAATGCATTAAATACAAAGGCGCGGGAAAAAAATCATTCTTTTTGATTTACCAGTCAAATTTGTAACTGAGACGAGATGATTTCTCTTTCATTCACCTACATTGGTTCTTTATTTGTTTTAAACAGTAGACTTAATATGTATCAATTTCTGGTCATAATCTGGAGACAATCAACATATTGTCACGGGTGTGGTGTGGGTTGAAGAAGGCAGGCAGAGTCAAGCAAGCTCCAATTCAAACATTTACTGAATAATCCAATAATACAGGTACAGGGATGACGGGCAGAAGATTACACACACCAAATCAGGTAACATATGCACATGTAATATAGACGAGAACAAACTAAATACAAGTCCAAATGAACACTAACGAGGTGAAGACAGGTGACACAGATGATGAAGACGATGAACAGGTGGATGATTGAGGGAGTGAAAACAGGTGTGGAGACAAGGAGGATACTGGGTAGTGTAGTGCAGAGACGAGGACAGACAGGTGCAGACGAGGACTGTGACATTACTCCCCCCTCCCGGTAGGCGTGACCTCACGCCTTAGGACAGGGGTGGGAGGGTGGGCGCCCTGGAGGCTGAGGAGGGCGTGGTGTGGAGGAGGCCTCCAGGGCGGAGCAGGCTGAGGGCGTGGCCAGGGTGGAGCAGGATGTGGATGTGACCAGGGTGGAGCAGGATGAGGGCGTGGCCAGGGCGGAGCAGGCTGAGGGCGTGGCCAGGGCGGAGCAGACTTAGGGCGTGGCCAGGGCGGAACAGGATGTGGGCGTGGCCTCGGCGGAGCAGGACGTGGGCGTGGCCAGGGCGGAGAGACCCCTTCGGGTGGCCAGGGCGGAGAGACCCCTTCGGATGGCCAGGGCGGAGAGACCCCTTTGGGCGACCATGGCGGTGCGGACCCTTCGGGCGGCCATGGCGGTGCGGACCCTTCGGGCGGCCATGGCGGTGCGGACCCTTCGGGCGGCCATGGCGGTGGTGAAGACCCTTCGGGCGGCCGAGATGGTGAGGATCTTTTTTCAGACCTCTGTGGGTCTTCGGCCGGCCACAGCGAAGGTGTATAGCCCCCCCCCCAAAATTTTCTTGGGGAGGACAGGCTCAGGATCGGGAACTGACTTGACATCAATGGGCTCTGGCGCTGGGTCAACTGGCTCTGGCTCTGGCGCTGGGTCAACGGGCTCTGGCTCTGGCGCTGGGTCAACGGGCTCTGGCTCTGGGTCAACGGGCTCTGGCTCTGGCGCTGGGTCAAGGGGCTCTGGCTCTGGCGCTGGGTCAACAGGCTCTGGCTCTGGCGCTGGGTCAACGGGCTCTGGCTCTGGTGCTGGGTCAACAGGCTCTGGCTCTGGGTCAACGGGCTCTGGCTCTGGCGCTGGGTCAACGGGCTCTGGCTCTGGGTCAACGGGCTCTGGCGCAGGATAAACGGGCTCTGGCACATCATGGGACTCGGAACTGGACGGGGCCAGCACATCATGGGACTCGGAACTGGACGGGGCCAGCACATCATGGGACTCGGAACTGGACGGGGCCAGCACATCACGGGACGCGGAACTGGACGGGGCCAGCACATCAGGGGACTCGAAACTGGACGGGGCCAGCACTTCAGGGAGCTTGGGGCTGGACTCATGCTCTGGCGGGCAGGCGACGGTCTCTGGCTGGACGGTCTCTGGCTGGACGGTCTCTGGCTGGACGGTCTCTGGCTGGACGGTCTCTGGCTGGACGGTCTCTGGCTGGACGGTCTCTGGCTGGACGGTCTCGGTGGGACGAGACACTGGGACTATGGCCTTCCTGGCAGCACGTGCTGATATCAGCGGGGGCTCGGCTACACAGGAAACCAGTCCAGGACGTCCGTTATACCGACCCGGTAGCTGGTTTGATGGTAGCCGTGGTAGAAATGGCTGGAGATGGTGGTTGAGTGGCGATGTCATCAGCCTCACCTACGGTGAAGGCTGAGCCACTCAACCACAGCACATGGTCCAGGTACTGGGCAAATGAGCCTGGGATTGCCGCAGCTGGAGCTTGCTGGTATAGGATATCATCCAACCCACACCAAAACACAGTCTTTTGGACATCATCTGCCCAGCTTACCCCTTCAGAGAGCTCCAGGAATTCGGTCACATATTCCTCAATGTGACGACCATCCTGGAAACAGGTCATAAGAGGGTTGGTGGAGTTGGAAGCAGTGATGAAAATGCCCATCTTAACCTGTAGTTTGTGGTCGGTTCTTCTGTCACGGGTGTGGTGTGGGTTGAAGAAGGCAGGCAGAGTCAAGCAAGCTCCAATTCAAACATTTACTGAATAATCCAATAATACAGGTACAGGGATGACGGGCAGAAGATTACACACACCAAATAAGGGAACATGTGCACATGTAATATAGACGAGAACCGACCAAGACAGACTGAACACAAGCAAACTAAATACAAGTCCAAATGAACACTAACGAGGTGAAGACAGGTGACACAGATGATGAAGACGATGAACAGGTAGATGATTGAGGGAGTGAAAACAGGTGTGGAGACAAGGTGTGGAGACCCTCCCCGCGCCTGTGAATGAGAATCTGAAACAAGGACTGGTGGGACGTTGTCCTGCTCTACTTCACAGACGTTGAGTGAAAGGAGAATTTTAGAATGATGGGACACTCATTTATGTGACACTTTATTCGACAGTAATAACAGCTCGTTCCACGCGTCATATGTCGTCCTTTCAGTTTCGGTTTTCAATCCGATAAAGTGTCAACATATCCTCTTGATCGGATTAGAAAAGGAGTAAACCACCCCTGTCAATCCGATCGCAGTTTTTTAATTGATTATGTTATAGCCCTACTTGTTTTTAATGTTTTTATGAAATATCTGTATTGACTGCATGATCATATCACCATTTTATTTACCACCATACGAGCCACAAATCAAAGTTTGACGAGCCGCAGGAGGCTCGCGAGCCACTAAATGAGTAACACCGGTCTAGTTGGAGGATCCGTCAGGGTGCGTCAGGGAGCGTCAGGG
The DNA here is from genome assembly GCA_036326025.1 of Chrosomus eos. Taxonomy (NCBI): domain Eukaryota; kingdom Metazoa; phylum Chordata; class Actinopteri; order Cypriniformes; family Leuciscidae; genus Chrosomus; species Chrosomus eos. Next base: position 42,749,017 of record CM070818.1, on the reverse strand, counting down.
TGCGGTTGTTTAACTGTCCCTTAAAAGTGTTCAACCCACCATCTATTTTGCGCTTCTTTGGTCAAGAGTGGCTTCCCACGGTTAACCTTAATAGGCGCCCCGTGGTCAAGTCAAGTCAAGTTACATTCATTCGATTGACTTCCATTGCAAAGATCATTAGTTATTAACTTAGGGGCCGCTTACACAACACCGTTCTAACAGAAAACCCTTAACGCGCTCCGGCCCACTCATTCGCACAACAACAGTGCCTGGTGGCTTGAGAACGCAAACCTTGAAATAGGTTCCAAGGTGTCCTTGGCCGTGTCATCTGCGTCTTCAATGGGTGCATATACCTGGACCACGGTGATCTTTACGTGTCGGGCTTGTAAATGAACTGTTCCTATTCGGTTGGACACTGGCATAAAGGCAATGCCGCTCGATTCAACAGCACAATGCGAGTGCCATGCATATGGTCAGAGTTGTGGCAAAATGTATGATAGTCTGATGATTTTACCGAAGCCCAGTCCATCAAACTTCGCTAACGGCGAAGACGTCATTTGGCATTTGTTGAATTCGTGGAGAAGTTGCGCAAGCTTGCTGGTTTGGTAAAAGGTTTGCACATTCCATGTTCCAATTTTCGTAATATTTTTTGCGTCAAAGAACAAGCCTCTCATGTGGCATAGGATGACCCCCCCAAAGGGGCTTTTCTCCTCCACCGTCATAGCATTCCTGCACATTTAGATCCTTGAGTATGTTTAGATTCACTAGTTGTTTAAGTGGCGAGAGATTGTTTTTATGGGGTGGGGTTGCCAACCCTCCTCATTTACCTGGGCTTGGGACCGGCATTGGCAAACTAATCAACCAAAGGCAGAGTTCAAACAAAGGTTGTGTTCAACCAAAGGTGGAGTTTAAAAGGTCATGAATGGATTATAATTCTTACATAAATATTTACTACCATAAAATTTTCTCAAATATTAAATAAATATTATTAAAATATAGTAGATTTATTTCCTTGATAAGATACTTTCTTTCCTTAGTGTGTTGCTGTGAACCGGAAAAAGGTCTGCAAAGTTACAAGGCACAAACTCACTCGAAAGGGAGTTTCAGTAAGCACTGTTGCTGAACAGCACTGGCTGCGTCCAAAAGCTTAGACAGCTCACTGTTCTATCAGACAATGACTTAGCAGGCAGCGTTTGCTAATGAATAGAGAGAGCTTTGGTCATAACTAAGCAAATTTTATATTATCTCTGCAAATAACAACAAGAGTTGGAAAAACCTGGTCAAAAATGTACATTTATACACAAACTGACCTCCACTAACTAACCACTAACAGATGCCATATTTATTTTTTAGCTCAACTGTCAGAGAATGGAACACACTGGATTGTGGGATATCAGAGGCAGCGAAGGATACATCTATGCTGTCTTAAAAAAATCTATCAGATGTAGATATGCGACATCGGCTGCGTTTCAGTCCAAAATTGTCATGCCCTTCACTTGCTGACTTCCCTCCGTCTCGTTCACTCGGATGTATGTCATTGCTTACGTTGCATGAGTGCCCACTACTGGCGGAAACTGCAATGGGCTGAACTGGAACGTCCTAAGCCCTTGATCACTTGGAATCAGCTTTGGAGTTGAATTATGATTTAAATTAGTTTACCTTTAAGAATTTGTTTGAGGTAGCATCCAAATGTATATAGATGAGTTTGGGTTGTTTTAAATGTAAAAAATCATAATTAATATATCATAGAGTTGTTTGTGGTGGTGGTGGTGATTAGACAAGATATGCGGTGACGTCACAATCGTGTTGCATTGTGGTATATGGAGCTGCCTATTCTTCACTTGCTCTCAACAAAGGTGGTCGCATTTTCATTCCCTCTCCCTGCCCTTACCTCCCCTGCTTTGCTTCTCTCGTCACGTCTAGTCTACTGTCTTGTACTTTGAGAGACTCTCGCTGCACTGCTCTACTAACTAAGAAATTATGGATTTGATCAACTGGTCTCTCAACGCAATTGACACCATCTTCTCGACGAGAAGCTTGGGTTCGGGGGAACCTGCCTGCCGGAACGTTCGCAGCTGGCTACACGATGGACGCGTGGGAGAGGTAGCGGGTCGTGTGATTGGCGGCTCTTTCCGTAGAGGGACGTTGACCCCCAACCAGCACTGGCCTTGGCCAAGGCTGCTGTTGGAACAACAACTCCCCCAGAAGAGCACTGCAGTGAGCCGCTCTTGCGTTCCTTCCCCGACTCCCCAGACACCTGGTGATTGTTGACTCTGTATGGGACCTGATCAAGGTTGTCTCCATGGCAACTTGCTGTGTATCGCCATGACAATCATGCGGACTGAGGCACCTAGATTATGGTGCTGGCTTAGCGACTCTCTCAAGGCCTACACACACATGAACTTACATATACACAGACATGCATCCACCCCACACCCCATCCCTTGCCTTTGCCGCTTTGTACCCCCAGTCTGACAGGCAGGTCTGTGACCAGCGCCGAGAATGGCTGCAGGACCGGATGGCTGCTTGCCTGTGCTGGGCTACCTCCATTCCCCACTCCCCACCCCTGTTGCAAGTCTTGTTCATGTTGTACTGATTACGTGCTAATGTTGCTGCGGTGTTTTTTTCCTGTTCCCACACTGTACTCCTTACAGGAGCATAGTCTGGGGGTTGCCTTTTTTTCTCCTCACCTCTCCTCATGTCATGCTGTATTTTTCCTCAATTCCCTGTCTTCCTGTCCTGTCTACCCCGGTGTCATATTGTATGTTTTATGGACAAGTTGATGGCCAATTTCACTGGTAGTTGTGACTATGTGACAATAAAGGGTTACTACTACTACTACTACTGAAGTGTCAAAATCGAGGGAACAAGAGTCTGTCCATATAAACTTCCCTCGTCCACTTCACGAAGTGGAACGCACTTCAAAATGTCGGCAGGGATTCCCCCGAGGGGAAGTGCTTAGGGAAGTTCGCAAGTGCGTGTCTAAAAGTGGACTGGAACGCAGCCATGATCATTGAAATCGGCCATGTCTTGTTGCCTACCTACCTCCATATGCCGCCTGTAGAGGCAGTAATTTTCAGCTTTCGGACGCAGCCCCTGAAACCCCTTGATTGTATGCTGCTCCCACCTCTTACTTGGAAATAACAAGAACGCCTCTCTGACATGTAAACTCAGGCCAGATCAATCAACCCAGAGCTCAGCAAGACACAAAATTTGATGTCACTTCCAAGATGGCGGCAAGTCTTGCTTCCAATGAGCATAGCATGGAGCTACCTTATGTCAAACATAAAAAAACATTAGACATTATGTTTATAATATAATGTACCCTAATTTTCACATTTTATTTTCTGTTTTTTGCCATTTAATTGACACGAAACATGAAATGCTCTTGTTGTGTCATGGCGACATCATCTGGCCAACATGTGAACATGATTTGATATTGACTGTAACTCACTGAGGTTGGAAGTGGGACATTAAACTTACCGGAAGTGACACTTGTCTTTATTGAGCTGCAAGCCAGCAGCTTCAAGCATTGTAAGACCGCATGATTTTAATGGTGTGGATTATAATGGCGTACAGGTCATTTTCAAACCCTGATAAGCCAATCCGTAAGGAACACGACAAAAATGGAACTGTCCATCATGAATAATAAAGGCCATGAGGTCACGACTTTCCTCATGCAGCGGCACTTCGTAGTAAACGATAATCAAGTCAATGGTAGAGAAAACAGTAGAACCTTTCGGAGCAGAGAGTGGTTCATCCATGTGTGGCAAAGGAAAAGAGTCCACAATCACTGCTTTATTTGGCTCTCTGATGTCAATGCACATCCTAATTTTACCTGACTTTTTCTACGTAACAACACCCATGCTGAGGCGTCAATGCGTTCTATCACCAGCAATTTAATTCCTCTAAAACAGCCCTACGAACAGGCAATGGCAGACGCCAAATATTTTGGCGCACAAATGTGACGGTTTCATCTAACTTTATATTGGTGTATAAAGTTTTTAGCACATCCAAAATCATTTGACTCAGCAGCAGTGCACTGAAAGACTGGCACAGAAGAATCAGGCACAAGAAGGGCATTAGGAGGCAAGACTAACATGAAGACATTAGGTCCCTCCCCATGAGTGGTGTCCCTTTGTCCACAATGAAGAATGTAGCAGGAACCGAGTGGTCATGTAGGGAAATGTTCGGTGACAAACATCCAACCATCGGAATTTGGGCTTTTGAATAAGTCACCAGCCTGGCGGTAAGTTGTGACAGCACATCAGTACTGAAATGGCATGCATAAGTGATGTAGGCCAGGATAGATATAGAGGACCCAGTGTCAACCACCAAATCCACCACACAAGTCTGTGTCAGAAGTAGATATAGTCCCTATGCTTGTGCTGGGAGTTCGAGCGGAATATTCTGTGTACAGTACAGTCATTTCTGGTAATTCAATTTCACGGACCTCTCGCGTGTTTGATTGCATTGATCGGCACAGTTCAGTGTAATTTCCACTGAAGTTTGTGATGACAAAAACTATATGAAAATTTATTGACCTTTCTGTCAATATTTAAGAACGAGATGAAAATCTTAGGGAGGGATGATTTGGGCAGAGATTCAATCATAATGAACCTCTTTTAGACATTTGAATGGTAACGTACTCTACCCGGCGGGTTAATAGCATTGCTGCATGTTTTATAAAGCTTTTTAAAATGTCAACATCTGTGAGGCATGAACCTGCTGCTGTCTGAGTCCTAAATGTTAATTCATAAGATAAAGAGAAAATCACTCACTGCTCTTGACTGAGTACCTTTAGTAGCTTTAATAAAGGGTTTATACTAGGAAGACTAGGCACTTTTATTTTACATTTGATTATTTTATTAAGTTGCTGGAGGTAGTATTTCTTACCTGAATACTTAGATTGTTAGATCTACCTGACAAACTTAAAGCACTGTTTATTTCATTTGTATCTTTGTTTTATTCTATTTATTTCTCCTTATTTTTTTCTTTTCTTTTAACGGACTGTTAGATTGTAGTCTACTAAATCTATTGTAGATTTACTCGACTAAACCAGGCTAAAACTAAAACAATTCAGATGACTAAAATAAAACTAAATGACATATTAGTCAAAAACAATAACATTTAAATCAAGTAGATGTATACACACTCTGTGATCAACTCTGAACACTAATAAGAATGGATCGCCCTCAGTGAGGATTTAGCCCAGAAGCCGATATCCAGCATATCCTTAGCCTACAGTTTATGAAGCAGAAGAGTCAACACTTTTAATATCAACTCTTTGCATATATTGATTTTTTTTTGCCAATAAAACCCTATTAAACTTATGAAATGCTTATTCCAGTAGGCCTACACCATATAAATAATTTTAAATATATGTCGAAAAATAATCTACAAGTACTAAATCAGCAAACTTTGCGAAACTCAAAATGTATGTATCTGCCAATACTTTTGGCCACGGCTGGTAGCCTACTACAATATTGAAGAACTTCGCGACCATTAAAAAAAGTAAGCTATATGTGTTTAAAATCCAGTCATCCATAACAGACATCCAGCCATGTTGACGTCACGTCACGTAACCTACGGCGGCAGAGTTGCATCACTTCACTGCAATCCACATCTCCTCTCCTGTGGCTTCTTGGGATAATAAAGTGTCCATTGAATACCCTCCAGAAACTTGGCGGAAGCAGGTCATTCGAGTAGTTTTTGCCTATTGTTTTTTCGAATGCAATGAATTTATAATAATATGTGTACTCTTTTGGACGTAATTTTTTGCGCATACTATGTGTTAGGGACCTAGGAATATTTCAAATGAATGCAGTCACAACTATAAAAAGTTGATTTCCTAAAGCCAAAAGCATCTGTCCTGTCATCTTCAGGTTCACCACCTCCCAGATCACACAGACTTTTTGGGAACAATAAAATAAAATCCAACATTAATTGTATCATAAACACATATCATATTTCATATCTTCCAATGATGCTGAAAAACTGTATATTCCAATGTGGAGCCAATGTAATGTGCAAGAGCAAAGGCCGTGACTATGCTGATTGTAACTGAAGTAGTCTTCAACTGAAATCAACTTGCACTGACATATCTTAAAATATGTCAGTGCCATTATTTTGTCTCAAGATGCACACCAGTAATGTTTTTTTTCTAAGGCATGTTTATTAAAGATACTTAAATGTCCTAATTGAGCCTAATCCTGGCTTAATTTAAGCCCTGTCCATGAAACTGGGCCTATATTTTTGAACACTAATCATTTTACTAATCATTATACAAACATTAATCTTTTATTCACATTTTAATTTCTCCATATTTCAATGTACATTTACTATATATTAGGTATACTATAGTTATATAGATAGGCATACGTATACCTATTGAGAATACTTACCTATTTGAGAATAATATAGCTTATAAATTACTCATTAAAGACAGTTAGTATCACCAAAACAATAAAACATCCCAATAAAAAAAAAAATTCATTGGAAGCAAAAGCAAATATTATGGTAAAGCTGTGATGTCAAAGCTCTTGAGAACACAGATCTAATCCACCAGACCTTCTGTGCTTTTCAACCACTGGTTGGAGAGATATTGGCTATCAGTACATCTGTGTTGCCAGGGCTTCCAACTGGACCCCAAACTGGCACTTAACCGTCACCGTGACCGTGTGTGGAACAGTGCCTATCACCAGAGAGACCCTGGCACACACCAGGGCATGAGACACAGAGGCAGGCAGAGAGGGCATTGGGCAGCTGGCCAGGCACATAGAGGGCTGCTGAGAGGCAAAGAACCACTGCCACCACCAACACAATCTTGCCAAAACAACACACCTCTAACAAAACCTTCAAATGCCCAAATAAAAGGTTATTTTGTAGATATGTAACTGTTTTAATTATCTCCAACCAAGGCAAATATAATAAACAGGTGCTCCTTGTAAAGTATTTTTCATGATGGAAACTAAGTGGAGCAATATAGACTACCGTAATATTTTCCTACTCAGAGAGACTACAAAGAGTGCTCATTGTTTTCTTTAAGGCTTAAGGATTTTCTTTAGCTAAAAACAGCTTTAGGACAGGTGAGGAACTAGCTGACAACTCAGATCATGTCAATCATTAGATAAAGTAGACCAATGTGTTCAAATGGCAATTGCTGTAATCTCATTCACAGGCCTGAGCTAATTGTTTAACTGTCTGAGGAAAAGCTTTTGACGCAAAAGCCAAACAAGAAACCGTGGTGTTTCAACATAATAAATCTGCTGTTACAAAGCTTCTGTCCAGGCGGTCAGCATGTGGGTGCGGCTCTGGTTAACGGGAACACTCAAACATGTACATGCACATAAATGCAATTCTTTAATGAAAGGACAAAGTTGGAATGGAAAGGCATTTAATGGACTGTTAAAACTGGATGAAATATAACCAAATATGACAGCAATGTATGAAATCTGAAAATGAGTAGCAAAAGATGAGTGCACTGGTTTCAAATGAGCTGTAAGGTGAAGAGGTTGTGCGGGGAAGGATGAGTCAAGCTTTATTTGTGTAAGTATATGAAAATAATTCACACGGGAGATTGACGGCCAAAATTCCTCAGCATATGGGAGGATTTCACATTGAGGTGAAACTCTTTATTAAAGGGAAACAAATGAAGGGTGGACCTTTGCCCTTCTGTGATGGGACGTTGAGGTAACACTGATCAGTATTCCAGATCTCGGAGTGTCAGTGTCCTGTTCGTCCTGAATGAGCTCAACACTGAAAACAGTTTAAGGAATTTAATTATTACGTACACTATTATTATATTTTTTTTCATATAAGGGTGTTTCTTCAACTTTAGCTACTTTTATATTGCATGGGGTGATTTTTATTAAAACTCAAAATTTGTATAAGATATTGTTTAAGCGTGGTCCAAGACCAAAACTATGTAAATCTTTTATTTTAAATATACGAATTATTACATGTCTAAAACTATGAGGATATCATAAACAAACAATTTCAATAAATATTGGGTTAAAAATGAATTATAACACACTTAAAAAAAATTGGCAGACAGTTGTGACAATTTACAATAATATCGATTTTTGTCTTTAATACATTATATATATATATATATATATATTAATACTGAAATTAGAGTTAATTTGTTTTGTCAAAATTAAAATTACTGTAATAAATATTATTTGTGTACATACAGTGTAATGTGTGCGAGTTAGCTATTAAGATGAAGGAATATGCAATTTTATTCCAATAAAATATTTCACCAAATGTTATTATGTTTTAACACAAAACATGAGATGTGGTGGAGGAAATGACAGTTGTTCATGATATATTGTACAGATGACTGAATAATTTATTTAAACTGTTAGACATTGTTAGTGGACAAATTAAATAAACTAGTAAGAGTGTGAAAAGTGTTTCACTTTTATATGATAAAAAGCACAAACCAAAATAACTGCACATCAAGTAAAAGAACACAATTTATTTAAAAAAAAAATGCTTTCATAAATAATTTGATATGCTTTAAATTCCCATGGCCCATACAAAATAAACATTATGGCTGACTCCACAAAAAATAAGCAGATAAATTCATAACTGACATAATTCAATCATAAACCTGAATATGGTCGTCATCCTCAACAGGACAGCGATTACTGGTTGCTTATATTATAACATTTATGAATCGTGTATTAAAATAAAATAATGTTCAGTGAAATATCTGCACGCACAACAGTAATATCTGCTATAATAGTGAATAAATTCTAGCAGGTCTTATTGCTTCACAATGGACACATACACACACGCACACACACACACGCACACACACACACGCACACACACACACACGCACATACAAAGCCTATAAACATGAAGCTACAGTGAGTACTGCGCTTTTATAAGCTCTCTTAATAATTGATATGATGTTAATATATTACAGTTGTTCTGTAATGTTAAATATTAAATAAATGTCATATGAATCAAGTAATGGAATCAATCCAGCAGCTCCTGCACAATATCTTCCCCCATTGTGACAGTTAGGTAGTGATGAAAAGATTCACAACATTGGTTTAACAGCAAAAATAAAATAAAAATTTTAAATAAAAAATAATTTTAATCTTAATAAAATTTAAGAAAAGGCAACAGTGCCCAGAAATTCTAAAAAAGAAGAAACTCAGTTTTTAATAACCAATAATATGACCCCCTACCGTAAAATCACAAGACACAAAATGTACTGAAAAAATAAACACCAAAAAAAAAAAAAAAAAGTTAAAAGGCATGATATTCACAATACATATTCAAGTAGGTACCTCTTGTATTAATTAAATGTTTTCAGCTTCTAATTGTAACTACTTCAGGTTATGATAGTGGTACATTTGAGCTTGTTTTAAATTAAATTCATATTCTCAATCTAACTTTTCGAATGGGATCTCAACTAGAGCTAGATTTAAGATAGAAAGGGCTACCAGATCACCATCAGAGCTACCAGGACAAGAAAACTGTGTCTATTGCAAAATGATACAGTTCATAATTATCAAGCTTTAACAGATTATATTCACTCAGGCCTAGTGGACAAAACCAACAATTGCACAATTAACCATTTGGTGAAAAATATTGTTTAATTGTTTAATCTAGAATGGCTTGTGGATCATTAGGAAACTGTGCACCAAAAAAAGTCACAGCAGTGTATTTGTTCCCCTAACGGATAGGAAGTTATTTTAGACCTGCATGTTTAGAGGCACTTCAGACAATTGGGGATTTGCTACTGTACTTGATTTCAGCGTTTGGATTTGGAACATGTACGAATGTTACAAGGTAATTTAATGACAAGCTATGCATTTATAGTGTTGTGCAATAACCTTCAGTAAAATCCGGGCAAAAATAATTAAAAATTATAAATAATGTTAAATCCCTTTTAGTGAATTACGTCTTTACATTAGTGAATTTAATTTAGAACATTTTAACCTTTTTTTTTTTTTTTACGTATCATTTAAAATAGAATTTTCAAATATGGACTTGCATCATTGGATATTATTATTATTAGTCGAATAGCTCCTCAAAAAAAAAAAAAAAAAAAAAAACGGTTTCCACTGTGTGATTTGATATAAAAATAAATGTGTAATAAGACACAAACGAGTTAAAAACATATGGATTTTAAAAGGCACAAAACATTAACAATGAAAAAAAAAACACTTGATCAAATACACTTATCGTAGTCAAACGCTTAGCAGAGGCATCAGCAGTGCTTGATGCAGAGGAATGCGTAATTATGTGCGTTATAGTAAAAGGTATCGTAAACTGTGTTTGTGGACGTGTGTGTATGTGAGCGTTGTTAAGCGAAACTTCAGCAGTGTCTTTCACCCATGCAAGAGGTCATGACTCACCTCGAGAGCCATCAACCCTCAGTGCCATAAAACCAGACAATCTCCGCCCACTCGCATGACAAGTGCTCACGTGATCCAGACCTGGGGGAGAGGACTGGGCCGAGGGCTCAACAAATAAGGGTTACCCTGGAGACAACAAAGCCTCACAATCAACTATTCCCTTGTAATCCTGTTCCAGTACCCTGAAATGTGCAGTCAAAACCGAAAAAGACTACATATTTGACACTGTTACTTTCAACTTCACCATCATTCTATATGAACATTCTATATATCAGATTATTTTCATATGTAATGTAGAACCTGAAGAAGTTTGATCCAGTAGAGATACCAATCTATTGTGGAGTGTTTTGCTGAAGACAAGGGGGCGGGGAGAGGGGTGGCTGGGGTCGGAGGGTAACCTTTCCCACTGAAGAGATGTGTGTGTGTCTCTGTCTGTCTGTCTACACATGAGAGCGTGAGGTCAGGTTGAGCCTTAGAGGCTGTCTGCTCCTGAACGGCAGGAACCACAGGATCTTCCAGCGAGTGCCAAACACCTCAGCCATTGCTTGCTGCCACGACCGCCGCGGTCCACTGGGAGAGCGGAATAAATTAAAGTATGCATCATAAGTTCATGTGAAATAAAATAACCTTTGAAATATGAACTATAGAAAGAAGCTAAGAGCTTTATGAGAGACTGGGGCTAGTTGTCACGTATTTTACTCAAGTGAATATTAGTCATTGTAGGTTTACGTTTTGAAAATTAATTTCTGTATTAGTAGACGCATAACCTAAACATCTTAGATAGAAAAAGCTATTAAAGTTATGGTAGTGGAAGAACGATATGGTTTATAGAACACAAATCAATCCAGTGTGGCCAAAAGTGGGGCATGTTGTCACATTACATTATGGAACCTGCTATTAATTGGCATATTAGAAGTTTTCAGTTCTATTTAAACAGTAAAACAATTATGAAATGCAAACCAATTAAGAGTAGAAGACTAAAACAGAAGAAAAACTAATTCTGAATTTTCTTTTTGAAACAAGTGTACTGTTCAAAAGTTCAAGGTCAGTAATGTTTTTAAACAAATTATCTTAAGATCACCAAGTCAACATTTAGTTGATGGGTGGATTACAATTTAACATAACAGTTTTCTATTTTAGCAGCCATGGCTTCATTTTTCAGTGTCATGATCAGAAATAATTTTAATATATGAATCAAAGAATATCAAAGATCAAAGCTCAAAGAATATTTGTACTTTTAAACATAATTATTGCTTATTAATAGTTACTAAAGTAGTTGTTAAGTTTAGGTATTGGGTATGTTAGAATATGGTATATAAGGATATGGAATATATAAGAATATGGAATATGGTATATATAAGGCATTAATATGTGCTTTATAAGTACTAATAAACCGCTAATATCCTAGCTACTGTTTATGCATGCTAATAAGCAACTAGTTAATAGTGAGAATTTGACCCCAAACTAAAGTGTTACGGAAATCTTTTGTAACAATATAAAATATTTATTTATATTGACACTTGATTAATGTAATGCTTCTTTGCTTAATAAAAGTATTTCAGGTTTTGGGTTTGAGGCCAGTAATTTTTTTTACAGTTGAGCTGTAACAAGTAGCCCTGATCTCCATGTAATGAGGGTGTAGACGTCATTACATTATTGTTAAATGACTGAAATGATGCTACAAGTTTTGATACTTACATGTCTTCCAATAAGTGTGACATCTTCTCTATGGTCGTTGTGTCCTGTCGTGGAAAAAATGAAGGATATTGCTTAGTATCAGCAATGAACTATGAGCAACTTATTTCTTATGAATGAAAGAGACAATACAATGACAATTCATGAAATGATTTATGACAGTGAGCCAGTGGATGCGAGGGGGTGAATTGGATCGGTTTTTGATCTTTCCCACGCTGGGAGTGAAAACCACTACAGAATACACTGAGACAAAAGAGAGACAGTGAAGCTGACAGCAGCAACACTCCCTTGGTGCCCTCCTCACCTTGCCAAGTTGGCACAGGGGCAAAAGGGCATCTGCCTGCGGACAATGGGACCGCATGCATAGGGATGCTAAAATCCCCCCTGCTTGCCAGGTGAAGAGAAGCGGCAAAGAGACAAAAAAAAACAGACTGAATATGTAAATAAGGCGGGATTAGCAGAGGCGAGACTGAAGCGCCTGTTTGTGTGAAAAATGGTGGACGTGTGATTGACAGTGGCTTTTTTAGAACAATCTGCGCTTTGTGTTCGATCCACAAGACAAATAAATAAAAAAGGGCTCCGTTCCTGAAACCGATATGTAAAAATCCTGACTTGAATTGTGGAAGTCAATGACTCTTCATAAGTCAGATTCACATTGTGAACCGCTAGAGGACACACTTTTGGCCCGGAGCAGCAAGCGTCATGCCAATCCGACGTGGCTGCACTTCAGGCCGAACTGAGCTGTCCTCAGAGAGCATGCGTGAGGAAAAGATCTTTGCAGGGATCAATGGTTAAGTCTGCTTCCACAGTTGCTATGACTGGCACGGGGCTATGCACTAACCACCCTGTCAGCCGCTAAATCTTCCAAGACATCACAACATGGGATAGCGGGGTGAAAGAGTAGCTTGTGCGTTAAAGCATCAGGACTTTCCTGGCCTTTGGTTAACGATAAGGCTTAAGGGCAGTACAGGACACAAGATAAGACAGCTTAACATGGGCTTTTAGCAACACAGGTTAGATTAGCGCTGTCAAAGGAAGTCTCCTGGAAGAACGGGCTAACGTCAAAGGTCATCTAAAAGAACGGCTGGACGCAGCTTGTGTAATAATTAAGGATAACAGGATTACATTTTCAGGCTTGTGCAATTGAGCCTGTGGAGGAAGACACGGTTGTACAAAGGGTTTGGAGAAAGGTTAGAGTTGGGGAAACTGACCAACAACGAGTGTAAATTGCTAACTTAACTTAGGTAATGGTTGGAAATTTCTAATGAGAAAACGGAAGACACTATTTAAATGACAGATGATAGGATGTGTTCTTTGAATAATTTCCACAGCATATGGTGGACGCATGGGGGTCAAGCGATCATGACTGGGAACCAGAGAATAAGATTAAGGGGAGGTGTATGCTTTTTAAAGGGCTGCACTTTTTTGCCGAATTTAACTAGGTCACAGCTAATCCTCTTTGCATCACATTAAGTCATCAATTAAAGGATAAGAGTCAAACGTGATTAACCCGCTTGCCCCAATCACAGCCATGTTTCAGGCGTAATCAACAGAGAAAGGATGGAGGACATAAAGGAAGTAGAAGAAGCGATTTAAGGACTCAGTAATATAGTCTAGGGTATACACAGAGATACAGCGTCTGACCACCTTTTAAAGGGATTTTGCGTATGCTCACCAGAATATGAGGGACCATATACATATACCAGAATATGAAGGACCATATATAGATATATAGATAGAAATAAAGGTGGTCAGACGCTGTATCTGTGTATACCCTAGACCAGTGTTTCCCAACCCTGTTCCTGGAGGCACACCAACAGTACACATTTTCCAACTGTTCCTAATCAATCACACCTGAATCAACTCATCAGATCATTAGAGACTCCGAGACCAGAAATATATGGGTCAGATAAGGGAGACATTCAAAATGTGCCCTGTTGGTGTGCCTCCAGGAGCAGGGTTGGGAAACACTGCCCTAGAATATATTACAGAGTCCTTAAATCTCTTCTTCAACATATATGTATGTCAAACTCTTAAGTGTTTTTTCTGGACAAATCATTGTTTGCGAACATATCCGTTTGCGGAAGCCGAATCCTCTGCCGGCTGGTCTTTCCTGCTTCACAGCGAGCGGAACGCACTAGCGGCAATTCTCTTTCCTAACATTGCATTTGCCCAAACTGATTTGCTGAAACCAATACAGACAACACAATTAGGGTTTCAACATCCAACCACACAAGAAAACATGCAATATACCTGAGGGAAGACCAAAAAGGGAAGTCGAAGAAATAGGGAGGGAAGTCCTTTTTCACTATTGTTAAGTTAATGTTGTTAAATGGAGAAAACATTTTACATTTAGTGTATTCCTAACCTTGGACTTCATAATTGGTATTATCTATTATCTTTTTTAACAGATAAACAAAATGACCAATAAAGCACCCCCAGCAGCTCAAACTATTTAAATCATAAGCCCCCTTCACACAGAGATTCCGGAAAAAACACGGATAATGTGTCCGGGGATTTGTCCCGGTATCGTTTGATTTTAGTTCATTCACACTGCCAGTGATTTTCCGGAATCTGTGAGAGCGTTCACACACATTCCGTAAAGACACGTGACGTCAGGATGCGATAACTCCTGTCAGATGTCAGTTCTGCTGATAACTCCTTTTCTTCTACACGAAGACGAGTCCATACTCCCTAGTAGCACCACTGGGTTTGCCGAGTGGCTCGTTCCCCATTTGCTGTAGCAGAGGTTGTAGAAAGGCCCATGCGATGGCACGTGCGTCATCACTACGACACACCCCTTACGGCATTGGTCCCGGCTTTTGTTCACATAGGGCGCGTTCCGGGACTGATTCCGGCAATGTTACTAGGTCCCCATCCCGGCATCGATCCCGGCATCAATCCCAGGATGTGTTTGCGTTCACACAGAAGGCACTCTAGCAATATTACGGCAATTTTCCAGGATCAACGCGTTGTGTGAAAGGGGCTCTACATGGTTTAAACAAAATTTTAGCTCTAACCTTAAGTGCCATTGTTTAAAGGAACACGGCACCGTTTTTTTTAAATAGGGGTTATTCACCGTCTTACATTTAGATAAGTGGGCAAATGCATTTTTGTCTCAGTGCATGCATTGTCTTAGTCTGGCAACGCTGCCACTGGCTTAGCTTAGCATAATGAATGTAATCCTTTGTTGCCGGTTAGCATGTCGTGAGTAAAAGTGATAAAAAAACCTAAAAAACGAATTCCTTCTTGTGGCCTGCGTATTCACAACGAGTACAAATAGCAATGCAGATTAAGACTAGGTGACTTCCCAGGCAGATATTGACTTGAATATTGGGGTGAAGCACAGGTGAAGCACTGCTATGCTTCAGGAGACGCTGTGTTTTTCGTTGCGAAACTAATTTGTTTGGCCTTCCAAAAAAGGACAAAATTAGAAAACAGTGCTTATGCTTTATTTACAAAACTGTTCCAGAACAGTACAACAAAAATGTTCGACTGTGTCATTTTTCGGAGGACTGTTTTCAAAACCTGAGATAGTACAAGGCCGGCTGTGCACAAAGGCTGATTCTAAAAAGTGGGGCGATTCCATCTTTGCATGTACATTCTGGTGCTTCTGACTCACAGACACAGTCTGTAAGTATGTTTTCATATTTTAAGAATTTGCTACTGACCATTTGAATGCAAGTTTTGAGCAGTATAGAGTAGCGCTTGCTTGTCATTTTTACAATCACAAATGCAGACATAGTTTTATGTTTACACAGTGTTCTCACACCCAAAAGACAGTATAAGTCATTATAATCAGTAAAAACCTTACCAATCTGATACGATCTGTTCAAGTTCAAGTTCAAGTTCGTTTTATTTATATAGCACATTTTATAACAGCCACTGACTGACCAAAGTGCTTTACAGAACTACGAAATTAAAAGACACCAACACCATGCGTAGTAGCACATCATAGAACAGTACAACAAGGTTAAGAACAGCTTAAAACGGGAGACGTCCAAGCAGTCTCAAAGATTATCAGTAATAGAAAGTAAAAACAGAAAAGACAGTAACAGGTTTAATACTAGTATCATACTCAAAGGGGAGAAATATAAAATAGACAGAATATATATATATATATATATATATACATACACACATACACATACTGTATACACACATACACACACACATACATATATGTATATATATATATATATATATATATATATATACATACATACACATACACATACACACACACACATATATGTACACATATACACATATACATACATGTACATGCACCTTTTTGTAGGCCAAAGAGAACAAGTGCGTTTTTAAAAGTGACTTAAAAGAAATCACAGAAGGGGCTATCCGAACGTCCAAGGGCAAATTGTTCCACAGCCGAGGCCCAACCACAGAAAAAGCTCGATCCCCTCTACGTTTAAGTCTGCATTGAGGGACTTGTAACAGATATTTTTCACCTGATCTCAGACTTCTTGACGGCGTGTAAGGTTGTAGCAGTTCAGTTAGGTAGCTAGGCGCTTGGTTGCATAGAGCTTTGTACACAAATAACAGGATTTTAAACTCAATTCTGAAATTAATGGGCAACCAGTGAAGAGACCTCAGAATTGGGGTGATGTGGTCACTTTTCCGACTATTTGTGAGGAATCTTGCGGCGGCATTTTGCACCAGTTGAAGACGAGCAGCTTGCGTTTTCGAGATACCACAGTAAAGTGAATTGCAGTAATCTACACGTGTGGTGATAAAAGCATGAACAGCCATCTCAAGAGTTTTGTGATTAAGAAAAGGTTTGACTTTTGACAACAGACGCAGGTGATAAAAACTAGAGCTTATTACAGAAGAGATTTGCTTATCAAAATTTAAAGACTCATCCAGACAAACGCCCAAGTTCCGCACACTTGCAGAACTAAATGCCGCTAGTCTGCCTAGGTCAAAGGTAACAGCCTGGGAATTACCAGTGGATCCGAAAACAATGATCTCTGTTTTGTTTTCATTTAAAAACAAAAAATTTTGGTCCAGCCAAAATTTTACTTCATCCAGACAACCTAACAATGATGAAAGGGCAGAGGGATCATTTCTCTTGATTGGAACATACAATTGGGTGTCGTCTGCATAACAGTGAAAAGATACCCCATGTCTTCTTAGAATGGTGCCCAGTGGTAAGATGTAGAGGGAAAAGAGAGAAGGCGCTAGAATAGAACCTTGAGGAAGGCCACAGGTTAGATGTGCAACAGACGAAGAGCAATTTCCTAGCTTTACTCTGAAAGTACGACCTGAGAGATAAGATTGGAACCACTGGAGGACGACACCTTTTAGCCCCACATCATATTCTAGTCTGGATAACAGGATAGAGTGGTCGATAGTATCAAAAGCTGCCGACAAATCAAGAAGAACAAGAGCCACAGAGTCACCAGTGTCAGTGGAGCGATAGATGTCATTTAACACTCTCAGCAGAGCAGATTCAGTACTGTGAGCAGACTTAAAACCAGATTGAAATTTTTCAGAGATATCATTGCATTTTAGAAAGAGCTGGAGTTGGTCAAGAACAACTTTTTCCAACACTTTAGAGACAAAAGGCAAAACAGAGATAGGACGGAAATTATTTAACACGGTAGGATCCAGTGAAGGCTTCTTGAGCAAAGGAGTGACAGTGGCCTCCTTAAGGGCAGCAGGGATAGAGCCGGTAAGGAGGCATTTATTAACAAAGGACACCAATCCTTGCCCTACTGAATCGATAATCAATTTAAGAAACTTAGGAGAGATGATGTCTAGAGAGCAGTACGAAGGTTTTATCTTAGTGATAATTTCTTTGAGGAGATTCAGAGTGACTGGCTCGAAAGCATCCCAGGTAACAGAATTCATCAACTGACTGGTTGCAGAGCGGCTGGCATTGCATCTCAAGTTAGATATTTTGTCAATAAAAAATCTCAAGAAACGTTCACATAGCTCATCCGAAACATCATTCAATACATTTACTGGAGGATTTAAAGCCGAGTTTATAACAGAAAATAGAACCTTTGGTCTAGAGTGGTTAGCCATAATCATGTCAGAGAAGTGCGCAGCTTTTGCCGCCTTTACAGCATTTTGGTAGGTTGACAGACTGTCTTTAAATAACTGAAGTGAAATATGTAGCTTGTCCTTCTTCCATTTGCGCTCAGCCTTTCTGCTAGCTTGTCTTATTCGCCGAATATCCGCGTTGAGCCATGGTTCAGATTTCGGTTTAGGTTTGAAGGGCTTAAGCGGAGCAGTTTCATTTAAGGCATTTAACCAAGTGGAGTATAACAGACCGAGATGTTGGTCAGCATCTAGTTCCAATAGTGGAGAGTTCAGAAGCAAGTGTGTGGAGGAATTCATAAAGTGCTCGTTAAAATTTAAGACAAAAAGAGGAGAGTATGATCTAGATAGTCTTACATCTTCACTGGTGGTTTGAGCAATGCAGGGAAGAGATGTAGAAAATAAAATTGGCTTATGGTCCGAAAGCATAAAATCAGATATTACAACCTCACTAATCACCATCCCATATGAAAGCACAAGGTCCAATGTGTGACCCTTCATGTGAGTGGAATCATTTATCCACTGGACTAGGTTAAAAGATTCAATGAGGCTTAGAAAATCCTTTGAGAGAGTATTGGATTGACAACAAACGTGGATATTGAAATCACCCACCAATAAAAAACGGTCGTAGGTTGTGGTGATATTACCAATGAATTCTGTAAATTGCTGAATAAAATCATTGAGTGAATGTGGCGGACGGTAAATCACCCCTAATAAAATAGGGCCATTCCAGTCTAAATGAAGTAGTTGCGCTTCAAAACTTGAAAAAGCACTGACAGGAACCGGCCGGCATCGCACAGAGAATGAGTCTTTAAAAATAGTCACGATCCCGCCCCCTCGTCTGTTCGGACGGGGGGTGTTGAAAAACGAACAGTCATTAGGAACTAGTTCAGAAAAAGGGGTTAGGTCACCAACCGTAGTCCAGGATTCAGTGATGAACATGAAATCCAAACGATGAGAGGAGAAGAAGTCGTTGAGCAAGAAGGTTTTGTTGACCAAGGATCTGGCGTTGATCAGTGCCATTTTGGGCGGATGAATCACATCGGGGAAAGCTCCGCCTTTCTTCAAAGAACGTAGATTTCCGGGATTCACACCGTTTTGCCGATGATGACTGCTGCCAACCCGAGGTAAGTCAACCAAATGGACAGGCGAAGATCGCAGGGGAGTGATAGATAGGAGCCACCGATGAGCCAGCGCTCGCGGTCGCCGGGCAACGAAATCGCCGTCCGTCATATGATTTGCATCGATCCTGAGTCTTTCAGTAGCTTTCAATCTGATGATGCGTCCACCCCGACTCCCGCGTTTCCTTCTGCGTTTCCTCCGTGAAATGATAGGCGGCCACTGGCGAATACATTCCAATGTATGCGTAGTGGTGTTTCTGTGTGATTGATTAAAAACGTGCGCTACATCCTGCTTATAAAAGTCCATAAAAGAGGTGCGAATATTCAAGAGTGACTGTCGGTCATAGACCAGACGTGTGCAGGAATTAGAGGCCCAGATAGACATCCATAAAAATATCCACAACAATAAGTACAAGAGAGACCGACGGCCAGCCGAACACACAGGCGCCATCTTTTCCAAGTATCTGGTCCAGTCGCACTGGCAAAGTTGATCGATCAGCTTGGTCATCTGCATTTTCCGGTTCAGAATGATTCGAGCTCGAATTGATAAGGAAGTAACGACATGATCACCTGTCATTATTGCTTTGGAAGCTGATGTTCCAAATATGGTAAGGGGCGTGACATTTCCGTCACACAATTATGGTTTTTGGCCCAATCACAATGCACTGGATTGCTGGCCAATCAGAACACACTTTTCAGAACGATGAGCTTTGTGAAAATCGACGCGTTTCAGAAAGGCGGGGCATAGAGGAGCAACAATAATGTACAGTATGTGTAAAATAATGACTTTTTTAACCTAAAACCACATAAACACATTGCATTAAACCAAATAATGACTGGTTTAATACTCAAAATAATGGTCTTTTTAGAACCATCATATGAACCCTTTAAACCTGCACAGTTAAACTAATGTATGTACTTACTGCGAGGATTCCTTTGACTTGTGTGTAGAAAAGGCTGCTCATTCCACCAAACATAACCAGCCCCATGAAACAGGACCCACGTAGAAGAGCCAACTCGTGACGTACTGCAAACTCCGCCTGAGAGAAACAAATATTTTACACACATGCTATAAATTCTCATAGACAAATCAGACTATTCCCATGTCAAATTTTTAAGCTACACATTTTTGCACTACAGGCCGTTATGGAAAGTGATGTGACACTGCTTGTTTTCTTTCGCTGAAGCCTTATCTGTGACTATTACAGCAAACAGACAAATATACAAAATCCACAATACTTTGCTTCTTATGGGAAAGATAACGTCACTATCTCTTCCATACAGCCGTTTCTGTGTCCATACAGCATCTCTCGCTTCTCAGCTGCGTCTGTTTACTCACACACAATGCTCCACAGAATAAACAAAAACAGGAAATTGAGCATTATGGGCTTTTATTTACAGGCCGTCTACCATTGCCATGATGGCTCAGCTGTTCAGCTGCATTCAAGTTGGAATGATGCTCCTGTGAATTTAAATGCTCTGACAGAAAATTACACCACTATATTCCTGACTCTTTGTGACTAGGGACAAAACAAGTCCCACAACTTCACATGCCATTAGTTTTTAAAATAGCAACATTTCCATTCTAGAATGTATCAAAGACCACTATGTTCTAAAACAAATGTATAATTTTATTTAATTTCAGTTGTATTCTCAAAATTGTGGAATTTTATTAAAATCACCAACTACCCCTAAAGCCACCAATCATCAGACCATAACTTTAAAATACAAGACCAGACCATTAGACTAAATAATTAATCGCATCCAAAATAAATGTTTGTGTTTACATAATATGTGTGTGTACTGTGTATAATTATTTTGTATATATAAAACACACACACATGCATGTATATATTTAATAAAAATGTGTTATTTATGTATAAAATATTTATATTAGATATAAATTATGTAGAAATATATATATACAGTAAATACATGCAAATATTTCTTAAATATATACATGCATATGCGTGTATTTATATATACACAGTACACACACATATATTATGTAAACACAAACTTTTATTTTGGATGCGATTAATCGGTCCAAAGGACACAGGGTCACAGGGTTGTTGGTTTTCTTTTTGTTTAAGAAATAGTTTTCTGTGGAACAACTATGCAATCATCAAAAAATTCTTATCAGTTTAATCAGTCAGTGTAAAAATATTACAGAGCAAATAACATTATTTGAAAGCAGCAATAAAACCATAAAGGCTTAAACTTTGGGAAATTGCTGTTTGCAGGTGTGTTTTGGGTGAAGTGATATGGCGTAAGACCAGTACAAACGATCATCGCATGCAAATACAACTGGTGTTAAATTCAGTTTCTCTCATTCAAAGCTTATTCAGTACTTAACAGTAATGCTGATGCCACCTGCAGGTCCCTAATCTCAGTTAAGAGGTGCAAATCCAGTGCCAAATCATCTGCCTCCATAGAAAAGATTCTACTAAACCGCAGAATAATAAAGACAGCTAAATGAAAAATAGCATACTACATTTAATAGTTCTTCATATTATAACAATATGCATTTGACAAAATATATTGCATAATGTGATGTATTCCACAATGCACTGTACTTGACTTAGCTATCCATATCCAATACGACAAATGAACTGGAAACAATATCAAACTGATTTTTTAAATTCGATTCATTATTTAATCAGTCAAACGATTTTTGACAACTAAAAATAAAAACAAAATTATATATATACAAAAAATATATATATAAAAAAAAATATATATGCCATATATATATATATATATATATATGCCAAATATATATATTGTTGTTGCCAAAAATCATGCTTACAAAAAGTATGCTATTACCATCACGGTCATTGTACTCGTTTGTATTGCTTGTTAATGGAATTTGTGTGGTGTTTTACCATATTATGGCCAGTGTTGGGTGTAATGCATTTAAACCCTTACAGACTTAAAGCACTCGGGACAGTATAAATGTAGGAGTGTAAATGTAAGATGGTCTTACCCGGTCCACCGAGGACAGGGGCTGGAAGTAGTAGTACTGGCAAAAGTCCAGCACCAGAGTGTAAAGACTCAGAACCTGAGTGTAAAAACACAGCTGCAAAAAGAGCCAGTGGTTATCCTCCCCAACACAGTTATTAATCCTGCACAGAGAGAGAGAACATTTTTTAATAAATTATTATAAGAACTGCACATTAATAATTTTATATGTATTCATATTTATTTTAATACCTAAACTAAAATAAACAACCTCTATTTGAAATCCTAGTGAGTCAGCTTGCTAACGACATTGCGTTTAATAGTTTGATTTTAACATGTAGTTAAACTAAACGCCATGATACTAATATGCATAAAAAATCCACAACCGCCTCACTTTTCTAATCATCCGTGCTTCACTATGCACTTGGAAAAACAATCACACGCAAAAATATAAAGTCTGGAAGGACATTAATTTGACAGTCATCTAATAACAGATTACTCTTAATTGTAATGTAAAAACATGCATTTCTGTAAATCTGCTTTGAAATAATATGTATTGTCAAAACGCTATTAAATAAAATGTGAATTGTATTGAATAATTGATGGGATAATAAAATGGTCAATATAATAAGATTAAAATGGTCAATATAATTTAAGTTGGACGTCCACCTTAGAGATAATCACTATTCATTTTGAAACCATCATATTTAAAAAATATATACTAAACATCATATCATAAAATAAAATATTTAGTTACTACTGTAAAACCATATTAAAAAAAATGGTGATCTCATTTAAAGCAGTGTAAAAGTCTATCAGAATTATATTTTTATTTAATAACATTTTTCTGGATATTTTAAATGACCATATTTTAATGACTGTATGGATTAAATAAAAGTATATTCACTTTATTTATCAGAAAAGAATATGGTACACACTTTGCTAAAGTGATTGTTTTGAACAAGCATTACCTTTAACATTATTTTAGCTAAAGTATCTGCACAAAATGTGTTGCATGGTCAATTTTTTTATACATTTTCAAATCATATACCATGAGTAAAAAGCGGATTTTCCATAAGGTGTGCCTTTAGCAACAAATTAGTAAAGACTAATTGAATAAAAGTTATTTAAGTTAAAAAAATAGTGATTTGGCATAAATATATAAATGCAGCATTACAAAAGAAATCATACAGCCATCAATGCGTTTAATGTCTGACATTAATGCTCTTCTCTTTTAAGACAAGTCAAAGCACATGAAGAAGCACAAGGAACACAAGAGCAGAGAGTTGAGAAAGCGGGCAGAGAAGGCCAAAAGAGAGAGAGGAGAGCAGGCAAGGTTGAACTGTTAGTCAAACGAAGACGGAAAACGATATGGCCTCGTTTTTTTTCCCCTCCGCTTCCCTCGGCCATTACAGGCGATGACAGGGAGTCACGATTTGCTGAGTCCAGACAGACAGCAGCCTTCTTCAGCTGTACTGTAGAGCTGGACTTAACACGGGCTTCTCTGGTCACTCGATATCGCCTCTCCCTCTGTTTTACCCCTCTACAGAGACTTCATTAAACTTCCTCCATACAAAACCCAGCAGGAATGTAAAGCTGTCTGGGGTACAGGGTCCTTTAAGGTTATACTGTGACCTTAGGTCAACATGCCAGATTTCAGTTTGGATCCTAAACCATCGTAAAGATCTCGGCACATCTCACATAGACATAACAAGCCTTAGAGTACCCGTATAAAATTACTTTTTTTGTCAATATTAAACAGTTGAAAACTAATTTATTGGACAATTTATGTACATAGATTTAGATACTGAACTTTTTTAAAAGATTCCCAAGTCTCAAACAAAATCTAGTATTGACTTTATTATTTGTATTTCTTGTAAAAGTTTTACCAGGGACAGTGGTGGTCCATGCGACGGACACAGTGGCCGCAGCGGCTGCAGTGGTGTGACCTCTTTGGTCTCATCATGTTGCATTTATTGCACAGTTCCCAGTCGTCTGTCTCTGAAATGACAAGGCAAACAAAACCACTAAATCATCCACTCTTCAGCGTTGAAACCCATACAAAGCAAACTGTAATTCCAACTTTGGCAAAAACAAAAAAACACACAAAAAGGTATTCATTGCCATCTAGTGGTATTCAGAGAGAATTTTTATTTTCTCAACTTTACTGAATAACTAAAAAAAAGGGGGGGGGGGAGTAAATGAAGAAACAGGCAAGAGAGATGATGTACAAGAGCAGGACGCTTAACATGACAACAAAAACATTATATGTATTGTTCTACACTTTTAATACCAAACTTATTTCATTAAGACATGATGTCCTCAAAGGACATGACGTTCTGAAATTATTCTGGACTTAGTGGAGCCTATTCCAATATTATGTTTTCATTGGGGTCTATATATTCTACTCTTATTAGGCCTCAAAGGAGATTTACATTATGAAATCAAATCAACTAAAAGTCTAAATACTTTTGGACTATACAATCATTAAGATCACAATAGATGATCCAATAAATATCCAAAATAATGTTCCAAAATCACTATGATGTAATTTGTGACACTTTAAAATTATAACAAATTAATCTTTTCCAAAATCACTATGACGTCATGAAAGGAATGGTCTGAAAGTAACAGGGGCAAATGCCCCAAAATCTTTAATGTGGGGACAAAAATGTTCTTACAGAAATAAGATATGCGGCATACAAAAAAATTGAGGTCACACATTTACATAAATGACTGTTAACAGATTTCACTAGTTGGCTAATAACATTGAATGTCTGTCAGAATGTTAGAGTGTATTTCAATCCACTTAACCAAGATACAGTGGGGGAAATAAGTATTCAATTACTTTTAACTAAAAACGTTCAACTTTTTATGCGTTTCGGCCGTTCATTTACACGGCAACGGCGTTTTGGGTGCCAGAAAACGCAGGTTTTTGAAACCGGTCTCTGTGTAAACAACAAAAAAAACGTGAATCTCTAAAACTGATGACGTCATGCGCATGCGTATTACATGTTAAGTCTATAGGTTTTCATAGCCATCTAACGGCCTGGCAGCAGAATAAAGCATTTTAAATCTTTTTCACGGATCCGTGTGAATGGGGATTGTTTTAACAATGGTGTCGCCTCAACGCAGAAAACTCAAAAGGAAAAACGTCTCCTCTTTAAGCATATCGCTGTCGTGTAAACGTTCCCTCAATGTGTTCAATACTTTTTTCCTGTGTCATTCCACTTTAAT
Organism: Chrosomus eos; assembly: GCA_036326025.1. Taxonomy (NCBI): domain Eukaryota; kingdom Metazoa; phylum Chordata; class Actinopteri; order Cypriniformes; family Leuciscidae; genus Chrosomus; species Chrosomus eos. The sequence goes on along the minus strand of CM070818.1, from coordinate 42,723,579 downwards.
ATAACTTGTTTTATGGACTGTAAAAAATCTTGATATACATAGATTTCTTGAGGTAATACCATGTGAATTGCTGCATTGGAAAGGTGTTTAATGAAAAACTGTTGTGTTGAATACTTATTTCCTCCACTGTAAATATCAGTCCGGTTTGTTTCCCAGCATAAAATAACCAAAAGGGACAGAATATTGATATGAAGAAAGAGTGGCCACATTTGCAGCACATCTACATATTGTATCAATACCAAGCAAAATAGAATGTTGCTAAAATTGCTCATTACATTTTTTTTCTGACAAATACAACCTCAAATGCCCCCCAGACAAGTCAGACAACTCTTCTGAAGGTTGCCTTTAACATCATTAAGCCAAGCGGATATCAGGTAATCTAAGGCATGACTTGCTAAGACCGGCCTTTCAGTGATAACTAGCTTAGCGACAAGCTGTTCATAGTATCAGAGTCCTAGCTGAGTCTAATTAATCTTTCGGCAAACTGCCACTAACAAATCCTTTAAGAAAATCTAACAGCCTGTGGTGACTGGTAAAGGTTAGAGCAGGACAAATGACAAAGATCTGGGGGAAAAAACTCATCCATATGATAGTGTTGCACTTAATAGGGGAATTTGAGTGCAAAAGTAAAACTGCTCAAATAATTAAAGGTACGCTGTGCCCTCTAGCAATAAAAAAAAAAGAAAGAAAATATATGCATTTTGCAGAAGAACATTGTTTTGGTTGTGCTTTGGCTCTGCGTGACTGTACGGTTGAATATGAACCTTCGCAAGAGATAATGCTTTGCAATGAACTCCGTCAGAGTTAAATGTGGCAATGCATCTGTTCAAGTAGGCCTACATATCTTACTCACCTGTTCAGAAATAAAAATACCATTTCTTTTACAACATTTTAAAATCCCTCAGGTCTCGCAATCTCCAAAAGCAAAGTCAATACCGAGGAGCTGTTTACAAGACACCGTTTTCAACTAAAGAACTTTTTATGCGTTATGGCCATTCATTTACACAATAACAGAGGTTTTGGTGCCGGAAAACGCAAACTTTTGAAAACGGGTTTCAAAGTGCAAGTTTTTGAAGAAGGTCTTCGTGTAAACAATAAAAACGAGAATCCATGATGCTTTGCGCAAATTATGGGAGCAACCTCCATTAAACTAAACAATCAGCAACTGCCAATAAACTCGTTTAAAGGTTTGCTCTATTAATGCAATAATAATAATAACAATCAGCAAAAACTGGGTACAATAAGGTGACATTCTCCTCATTCCCAAACCATCGAACATCAAAAGGAAACTTTCAAATGTAAATGTATTAACACATTATTATTATCAGCAAACCATGTATTTTGACAGATACATGTTGCATTTTCAAGCTTTAGAAATTACTCATTTAAGGAGAAAAGGAGAAAAAAACTATGCTTTAAAGCACCATTTGAAATACCGGGAAAGAGATGCGAGAAAGGAGATTTGGGGACAAAAAAACAGAAGCGCAGATCTGTCACAATCTCTGTCATCTTTTTCATATTATAATACAGCTGAACATAAAGAAAAAAGGAAATAATCAAGAGGGACAGAACACAACTAGTAGACTAAAATCTTTTGTCACAGACATTTTTGTGATATTTATGAGATTTCAGTGAAACTGAATTACTGATTACAACACTTAATAGGTATTTGTCACATTAAAATATCAAGCATTATATTATTTTCCTGATGGATAAAAATAGAGGATGACAGAAAATGCACAGCTTATTTAGTCAAGCTGACTGATAAAGATTATTTGTAGTGCAGCCTTATTACCTGAAATGATTGTTTCAGTCTTTTTGAGTGGAAGTTCTCGGAATCAGAGTGCCACCCATAATTTAAAATGCAGCAGGCTCGTTCAGAAAAAAAGTGGATATTTACTTCTAGGTGTAACTGAGAAAAATGTCCATCATGTGTTAGTTTACTTTAAAATCAACATTTAGTTTTGTAGCGTCATGTATATCATGCAGTGTAATCAGCCAATTATAATCTAATTCATAACATAATTATATAATAAACTGATATAATTTAGAACCAATTATTGATCATTACATCAGAATTCATTTTCAATCCAGATGAACATTATTAAAGGGTGTGTTCTGTAAAGTCAAGTGTACTTGCAGCTAAATAACATTTACTGTATCACCTAATATCTCAGTGTCTACAGAAACCAACAGATCCCTAAATGCCAAAAATAAAAGATAATTTAAAAAATTTCAAAAGTGTACCAAAGACAGTTCATTGGATCACTTGCACATTACTGTGTTTAGACATTAGACATAATTAGACCATTTTCAGAATGTTAGTCACTGAACACTGAGGTATACTGCCCTCAACTGGTTAGTTAGTGGAACTTCATGAAGAATGGAAGAAAGAGCAATGTTTTATATATTAATATTCGATTGATGCATTCTGAACTCCAAGGCGAAGAGTTTTAAGGCCACTTATTAATAAATCCTTCAACATGTGTGAAACAAAACTATGTACTAGAATACTAGTATAGCTATGCTGTGTTAGAGAAAAACAAAACAGAATTTATAGGTGAGCATTATTCATTTCTTACCTCCGAGTGGAATTTTGGGGTCCTGAGCAAGTTTTCCGGGGTCGGCGGTGGAAGCCCTAAATAATGCTGAGACACACAGCAGTGATGCTAGATAGTAACCTGAATAAATAGAAAGAGAGAAATGTCACATGTATCACAAAAGTCACTATAACTAGACATGAATTGATTGATGAGATTTGTATTACATTGCTATTTTAATGTACTTCTCCAATGAATTCATCCAAACCACTTAATGTACAGACAAATGTGGTTTTATTGATAGCACACCTAAGGATGAGGCAATCTAATTTTGGTTTTGTTACAAGATAATATAAAGAATTTCTTTAAAAATAAAAATTCCACAGAAATATTACTTTCTACACTTAACATTGATAATAATAAGAAATGTTTCTTGAGCACAACCAGCATATTAGAAGAGTGAAGACTGGAGTGACGGCTGCTGGAAATTATGCCTTGCCATAAACAGGAAAAAATATCATAATAAAACTGTTATTTTACTGTTTCACTGTATTTTTTATTAAATAAATGCTTCCTTGGTGCAACCTTGGGGATTTTACCGACACCAAACTATTGAACACTACACTTTTTCCATTCATTGACTTCCATTTCTACACATGCAAAATGCAGAAGACAGGAAATGAAATCTCAATATCAGTGCGTTCCAAAGTTCAAGTTTAGTGAACTCTGACATGTAAATTTGTATCACGTGAAGAGGTGAGACCAACAGAAGACCAATGTATCATGACGTGACCTCTTAGCTCAATTAAAAGAACGCACACTTTGTACGTTGCGATAGATTGCATATTTTGGATGTATCATGACTGTTGAAGTGTCCATAGATATTTAGCATGCTTAAAGTCTAGTGCAGGGGTGGGCAAAAATCCACTTTCCTTTAATGTTTAGCTCCAACCCTGAACTAACACTCCTGAACAAGCTAATCAAGATCTTCAGGATTACTAGAAAGCAACACATATGTAAATTTGACCAGGCTTGGAGAAGGAAAGTGGTGTTTGCTTAAATGTTAATGCTCAAAAAAATGCTAATCTAGATATATTCTGACAGAATGTCAGGTTTGTTTTAGTTCTCAGTGGTAGAAAAAAAAAGACGTGTTATGCATAAACCTGTCCTGCTACTCTTCTTACTCTCATGGTGAACGTGACCTCATTATCTCAATTGCTCTTCTCTAATCTAAAAGGAATTCAGGTTTAACTGACTCATTTGTAGCTTTTCCTTATGACCTGCCCAAACCAGAGCTTTCAGTGAAACTGAATTACTGATTACAACACTTAATATGGTCTGTTATCAATAGAACAGGGTGAGAGCACTTACAGACCACAAGCGTAGTAGGTATATGTCCTTCCGCATAGTGTGGCAACAGCACCAGTTTGGGAATGATGAAGCTGTTATAGAGCCAGACAAACAGCACCATGCTTATGCAGAACCAGCCCATGGGGTCCACCACAAAATGCAGTCGCAGCTTCATCCTTCCGGATAGCGTATGTGCCGGGATAACTGAAGCAGCTCCTGATCGTAAACACAAAGCAGAGTTTGGATCAATGGTGGCCAAAAGTACCATTTAATATGGAACATATTGATTTGTCCATGGCCAAAATAGGATATGAAAAATGAACCAGCTTGTACAAGAACGTCTTCACAAGCACATCAATTGAATTCAAATGGAGCAAGCATTCAGCGGGGTTAAAACAATCTGAAAATCTACTATAATTCTACAATTTTTGAAAATCAAAATCTAATTTATTACCAGAAGTACATTAAACAGTATTTATAAAAATTAAACGGTCATTACAATGAAAAATTCTGACGCAAAGTCGTGTGGTGCTTTGTACATATGGCCATATGTTCTTGCTTCCATTGCTTTTTGGATCATTTCCAACCATGCTGGAGAACATGATCATCAGGTTTCTCACAAACCTCTGGAGTTTCTGCAGCTCGAGTGACATGCCAAATACATGACATTCTGAAAAGTATCATATACTCTTCGTATTATTATCTTCATAATATCTTTAATAATAAAAATAAGTAATTAAATAGAAGCACTTTCACAAGACTTTCACTTAGACTTTTGGGCCACATTGTTATATATGTGTATATATATACCGGTATTCATAAAATCAAACCAACATATTCCACCAACCTCTGTTGGAAGAAGTAAAAAATAAAGTATTAAAGTGGGACACTTTCTGATCATTTGTCAGTGGCATAGTTGGAAAATATAATCCATTCCAGATCCTACATTTTTTTTTTAAATGGATGGATATACACATAATAACTATAGATGATTATACTGCAGTGTCCCAGTATTGCTTATGGATTGCATATTTTAGTATGACACCTTTTTACAGTGGTATGTGTTGTGCAGTGGTGTTCTGAAATGAAGAGTTAACACATTGTACAGGTTAAATAAATAACATTACTTAAACTAACTGTATAAAATATATATAAAATATATTTAATTTTATCTAAAATTACTTTGATCTGATTTGTGACGCAGCTAGAATCATAACCACACCATGTTGGTTAATTTGGCCAAAGAAGAACTGGTCCCCCGACTGAGCCTGGTTTCACCCAATGTTTTATTCTTCATTCTGTCTCCGATGGAGTTCCTTGCCACTGTCACCTCTGGCTTGCTTAGTTGGGGACAGGTTATATTCAGAAATTTTATTGATTTAACTGTACTGACACTGTACTGATGAGAACTGACCTGAGCTGGACAATGACATCACCGTTTTCTACAGAGCTGCTTTATAGTTGAATTGAACTAATTTCATATTTGATGATATTTACAGTTATTGAACGGTATAGTGGCTACTCTATCCTTGCTAAAGGCTGCAGAGAGACTGAGACATGGGCTCTATGCATTTGTGGCACAAAAATAACATAGTGGTGAGGCAAAAAATACTTTTGATTGCTGAACAGGTGACTAATATTCCCTTTTCAACATAATCCCGTGACGTGACCCCCCACCATGAGCATGTGACATAGGCAAAAACCCATTAACTCTCATGTCTACAACAAAGGAAACGGAACTGAACCAACACTGAGCTGACCTCAGTTGAACAAAGACACTATTTACTTTTAAAACTTCTTTACAGCAGAATTGAACTCTGTTTGCATCATTGAAACATTATTGTCCTGTTTATCCCTGTAAAACTGCTCTTAACAATCTGTATTGTATAAAGAGCTATATAAATACTTGACTTGAAATAAGCTGCCTCACAGTGCAACTTTAACCACTGTTGTCGCAGATGGAAAGTGTCTTTTTAGAAAAACTAGTGATTTATAGACTTTATGTTGTCATGTTTTGTAATATTTGCATTGTTTTATTTTTGTGCTTTGGATTATTTCTCTCATAATCGACCCTGTACCTTTATTTACCAGACTGTAGCCTAGAGCCAATTAAATATGGTGCTACGGAAGATTTGTTGATATAAAAACTTGCATATGAAGGAAGTGGATGGATGAAGCTTACAGTACATGAATCAGTGTAGTATTACTTTAATGGTGTCAGTCCACAGAAACCAGCAGCATCACAGTGGTCCTATCCATGACAACCTGGAACACATAAAACAAACGCTGGATAGCTGTTTCGTTTATGGAAAGTAGCCCTAGACCAAAACCAACAAAAAAAAAAACATCTAAAAAACAAAAAAAAAATCTATTTTAGTCAATATTTATGCATTATATGTTCTATCTGGAGTTTAAAAACAACAACAACAACAACAACAACAACAACAACAACAGCAAAGGTTCTCCCGAAACTGTTAGTTCAAGAACAAATTACAGTATTTTGAGATTTTCAGTAAAGGTGATGATGAATGAGGTCACATGAGAGACACCTACTGGACTGCACTGGCCTTATTCATGCATACGCCCATGTGATTAAACTGATTTTTTTGGCAATTCTAATAGGCACATGAAAAACTAAATAAATAAATAAAGCCAAACGATTACATAGCTGTGATTCCACATAAAACAGAATGTCTCTGCATTTCATTGCAGATCTGGGCTGACAGTTCTCATGATGTTAGGAGAACAGCCATAGTTTAAGAACAAATCAGTTCATTTCATAAACAGTTCAAGCGAATAAAAATAACTCATGTAAACGTGTTCCTATTTTTAGGGCATTCCTGCTCTATTTATGTATACACATCATATAGTCACTGTTAGTAAACATCTCCTGGCAGTGGCTCATGATGAGTGATGCCCATGCGGATGATACACAGCTAAATAAAGATCTAATTCACAAAAGGCACAACCTGCGAAACGGAATATGACATCGGATTACCGAATAAAAATAACACTTACTGCTTTTCTCACACGGTGACGTCTCCCTTGGTTGTCGAGGGTTGGTTTGGCGTTGGTTTCCGAAAGATAGCAGCAGCTCTTCCTGGACTGTGATTGTACGGAAGCCGCAAAGCTTTTTTTAATTGGGCAGCGCCACTGAACTGTCAAAATTGCACGAGTGCGGTCTAAATGTGAGAAAACCTTCTTTCTTTCTTTTTTACAGTCTATGGAGAAAACGCTTTAAATATACAGATAGCCACTACTGTCATAATAAAATACAAACTAAAGTAAATACAATTAAATTAAATAATTAAAATAAAATCGACAACTACATTTCTTTCTAGATTCGATACGTTTGGTGAACTATTATCCAACATAAAATTAACCCAACATAAAAAATCGCATGTTTTAAAAGCATACAAAAATGTTTTTTTATTCACTGAAAATATATAGAAACTAGCATTTCGTCCCAAACTAGCAGTCTACTCAGTTTTAAAAAATGTGTAGTAACGAAATTTCTTGCACTAAATGGAAGATAAAACTGAGATTGATTGTATGTTTTGAAGAAGATGAGCATCTCCTCTCAGAGAAAGCATTTAAGTTCCGTTATAAAAATGTTAATTAAATAAAAAACATAATGAAGGAGAAGCTGAACAGAATATATTTTATTTTATAAAAGCGTACATTAGTAAAAAAAAAAATATATATATATATATATATATATATATCATGTCGAGGACAAGATCAAGACGCTCTATGAGTTTGTTGACTTTTATTTTGAAGTATTTCCTGCCGTCCGTCTGTTTGTTCAGTAGCTGCCTGGAACGCTTGAAATGACTGTAACGGTGTCCGCATTATATGCATTTTGAAGAGGTAGACAGTGAGACACGGTGTGTTTTTTATAAAAATGAATGCTCGTGTGAAAGTCAGCGGAAGGGAGCCGATATCACTGGTGTCCAGATGTGTGGAGGCCGCGCTCGAGACGGCGCTGCGCAGGGCATTTGAGGTGGCGCTTGAGATCGCGATCAATGAGTTCAGCAGACTTCTGGAAAACAGCGAGAAACAGCGGGAGAACAACCATCTCACATTACCATTACAGCATCATCTCAATCATGGGGAATCAAATCAGAGCAGCTCGCACACTTTGCAAGAGGATACACCGCAGAAACACGACGAAGTAGATGCATTTGTGGATGAGAGTGAAGGGCTGAGGAATGGATCTTTTAACGAAATCTCTCATCACGATGGTCGTGTACGATCACATGATATGAACACTTCGCCTATACGTGGTGCGTTTGACTTGAGTAGCCTATCTCAAAATTAAAAACAGAAATCTTGTGATTAGATACTGACAGTAATCACAATTGTAGACAACAAAATTTAGACCATTTTACAGCATGATGGAAGTCAAGTAACGTTAGCTAAATGAAGTCCATTTTCTGAAAGAAGTCTCTTATGCTCATCAAGCCTGCATGTATTTGATAAAAAAATACAGACCAGTACAAATCATACTTATGATACTCATAAATCGTTTTCTATTTGTATATACTTTAAAATATAATTTCTTTCTGTGATGCAAAGCTGAATTTTCAGCATCATTACTCCAGTCTTCAGTGTCACATGATCCTTCAGAAATTATTATAATAATTCAAACCATTAAATTATATAAATTATAGAAATATCAGAAATATATTTTAAAGCATATTAAAATAGAAAAACATTATTTTAAATTGTAAGAATATTTAAAAATATTACTGTTTTTTGATCAAATACAGGCTTGATGAGCATAAGAGGCATTTAAAAAACATATGTGTAGTTATGTTGTATATGTATGTCATCCGTCCTTCAGATGAGACGTTAAACCGAGGTCCTCACTCTCTGGTCATTCAAAATCCCATGGTACTTCTCGTAAAGAGTAAGGGTGTAACCCCGGTGTCCTGGCCAAATTCCCTCAATTGGCCCTTGCCAATCTTGAATTGGCTCTATCACTCTCTCTCCTCTCCACCTATAGCTGGTGTGTGGTGAGCGCACTGGCGCCATTGTACTTTGGCTGCCGTCGCATCATCTAAGTGGATGCTGCACACTGGTGGTGGTTGAGGAGAGACCCCGACCTGGTTGTAAAGCGCTTTGGGTGTACAGTAGTACATTTACATTTACATTTTTTACATTTTTAAAATGCCTCATTCATATATATACATTTTTTGTCTTGATGTCACTTATGTCTTTACAGAGCAAGATACATCAGACCAAAAGGAGCTCAGCATAGATCTCATACAAGATGTACATCCAAGCGATCAAGACGTATCATTTCAGCCTGCAAGTGAGCAAGTTCAGGTGAAAAGTGAAAAGTCCGATCCAGAAGAACTTGCACTGAATAGCAGCTCTGGATGTGGTTCTCCTTATTCTAGTCCAGACTATAGTTTTGACTCAACTTGTAATGAGGAGTTTGTGCACAACAGAATGACTTTAGTTCAGTCAAAACTGCTAGAAGACTGGAAGCCTGCTCCAGAGAAGCCACAGAAGGAGACGGAGCCTTTGGATCAAGAACCCAGCCACAGTCACGGTAATAGTTAATCCATAAAAGTGTTCCTCTGTGCTAAAACATTGTCAGTGATTTATGTTTTATTTCCTCAGGCTCCTCAAAAATCAATTTGCCATCCAGTGGCTGCGTCTCTCTTGTCTCCACCCCGTTTCACAACCTCTACCTATCAGAAGACGACAGGACATCCCTCACGCAGTCAACGCAAAACTGTAATGAGCAGGTGAGGACAAACATCCATTCCAGCCTGTATTTTTGTTAATTATGTAGCCGTGTATTTCACGGTTCAAATGATCTGTGTTATCATCCCATTCAGCATCACAGAACCATATCAATGAGTGTGAAAGAAGGCACTGTCGCAACCCGGCCGAGAAAGCAGCAGTTTTTCCCTCCAGGGTGCAGCCCGTATCACTGCAGCATGTGCAGCCGAGACTTCAATCGCCTGGAGAACCTGAAGACACATTTAAGGATACACACCGGTGAGCGTCCGTACAGTTGTTCGCTGTGCGGGGTCCGATTTCGACACTCGGGGGCGCTGACACGGCACTTCCGCATTCACACCGGGGAAAAACCGTACGTGTGTGAAGAGTGTGGGAAGAGTTTTAGAAACTGTGGAGGTCTGCGCTACCACCAGAAATCACACCATCCTAGTACTGTGTTTGAAACATCACGCGTATAACATGATTTCATCAGTCAGTTTTGATAGCTTGTTGGCATGTTCAGTCAGACTTGAGGTTCTCAACAACCCGGAACCATCTGTAGGGGTGAGCGGGGCTAGTTGTAACACACATGTGCTGCGTCCCAATTCGCATACTATCCAACCTAAATAGTATTCGAAAATAGAATTAGTACCTCCCAAATCATACATACTATAGTATGTTGAAATGAGTGTTCCAAAGATACCCGGATGGTCTACTATTTTCGGTCAGAATCCGAAGTGCAGATCGATGCGCACTCTAACGGCTGATATTGCCCACAACCCATCGTGCGCTGGACGAGGATTCAGTTAGAACTACAAACACGGGTGAAAAGTGTTGAGAAACTACAGACATGGAGGACGCTCGAGTCCCGCTGTTATGTTGAGAGGTTTAGATAAAGTGGTTTGAGTGATTAATTATCAGTATCTAACCTGACGAAAATGTATTTATTCAATGTTGTCGACATTATATTGCATCTGCAGCAGCATTGTGAAATTTTGTAAAGATACGTTTAGCCATTAACTTTTAAATGCATCATTACATTCAAATTGCAAACACATGAGGAAAGTCTCCGCATGAAAGACCCACGACTGGCAGGTGAACGTGCTAAAACATTTCTCTCCGAAATGGTAAGAAATTATAATAGATTGAATGGAGGATTTTAACTGTGACGAGATGATTGACAGGGCAGTTTAAGGTGAGAGGATGCGGAAGTAGTATGTCCCAAAGCTTGCTTACTCTTTTGCTACACACTCAAAAGTATGTACTTTTTCTTCACAAAAATAGTACAGACTTTTAAGTCGTAGTATAGTAGGCGAATTGGGATGCAGCAATGGTTTCAAACTTTCCACACATGCTAGCATGATGAAATTTAGTGTATTTACAAGTTGCCATATCAACACTATATAGAGAAAAAGAAAATGCAGACAAATCAGACCAATTTTAATCTTAAATAGTTCTTAAATGCTTCGTTCAGTAGCAGAAGACACTAGCAGGGTTTAAATCCAGTTGCGCAGGTGAGGCACGTTGTAACACTGTTAAAATGTGCCCCTAATAGAACTATGCTATTCTATTCTATACTTTTATGAATTCTATTGAGAAACCATGAGAAAAAGGTGAATGAAGACTGAGTCAATGTTCAGAAATAATTATTATTATTTTTTGAACTGTTGTATAGCAAAAATATTTTGAACAAAATATTTTAGTTTGTCTGGTATATCTTTTTTTGATTAGATCAGATAACATTTTAAGCTGTCATATGGTCATGTTACACAACATGTCCCACTTATGGGGCATGTTGTCACATTTCACTTCCATTCTTTGAGGGTATATTAAGAAAAAAAGTATACGCTGTATTAATAAAACAAAACCATATAATTGTACTAGACATGTGGGAAATTAATGTGGGAAAAAATACATTCTCTGAACCCCAAGTGGATTTACACAAACTGAGAAAGTCAAAAAGTGTTTAAGGTTGTGCCCCGCTCTCACCTAGTTCTTCTGTTGGACCTTGCTGTGAATTTGATATTTTTAAGTTATAGACTGTGAAACATCAACAGCTATGATAAAGTTGTGTGTTTGTGTTGAAACGTTGTTATTGTTTTATCTGGATTTTTACCTAATTTACCTGGATTTTGTAATGTGATCTGATCTTTGTCTAAATAATGTGAAATAAACACCTTCATATCCATGAACTGCACTGTATTTGAAATGCCTAATTAGAAATGTTATGATATTACAACTAGGCTGACTATTAGACACCAGTATATTTTTAGGCTTGTAATTATTAAATCTGCAATTGAAACATTTAGTTGTCAAAAGTCATTTTAAATTAAAATGTTAAAATAATCATATGAATTGAATGAATCATCAATTATCATTTATTTTTGTCTTTTAACCTTTAAAATTGTTCTTGATAAATATTAATGCAGACATGTTTTATAAAAAAAACATTAAAATATTGAAAATACACTCGTTTAAAAGTTTGGGGTCTTTAATTTTTTTTTTTTTAATTAACACTTTTATTTGAATGTATTAAATTGATCAAAAGTGACAGTAAAGACATTTGTAATGTTAGAAAAGATTTCTGTTTCAAATAAATGCAGTTCTTTTGAATTTTCTAAAAAGAATTATCATGGTTTTCACAAAAATATTAAGCTCAACCCTGATAATAAGAAATATCTATTGAGCACCAAATCAGCACATCAGAATGTGACACTGAAGACTTTTGAGAAGACACTTAAATGTACTGGAAATTCACCTTTAAATCACATTTTAAAATTGTAATATTTCAAAATATTACTGTATTTCTTATTATCAAATAAATGCAGCTATAGTGTGTATAAGATACCTCTTTCAAAAATCATCTATCAGAGGAAAATGTGGCAAAGAAATATTGAACATGACAGGAATCCGCTACATCCTCTCCTCCTCTGCCTTTTTAACTCATATTTTCCTTCCATTCATCTCCACAATCCAAGATAGACTGGAACTCACATGGTAATTTACTGCTTGCTTCTTTTACAATAGTATTAGTCACTTTTGAAAATTACCGTAATGAAACTTAAGAAGTTTAGAAGCTATTTTAGTTTGCCCATAATTATTTTATATATATCAGCTTTTAAAGATTGGTAATCTGTGCTTGATTTCATACATTTATTATGAAATTATATTTTTTTAAATCTAGAATTGCTCGGTTTTAGGTAAGAGCATATAGAGAGCCTAAGTCCCTCCCCTTCCGGTCGACCACCATGGGACCTTAATTCGGAAAAATATTGTATGGTAGTCAATGGCAAGAGACAACAAATATTTTGATCTCGTTTGAATTGTGCCCTGAATTACACATATGATGTTTATCAATTTAAAAGATACATTTTAAAGTCAAGAAAGTCGCAGTTTGATGTAAAACTGTTGAGGTATAAGACTGAGAAGATACGTAATTACAAAGACTACAAACCCAAAAGGCACACATTTTCTCTCAATGAATGAAGATAACTTTACTGAAGCTAACGTCTGTCATTTTTGCTATATTCTTACGTTATAATCGTAACATTACGCCGTCATGCCTGAGTGTTTTGTACCAGACTGCACACACGCGAGCAACGGATCTTGCTCATTGTTTCACTTCCCGGGAGATGTAGTTCATTGAGCGATTTTCACATAAAACTAAATGTTACTCTTCTGTTTTATGACCAACTGCGACTTTATTGACTTTCATAATTATCTTTTAAATTAACAAACATCATATGTGTAATTCAGGGCACAGTTCAGACGGAATAAAAAGATAACTTGCCTCTCGCCATTGACTACCATACATATTTTTTCCGAAATAAGGTCCCGTGAGCCGGAAGCGGAGGGGCGGGACTTAGGCTCTCTATAACCAGGGACTGTGACATCTACATTTGACATGTACCATCACACCCACCAGTAAAAAGCTGCTGGGTCACAACACATTTTCTGGTTTCACGCAGAAGAGGAACCAGAGTAGAGAACACATTTTATTTTCTTAGTTATGCTTTCAACCTGTCCAAATACTCACAATTCGTATCAATCCAGTGGTCAGTAGGTCACTGGCAGTGTTTGGGGTAACGCATCAACTAACATGAGTTATGTAGTCAGATTACTTTTTTCAAGTAGCGAGTAAAGTAACGCATTAAAGGGGTGGTTCGGAATGTTGGACATCGGGCCTCATTTCCAAGTGAGCCTTAGTGTTATTTATCAGTAGAGACATTTTTTTTTTTAAATTCATCCAGTCGTCCCAGTTGCGTAGTTGGCCGGTGCTAGGCTAGCGCGAATCAATGGGACCAGCTTTAGCATGTCATAAAACAGTTTTACCCACTCCACAGTACACAAAAAGCAAATCAATTATAACGCCAGACTATCGATGTAAATGTCTGTTGAGAGAATAATGTCAGAAATCAAACTATCCTTTTCATCTTAATGATTGCATTACATTTACAGGAACTAGTTTCTTCGCTCCGGTTAGTAGTAACGTTACTGCGTCAAAAAGTAAACATAACTGAAGCACACGACAGTCGGGAGGTCTAGCTAGCTTAGTAATAATTGTTGAGGTAAACAAAGGCAACATGGTGATTCGGTGTGCATTTCGCAATTGCAAAATCAAACCTAATAAATGTTCATCGCAAAGTTTTCACAAATTTCATTTTGAAGATCCAGAAAGGATTCAACTTTGGATTATTTCTTCGGGCTTGAACAAGGAGACACCGGCAGAGACTCTAAATTTGGACTCTAAAAAGGGATTTGCAGTGACCATTTTAGACCAGACGACTTTAAAGAACGGTCACAGGTTTATGACAAGGCATGCAGTTCCAGCCGTCTTTCCAGATGCACCAACAGCTACAGATGTACAGGTAATAACTTTTGTTAGGCTACTCTAGCTAGCTAATGAAGCTAGCCTTTTCATAACTGATAGATCGACACTGACAACTGGTGCTCCGTTATGCACATTGGTCTGTCTCGGGAGGGGCTGTGCCCGGATACATTTAAATTTTGGAAACTAGTGTCTAGCTCGTCTAGCAGCTAGCTCCAGTTCTATTAGCTATCTGTGTGATAACTAAGTTCCACTACTTGCAGCAAAAACACTCGTCTTCCGTCGGCATTTGTATAGATTTTCTGCACTGGCACCACCAGTCTCCCGATGTTCTGTCCCAGTTCACTACGGCATCTCCACTGGCTGCTGTCTCTACAGACATTCTTTCTCTTTCTGCCCTTTTAGCATCCATCTCGAGTAATTCTTCATCTGTGTATTCTGGCTCATACATATATGGTTCGTTAAATAACTCACATTCTTCATCTTCATCGTCTTCAAAGTCCGAAACAATGGTATTGCTTTCAAACATTGCCATAGTCCTCTGTCTTGATATTACATATATCATAAATTATACTCTGTTTTTTGTAGTGATGAGTGTCAGCGGCAGGTAAATACACTTGCGTGATTGTCGTGTGGACCGACTCTCGCGGTTGCCTCTGCTGCTGCTGTAGACTGTGCTAATAAATATAGGTAAAACAATAAAACTATTGCAATGCGATGAAAAGGATAGTTTGATTTCTAACATTATTCTCTCAACAGACATTTACATCGATAGTCTGGTGTTATAATTGATTTGCTTTTTGTGTACTGTGGAGTGGGTAAAATGGCATGCTAAAGCTGGTCCCATTGATTCGCGCTAGCCTAGCACCGGCCAACTACGCAACTGGGACGACTGGGTGAATTTTTTAAAAAAAAATGTCTCTACTGATAGATAACACTAAGGCTCACTTGGAAATGAGGCCCGATGTCCAAAATTCCGAACCACCCCTTTAAGTCAATCAATGCATTTAGGGGTGTGGTCCTGGTCAAGACAATCTCCTGAACTCCAAACTGAATGTCAGAATGGGAAAGAAAGGTGATTTAAGCAATGAGCGTGGCATGGTTGTTGGTGCCAGACGGGCCGGTCTGAGTATTACACAATCTGCTCAGTTACTGGGATTTTCACGCACAACCATTTCTAGGGTTTACAAAGAATGGTGTGAAAAGGGAAAAACATCCAGTCCTGTGGGGGGAAATGCCTTGTTGATGCTAGAGGTCAGAGGAGAATGGGCCGACTGATTCAAGCTGATAGAAGAGCAACTTTGACTGAAATAACCACTCGTTACAACCGAGGTATGCAGCAAAGCATTTGTGAAGCCACAACACGCACAACCTTGAGGCAGATGGGCTACAACAGCAGAAGACCCCACCGGGTACCACTCATCTCCACTACAAATAGGAAAAAGAGGCTACAATGTGCAAGAGCTCACCAAAATTGGACAGTTGAAGACTGGAAAAATGTTGCCTGGTCTGATGAGTCTCGATTTCTGTTGAGACATTCAGATGGTAGAGTAAGAATTTGGCGTAAACAGAATGAGAACATGGATCCATCATGCCTAGTTACCACTGTGGAGGCTGGTGGTGGTGGTGTAATGGTGTGGGGGATGTTTTCTTGGCACACTTTAGGCCACTTAGTGCCAATTGGGCATCGTTTAAATGCCACGGCCTACCTGAGCATTGTTTCTGACCATGTCCATCCCTTTATGGCCACCATGTACCCATCCTCTGATGGCTACTTCCAGCAGGATAATGTACCATGTCACAAAGCTCGAATCATTTCAAATTGGTTTCTTGAACATGACAATGAGTTCACTGTACTAAAATGGCCCCCACAGTCACCAGATCTCAACCCAATAGAGCATCTTTGGGATGTGGTGGAACAGGAGCTTCGTGCCCTGGATGTGCATCCCACAAATCTCCATCAACTGCAAGATGCTATCCTATCAATATGGGCCAACATTTCTAAAGAATGATTTCAGCACATTGTTGAATCAATGCCACGTAGAATTAAGGCAGTTCTGAAGGTGAAAGGGGGTCAAACACAGTATTAGTATGGTGTTCCTAATAATCCTTTAGGTGAGTGTATATATACTCAAAGTGTTGAAAGGTTACTGTGGAAATATAGGTCACAGATTACCAGTTACACTATTTAAAATGTTATGTATGTAAGTATTTAAGTATGTAACTATTTCAATTACCTTATTAAATGTAACGGATTACATTACATTGCTTTTTTTATTTATTTTATAATTTCCAGCACTGGTACGTATTTTTATCACTCGCTAGTGGCAACTCTTAGACAGATTAGAAAGCGCCAATGTGGATTGATGTAAACGTGGTGAGCAGAAAAATCAAACAAGAGAAATAAATAATCAAAAGCATCGTTTAGCATTGCTTTACTAAACGGCCTTTAAATGGCAGGAGGCATTGTGCAAATCAAAATCAGGCAAAGCAACAAATGAATATTATTCAACATATCCTAACTTTTTACAGAAAATATTCAGATGTATATGTATAAGTAACTGTCATTTAATTACACATTTTTTTCTCAGTAACTTTCCCTGATTACAGTTACATTTATTTATTCATGTAAATAAAATATATATAAAACACTTTATATATATAAAATCCCAAATTTTGTAAAATGTTATAAAATCAAGAATATGTGATTTGTTTATTTTCTTTGCCCTTTATTTAACTGACAAAAGTACAAAGAAAAAAGTTCCAATGTTTTCACTGGCCAAATAAATTTTTTGTAGATTTGTAAAAAAAAATAATAAAAAAATTGACAATAATAAAAAGCAACACGCTGCAAAAAAGTTGGGACAGAGGCAAAATAAAAGTGAAAAGACTAGAATATCCAATTGTTGAACAAATATTTTGAAACAGTCGACAATTAGCTGGTGAATTGGTATGTGAGGGTATCGCGTTTGGAAAGGAGAGTCCACCAAAGACTTGGTGCATTGGGTCATGGCTCACCACTTGGTGCCAAATTCAAATATCAGATTTCTCAGTTCAAGATTGCAAAGTATTTAGGTCTTTCTCCAACTACCATACATAATATTGTGAAATGATTCAGGGAATCCAGAGAAATCTCAGTACACGTAGGGCAAGACAGGAAACCTCTGTTGAATGTTCATGTCACTGAGTTTTCAGGGCCCCGAGTTCATCTCAGATGGTCTGAAAGACAGTGGAAATGTGTGCTGTGCTCAGATGAGTTCATGTTTCTGCTTGGGGAACCCTAACCCTGTTTCGGGGAAAAACTGACTTCGGGTTCTTTGTCCCAAAGATGAAAAGGACCATCCAGACTTTCATGACTGGTGCAAAAGCAAACATCTGTATGGGGATGCATCCATGGAAATGGCGTGGGCGACTTGCATATGTGTGAAGATACCATTGATGTGGAGGCGTATATTATACAGTATATATGACACCTCTCCTGTCCCATGTTGAGAGAAATCGGGAGTGAGGTGCAGAGGTGTTGTGTGCGCTGTGTAAACATGATGTTGTACTTTTAGACTAAATATGAGCATGCATTTACTCATCTCACTTGCACAGAAACAGATTCACTATTCGTCAAAATGCTTAAAAACAGTGAAAATGCAAACTCAGAATATTACGAAAACCTGCAATAATTAAATTACACAAATATACTTTCTGTATTTAATCTTAATTTATTGACCAGTGTCTTTGCTGCTGACCTTCAATGATCCAATTTAACCATGCCAACAGCAAAAATGACTTTAGATGCACATCACATTTGTATTTTATTTCAATTTCCCAATTCTCTGGAACCTTTTTCTTCAGCGTCCTATTCTTCTGCAATCCAAAATGGCAGCGCGGCTCAAAGATTTGTTTCAGCTCTGCCCCCTTTATACAGGCATGAATTTGTATTTCCTGCAGCCTGAGGCTTATTATTCATTTCACTTTTGGTGTGAAAGGACCTTTACATTTTCCAAAAATGAAACTTTAATATTATAAAAAAAGCAAAGTTTTGTTAGAGTAACGTAATGCTTTCCATAAAAATTAACTAAGCAACACAATTAGTTACTTGTTTAGAGAGTAACATTATATTGTAACGCATTACATTTAAAAGTAACTTTCCCCAAAACTGGTCAGACTGGTGCCAGACCGAGCTTAAAAATCCTTTACCCGGATTTGAGAGGAATGCCATATACTGTCTGTGCTTTAGACAGAGAGAGCTTTCTAGATCGGACCTCTGACTGAACTGCTGGTGAGATATATGTGGGAGTACCTACAATCCATGAGAAAAGGTAAAATGTGTATACGCATTTATTTTGTTCAATCACTTTTATTTAACGCAGTGCAGATTTTCTCAGTTTGTAAGTGCCTGTGCATTTCTGTAAAAAGAAATAGCAAAGACTGGATTTTATTATGAATTTAAATGTAGTGTGTGTCTGCTGCAGAATGTAACAGTGGTGGTGCCCTTGGTACCTTTATGAAATCATCAGTGTTTAGACACTGGCTAAGACTATTGTCTCGGTGTGATTCATGGCCTGGACATCAGACGCTACTGGCCCGAATAAAGACAACAAAAGAGTCACACAGTTTATCTCACATATTTTCAGACTGACTGCGAACGCTTCTGAATTCTGCCAGCTACTGCAGGTCCACCTGTCACGATCTCAATCTTTCATAACCAATTTCAGTTTTCCAATTTTACTGCCAATAGCATGCATCTTATAAAATACATTTCCAGATTCCTATGCATGTTAGTACCTCACTCTTAGAGAGAGAGAGAGAGAGAGAGAGAGAGAGGAGAGAGGAGAGAGGAGAGAGAGAGAGAGAGAGAGAGAGAGAGAGAGAGAGAGAGAGAGAGAGAGGGGAGAGACCCTTCAAAAGGTAACAAAAGATAAATGAAAACTCATCTCTTCCGTGAGTACTTAACATAAAATTAAAAATTAAAAATTAAATCCTCTTTAAATCCTCCATTGTCTGATTTTGCTACTCTGAGCAATGCCTGAACTTTGTATTTTGACCACTTCTTGTGTTGTTTTTACCTCTTCACGATTACACTCTTAGTCATCAGTTGGAGGATAAAAGCTTTGGATAAAAGCATCTGCTAAATTACTAAATGTAAAAGATACAATTTTGTTCCATATTTACCCCTAGAGGGTGCATACTGGTATCTTAAAGGTACGTATTATTACCTCAAATGTATAGTCAAATGTACAGCCAGCAGCCATATCACCCTGTAGCCCAAGACTGGTTGCCCACTGAAGCTAAGCAGGGCTGAGCCTGGTTAGTACGTGGATGGGAGACCTTCTGAGAAAACCAGGTTGCTGCTGGAATAGGTGTTAGAGAGGCCTGCAGGGGGTGCTATCCCTGTGGTCTGTGTGGGTCCTAACACCCCAGTGTAGTGATGGGGACACTATACTGTCAAAATAGCACCGTCCTTCGGATGAGACGTTAAACCGAGGTCCTGACTCTCTGTGGTCACAAAAAATCTCAGGATGTCTTTCGAAAGAGTAGGGGTGTAACCCCGGCATCCTGGCCAAATTTGCCCCTTGGCCTCTGTCCATCATGGCCTCCTAATCATCCCCATATACTGATTGGCTTCATCACTGTCTCCTCTCCACCAGTAAGCTGGTGTGTGGTGAGCGTTCTGGCGCAATATGGCTGCCGTCGCATCATCCAGGTGGATGCTGCACATTGGTGGTGGTTGAGGAGATTCCCCCTCTTCTATGTAAAGCGCTTTGAGTCTCCAGAAAAGCGCTATATAAATGTAATAAATTATTAATTATTATTATAGTACCGAAATAATATGTGCCAATTAAAAGGGAGCCACCATAGTGACAACTTTTATACCATTTTGTGTGTGTGAATGGTGTGAAGTGCTGATATTTTGATTAAAAGAAAAGGCTCTTTAATTGCAGTGACAAAGTTACAAAGTGGCTTTGAGTGAAATTTTGCATGCAAAATACATTTTCAACGACAAACTTGCAAATGCTAATGAACATTGCAGTCACATTTGTTTTACTTTTATTGTCATGCAACGAGATTTCTTTTCTGTGCACGTATAGTGACAGAACAGCATGTTAAACACTGATTTCACAGTAATATAACTGTCAGACACATGTAAGTGCGAGCAGACTGTGTGAGAAAGAGCACTGAACGCCTGCTGTAGTCTGTTGTCTTTATATCAGACAGCAGGAGGACCGTCTGACCTTCAGCTTCAGCACAAATCGTACATGCTTTTAGCTTCATGAATAAAACATTTGCTCTTGCAATGCTGTCATTAATCACAGGTTAAGAGGTTATGTCTATTCCTGAATCAATGACAGGTTTCCATATTAACCAAAGCATATTTTTATGTTTAGAAAGCACTTAAAGTGTGCATTATTTGCCTTGGTATTGTAAGACTTAGTTGCAATAATCATAATTTGTCTTTGGTTCTCAATTTGCCCAACTCATAAAATCTGGAGAACAGGGAGTCTCGGTATAGTTCATCAAAAAGTTAAAAAGCTGTCATAATTTCCTCACCCTCACGTTATTTAACACACAAATTATGTATTTTGCTCTGTGGGACAAAAAAGGAGAAGTTTTGGAAAATGGTCATGCTGTCATTTATGATACAGTGAAAGTTGATGGGGACATGCACCTAAAAGTATGTGTCTTTGTGTGAGGAACATACTGAAATATCAGTTGTAAATTGAAAATATTGTTTGCCAGCTGTGGTCAGCATTAATTTATGTTCTGACAGAATAAATGTGTTACTTTGGTAAATTCCAGCTGAACTGAGGTAAATAATCAAAACAGACTAATATAGTTTTTAGATTTCAGAGCTTTTAAAGTAAACTTGTATTACATTTATTACAGGTTTCTGAACAAAAGTCAAATTGGTGGCCATATTTTCTGTATCAAAACATTCTGTCTAAGCAATCCCTTTAAAGTTTAAATCTTTGGCAATTTCACTCAAAAAGGACATAAATGATAGGAATGTAACTAAATGTAACTTGAAAATGTCCCAAATCATGATCATGTTATAGGCTACATAAAATTGTGGAGTTCATGCAGCTGGAGTTCTGCTATCATTAAAGCTGATGGGGGGAATCAGATACTAAGGGATTATGAAAATAGTTTTGATTTTCAGATTTCAAAATCAAAGTGAAATTAACAGTATCAAATGTTTTGTTGGTGGCTGTATTTTCTAAATCTAAATATTCTGTATGAGCATCCTTAAAAGTCTAAACTTAAGCAGCTTTCACTCTTAAGATAGAAATGAAAATGTCATCACACATTAACAAACTGACAACTACCTACAAATTATGTGCAGAAATGTTCTTTATTGTCAGCAAACTACATTTCAAAGATCCCTTGTATAACATCATGCATTTCAATCATTTGTGAGGTGTTTTGCATAAGTGACAACTTTGAAGCATAATCACTTTATAAATACAAATCAACTGATTTCCATTACATTGGTATGATTTTACTTTGAGGGGAATAATGGAAGCATCAACAAATAAAAAAGTCCCTGCTGTTTTATTTGATGGCTGCGTGAATGAGTTTTTGAGCGTGTCTGTACGTGTCATTGTGCTTTCTGTTTCTCCCACTGCTCTGGTGTCAACGTTTTCTGCTCGAATGCATGGATCTCTTTCAGCTCCTCGGCAAGGCAATTATTCACCAGCCTAACAACAAACATAAACACAGACATTTATAAAAACATCACATGAGGTCAGTAAGTCTATTGATCCCAGCATGCCTGTTCCTCACAGCTTGCCCCACAGATCCATCCTCTCTAAAGACAATACTCTTCCACATGACTTGGTCCTGTAAAAAAAAACCCAGATCATTCTGCTAAGCCTGCACATCTGCGTTCGTGTCTGAGGCACTCTCAGACAGCTGGGACACATGACCTTTGCACAACACTCTCCGCTGACAGCATCATTGATTCCATCAAACCATTTTTTATTTTCAGGTGTTCCATACTGAAACAGCATGCCAATTGTTTTATTAAATGGCAATATCGACTAGTGATATGAAATGCAACCTGCTTGCCGCATTTCAATAATATGCAATAAAATGAGTGATTAAATAACAAGGGCCACATTTATTTATGTTAATATTAATCAACAAATGTCAATATTAACTGATCTTTCTTATACAACTGCCCTTCTATATTGTGTTAAATTGACTGCACTGCAACTTACTGTTAAAGGTGCAGTAAGCGATTTCTGAGGAACACGGTTGAAAGTGGATCGAACCGAGCACCACTATACACTTGTAACCGATCAACAGTAGGGGTGTAAACACTTATGATGGGGGAGGAGAGAGAGTGAGCAAGAGGGAGATTTGAAGAAAGACTGTAGAAAGAGACATGGCTGAGAGACATTACAAAATAAAAAAAGGTCACTGGGAAAAGAAAGGTTATGATCAGGTAAGAGCTTTAGAACCAGCGTAAATATTTGAAAAGTTTTTCAGTGCTGGAGAGAGCTAAACGGGGTGGCCTGAAAACGGATGCAGAGGTTATCGTTGTTTCTGCTCTATATGTGAGTAACATTGGTTTTGCTATGCGTCACAGAACTACCGGTTTTCGGTCAATACATTAATATACAGCTATTATGATAATGCAGTAAAAGCATTAATAATGCTGTAAAATGTGCAAAGAAAGAAGCTTTTAATAAATATTTTTTGAAATAAATCAAAACACCGTGACAGATTTAAGTTTTGGCGGTAGAGATTTAAATCTTTAACAATGTCTGGGATAAGAAAATCTAAAGTGTGGATGCACACCATCAAAAAGGATATTCTTCAAGGCTGGATTTAGCATCAGGACAACCATGATCGCACTTCTGCCAGCCAACATTAACAAATTGGTTTTCCTCGGGACATTCAAGCGTGAAAAAAAGCTTTTAAAACACTTAAAGGTGCCCTAGAATGGGGTTATTTTATTATTTTATAGTGTTAGTATGTTTTTTAGATCAAAAATAGTCATAATTTAGAAATAAAAGGCATTTTTCCTAGCCTGATTTTAGCCTCTGATTTGAACACTCTGTTTGAAGGGGCGTGTCTGCTGTGAGACTTCAGTGTAACCGCGGCCACTGCTGTGATTGGCTGACATGCGTGCATATGAAAAAGCTACGTATTACATGTGAAACTCTCTCGAATACTTTTACTACAGCTGTTATACGTTTTTCACCAATGCAAACACGATGATGTAAATACAGTAAGAGCTTCGTTGTGCAGTGTAACGTGCGTCATTGATTTCATAACGAGTTTGGCAAGAGTCCAGATAAACTCGCGCTGCTGTGTGGAAAGATTGTTCTTTGATCGCTTTCTGTATATAATTTATTCACTGAGAGAAGCCTGCTTGATATTGTCCCAGGTTAGAAAATAAGTACGTGGTGAAATGGGCAGAGCTAACTAATGGTATGAAAAGTCCTCACATCCCCTGCACAGCCTGGAACATAACATTTATCTGCCATTTTCCCTATGATCCTCGCTTGTTTCTTCACCTGCAGAACTTCCGATGGTTCGGCTGCGCAGTTCCGCCTGGCATTGAACATGGGCTGGCATTTGCAAATTTTTGGAGGCGTACATATTAATGATCCTGACTGTTGCGTCACAGTCGGTGTTATGTGGAGATTCGCCTATTTTTCAGGGGTGTTTTTCAAAAACGAGATTTAAATAAGAAGGAGAAAACAATGCTGTTTGAGACTCACTGTGTGTCATGTCCATGTACTGAACTCTTGTTATTTAACTATGCCAAAATAAATTCAATTTCACATTCTAGGGCACCTTTAAAGGGGTCATATAATGCCATTTTTGTACAAGTTAATATGAATCTTTAGGGTCTAAATGAAAACTTTGTAATATACTTTTATTAAAAATTCTCATTAGTATTTTAAGAAAACACTCATTTTACCTGCTCAAAAACAGCTCTGTTTTCAGCACGCCGTTTAAGTGCATGTGCCTTTAAATGATAATGAGCTTCGCTGACTCCGCCCCTCTGTTCTGTGGGCGCATTGACACAACGCATGTGGAGTGTTGACTTGACAACAGTGGAGGGTTTATTATGGCAGCGGGATTCTCTCTGAGGACACATCTGTGCAATCGTATCAGTTTGAAACAGAGTCAGACCCGAAACAAGATGACGGCCCCGAAAAAGTTCGAAGGCTCGAACAGGACGTTTCTGAATGGTTGGATTCAATGTCACTTTGATCTATTTTTGTATGTACTGTCAGGGTAACGTTAGAGTTGTGAGATACAAACGCTATGTGTTTAACGTTTTAGTTCGTTGACAGATTTATGTTTTTTTTTTGGTAAATGTAGGCTTGTCAGTGATGCGTGACGTTATCTCAGTGTTAGGTAAAACTATCGTGACTGAAACTGACTTGAGGTCATGCCAGTAATGATTCTAGCAGTAGTTGAAGGATACCTAAGAATTTGTTGTATGTTTATGTTTAGTGCAGTACGAAAATGTTTTAAGTTTTAAGAAAACATTTAAGTACATCTATAGTATTGTAACTGCATTGATATTCCTGTTAATATTCCTGTTACGTTAACTGTAACACCTGCGTGCGTACACAGTTTTTAATAACACAATAACTATAACGCGTTTTATAAACGTGGGATTATGAATTATATTGAGAACGTCGTAACGTTATAGAATACATGCCGTTATGCACCCTGAGTGTAAACATTAGCCACAATCATAGTTAAGTGTGCAAGGGATTTGCAAAGATTAATATAAAGGTTAATAAATAAAACGTTACACTCACTTCTTTTGGAGGTCTAGCAGGAACACGAATAGTTGGTACCGATTCCTTTTTCAGTAGCAGCTTCTTAGCAAAACCTGATTTATATTGACCCTCGCCTCGTTTATAAAGCAGTCTGGTGAGAAATGATTCGAAATGATATGATAGAAATGATAAACAAAACTCAGCCACTGCGTCTTCAGCGGTTCGGCTTTATGAACATTAAAATGACTGCTGTGTTCCTTATTACACCCAAGAACAGAACACCACAATCGCTTAGGACGAACTATGATTGACATCTCACTCACGAGCGAGGGCGGGTCTGTGTTGAAACGCTGCTGTCAATCAACAATCGTGGGAGGGGCGTGCGAGCTTGTGACATCACAGGTTCGAACGGCTCGATTTGAGGCAGGGGAAAACATATAAAGAGATTAAAACAAAACCACTGAATGGATTTTTATCATTATATGATGGCTGTGTACAGGCACTGCCAACACACATTTCAATACAATCAACTTGTAAAAGTGCATGTAGCATTATATGACCCCTTTAAGGTCATTATTACATGGCTTAATGTATGTACACAGTACACACTTTATTAAGAAACCATACTATGTGCAGATAAGAAGATGATCCCAGAATATGAACGCAACGCATTCCTCTTTTAGAAAGTCATGTTAAGCTTTTTCTTTGTAACGGTTTTCTATAGGAGGAAAATGCTTAACGTGTAATTAAACGCATTGCGTTCATATTCTGGGTTCTTCTGCTTTTCTGTAGGCTATAGGCCTACAGTATGCTTTATTAATAAGGTGTGTACAGAATTTGATCTTTTAATATAACTGTCTGAGAACAAAGCCGTTAAACGTTTTTCACGTTAAGCGTTTTAGAATGTACTTTATCCAGACACACAATTTGAAAAGACTCAAACGGACACAGAGGCACAGGCAGAGTGAAAGACTGGATTTTTTTTCTCTCGATCAGGTAGGATACAAGTGATTTCAAAACATTTCAGCCGGTTCTAATTTGATTTGTGGATGCTGTGAACATGTTTAGCTAAAAATACTGCCACTCCAGTTCAGTGTTTATTGTTGTCTCTGCAGTTAAAAAGACAAATGTGACGATTCTGACTTATTTCGTTTTGTATTTTTTTATTAAAGGTATATTCTGTTCTAATTTAATTCTGTAAATTAATTGATTATTTTTCGGTGCACCAAAATGTTTTTATACATTTTCTTCTATATCTTTGTGTGATGTTCTGTACATAGCGGTTTGAAAATGTTAACCCCACCCCCTCCCCAACCCCACACACACGATTTAACTATTAGTTGACGATAGGCAAGACTTGACGATTCTGATTCGACTATGAAAATCCCTAGTCGGGGACACCCCTAGTAACAGGAAATTTTTGAGTGTCATTGTTTGTCTAGAGCTGGTGTGCTGCTGGCGACTCTTGGTTGTACTGTTTGTTCATTTTTGTCCTTCATTGTCGTTCCTTATCTTCGCTTTTTTTTCGTTACTATTTACTTCAGTTACTATAAAGAGACATCCACTCTTGTGCTGCATGTTTGTGCATTTTGGGGATGGAGAAATGAAATGTATTTGTTTGGGTTGATTTGTTTGGGTCGTGTTCAACAATGTTTCTCAGAAATCACTTACTGCACCTTTAACTTGAGAGATGAAATTCACAATAGTGATTAGACATTTTTGTTCATTAATAAATGAAACAACAGGCATTAATCATGTGCCCACATTTAACTTTTTATATTAGTTCGTAAAGAGAGGTCCAAAAACCACACTGAAAATCGAACTCAAAATGTGAAGACTCCCTGTGGTAAAAATCAAGTTTTAAATGTGTTATATGTATATGTGGTGTGTTTAATATGCTTTAAAGAAATCATGTGCACATTCATAAGTCAACAACATTTCTGAGTATTTTCTCCTTAAAACTGCAGTAAAAAAAAAAAGGTTTTATTAATTACCGTACGTTATGTGTCCGACGTTGTAGAGAGCGATACATAAAACGCATTCTGAAACATCAACTTTGTATAATTAACTTTTCCAATTCTTCTGAATCAGTTTCTGGTTCAAACATTTATGGCTGAATTAAACCAGTATTTCTACTTGCCCTTGTGCAGCGTTTACTACGATAATGTTGACCGAGTGGATCAGGAATTCTGAGCTGGTGTGAGTGAATGGAGGCGGGGACTAATATGCACATTCATGGATCTGTGTTTCCTAAATTAAGCAAGCCTTCAAGCTATTTTAAGGCATGATGAAGAAGAAAAAATCATGGGGGAAACTAGGATTTTGATTAAAACAAACAAAAGTTACAGTATTATAAAATGAATAAGAAAAAAGATTCTGTACCTCTGAGTTACTAATATCATTTGTACATTTGTGACACTGATCATGTGAAAAAACAGTCACACCTTCTTCCACTGAAGCACAAGATGTTCTTTGGATCATTCTCAAATCATGATCATTAGGTTATAGGCTACACAAACTTGTGGAGTTCATGCAGCTGGAGTTCTGCTGTCATTAAAGCGAATGGGGGAACATTTTATTTTCAGATTTCAAACTGAAAATAAGATTATAACGCGGACATTAAAAATGAACACTACTAAGAAAGGAGAAAATAGAAGCATTTTTACTAGTGGTTTCGGTGTTTTGTATTTTCCAAAGGAGTCGTGAGCAGAAGTAACGTTAGTAACTCACCTGTGTCTCTGCAACAATGCTTTTCCTTCAAACTGAGGGGATACAACAAGAACTTTAAAACTGGCAGCACATCTATTGGGGGACGTGTCTTCTACATCCTGAAAGAAACGGATTCTGACTAAATGCAGAGTTTACGTTTTACATCGCATATGTACATTGTATGATCCGTAATTCTTTTTGATTCCAGCTTCATCTGGCTGTGCAGTTGTTACATACCACGTGTATCGCACCAATCTCCGCGATCAGTTTTTCACGAATCAGATCTGGGGTGACTGACATATTTCCTGGGATAAAATATAAGCGTTCTTCTTTCGTTTTTTGGCGCAAAATATGAGCGTTGGTGACGACGATGATTTTATAAATGGTGTGGTTAATGATGTCAACGTAAAGTATACAGCAGCGTCGATCTCTTCTAATTATGCAGTACTACCGGTATGCCTTAGAAAGGAGGAGCTTAGTAATAAAAACACTCATTTGGGCTTGGAATGTTACAGAGGCCACGCCTCTTAAAAAGAAATGACCAATCCATTTATCGAACGGCTCTGTAAGACACGGCCGCTGGAGCGTACGTCAACGGGCCGCCATTTTGCGGAGGGCAACATTCCCATTTCTAGCATAACGAGAGTTGAGAAAATGCCTTCTTCATGTGCTGCTTGGGGCTGTACAAATCGCCGCACTATTGAAAACAGGTCTCGGGGAATTACTTTTCACAAGTAAGTCTGAACATTTGTTTCTGGTTGTATTTGGTCGTTATATAATTAGTAATAGTAACGTTAGGCAGCCACCGGAGTCAGACGAAACGCCGGATTTCCACCATCTGCGGAACGGCTCCGCTGCGTGTCGGATCCGTGCTCCGCGGCCGCCGTCTTTCAATACCCAATACCATCAATACCTATGTTCAATACCCATAGACCAGATCCGGATTTGTTGCGAGTCACGAGGACACGCGATATCTCGCGAATTTACGTATGATCGCGCGATATAACATGATTTATTTTCTATAAACAGAACCACAAATCCAGCAAGCAGCAACTGCTTTCCATCCAGAGGAGTAACTTTTAGAGGGGAAACAACTCTGTGCTGATCTCCCTTTTTTGTGGAGATTATTGTGATTCTACCATGGGTAAAAGTAGGCTACAATATTTATAATTATATAATCAACTTATAAAATGCTAAATGTTTATTCTGGGTTCCTTTTTTAATGTATTGGGAAATACATTTGGGGGGTAATAGCATGCTTGCGATGTCGCTAGTTAACTTATCTGTGAAAGTTGAGACATAATTTGACATGATTTATAGTATAGTTTTAGCTTATATTATATTTTATATTATAAAGTAAATTTCCTGAAAATCTAAATATTTTCTTAAAACCGACTTTTATGACAAGTACTCGTTTCGAATGGGCGACTGACATATTGTGAATCTTACTGTAACGCTAGTTAACAGTTAGATAGTTGGCTAAGCTCACTTTTCTTACACATTGAAGGTTTCCCAAAGACAAAGAGTTGAGGAGACAGTGGGAAGTAGCTATACGAAGGCAAGGTTTTTCCGCAAGCGATTTCTCTGTGCTATGCAGTGAGCACTTCAAGTCGGATCACTTTGACAGAACAGGTCAGACTGTCAGGATTCGGGATGGAGCTAAACCATCAGTCTTCAGTTTCCCGACTCCTCAACGAAGAGTAAGTTTTTCATCACTAGATTATAAGGATTTAAAAGCTTGCCATTAAATGGTTATTTGTTTTATATTTTTTATTTCATTTTCAGCCCGTTGCAACAAGGACTACACGAACCTCAAGGAAAGCTGAGGAAAGCCTGTTAGTGAACTGTTCTCAGCATTTCCAAGAGACTGATCCTCCTCAGCCTAATGCTGTGAGTATTTGTTTTAGTTAAACCCAGAAGAGCTGTGAGCATTATGGCCCTGTTCATATTCAAACCTCTCTGTCTCTCACCGAAAATTACATTTTGATGAAAACGAATAATAATTTTGTCACAATTGACTGCCATCACATCAATTAAAGAGGAAAGCACTCACATTTTCAATCAGACAGTCACATCAGGTATATAACAAAAGAACAAGTTTGGGTGAATTATGAAACAATGCATGGCATGCATATAACAGTACACTTTGTATACCTTTTACATGTGTATGTGTATGTACGTCTGTGTTGTGTCAGGTAAGCATGTTTAAGAATGCAAGCCAGCAAGTATAACATTGTACTAGCTATTCACTAACCAGCTGAGAAGGTGTATCAGGTGATATAAACATTACTCAAAAAACATTTTCATCCTTCTTTCTACTAGGACCACACCTATGCATTGCCTGCATCTCGCACTGGTTTAAAGGCCAGACTCTGTGAAGCCTTGGCTAGAGTGGAGAGTCTGGAGCGAGAGAAGAGGAATGTGAAGGACCGAGAACGGAGGGCAAAGAGAACTGTGCATGATCTTTTGGAGGATCTGAAGGGGAAGAACCTCATTAATGAAGACTTGAAAGAGAGGCTCAATTTCTACTCTGGTAAAAAAAAAAAAAAAAAAAAACTTTATGCATATCTTATGTGTACACTTTCCCATTGTTATTATTATTATTATTATTATTTCCATTATTATTGAAAAAAACACTTATTAGTTAGTCTGTTATAACTGAATTTCAGATCTTCCGATAAACCTCGTCAAAACGCCACGAGTACACAAAAGAGCAGAGGGAGTTTGCCCTCACTCTTCACTTACATAGCCCAAAAGGCTATAACTATTTGAGAAAGTCTCTCCATCTCCAGCTCCCACATACATTACAGAGGTATTCTTATTTGATTGCACAATTGACTTTGTGCACAAAGATTGCACATTGAATTTGATTGCACAAAATGGTTAAATACATTAACTACTTTTCATTTTACAAAGGTGGATGAGTTCTTTAGATTCCAAACCTGGCCTCAACATGATGATGTTGGACATGTTGAAAAGAGGACAAGAGGAAGACCCAGCTAAATATGGATGTGTGACTCTCATGTTGGATGCCATGGCTATCAAAAAACCTGTTCAGTACAATCCTCATACACAGAAAATATCTGGATTTGTGGATATGGGGGATGGTATGAATGAAACTGATGTTGCCACCGAAGCTCTTGTTTTTATGGTGATTGGCCTTCAAGGCCATTGGAAGGCTCCAATTGCCTACTACCTGACCTGATACACAGAAGGTCTTAATTGTGCATGCCTTGGAGGAACTGCAGGAGTGTGGAATAAGAGTGGTGTGTGTCACAATGAATGGACATGCCTCTAATATTAGCATGTGCACCCAACTTGCCACATGTTGAAGCTGGCTCGAAATATGTTGTAGGCTTACAGTCCAATAACCAGCAGCACTGGTCAGATCAACTGGACATTCATTGTTCATCTAAATGAAGTTCAAGTCAAAGATGGACTGCATGCAAGTCGCTCAGTCGCTGTAGCTCTGCGCACATTGAGAGACCTTGGCTATTCAGTTTAAACACTGTGAAGCAACAGCTGAATTCATTGAGGTAATACTATGCAAAAATGGTGATGAATCAAATGCTTTCTTTTAATGCAAACATTTGCTTTAAAATGATTGACAGGCTATTTGACATAATGAACAGCAGCAATCCACATGCCAAAGGGTTCAAAAGTCCCCTGTTCTTGGAATTGGAGTGATAGAGTAGAGTTCTTGTTGAGAGCCAGGGAATCTTTGATCAGTTTGGTGATGAAAGATTGCACAACCCTTCATCAATCAAAGAGGTTATTTAAAATTGACAAGTTTGTGTGAACAGTTCACAAGATAATGACATCATCATTCATATGATGCTCTTGTTCTGATCTTTTCACGGTCTCTTTTTGTTTCTGTTAGAATTCTTCTACAAGTGAAACTCAAAAAATTAGAATATTGTGCAAAAGTTATAATGTTGATGATTATGGCTTACAGCTTATGAAAACCCCAAATTCAAAATCTCAGAAAAATAGAATATTACTAGCCTGGCTAACGCCAGACCCAATTCTCGTTGAGACTTGGGTCTGGGAACCACATGTACATTTTCTCGTATTTGCGGCGTGGTTTACAAATGCCCGGCGCCGTTTATTGGGTGCCAAGAATGTCTATCAAATGCGCCTGCCAACATATGTCGTCATCGTCTTGCTGCTCCCTCCCCGTTCTGTGATTGGTTCCCTAAATGAGGCGAAAATCTGGGCCATGGTATCCATACTGCCTTTCAGCGTGAATAAAATCGCGCTGCGGGAAGGCAGCATGGGGAAACCCAGACTAGAATATTACATGAAATCAATAAAAAAAAAGGATTTAAAATACAGCAAAGTCGGCCCTCTGACAAGTATAATCATGCATATGTACTCCGTACTTGGTTTGGGCCCCTTTTGCATGAATTACTGCCTTAATGCGGTGAAATAAACTTTTGTCGAGCTTTTGCACGACATTCAGATTTTTCGAGTTTCACCTGTATGTTCAGTATTTTTTCAGTTCTTTCAGGTGGCAAATTGGTATGTATGTATGTATGTTAAGCCTTTCCAGTTCTGTTCTGAAATTGTTCCTAGTTGGCCTAATGCCTTAAAGGTAAATCATTTACTTAAAAGTTCCTAACCCTCACACTAATTTATACTCTTAAGGAGCATGCAGTAATTTTGTGATACGTCTTTTATGTAGGAAAATAGAATTACCAACCAGAGACATTGCAATGGTGTGGCTTCTTGGGAATTGACCCTGAATGTTTTCTCAAAAGCCCCCAAGTTTTTGGATTTCACAAATAACTTTGTTTATTTGCCCTCAGTCTCTCTAACTAATCTATTATTAGAGCTATCTATTGGTCACCATGGTGTTGTCCCACATCAATACCATTTACAACTTTCAGTGAACAAAATTACATTGTGCTCTCTTAAGAGTATCTTGATTTTGCCATGATCATACTGACACAACATTTTATTTTTAAGGTACCTGTCTGTCATGGGGTTCATCATCAATATTGACACCCTAATGTTGATGATTCCTGAACAATTACGATTTCAGCGGTACATCTGCAATTACCGATTTTGCCAGGATCACCTGGAGCTCCTCTTCAATTCAATTCGGGCATCAGGTAGGGATTTCTGAAATTATAAAAAAATATAATCTGAAAAGAGGCAATATATATTCGTATTAAAGGACAAGCTGCATGATTAAACGTAACAAAGAATATTGAATCAAACGCCTACACTATCTTATTTCTAAATGACAATTATTCACATTTGTCTATTAAACCTTTGACAAGTAGGATTACAGCAAAAAATCGTGCTTTATCCAGAAGTGTGCAGCTCTAGTTTACCCAAAAGGAAACTTTGCTGGTTGTGACCATCAGGCCAAGATGTATATGACTTTCTTTCTTTATTTGATGAAGATTTTTTTTTCATATACATCTTGGATGGACTTGGGATGAATACATTATCAGCGAATTTTCATGTTGGTGTGTGTGTGTTTGGTTTTTAGGGGGATGGAATAACAGTCCTACTGCAGGCCAGTTCCAGGGCATTTTCCGGTGTCTCATGGTCCGGTGCGGTGTCTCTCCAAGCACATCAGGGAATGTGGCACCACAGGATGAGACCGTGTCGCTATCAGCTATCGAAATGTCATCTCTAGCAGTAGATGAATCTTAGGAGCTTCCATCCCCTTTTATAAACGTTTCTGCACTTGTGTGTGACCACCGCTACCTGCCAACCCGCTTTGGTAGCCTTGTGGACAATGCCCTTGTGTACATTTCAGGTTTTGTGGTGCGTCGGATTTTGAGAAAGCTTTCCTGTGATGTGTGCCGTGCTAGCTTGGTGGCAGATGCTGTACCTGCGTCTTTTGATCAGAACTACCACTTGCTTTCACTGAAAAACAATGGAGGGCTGAAGATTCCTTCTGAAGGTACAGTGAAGGAGGTCAGATCAGCAGAGCGATTTATTCGCCAGTCATCCTCTGGGAAACCGGTCAGAGTTTCTTTGATCAGTCAGTTTGTCAGAGCTGAGATTGGTTCTGAAGATGGGTTTTTTCTCAAGGAGCACATACAGGAAAAAGTTTGGAATTGACAACCATCATTTTTCTCTCTTGTCATTAGTTGTGTCTATCTTTCACAAACTGAGGATGCACCACATTGAACTGAACAATATTTGGTCTGACACTACAGAGTGGCAACTAAAGAAAAAAGCTCTGCAAAGCAGTTCTTTTCAAAGGGTTTTAGCTATAACCCCCTGTGCCCATATGAGTGATTTATAGATGATTGATAGATAGCAGTGAAATTAATCTACTATTTTTATTATTGTCTATATTATTTTATACTGTTTGTTTATTGTATTGATTATACACGAAAACAATTTACTATTACTTCTCACTTTATCTTAAATTTACTATTTGCATTGCACTGTAGTTGGACCGTCCATATAATATGTATTATCATAAAGGATCCATAAGATATTTTTGTTATTGTATATTTATGTTTCTATATGTATCTAAAAATTTAGTGCTATAAAAATACAGAAAGCACCTGCATGTGTGATTTGCTGATTTGTTATAGTTTCTCAATGGCTCAATTCTAAGCACAAGAGAAGGTAAAATCGGATTAAAGACAGAAAATGTTTTTTTCCACAATAAGAAAACTTTATTTCATTTAATATGAAAACTTTATTTCATTTAATATGAAAATTAAATTATATCTCAGTATGGGGGTCTTCACAATTCTTATCCAAGAATAAAAAGCCATATACATGACAAGCCTGAGCTTTGACAATTCCTTATTTAAAAAAAAAATGTTTTAAGTCTAACTATCGAGATTTTAAATAACTAGAGATGGAACTTTTTGTACACCATGTACGAACCACTGAAATCGGTTGATGAATGTAAACGTTATTTTTGTTTTTATCCAGAAAAACCGCAGTTCACCCGTTTACTTGCATGTAATTACAGCGCAATCTTGCCCTCCGCAAAATGGCGGGCGCGTTGACGTATTGCAGCAACGTTCCAAACGTCAATGTGCAAACTGGCCAATCAAAGTCGAGAATTTGGGGTCCTTGTTGTTATCGGTGTTCTCTTCATTTGCTTTATTGGAAAAGCCAAATAATTATATTGGAAGAAGATCAAACTAAATTAATCAATACAGAAGTTTAAATCTCCTTGTTAATAAGGTGAGGTATAACCACACATTCACATTAAAATTTGATTCGTTTAACAAGTAACTCCATCGTATATTTGATCAGGCCATACCCGGACATCTTTAACGGGCTAGTTTGAAACGAAAGAGCCACAAAACCAAAACATGACTGTTTTGATGATTCAAGTGTAGAAGAAAAAGAACAGTCTTTAATATGATGCCATATTTATTGATTTGATTTTAAATAAGAATGTTATATTATGGGATATAGTTATATCGCTTGCGACAAGGAACTCTCGAAATGTGCTGTATAAATGGTGAAATTGTTAAATATTGCCAAGTGATTTGAAAAGATGACATGTAACGTTATACCCTGGAAAGAAAGGTCGCTACGTTACTAGCCCTTCCTCTGCTAAGGTGTTTGAGCTTCTGTAGAAAACACGATGGTGGTAGAGGTGGAGAGTTTCTATGGCGTGTATATGCTGTACTGTACTAACCCGAAATTCAAGGGTAGAATATATATTGGCTTCACTGTGAACCCAGAGCGCCGTATCGGTCAACACAACGCAGGACGACACCGCGGAGGAGCCAAGAGAACCAGTGGCAGAGGACCGTGGTGAGATATCAGCTCAACGTTTCACATGGCGAACATATTACGACCAGATCTGTGAGGTCTGTAGATCAGAGGTCTGTAGATCTGGTTCTGTAGTAAATGTAACGTTAACGTTGTTTTCTAATTAATTTTAAGGGAGATGGTTCTTATCATCCATGGCTTCCCATCCGATATTGCAGCTCTTCGGGTAAATATACTATTCTGTGTTTATGCATATTATATCCAGTCTTTCATTTGCCCTTTGTACAAAATTATCTTCTTTATGCTTTCTTTAAAGCTACAATATGTATTTTTTTGATAAAAGCAATGTTATTAACAAAAGAGTGCAGGAAAAAAAGATTCCATACCTAGCCTTTTTTTTACCCAAATACTCAATAATAATGATTTATATTTTTAGAATTCTTTGGACTGATGTTGAAATTGCAGATCAGATCACATCAGTGCCGCCTCGGCAAAGGTGTACATCAAGGTCACCAAACTGGCAGTAATTAAATATGTTAAATAATACAAATATACTCATAGATGATTCAATTCAACCATATCAATAAGCAAAAATGAATAGATAAAACATAAAGTGTGCCGTTTCGGACAGGGCCAGAAAAGTGGCTGTGGGTTGCGTGAAGTTAAAAGTTGGTTTTCACAACCAGAAAAATTGATAATGAATAATTTAAAACCCGCTCTGATAAGATGATTTGTATCCATGTGTGTACACTGGTGTCTCGAACCACATTCATCTGAGGAGCACAGTTGAAGAACAACTAAAACAAGGTTTATACTTCTGCAAGACGCATTCAGTTTTTTTTGTTTTAGCCGCTAGAGGGCCGAAAGTTAGGTAGTGTGAAAGTTAGGTAGTCATTAGTTTATTTAGTAACTAACAATAACTATCAATGAGCTATACGTTTGTTACGGTATTTGTTCATCTTTATTAACGGTAGTTAATATAAATCCAGCTGTTCATTATTTGTTCATGTTAGTTCACAGTGCATTAAATAATGTTAACAAGATTGTAATAAAGTATTAGTAAATGTTGAAACATTAAAGGGTACCTATTATGGCATTTAAAATGTTCCTAATATTGTTCTGGGAGTCCCCAACAACAGTTTTACAAGCATGCAATGACAAAAAAACACTTTTGTTGTCTTATAATATGCATTTATTTTTACCTGATTTGCTCACCGACTCCAAAATGAATCGTTTATCGAGTCATTTTTCCAAACCCCGCCTTTGCGTGACGCTAATCTGTGGTGATATGTTAGACACCCAGCCGACGGGGTGTCATTGGTTGTTGCGCTAGATCTTACCCAGATACAACAGTGCTATTTTCTGATTGGCTAACAACACCAGACGAACAACACCCGAGGAGACCAGGGTTGCCAGGTCTGCACAACAAAACCAGCCCAATTGCTCATCAAACTAACCCAATCACGGCCAAAAATATTCAAATAGCGTTCCCGGGTGTTTCCTCAATAACAATCATGTTCCAGTGGATAAAACAATCGCGTCAACCAGCGTGCACAACACAAACAACCCGCGGAAACAGTGCAGGCATACGGACCTGGCAACACTGGAGGAGACGCGCGTGAATCCTGCCGGTTCCACAGTGAGTGAGTTTTGGGCACTGCGGCATATTAAATATATTACAAATAGTTTTTCAGCGTGAGAAATACAATGTGTGGCCGGAGAGCGTGACAAAAGACCGAAATGAGTGACTGTCACGCTCAATGCGTGATGCGTGACACTCGAGAGCCCTTTGACAACTCCATTAACAACGACAAACACTTCACATATTTCAATACAATTGACATTGAAGACCTAAGTTAGCTGCTAGAAGCTGCGCTGTGCCTGTGCGTACACAACACACAAAATAATTATAGAACATGATACAAACATAAAAGCAACAGCCTACTTACAGATTGTGATTCGGAGAAGGAAGCTGATCCAAATAAACTCGGTACCGAACCTCCCTCCTTCAGTATCAGCCGGCTCGCAAATTCATACTTTATAGCATTTAGGTTTGTGAAGCAATCATCTTCAAAATGACGCGGACACAGAACAAGTTCGGGCTATAATACTTCTGTGGTATAGTTATGAACTGTAGCCACTGTCTTCAAATGCTCCTCACTGGGCAGATGAAAAAAGTTTGCTTTTGCGTCGCACTTCAAAACACAGCAGCGTCTCGTCGACATGATGTTTTCCCTGGTGTCTCCTAATGCAATGAGTGGGCGTATCTTATTCAAATAACTTGGACAAGTGACGTACGAAAGTGCATCGTTCGTCTATCGATTCATATCAACGACTCAGAGTCGACTCTTACTTTTGAGAGATAATAACTTTGTATACGGTGAACTTTCATATTTAAAACTTTGCAGGATGTTTTCGTTCACTTAGATCTATGTTACACACTACATGAAAGGTAATTTTCAAAATTCCATGATAGGTACCCTTTAACAAAGATTAATACATTCTGTATAAGTGCAGTTCATTATTAGTTTAACTAATGAACCTTATTGTTAAATGTTACCTAATAATAATAATAATACAAAAATTACCCAAAGAAAGAGTAATGAAAATAATTAAGTGAAAACGAAAAATTGAACGGTAAAACATCCAGACACATTATAGTAATAATAACCATCATCTTTCCTCTGCTAGTTTGAGTGGGCTTGGCAGCATCCGCACACCTCTCGTCGCCTGTCCCATGTTGCCCGGCGCAGCCGTAAAGAGTCCAGTTTGCAGTTCCACTGGCGTGTGGTGTCAAACATGCTTCGGGTGGCGCCGTGGAATCGACTCCCCCTCACCGTGCGCTGGCTAAAGCAGGAGTACCGGATGGATTTTGGCCCTGTGCTGCAGCCTCCTCTGCACATTCCTCTAGCGTTTGGCTGTGTTCATGCTAAGAAGAAACCGCAGCACAAGTGTGAGGAGCAAGAGGAGAGGCAGATGGAGCGGTGTGTGTTGTGTGGGGTATTTGTTAAGGTTAGTTTCACTCTGCTTTCAAAGTGCTTTTAAAGAAACCAGCTCAAAATGTTGCAGGAATAACTGTCTCAATCCTTTTTTTTTTTGGTGATTTCAGCCTGTGGATAGACTATCTTGTTTCCACCCTTCCTGTCATATGGTTTGTCATCTGATTTGCCTGGCTAAACACTTTCTGAAGGCAGACCCTTCCCACCTACTTCCTGTCGAGGGAATGTGTCCTGGCTGTCATCACTCTGTGCTGTGGGGGAGTTTAATACGCCATAAAAACGGCTGTTATGGTGATTTGGAAGAAATTACCTCGTCCTCATCTCAGGTCAGCTTTAATATGGTATCAGAGTGTATTAAAGGAACAGTTCACTTAAAAATGAAATTTTTGTCATAAATTACATTACTACTATTATTATACATTATTATAAATTACAGAATTGTCATTTTTAAGTGAACTATTCCTTTAATATGTGTTGTCAATAAATGTAACCATTTCATTAAAACCCCAACATGGATTGAAGTTATTACAAGCATATTTTCAGTTATTTTACAGAGATGTCAGATATAGATAGTGATGCTAAAGTTATTAAAAACTGTACTCAAGTGAAAACTGCAGCTTTTAGTGAGACAAGTTAAAGAACGGATGTAACTCACTAATTGTTCTTTTAAACAGAATCATTGGACAGATGAACTACAGTTGTGAAGAATATGTGATACAGCCGTTTCTGCATTTTGAGAAGTAATCACTGGACTGGATTATGACAGCTCATTAATGTCAGCGCATCTGTACATTCTAAGAAATGTGGAATTAACTAGGATACACAGAATGAGATGAAGCATTTAACTCAGTTGACCTTTTGAAATGAAAGGATCTTCAGACAGATTTTAAAAAATGAAATAAAATATTTTAATTCAGCAATATTAAATGTTACAACATTGTGTGTAAGCTCAGTCAAGCTGAGAATAATGACTGGAAGACTGTTTTTAAAACAACTGTGAAAGTGAAGTTTTTAAATGTGGTTCTTTTTTATCTGAAATCATGTGTGGTTATATTTATTGAACAGTAAATCATTGAATTTGTGTGTGTGTGAAGCATTATTTTCTCCCATTCCTTGGTTGCAATTTTAAATTATCACTCAAAGATGGAAACAGATAATTATTAGTAAGTTTTGGGGATGAAATATTGATGCAGTGAATAAAGGCTGAAGAGTGAAATGTGTAAACTGCAGTTCAGCAGCTTTTTATTATTGCTTGTTTTGATCGAGTAGTTTGTCAATAGCGAGTTTGAAGCGGGATTGCCTATGCGGACAAGGAGGATGTCTGAAAGTAGTAATAAAAGTTCTCACAATTATTATAATTTTTGTAATAATGATGATTAGTGCTATTGGTGGGTCAGAAACACACTTAAGTCAACAATTGTTGTGACCACAATATAAAAGCATCACTGGAGCAATAATAATTCAATGATATCTGTCTGTACATTCAATTGACAAGGTTATTAAATTCAAAGGATTTAATATATTTTAGGCATAAAATAAACATTTCATACTGAATCTAAAAGAAAGTTAATTTACATTAAATTATAAAAATTTACGGAATTTTAGAAATATGTTAAACTAAAAATGTTTCATAAAATATTGAATGTAATTTCACAGTAATTGTTAGTGAAGGTTTAAAAGAACCTGCTACTTAGTTACTTTTCATGGACAGCAATGTGTTACATTACTTTTGAGTTACTGCTTCTCATCTGTGCTGGGCTTTCTTGCTTGTTTGTTTTTAAATTAAAACAAAGTTTTGGCACATGTAAAGGCCCTTTCACACCAAAAATGCAAATTCACGCCTGTACAGCTCAAACAAATCTTTCACATGTGCTGCCATTATGGATTGCAATAAAGTAAGATTAAATACATTAAAGTATATTTGTATTATTGAACATCTAATTACTGCCAGTTAGCATTTTTGTTTTTATTCATTTTGAGGAATACTGAATCTGCTTTTGTGCAAGTGAGATGAGTAAATGCATGCTTACATTTAGACTACAAAACCCATCATGTTCACACAGCGCACACAATGCCTCTGCACCTCACTCCCGATTTCTCTTAACATGCGGACAGTGTCAGTCAATAAATGGGGAAACAAAGTAACTTGCGTAGCTTCTTTGAAAAGTAACTCAGATATTTTGTTGTAAATGTAAAAGTAATGCACTACTTTACTAGTTCCTTGAAAAAAGTGATCTGATTCCGTAACTCAAGTTACTTGTAATGTGTTACTTATCCCAACACTGTTCACAGATACTTGTTGATCATTTAATTCTGATACACATGTTGAACAAACAGTGGTTATATGTTGTGGATATATATTTCTCCAGGCTCTGAAGGTCCTCTGTCCTCACCTAGGATCTGGAGGTCTGATAACCGTAATAACCGGCTGAAAAAACAATAAAAACACAATGAGTGAGTTTTCATATCTTCTAAAACAGCATTTTACAACATGATCTACAGTTTGAGTTTTCCAGGGTCTTACCACACTAGACACGGGAGAGCAGCACTGAATGACCTTGCAGCAGTACGCAGCTAAGGTGGCAGAAAGGGCAATATGGACTGCCAGCACCAGCTTTTGTAATGCTAGGTAATTTTCTATTCCAATCTGTGGGAAAAAGATTTTTTAAAAAGTCAGTTATTTATATAGCACTTTATACAATACAGATTGTTTCAGCAGCTTCACAGTAAAGTTCCTCAGTTAGGAAACTTAATTCAAAAATCAGCATGGATCCAGCACGGATCTTAATCCAGCATGGATTAAGATAACTAACATTTAACTGTTACTTACTTTTAAATGTGTACATATTGGGTTAGGGGAGGATCCTTCTTCAGACCAACAATGATATAATAAGGTATGGTAATAAACACTAAAGTGCGTTAAAATGCAGATCACACAGGCCAAACAGGCCACAACCTGCATTCCTAAACAGGCCTTCAGCTGGAAAAAATAAAAAAAATACAAATGCAGTGTTATTGGATGCACCAAAACAAGGGAATTTTGCATGCTTGGTGACCAAAAGTTTATTTTTCCTTATTGAATTAAATAAAATTGCTTATGACAAATACACATGTTTTTTTGTGTCTGGCAAAACTTTATGATATGAAAACTTACAGTTGGGAGATGAAGATTCTGTGCAGCTATAGCCAGACTTCCAGCGATAATTATCTACAAAAGGGAAAAGATCAGAACATATTAATGTGTCCTTAGAAAACATTCTGATTTTAGCCCTTGACTTTTCTCACTTGTTACACATTTTCAGGTTGACCTTGTTTCAAAATAGTTTCTGACTGATCTGCTGTATTGGATATGATTTGGAAAGGCACATTTTCCTTTATAATATACACTTTGAGGCCCTCCAAAACAGCATTGTGTCAATAACAGCATGTTACTTTTTTGCTGCTTAATGAATTGTTTTGCGTTTCAGAACAGTTTTACATGTACATTTTTGCTGAAAAACCTATTACCTTGAAAAAGAAGGCTGCTAACAAATGGCTAACTGGGACTACAGAGGGGACATTAAACGTCATCACAGCCCAAACAGGAAAGCCAGCGTGAAGCTAAATTTTTGGGATGGCCTACAAAAATACATAATCACCGCAGCACTCAGCATGGCTTGACAATAAGGACTGCCCAATGGCCCATCCAGTGTGAATGTAAACAGTTGACAAAGAAAACATGTATCACTATTTTGGATCAGTGCATTAGCTCTTAAAGTGACAGCGGCCTAATATACTTACTGCTGTTTGTGTCCTTAAAGTGTAAATTGCAGGTTAACCACCACAACCGATTAATGTGTACATTAAAGTGCACAATATGGATATATTTAAAAATTTCTGTCTTAAAATGCGTTAAAATAGCATTTATTGGGGTTTCTTCAAAGGTAGCGTGTTTTTACCGTAACTGGGTGATGATGTCATAACAGGGAGCTGCGGGCAGTAATGCACTCACTCTGTGTGTGCTGTTTGAGGGAGAATAAAATGATTTGCGGGACTCCCGCAAACTAGAAATATCTGAATAAAACGTAAAAACTAATACATTTTATTCATCTGTTGCAGAAAATCAATAAGAACATCTAAAACAAAATAGAAACGGTTTACAGGCAGAGTATCTATGTCTAACATGTCAGCAGCGAGGAGCGATGTAGCCAAGCACAGACATATGTGTTGAAATCCTCTAATTATAACAAACATAGTGTAACGTTATATATTATGGAAGCTTCATTGATAATAACAGAGATGTGGGAGATCTCTGTGAACTGATGTCAGCTTTAGGAATTATTATGGGATCGCACTTTGCGCGCAGTCATGCCATGCATGCAGTAGCCCGCTTGCTTTTATGTTATAACAGTGGTTTGTGTGTTAATGCAACAAACAATTGATCAGGAGCATGTATGCTGATGTGTATGGTGGGCTAACACGTAGGCTAACTTGAAATTATTGGGATGTACAGAAAAAAAGTATTTTTGCGGGTGGGAGCGGGACAAAACATGAATGTTGCGGTCGGGAGAAAGTAATATAAGAAAGTAGTTGAGCACGTCAGTTATAACGACCCACGTATTCAAAAATAGCCGGGTTTAAACCGGGCTTGGGCTCATAATTACAGTTTATGTGTCGGGCCGGACTCGGACACAGCGGGCTCGGGTAACGTTAGGGTCTTGCTTGATGTTTTGGGCCGATCTAAGCTCTACCTCGGGTAAGTTATGCGAACACTTACAGGCACGAATCAGCCGTTTGTCCTTGGGGAACTTGTGGAGCCTCTCCCCCGTTTTTGATGTATTCGTACATCCCGCACAAGCACAATAGTTAACCATTTTCGCTAGCTAGGACTCCAATATAACGTAACTCTAGGCTTGTTGCATAGACCGTAAAAGCTTGGAGTCCCTGTTATGACATCACGCCCAGCCTAGTGGAAGGAGGGGGCGTGGTTAAAAGCACTGTAAAACGAACCAACTTTTCATTATATTCAGCATTTGGTATAAAAAATATAAAAAAAAAACAATGGTGGGCGGTTCTTATCTTTATATTTAGTAAGCACATTGCATTATCTTCGTGAAAATTTTTACCTGCAATTTACACTTTAAAGGATTAGTTCACTTTTAAAAAAAACTTTTGCTGATAATTTACTCAACCCCATGTCATCCAAGATGTCCATGTCTTTCTTTCTTCAGTCGAAAAGAAATTAAGGTTTTTGATGAAAACATTCTAGGATTTTTCTCCATATAATGTAATACACTGGGTGCCAAACGGTTCAAGGTCCAAATGACAGTATTAGTGC
Organism: Chrosomus eos; assembly: GCA_036326025.1. Lineage (NCBI taxonomy): Eukaryota > Metazoa > Chordata > Actinopteri > Cypriniformes > Leuciscidae > Chrosomus > Chrosomus eos. Next base: position 42,679,642 of record CM070818.1, on the reverse strand, counting down.
AGCTTCAAATGGCTTTAAACGACACCAGACGATGCATAAGGGTCTTATCTTGCGAAACGATCGGTCATTTCTAAAATAAATAAAAAACTTTAAGTTTTATGCCTTGCTCTGTTGTGTGAGTCTTTTTTTGAGTCATTTTGTTTGTTAAATGAACGAAATGACTCGAAAAAAGATTCGTTCATTTTGATGAACGAGTTCGAACAGGAGATTCACGACCGCGCATCACACAACAGAGCAAGGCATAAAACTTAGTTTTTTATTTATTTTAGAAATGACTGATCGTTTTGCAAGATAAGACCCTTATGCATCGTCTGGTGTCGTTTAAAGCCATTTGAAGCTGCATCATTTGGACCTTGAACCGTTTGAGACCCAGTGTTTTACATTATATGGAGAAAAATCCTAGAATGTTTTCATCAAAAACTGAATATAAAAATGAATATCATCAGGTTATGGTAAAAAATGAAGGTTATTCATAAAAATGAGGGTCATCCCTGAAGGTCATCAGGTTATTCATAAAAATGAATATCATCAGGTTATGGTAAAGACCCGTCCATTTTTATTCTTTTTTTATCATTATTATATTTTTTGTGTGAGGTGGTGTCAGTGAAAATTTTGTCATTTTAAGTAAAAATTTGAACAACTGGCCAAACAAAGAACAAAAAACCCTTAGCGTTGAGCCCTGGCTTTATTCTCTGAAATGAAAAGTTTGCCAACAAGCCCCAGTCTTCCCTTTATCCGATACTATATTCCTGCGACACCGGAGGCTGCAGTTTATAATTATTAGTGTTTTATTCTTTTTATTGATTTTTATCACCTATTTATCCACACACAAAGGCATTCATCAATGCAAAGATCATTTAAAGTATAGGCATACTTACAGTCATGGAGGTAATAATGTCACTCACTGGCCATATGTCCATCTCATCCACATCTAACATCAAGGTCACAGATGTTAAAAACACAGCCAACGCAATCTGCGTTACCTGTAATGAACCACAAAAACATTTACGAAAATTAACCATAGGTGTATTGTATTATATTAAATATTTTTCTAGTCAGATGTTTGTACTGTAAAAAACAAAAACACTATGACCACACATTTGCAATTGTTAGGCCTACCCTTAACCATTATAAAATGAGAATCTACGACAAAAACGTTTACTACAGTTATTCTGTACAGTTAGTCATTTCATACCATGAAAAAAAGTTTGGCAGCGGTTAACGTGTAGCCTAAAGTATAAACGTACTCCTAGTATTTTGGGTTCAGCCTCCAGGTATTTATGTTTTTGATTGGTGTTTTTCTGAAATCGGATGTCCAAAATCTCTCCGGGGTTCCGATCTTCTCCAGACTCTATCTGCGGTTCATCTGTACACGACAGTTTCATGATTAAAGTGATTAATACACGTAGCTACATTTATAAAAACTTAAGCTTAAATCGCCACACTTATATTAGTTTTGATTCAATTCAGCAGATTAAATAAATCTATAAATCTGTGAATTTCATAGAAAGAGAGGAAACCCTTTTTGGATGAATCCCATGAGCATTCCTAACAAAATTAAGCGGAAAAATAACTCGTAGAAATATGAAAATAAACGTAGGCTACCGGCCATTTTGTTGATCCCCTAGAACGGCAGCCTAAATTATTGCGAAAATACTTGCAATGTTTTAAAATAACTTTCTCCACGCCCTATCTCTTCTGTTTTGGAGTGAATTGGTCCCGCCCCGTTACGTAATCGTGTTATTCAAGAACATCTCTGAGAACATCTGGAAACAGTTAGTCAGCTGACAGCAGCCTCGATAAATAAAACCCCGAAAAGCATCCACATATTTATAGTCTCTCTAGTCTCGTCTCTTGTAGTAGGATAACCCTTAGGAAAAAAGAAGGTTATTCAAGTAGCCTACGCATACGTTACTTCTCGGAAATTGCACTAGTGCACTCCTGGGCAAAAGAAGAAGAAAAAAACGAATGCCCGAAGGGGCTAAACACTAAGCTTATAAATATTATTATTGGTCAGAAATTAGCTAAATTTAAGCGAATGTAGCCTACTTAAAAAGCCATCAGAATTTTTTTTCAGAATATGAATTTTGGAGTGTGTATAGAAGTTTAGCACCATGCTAGCACTGTCTTATAAACTACATGTTTTGGCATCCAATAGCCTACAATAGATTTGATGTTTAAAAATATTGATTTATAAAGAAAATGTATAAATAAAAAGTCGCCTTTTACTATGCGGTATAAAATTAGAAAACTAAACTAACTAGTTTACTGAGAGTAGACCTACTTTAATTAAACAAAAAAAAAATGTACAAGTAAATTATCAGTAGTATACAGGTATGCTAAATGTACGTGTAGTGCAGTTGCAGTACAAACGAAAAACTTAGTTGTAAACTAATTGTGTACTCAAAGTTTACTACTGTTACACTAAAAGGTGGGCCAATTTAGTCCAAAGAAGTATTAAAAAAGTAGCCTACACTTACACGCATACTAGTACATTAGAATACAGTACATAAGTATACTTATTTTTGCTAGTATAATAAGTAGGCCTATACTTATTCACAGTTTTTCAGTCTGATGGCTTTCGTGATCAAACTTTGTGTTCATTCAAATGAGGTAGGCTACATCAGGAACATTTTATTTTTCATATTCATCAACCCATTCTCTTTGAGACCATATAGCCATTTTTAAAATGTACTCTTTCCTCTCTATTCCTCGTTATGTGAATTTTGTAGAAAGAAAGAATCTCTAAATGCCATTCATTATGATTGTTTTTTAATAAACTGATGACTGTGAAGCATTGCATAAACTCAAATGACTTAAATGCGGTCACTTGCACACTTTTTACACAGCCACGCAAATAATCTGTTTAATTAAAATGAAATATGATGGAATGTTTAAATGAAATAAACAGCTGGCTATTCTACAAACAATATCATTCTTTTTTGTGTGTGTTAACATAGCATTTAACTGTTTGAAAAGGATAAAAAAACACCATCTTGAGAGGTAGTTTTTATTTTATTTTATTACAAAGAGCATCACAAGGCATTCACACATACAGCCGTTCACACACAAACACCTTCAATAAATGTTTCAAACACAAATGTACATTTATCTTCATCATATATAAATTATAAAAATAGAAACTTAGAATACAACATATCTGTACATCAATTAACATATTTATTTATTCAGAATAAGCAAACAAAGAGCATGTAACACTAACTGATCTGTTTTTTTTTTAAATGAATATTAACATAAAAACCATCGCGGACAAGTCTAACTACAGCATATTTATTACGGGTCATTAAGAGGATGAAGGCTTGTTATAAACTATCACCTTAAACTCAAGAGAAGATCAGGATTTTGTGAAAGAGAAATGTATGGGGTTAAATGTACCGGTGTTTATTATTTTATTGAGCACTGACAAAGAGATCCATTCAGAAGACAAGATATAACGTTACAAATATTTGTTTTACAAAAATTACAAAATAAATAAGTGGAGAACGTAACGTAGATCCAAGTTATTCTACTGGAAAATGGCAGGATATGGCATTTAAATGTGGTCCAGGACTGAACCCCCTCTAGTGGTGAAAAGAGAGAATAAAAACACGTTTAAAAGACCTTTCTCACATTTTCTTTTATATTCACAGCTATTTACAAACTCCTGCAACAGGCATCATTATGGCTACATTTATAGAACACTCTTTGTACTAGGAGTGCTTTAGGTAACGCCGTAGCCCCGATCATATTATAACAAATCTGTAGCTCTGTATTCATGGCTACTTTGTCTCATGCACTTTAGTGGGGATAAATATTCCTTCAAACGGCACATTCTCTGTCCTTAAAGGGAAACTCAAAACAATCAAACATTTCCTTCACACTTCATTTCCGTTCGAACAATTTCATGCTAAACGATTTAAAGCGACATCTTGTGGTCCTTCATCTGTGCAGATTATTATGAACAGAACATGCTACATCTGGTCCCTATACGAATGGCAGTGGTTGACACCACAAAACATGTGGTTGGTTTACTTTGCAGTGGACAAATAAAGTCCAGTTCTCACCATCTGCTATCAGTTCACAGGTTCGACATGCTCTCTCCTACTGAGAGAAGATTGCTAAATAGCTTTGTTACTCATTTTCTCTCTCCATTAAGACTTGGGCACTATAGGTCAGGACCGGATCATGATCCCATGAGGGCACACTCTCTTTGGCGGTCTCACCAAGGGGCCCAAGAAATCAGCGCATACTGAATGTTCTGAGGGCCCCTTTGTGCCCCTTTCCCTGGCAAAGACCCGATAATCCAGCCATGCCATAGGCCACAGTACCTCTTTATCTATTCTATAAGGCAACAAATCATGTTTCCAGTATCTCCGTCATTCAGTCATTATTTGCTGCTGTGAAGCATCGTTCACAGAGCCCTTTTTGGTGACAAATCAAATCATTTTACTTCAGTAATCGGCCCGGGATGAGCAGATTCTTCACGGCTTTGCACTGCTCTGGTCTGCGGATCTTTTGGACTTTTGAATCCTTAAAGAGGAAACAGACCAAGCAACTAGACTTACACACACACAGATGCAAAGGCCGTGTACTGTACGTCCGTGTGTGTGCGCATGGCTTTGAGGATGGTACACAAAAGTGCTATAAGAAACGCCCGCTCGTGGTTCCGCCCATCCGTCTGATCAAACACATGCAAAAACAGTAGGACAGACAGATCTACACAGCATGTTATGTACACAGGAGTGAAAGGACTGGATGGTGATGTAATGGAGTAGTAGAGGAGTCAGTGTATGTGCTTCTTTGTGTAACTGCGCATTGTTAATCGTATATTTGGAATGTATATCAGTTTCTTTGATTGTCTGCTTTCCTCTTCTCCTCCAGCCCTCCATCTGTGTTTGTGAGCCTTTCACGAAGTTAAGTTTCAAAGATCACGTGTGTGCCGGTCATCAGATCGAGCTTTCTTCGCACAGTGCCAGTGGAGCTCCTCTTAGGCAAGGCATTTTAGAAAACTCCTCCTCCATCTCACTAAGCACATCCCCTAGTCCCTCCTCCTCTCCGTCTGGCCCTGCCCTTTCTCTACCGTCCAGCTCTTCTGCCAGGTTCACAGCTGACTCCTGCAGTTTCAGTCCACTTGTGTTGGTGTAAATATGCCTGCCGTTGTGCCCACCCATGTGCATACTGTGTCCGTTCAGCGTCCCGTTCCTTTTCTCCGTTAACGGAACAGCCTCCGACAACAGACTGGCGCTGCTTGGAGACTGCGGCGTGTCTGTTGAAGGAAGCAAGTCCCGCCCTTTTTCCGATGTGGACGACGAGTGCCCGCCCCCTCTCATGCCACCTTGCCGTTTGTAAATTAGAAACAACAGGATGACACCCAATACAAAACCTATGACGAAAAAAATGATGTGCGAGGCCAGGAAGTGTCGGTTACCCGCAATGGCCACGTTCCCCCCCATGCTGGGGTTTTCAAGGGTCAGTTGGTACTCGGCTTTGCGACAGGGTGGCTGATCTCTGCCCACTTCATCACATAGGCACGTGTATGTGCCCAGGCTCTCCGCTGTGACCCGTACCTCCAGGTCATAGTTGTGGCGGCGGGTGTGACTGCCAGGGGGATTCTCCCAGCGGCAAGGACGAGGAGACACCTGCACACACGAAAGCAGGACGCGCAGACCCTCTTCCACACGCATTTCAATTACAGGTGGGGAACAAAGACCTAAAGTTACAGAGAAAAAGTGGGACACGGATGATTAGGTCACAATTCGTTTTTATTGCAAAAAAAATGTAAATGCCAAATGACCACCTTCCTCTCTATCTCTCTCTCTATATATATTCTAACCAAGGCTGCATTTATCTGATCAAAAATACAAGAAAAACTATAAAAATTGTGAAATATTATTACAACTATAACTGTAATAACTGTTTTCTATTTTAATATATTTCAATTGTTCATGGTAAAGCTGAATTTTAAGCAGACATTATTCTGTATATATATATTGAATCCAATATTAAATTTTCATTCCAATTCAATTTAATTGGTACAAAACGTTTCATAATCATTCATTTCATTCAATAATAATAATAATAATTAAATATAATTTCAAAGCAACAAAAGGTAATGGTGTGGAGAATGTCGTGTATAAAGATACTGCACAAATGCAAACTATTCTTTAAGAATGTAGAGATGAACATACATTAAATACAAATTTTCTCATAAAACTGTGTGTATTTGGTTTTTATTTCTTAAAATACATTTTGCACAGTCATTTCTGCTTTTACTCCATTTAGCCTGCTCAAGTGTATTTACTGAAAAAGTATTTCTAGTTCAATTATACACACTGAGATGAAATTGTTGTCTTTGTTGCCACAGCGAGTCAGACTTACCTTCACCTTTGTTGCATTGCCTGAACAAATCTTCTGATTCTACCACTTCACCCGCCCTGAAACATAAATGTAACTATGTGACGAACAAGGAAGAAGGACAACGAACAAAGGAAAAGCCAACTGCTTCTGTGTCTCCTCATATGTCTTTATGTAAATATGTGTTTGTGTGTAGCATACTTCGCCATAGCACAAGCTCCCTCTTTATTCCTCCATACGCAGCCAAGGCCTCGGGCACGTGCGCACACCTCGCAGGTAGAGTACAGAGAACAACCCACTATGGGTACCTTCACCAGAGAGAGAGGAGAGCCCACCAGAGCCTCGTCCTACAGCAGACACAGAGGGTCAGTTATGCATTCACTCGTCTTTAGATTAAAGATGCATGCACAAAAAACAATTTAAAAACTGCATCTTATTACTTTGTATAGCAATATGTTATTCACTGGCTCCTGTGCAGAAAACAGGGGGACTTCTTCAATAAGAGTTGCATTTGGACCAACTACAGCGACTTTGTGTAGCTCTCCATGATCTATAAATACACACACATGTAAATAAACCACACATTATTAAACTGAATCAATCATTTCAATCCACACTCTCAACTGTTTAATCTCTCTTACCTGTTCCAAGGTACAAAACAGTGGCAGTTTGTTGCTTCGTGTCACTGGAGGGCGTTATTAAGGTAACCGCAAGTTTAGTGTATGTGATGCCATTTCTGATCATTAATGGTGCCGCCACCACACTGTTCTCCATTAGCGGGTGATCCCGTGTGAACGTCAGCACTTTATCAGGCAGCTTCAGGGAGGACTCAAAGCCCTGCTCTTTCAGAGCACTATTCAAACACTGACGGATAAAAGAAGAGAGGAAATAGATTATTACAGATTTAAAGCCGACAGTAATGATTCTGAGTGAAAACATGATGCTAGCAACTCGAAGGTCAAGGGGATTTCCATGCATTCCCCCTTGTAACGCTGATAATATATATACCTTGTCTACCAAATACATAACTTAAATGCTGGAATATACACAACTTCTGTACAGATTTTAAAACACTAGATCATGCACTTGCTGACTTTTTAATTGGTTACAGAAAAAAATTGTATCATACACTAAAAGACTGAGGATCACATTCTATCACATTATCAAGTCATTCCAAACACATCAAACTCGCACAGAAACATGTGCCTCCTTGCTAGGAGATTTATGACAGATAAAAAAACAAAACATGGATGTAAAGTACAGGAACTGACTCCAGCAGTTGTTGTAGCGGCTTTGCTCAAACAAAACAAATAAAGCCAAACGCATGTGGATGCGATCTTGGGTAGGTATATGTGGTCGCACATAAATATGGCCTTTACAGATTGAGTGAACGGTAAGTGACTTTATAGTGAGTTAGGTGTGTTATACACTACAATATGTGTTCTAAAATTGGCTTAAAATATAAAACATAGATGAAGTCTTGAGGCCGTGCCAATTATACACTACATGAATTTTTGAGAAGTCTGTCTATTTCGGCTTCCCAAAATCTGGAGACTGGTTATGACTTTCAGCAACTAGCATGGACCAGGCTGAAAATCAGGGCAAAAATCTGAGCAAAAGTCATGTAGTTTATTCCAGCCTTACAACAAGTAGATTACATGCATTTTTGTATAATAGTATAGCATTGTATTGTATTATATGTATATAGTGCACAATATTACACAGTATGGTACTGTACTGTATGTATTGTAAAAGACTGAATTATATAGTATAAAATAGCACGGTACAGTATATAGACTAGTACTGTACTGCATTTCATAGAGTAGAATGGCTTAGTACTGCATATAGTGTATAATTGAAAGTTGTATTATGTGATATAGAATAGCATATGGTATTGAATAGTATTGTACTACCGTATATGTATTGTATCATCTAATGAATTGAAATTGAATGATTAGGTACAATGTATAGTATATCGTAATATTGTACCATACAGTATTGTATTCCCCTTATAATGCAACACAGATGTATTTTTAATTTTTCTTTGATTGTGCAAGAGTTTTTGATTCAGTAGCCACTAAAAGTAAATGACTGCAATAATTACAAAGTGCAGTAAATAATAAAACTATCTGTGTTTATAATTACAACAACACATTAAAAGAATATGGTAAGAAATACCAGTCCGCAATATCAAGCAAAATAACAAAGAGTTTTTGTACAACTAAAAATAACTGCAAAAGAATGCCGAACATTAAATTTACAAATGACAAAACTCGCTCTTACATTAAAAATAAGGTGGGAAGAGAAGAATAGTATTGTTCTCTAGGTTTCGTATAATAAAACAACACAATTTACTGCATGTATTGTATAAACAGCATAGTACAATGCTATATACAATATTATATTATATTCTATATAGTATAGACTAGTAAAGACCGCAGCCTCAAGCATCATTTGCTAGCACGGCTCTTAAGGCCAGGGGAGTGAGGTTTACTTGCACAGTTCTTACTACTAGGATATGTTACATGTATGTACTGTGAATAAAATAGCACAGTATGATATAGTACCACGTGTATCGTATAATATCATATGGCATGGTAGTAAGGGTGTAGTTGTATACCTGTCCTGGTCGTGGTGTTGGAATGGGCTCTGGGTTAATCCAGTTCTCACAGCTCTTCTTCAGCTCTTTGAAGGGTCCGTTCATCACCTTAGTGATCTCCTCCAGACTGTACACACACACGGCTGACAGCTCCTCTCTTTCCCTACACAACAGAACACACACGAGACCAACAGAGAAATGAAAAGCAAAGAAAGGAAAATGATTCTGAAGAGATGAGATCAGCTCAGAAGTACAGGTCAGAGGTGAAACAGATGAAAGTACCACTGTGAGGTGAATATGCCATAGAAGTGTGTGCTGCTGGGGTCTCCAGGCTGGTGCTGTACAGTAAACACATCAGTCAGAACGTTAAATCGCTGTCCACTTGCTCGATCTTCACACACCAGCTGAGCCTTCAGGAACGTCGTCCACCGCCTCTGCAGAGTCTTCATACCACCTACATCAGACTAGACAACAGAGCGAGAGACCAAAATAGATCAGGTATGATAAAATGGGTGATGAAACACAGACAGATGGCAAAGAATAGAGGAACTTTATGACTGAAGAAATATGAACTCAAGTGGAACAGTACAATTACGTAACGTATCAACTGAGAGCAGAACTACTGTACAACATCCCTCTGAGACATCGCAAGCAAAGCCAGAAAAAGACTAGAGAGACAAGAAACACACTAGGTCTAGTTCCTACCTTACAGACCCTGGCAACTCTGGGCACTTTGACTTTGGTGTAGAGGTCATACTCTTTAGCCACCTCAGTGAAGAAGAAGTAAATTTTGTCATCTTCACCAGCAGGATTGTTCTTCTCATCCTCTTGGATGAAGGCAGAACTGACAAACTCTGGATCTGAGTTCAGAAACAAGCAGGAGTCAAGAAGACTGTAGTTACAGTATAAACAATCTGGGTGTAAATTCTCATTAAATGTTGGCTTTAATGTGTAAATGCCTGTGTCTGGAATGATGGATGGATGGACGGACGGACGGACTGACGGACGGACGAGTGTCTTACCACTAAGCCAGTTGATTGATTGCTCAGTCCGGATGCGTTCCTGCTCGATGCCCGTTGCCCTGGAAATGTCATACATTGTGCCAAGGAAGTTACTTGTGGCGGCAGTGTAAAGGATCCCTCCTAAGAGTGTGAGAGAGAGAGAGAGAGAGAGAGAGAGAGAGAGAGAGAGAGAGAGAGAGAGAGAGAGAGAAGAGAGAGAGAGAGAGAGAGAGAGAGAGAGAGAGACATTTTATTTATGTATTTAACATCTACCGTCTACCGTATTATGCCCTCATTTAGATAGCTAAGTATTTCATACCTGCCATGACAGCGGTGTAATGCTGGCTGGGCTCAAAGGGGCATTTCCCCTTCCCAGTCTCCATCATCATGCTACCATCATCATGTTTCTCCAGAGAGAAAGAAGAGATGTTCTAAATGAGGCAAGGAACACAGACAAATGTAATAATTGTCTGTTCTTAAATTTAAAAGAAATTAGCAAAAATGGGTTGAAGAAAGGAGTAATAGAGAGAGAACACGCTTATGGTCATATACCACAGATTTAAAGCTGTCCATCATTCTACGGTAAAAGGTTTATTGAAGGTCATCTGCCACAATCCGTACACCACAGCATGTGTATACCCACCATATTTTGCACGTGTTGACGTTTCATCGACTGACACATTTCTATTTAACTGTCCTATGAAATAGTATGAGGATTCTTGAGTCAGTTTAGTTGTGGAAACATGTACACTTACAATAAAACCACACTGGGGATCAAAGGCAAAGGTCCCACAGGCATATATGCGTCCATCTTCCAAAAACTCCAGCAGACGGACGTAGTTCTTGCAGTCATCCTGTGAGGGGCAGCAGAGTAAAACATGACACTGTGAGACATAACATTCTTCATTTCTGCTTTTTTGCTATATTACATACACTACTGTTCACAGGTTTGAGGTCAGAACATTTTTTGCGGATACTTTTATTCACCAACAAAGCATTAATTTGATTAAAACTGACAGTAAAAATTTGTTCTTTTGAACTCGCTATTCAAAAATATATAATATATATATATATATATATATATATATATATATATATATATATATATATATATATATATATATATATATATATATATATATATATATATATAAGCATTTAGGTTTTATGTGAAAAATAGCCTACACCAAGACCAATTAAAAAAATGAAAGCTAATCAATTGAGATTTAACTACCAATTACAGTCAAAGCACAAGGTCACTTGCAGCTTTCATTTTAATTACCTATTTGATTATTTAATGATCTATTATTATTATTCAAGTATTGTTATAAATGTATCTTTTTCAAAGATTACAAACAATATTCTGGACCATTTCCAAAACTGCATGTGTCTAAGTAAGAGCACTGATGCACAATGTGTCAAGGTCGACTCGACTTTGAAACTGTCGCTGAGCAGAACGAGTTTTTCTGTATCAATAACAGTGATTGGTAACCTGAACCCCACTGGGCTGTATCTGAGACCCCCAGACGTTTTCTACAGCGAGACCTCCCCCATCTTCTATCATTTAAAGGGCACAGTTACTCGTAATGATTGCCATTTCACAGTAGGACAATTTATAAAGCACAGTGAGGTTTTCTTGCACAAATTCATCCTTATCCTATACGCCAGACTGAAATTTAAATGAAAACCAGTTGGCTTGACTCGAAAAGTTTCCATTTCAGGACTAGACAGACCATTAAGTACATCAATAAAGATTAATGAGAGACCATTCTGTATCGATTCAGAGTTTTCCATGTGTTGTAATCAAAAGAATGTGTATTCAAATGACCAGTCGCAGGTCTGCAGGGTCATTATGCTCACTCTTTTAGATCTTCCTATTCCGTTTCCTCTCTTTCTCCATTCCATCATGACATACCTTTTGTTTGCCTAATCACACCCTTTCTGACCCTCCCCCACTGGGGCCTCAGCCCACTTGTCAATCATCCACAGGCCCCTCCCCCCAACATCACAGCACTGAATGCTAACCACAAATAAGTGAGCTCATTAGCTCTCTCACACACTCACTTGCTCCATGTGCCGCCCTCAGCTGAGAGAAAGACAGAGAGAATGACATGCACACAGGGAACCCTACTAAAGCCTGAACAATTAAAGAAATTAATATTACATTAGGAAAACAGATTTAAACTCAGACTTCACTCACAGAAGAAATGAATTATTGTTGACTGTTAATTTGTGCATTTATACAGTGGCATCCGTAACTGAAAATAGCCTATTTGCCTTTGTGTGATGGTGTCGGGGAAAGTTTGATATGATGGATTTTGGAATTAGAAGCTTTTCCAACAAGTCAAGTCACTTTCATTTATATAGCGCTTTTAACAATATAGATTGTTTCAAAGCAGCTTTAACCCTTTAACAGCTTTTACACTAACCCTTTCACAAGATTCATATTTATTGTTTACTTGCTATTGAGCTCTTTACATCCCCCCACCTAAAACAAACACACACACACACACACACACACACACACACACACACACACACACACACACACACACACACACACACCACACACACACACACACACACACACACACACACACACACACACACACACACACACACACACACACACACACACACACACACACACACACACACACACACACCATATGGGTTTACCTCGGTTTTCCCCTTAGCAACACAAGATTTCCTCCTGTCTTCTGGAACACTCCATTCAATCTACATAGATATTCAGAGAGATAGAGATAGAGAGAGGGAGAGAGTGAGGGAGAGAGAGAGAGAGAGAGAGAGATCAGTACTTCAGATTATTTCCTGGTTAAAATGAAACTATGTCAGCCATAAATATGCAAACCATGTTCGGCCTGTGAAATGCAGAGGCTTATAACACAAGAGAATGGGAATTTAGTACCTGTAAATGTTATTTACTTGTTTAGCCATCACACATATTTACACATTCATTCAGAATCCGAAATGTATAACATTTACACAAAAGGAACAGTTCTCACAAAAATGAAATTAATTTGAGTAAACCTGTTGTGACATAAGATGTAAACTGACATCATATATATATAGCCTATATTAATAAAATTGTGTTGAACAACGGAGGGCATTCAAGTAAAAAAAAGTTGAAGCGAAGTCACATTAGACTTTTCATGGGCAAAAAGCTCCATTCTCATTGTCAAATGTAGCGATGTATGAAGAACAGCTCA